>OX638207.1:14580928-15780928 GCA_951805265.1 Schizotus pectinicornis | reverse complement strand
CAAAAAAGTATGAATGTATTAATCTGTCAAAAAAAACATGAGAAAAATAATTTATAGAAGCATTTTTCTAGAGCAGAAAAAAATTTGGGCTGAACTTTCGGCCTTTGTCTTGTCTTTCAATTTATTTTTTTCTGTCAAAAGTAGTTATTGTCCTCACTCGCTATAATCCTCGGTGTTTTGACCATTTAAATCGAGAGTTTCTCCGAAACGGTTGTCCAAATCAAAATTTCATGAAAGTAACTTTTTGTCTCATTGAATACGAAATTCCAGAAGGTCACCAAATTTTGAATATCTCCAGTGGCGTCGAAACTGGGAGAAGAAAAAGGCACACACTCCCCAATATCTACGCTACTGAACAATTGTCATCAAAATGAATAGCGACAGTTACATGATAACTTATTTCAGTAATACATGTGCAAACATACGGAAAAATCGATCATAAGACTTAGGAGTTACGTCAAAAAAACAATTTTTGAAACTCAACTTTGAAGATCTCTTTCTCCGTTATCAAGTGTTTTAGAGTATTTAGAGGACATGTTTATTAACAAAAGTCTCTTTATTTTTTTATTTTATATCCGCCTTTTAAGTTTGTCACAGTCATTCCGGGACACTCTGTATATTTGTATTCTAGAAATGTCAATTTTTTTATGAAGTACAAACGTTAAGATGTATACAGGGTGTTCCATCGCTACCGGCTTATAGGGAATTAGCACGGCAAATTACATTTTGCTAAATAACATCTCCCCAGGTAAAATTAGGTAAAAACTGAAACTGTGAGAGGGGTTACTTATTAAAGAAGCACGTTAACTTGTAAATTACGATTTGGAAACTCACACTAACGTGAAACTACTTGTAAGTTTTCAAATCGTAATTTACAAGTTAACGTGTTTCTCTATTAAGTAACCCCGCTCACAGTTTCAGTTTTTACGTAACTTCACCTGGGAGATATTATTTAGCAAAATATAATTTGCTGTGCTATTTCCCTGTGTCGTGCAACGGTCGTGCGCACTTGGTGAAATTGTTCATTTCTTGAACGGAAATCCTTTTTTTACAAATGTCTTAGAGCAAGAAAAAGAATGGGAGAAAAGATGAGGGAGGATAGGCAATTCATGAATTTTGTGTTTCCTATGTTTTTTCTTGCTCTGACACATTGCTAAAAAAAGTATTTCCGCTAGTGGACATCTTTTTCATGAAATGAACAATTTCACCACACGACATTATTCTTGATTTTTTTGTTTTTGAAAGTTCTCATTATATTCTTAAAACATATTTTATTTATTATTATTATTTTATTGCACATGAGTTTTAATGTTAAAGAGGAATATTTTGGTAAAAAATGGTATCCGTGATGCGAAAATGTTCGGATTATCGAAACATTAGCGTATTGGTATCCCACCCTTCTGTAAGTTCGGTGTTTTCCTGAAGCTAGATGATCAAGCTATTTTTTCTTGTTTTTGTTTTAGAATTTTCAACTTCCTGTCGCGCGTTTGTTATTTTTGGCATTTTCCTGAAAAGCAAGGTCAGGAATTTTTTTAGAATTATTGGTCAGGTATGCCAACTAAATTGCACCGCCAGCACTTCAAGACCGCATATGCCTACTTGTGCCAAAAATTAATCGAATGCCACGTGTGTGAATTACGCGATAATTCGAACGATAACTAATCGATTTCAATTCGTGCTATTAATTTAAATGAGTTTTTTATTTCAAATATCTTATGAAATTTTAATTTTACGCAATGGAAAATAACCTCACGTGATAATAATTAGGCTGCGTAATATCGCGTGCTTTTGTTTACCATGTTATATAGTCATAGTCTATATGCAAACGAAATTTGTTCAATCCAATTCTCCCTTAATATTACTCATTATTCTACATGCATGCAATGAATATAATCAGTCCCTCAAGAGTCTTTTCAGACGCGGACGCGGACGCTTGAACCTGAACAGTTAGTTTTGTGATTCAAAATATTTTCTAGCACCGGAGGTATCTGCATGTTGGTTACAGATTTTACATTGTGATTTATGCAGCGGTTCAGTACTGGAATCCCCGACAGCTTCAATGTCGACCGAGTCGACTTGCATTTCTATCGGATAAACAGAGAGTTCCGAGAGGCTATCGCTTTTCTTTTGGTGTTTTGAAGGTGCACCCCTATGAATGGCATTGGTAGATGATGGCTTAGGGGCCGGATTTTCAGATATTTTCACGTACAAGTGGAAGGGTTATAGCCTCCGGCACCCAAGTTTACCTGATTTTGGTAGAAATCGTTTCTACAACTAGAAAGGTGCTGCTTTAAAGACGATTTTTTAGGATATTGCATATTTATCGTTATTTGAAGATTAACAAGGGGTTTTTAAATAATCTTTATCTTGTTGTTCATAATATGTAGCAATATTATTACTTTTGTGGGTAAAAAATAACAATTTTAATTTCAGAAACTACTTTTAAACGATTTCTCGGTTATTTGAATATCTCCTTCAAAACGTGCTTGCAAATTTTACAAAAAACTTAATCTCGACAAACATTTTAATTATTTCCTTAAATGAACGTTATATCCCAGTCAGCTTGTTAGACATTTCTAATTACATTCAGAAAAAATATCTGTAAACTATAAACCAAAATCCTAGGTACAGTGGGATTCAATATAAATGAGACACTTGAATAACTGGTTGTCTACCTTTATTTTGTAACCCAAGAAATTTGTCAACACTGTAAAGTGGATAGTAAGGTCGTAGGCACGGAGTGACAGAGCTGACGGAGGCCGTTATTCAAAATTCTGAAACTGAAACGCACGTGGACGGGATTGTTTGGTTTGAAGGCTCCCTCGAACCAACGAAAATTACACAAGTCGTCGACACGTTTTTTGGATTTAAGTTCTAAATATCAAATTTCAATTTCTGTTACGTAACTAATAAAGGGAAAATTAGCGTGTTTAACAAAAGTTTGCTTTTAATTTATTATAAATTATTATTAAATTTGTATGAAAATTGCACGACACTGAAAAGTAGCCAATAGAAAAATAAAATTTGCTGTCATTTGTATGACAATGTAAAAATTTCCTGGAAATGTTTGCACCATGCATAAAATTAATAAGTGGAAATTATTTCAGCCAATCAAAATTATTTATTTATTAATAATGACATCATAATGGCATAATGGACCAATGTCTGTGTCGTTGCGATTTTCTTACCGAATATGCCCTCGTGCATTGATTAATATCAGAAAATTTTATTCTCATGCATTTCCAAAACGTAATTAGCCCTCGTGTTGCACTCGGGCTAATTAATACGTTTTGGAAATGCATTCGAAAAAATTTCCGGAAATAATCAATGCACTAGGGATATTATAAGTGACAATAATTCAACTAACATAATCATAACTATGTCAAAACTAATAAAATTTAGCAGTTTCGACCCATCAGAAAACAATTTAATGGAAATCTCAATGCACTTGGAAAACTACGGTCTCTTCGGGCTATTCCGGAAAAATCTTTTTTATATTACTTATTTATTCCTTGCAATTGAAACACAAATTTTGAAATAAAAATAGAGTGCATAGAAAACTAGATTCATAATTGTGTGAGTTTTTTTAAATTGCAGTTTTAGTTTAAGTTGTCATGTCAAATTTAGCTCGAGACTTTGCAGATTCCAGAACTTTCCGGCTTTCAAAGATTCGTGCTTGTCGGATTTTTAAATGACCACTCGCGCGCGCGTTGCGCTCGTGGTCATTTTACAAGCCAAAAAGCACTATTGTAAATTACTATTAAGTAAACAAAATTTTTTTTATACATCCTGAGTCATTTTAGCCTGTTAAAACGAGGAACCGTTTTTCTGTTTCTTCGGAGTGTTGCATCTATTTTTGATGTTAAACTTCATCTTATTATTAAATTCTTCATGTTTTCTATATGGTTTTTGAAATGCTTATGATTTCTCATTCTATATAAATTCTTCCAATGGCTAAAGCCGATAATGAAAAGCGAATGACTGATAAAATAATACAGAATAGAGAACTCGACATAGTAAAGGAACCATTTTTGTTCAGAACATTTACCATTTACTATTTTAAATTTGTAAGAAAAGGGTAATTAACAGACAATAATTATTTACAACCCGAGTCTTGAGAATTTATTTCTTAAATGCAGCACAGTAGTTACCCAAAGTGCATTCACCCGAATACGCAGGTAAACCTTTCTGAAAGCACAAGTAACTATTTGTTAATGAGCTGGACCATAAAGTTTATTGAGGGTCGCATAGACAGCGAAGGGTTCTGTCTGATGCTGCCAGCTGGTGAAATGTGTAGTTTACCCCATGAATTTAGATTTTGCAAATAACAGGAGAGTTATCGCTTTGCTCACAATTTTTCTGGTTTACCGTACCGCCCGCCGCCCGCTCTTCTGGCACTATGAAAGCCGCTTCACCAAACGCTCAAAATTGTCGGGAAACAAGGCAGTTATGAATAATAGGATGACTTTAGCCACGTGCTGGTGAAACTACGAAAGTTGCAAGTAATAAATAAGTAATATAAAAAAGATTTTTCCGGAATAGCCCGAAGGGACCGTAGTTTTCCAAGTGCATTGAGATTTCCATTAAATTGTTCTCTGATTGGTCGAAACTGCTAAATTTTATTAGTTTTGACATAGTTATGATTATGTTAGTTCAATTATTGTCATACAAATTAAATAATAATTTATAATAAATTAAAAGCAAACATTCGTTAAACACACTAATTTTTCCTTTATTAGTTACGTAACAGAAATTGAAATTTGATATTTAGAACTTAAATCCAAAAAACGTGTCGACGACTTGTGTAATTTTCGTTGGTTCGAGAGAGCCTTCAAACCAAACAATCCCGTCCACGTGCGTTTCAGTTTCAGAATTTTGAATAACGGCCTCCGTCAGCTCTGTCACTCCGTGCCTACGACCTTACTATCCACTTTACAGTGTTGTCAAATTTCTTGGGTTACAAAATAAAGATAGACAACCAGTTATTCAAGTGTCTCATTTCTATTGAATTCCACTGTACAATCGTACAATAAAGTATGTTTCTATACCAAAATAATATCCTCCACAAAACTTTGTTACATTCATAATATACAGTAGCTATATTTTAACTCTGTCTACTCTTTAAAGTAATAATAATTATTGTGTTGTATTAAATACTTATTTTACTTCAAACGAGTGTTCAAAAAGTTACAATTTGCTTCAGAAATAACCACTTATCGGGTAGCCCCATATGTATGTACAAGCAGATTTTTTGAAAATGAGACTTTTGAATCGCTGGTTTGACTGATTTGGCAATATTGTAGACTGGTCTGGTAAGATCGAAGGCACCGAACCGACTTTGCCCGGCGTTGGGGTCGGTTCAAACCAGCGATTCAAAAGTCTCATTTTCAAAAAATCTGGTTGTACATACCAATAATTAGCAATCTTTTTGCTGAGGGTATTTTTTTTTGTGTTGCCGACTGCTACTAACCAGACTCGAAAGGGCACGCAACTGACAAATTTTCTTTCACTCTTACTGTAGCGCTCTCTCTAAATAGTCACGTGGTCACTGTCGTGATTGGTTCAGCATTTTTCAAAAAACGCTCCCCTAAACCCCTTCCCACGAAAGCGACTGACATCGAAAAGAAAGCGAAGCGATCGAAACGCTTTGTCGGAGATCCCGCTACAGACACGCATACTTTTTCTCTAGCTTAGATTGGATATGGTAGATATCCACTTGCAAAAGAGTTTTTACAGGAATTTAATATTTAATAGGTACGGTTATTGCACACAGTGTCATTGTGTAAATTTGATCGTTTGTTATCATATGACATGTCATTAGTTTTATTTTGTTGACCATTGTTTTTGATAACAGGTACTCAAGTATTAAGACGTGATTGTTGGTGGAGTTTTTGTTAAGCAAATCTCATTGAACGGTCGATCACCCCGCGCTTCTTGAACCCAAACCCCAAGGTTAATAGGGGGTTTGGGAATCGATTCCGACGGGGTTCTTAATCCATTCATGTCATGTATTTATCTTTTCCACCCGCAACTATAGGTACGCTCCAATAACCAAAATTTCGGCTGCTTTGTCTTCCAACTTGAAGAAAGTCAAAATACTTAAATGTCGATCCTCTTCAAATAACACAGGGGGGAGGGGGGACTCGCAAATAGTCAACTATTTTCACGTTACATTTGATCTTTGAACTTGGCAAAATTACACTATTCGCGATTTCATTTAGCTCAGATGGTTCCCCAGCGCATCAGCTTGATTGCTTCATTACTGCTGCACATGTCTAATGTAAGTACATAATACTTTTCCACTAGTTTCTTTTATGGTTCTGTATGATACAGGACACCAAAAATTGAGCAATTTATTCGACTGCTCCTTTTTTTTTCTTTTTTCCTTTTTTATACGGATAGCAGCGACGTAAATGCTACTGCGCATATTGTTTTCGGGGACTTCCCCCAGTACTATACACGATGATTCATTTTCGCTGTACATTATAAAAGTAAAACGCTACTGACCTGAAAATTTAAACATTCTTAGCGAGGTAGGATCTAATCAGATAAGATATAATCAATGAAAATACTTTTAAAATGGTAGCGCTTCCGCATATACCGGAAGTTGACATCAACTTTGTTATGAAGTGGCTAAAAAATTAAAATCTCAACAAGAGATAACACGTTGAACTTTTTATGCGGGTGAAACCTAACGTTGGAACTCATGATCATATAAAAAATTTACCAAAATATTGTACGTTAAAATTTATAATTAACGACATACGTTGACCACACTAAAAGAGTAAGAAATTATTTCTTTTAAATGGCATAATGTCTAATTACATACACCAATTGGTAGAGAAAAGCAATGCATCTCTAATATGTATAATGTTCCTACACCGAAAATGTATGTTTCTTTAGATATTTTCTAAAAAAAACAATGAGTAATAAGTATTTATGTATATTATTATATTTCTATATTATCTACGCCTTTTTTATTTTTTTATGTATGTATGTACATTGTAGGACATATCTACATATTCCCTTGAACGGACACTTTCTCTTAGCCCTAAGCGGACACTTAGCCAAGGTGTCCGTCTAAGAGAGGTTTTACTGTATGTTTCTAGTTCTTTTCTTTGACTCTCCACTCCCCTTGAGGTCAGGCTCATCAAATGGCCTCACGTATTAACCTTTACATTTTTAGATTTCAAATTGGCTTGAGGACTTGAGGTTAATGCTGACAATGCTGAATGGGTAAAGCGTCCAGGAAAAGAATATTATTTCATGGCCATTGCACGCGAAAGGTTGTATGCAAAGAAGAAAAGGTCTTTGTACAAATTAATACAAAATTATTGTCAGAAAAAGGCAAATAATTATTGTTTTTTTTTTGTTTTTAGCATTAAATATCAGTTTACAGAACATTATTTATTTGTACAGAGCTACTGATTTAATTGCTGAACTCTCCTGTAGCTTTACAGCGGTTTTTAATCACATTTTGCTTTACAATGCCACTTTTTTATACTATTTACATGTCAATATCTTGTATTCTTGACCACCGGATATGGACTGATTATTTTAAATTCACTTCTTCCTCTATCGACGGTATTTCCCACGTTCCATGATTGGACTTTATAAAGTTTACATTTTTCATCGCACGCGGAATCTTCTTCACTTCAACTTGAGCAAATGTTCCCAACGTTTTTACTTTCTGTATTTATAGAATTCCTATTTTCTACAACTACTGCTTCTGGTTCGTTATTCTACTAATATTTTTTCCATGTCTTCTGCATCAATACCTTCTGCAACCTGCTAAAATTAAATTAACATTGCAATACTGACTGTACCCTTTATTGTTGTGACTTACCTATTTGGGTAGCGAAAAAGTTGTAAGGTCAACTTTGACATCAGCAGCAAATCATTGCTTTATTAATACTTTAAAGTGACTTTAATAATTCAATCTTCTAGATGGAGCATACCTTCAAAAAATGTATTAGAACTGTGCTGCATGACAAACACTGAACTCCAGCCTGAACATGTTTTCTGATAACAGAACTAGACTTGTCTTCATGAAGGCTACTGGTTGGTTGGTCATTCTGGTTTGCTCAGTGAGTAAAAAACTACTCTTTGACGACGGATAAATGTTATAACGATACAAATGTAACATCACAAGTAATTTATATGAATCAGTGTAGTCATTTACTTGATTTTTCGGACTATTATTGTACCAAGCCACTCTAGTCCAGTCAGTCACAGCTCGTTGCGTCAGACCCTGCTGAATTTATTCAACTGACCAAATCGCGAACAATCCACCGGACCAAAATGCCTGAGATTGAAGGCGTCGTGTCCAGTCCGATGAAGTTCAATTTTGTAAGGGTTCCTTATGCTGGTCGTCAAATTTAGCAGCATTCGTGGTGGGGCTGTGATAATCCACCTATTTCGTTTATGAATAAAAAATCGAGGTGCTCATACGCGGAAACCATGACAACGCACGTTCAGTTCACTTGGTTAGTTTTGTAATATTAGGTTGGCACATCGTTATTTGTTTTCTTATGCGGCAGATGACATTTTTCTCATTATAGGGAGGTTCTGGTAGAGGTTGCGCCAGTTAAAAAGAAACCTGTCAATCATTTCTCGCGGTGGAAGCGATCGAGTACAATAGGGTTGGCTGTTTAAGTCTTCTTAAACCAGGGGTCAGTAGCGCCGAGTCAGTGAACCAAGGAGCGGAACATAATAATTATACATAACTTCACAAAAATTTTTGCCCTTTTGCGACAACGCGCCACTGTTGTCTACTCCGCAAGGAAAGCACGCTTATCATTGGCTAGCTGAATCGCAGAGGGTGGAAGCTACGAGAACACGTTTTTCACGCAGGTGTCAAAATAAATGAATCGATCTCTAACAAATGTAACCAAATTTTAAAAATAATGGGCGTGATTTAGTTGTCGCCGCGCATGTCGTTTCGCAATTTTTCTTTAGACGAAATAGATGGATTGCCCGAGTGATGAGTAGAGTCCTGGGTTAAATTGCGTTGGTCAGGGTTTGCGTGCAAACAAATGAGAAACTCGATCAACTTGGCAACAGATGTAATAATTTTCCGTTTTTTTGCAGCAACATTCTTGGAATTTTTTTGCGACCGTGGATCTGTTGCAAAACTCGCAATTAAAAAAACATTTTACAGAACATTTACCATCAGAACCATCATGACTTTCTTTTAGGTATTGTGACTATATTAAGTATACTATCGAATTTTATATTTAAAGCGAGGTTGAGTATTATCTATAGAAAACCGACGAATAGTTAGAAGCAACCTAGCTGTTGCACAATTTTAAAAATCTGAACTGAACGACTGAACCGATATAAGTTTTGAAAACTAAAATTAGTTTATCTGTTGCATCACTTTCTGGCTGTTAAATGCTCCTATTTTAGGTTCGCTTGCTATCTAGAGCTCGATTTTTAGATTACAAAATATTCCAATAATTAATTCGCATTTCTTCGAGTATCTGATCGTAATTCTTCCGACTATTCCACGACTCAAGGTGACAGCGTATAGTGTTTACTAAACTGTGTGCAGTGGAAAAACTGACAAGCTTACTCACCATACTGACACATCGTTTACACCAAAATCGACAATATGTACTGACAACCTCCAAAAACGTTAGAACAGTGGAAAACTCGACCCATTCTTTAATCAAACATCATTGCTCAATTGCTTGAAGTGAAAGTAGGTACTGTAATTAAGTATTTCCTTACAGAACGCATCTCCGTTTACAATTTTACTATAAAGTCTCACAAAATCACAACTTTTACCTGCCCTACCTAATGTTTACAGGAGTGTCAAATTTAACATTCATGTAGAAAAGATAAAAATTATTCTTTAGATACTTCTAAACTGAAAACTGCCTTAACGGGTAGGTATGCCTTTAGTTCTTGAGGACAGTCTGCAAGTTCAAAAATATCTCATAGCGGCCTATTTTTGTTTCTGCTTTTATAACTAGCTGGCCTCGTTCTAAATTTTACCATACAATAGGAAAAATATGATTTCCTTGAGAATTTCTCAAAACTTCCCCGATGGTCCCGGTTCCGGTTTGCATAAACACATGATGCAGCTATATCTATATTTGGACCGAACGTAGTAAACTATGTTGAGGATTATAGCGCGTATTGAAGAACATATTTATCTACTTTACTCTATAAAGCTTCGTACACACTACAGACGCAACGTGCAATGCAACATGGACGGTGTTTTTATGGGCAGACGCGCACTCGCGTTCGCAGTGGTTTCCGCAATTGGGGACTAGCGTTGCATAGTGTTCGCACCAAAAACCGACAACCGGCAGATCGCTGGCGCGCAAGCAGTGCAACAGGAAGGTGCAACATGCAACACGCGCACAACGCACGTCCACACACGTTGCATTGCACGTTGCGCCTGTAGTGTGTACGAGGCTTAAGCCAAGTACCAAAGGCGCAACACCGACTCCACCAAACTCAAAGCTTGCACTCTTGTAGAGTCGATAATCAAGACTGCATTCATAATAATTATGTCGCAAGAAACAGTTTCTAGTTAAATAAAACCAACTAGAAGAAAAGTTAAATCTGATTTAACATTAGATGCTAAAAGAGTATAAACAGAAAGACCTTCGAAACAGGAAGTACTTAGTACTTAACAGAAAAAGTTTCAGATGCCTGCAAGCAAATACTAATTAATGTAAACAAACCAAATGTCTGAGCTGGAGTAACCAATGCAACTGAGATGTGACCAATGAGATTCTACACAACGCCAAATGCTTGCCTCAGTGTGGAAGTGTGCTTCAACATAGTAAACTTTGTTGAGTGTCATAGCGCGCATCCGGCGTAGGAAAGACCGAATTGAACTTTTTGTTGATATCATGGAAAAAGTTCTAAATATTTGGTTTGACAGCACCCTGTAATGCATGCATGTTCCAAACTTCTAACTAATACCAGTAAAAGTTTACTAAGTACCACGTACTTACCTAATAAGCTAAGTTCAGTTCAAAGATGATGGGGCATCAGGAAACGGAAAGACGAGGTCACGTCTCAATACATATATCAATAGCTGTGGTATGGCTGTGGTATTGAAAAGTCACGCACAGTGGCTTGGTTATAAAATATGAATTGCATTGTATTGATCACATGATGTGAAATACAACAGATTGCTTTTTTCATAATTGAGAATTGAAATGATGATGATTTTAATACATACTAATCATACTTCTTCACAAACTTCCTAATATTTGCCACACCTTAATTGATCTGAAGCTGATGAAGAATCTGAAATCACCAAATCAGACATTTGAAATGTTTCGAAACTACATAATGTTTTTGCCAGTTTGAAATGAATTTACGTAAGACGTAATACATATGGAATTTCCATAATAGTGCTAAAATCTTTTTCATCTTCTGACAAGGAGGAACTGGCAGACAGCGTGGTCTTATGAGTCAATGTGCAAAAGAAACTGTATAATTTACTCTTACTACATTGTAACAAATAGCTAATAAAAAGAATAAAGTGCTACATTACAGTAATTATTTACACTTTTCTTAGTTAATAATTATTGGTCTAAACCTATTATAGATGATGTTTACTTGGAATATGTACTTGATTTTTTTATGGCTTTAGAATTCTTTGCCTGAAAACAGCATGTAAGTGCGTTTTAATGATGTGCGAAAGTTTAGCGTCAGACTACACCCATTTCCAAGCGAATAGCGTTACCACTTGCGCCTGTATGAAAAGTCATGGGGCTTAGCAAATTTATTTGAAGGTGGCCTCGTGGTTCGAATAACAAATTTCAACACTTTATTTGAAGGTTGGACGAAGTAACTGCCTGGAAACTCTCAATATGCTTTATCTAATCGATATTGCGACATCTCTTGCTCATAGTAACACGGTTAAACCACTCGTTACACCTCGACAACGGTATTGTGTCGATTGGTTTTGCAGGTTTGCTATATTTATGCCAAACTCTACATTAAAAATACAGTCATTTGATCTTAGATTTATCACCAAATTCAAACGACTGTATTTTTTATGGTACTTGACCGATCGACTTCAAAAATAGATCACTTCCGAGGCTGATGTTTACAGATTTTAAAAATCGAACAAAATCCTGAAAATTCGCTTTACTTTTCGAGCCTGACTCAACGCAATCATGGATTAACATCCCTATATCGCCCATTGGGAGCGACAAGGATGCGCTATCTTCATTCTTGCTACGACGAAGCGTAATGGGCCAGCAAACCCGGCATTGACCGAGCGTGAAATAATTTAAGTTTTGTATTTAAACGTAGAAATAATTATCGGAAAAAAACAAAAATTTTGTCACTGCACATCTGCCGGTGGAGAGCCTAAACTTAGAAAAAGTAATACGAAAATTGGTTGGCGAAATTGCCCGGGCAAAAATCGGGCTTGTGCTTTCGCCCCCCAAGTGACGACATGAACACAACAACCAACAACATACCTAAATAGCAATCTCCGTCGAACACTCCGCGGATATAGCAGTCAACAAATCGCCGTCATAGCTTCGTTCATGCGACCAAACCTATCCGTTATTTTCGTTTCGATTGTGTCTATTTCGATAATTGTTTCTTCCTCAACGCAACGCAAGCCAGCTCAAGTTCTTTTTTTTACGTCCGTTTCGACAAACGAAGACAGTAGTTGGCAGAGTAGTTGTCATTTATTGACCTGAATTGTCATCATCAAAATTCGTCGTGTCATCATTTCTTTCATCTAACTGTTTTCATTGTTGCATTCCAGGTCCGGCCGGAAATCACATTCAATTTCTTCCTCAAACCACTGGGGTATCAAAAAAGCACCTGAGCAGTGTTTTTTGTTTTTACGGGAAGGAGGGGATGGTGTACCTGTTGGATGAGTGGGGTATGGGAGATACTGATACCCGCAATCGGAAATATGCGGAACCAACCCGTGACCTTCTTAGACGCGATCAACACAACATCGATGGCAGCGATGAGGTCGACTTGCATCCTCTCAGCAACCAGGTGAGCGAGGTCTCCCCTATTACCATCTTTCACAGATTAGCTTTTACTAGGTGTAAGTATGTCTGAAAATCCTAACAATAATTTCTCCTGAATATCGTATTTAGTAACTTTTGTACCATATTGGCAGGTCTACCAACACGAAACGTTTTACGTTTTAACATTTCAAATGTTTGTTTTGGATTGATAAATATGTCCAGGCTTCATATTAAACACGTAGTGACGTTTAATCTAAATAAGAAATCCCAGTTTAACTCCATACTTAACATAAAAATGATTAAGTAATTTCCACATTGCTTCTTCAAGTTACCATTTATGACTTGAACGACAGTGTGCAAGGTCGCCAATGGAAAAGTCTTACATATCCAAAAGATTTGGGCAACTTCTTAACCATTCCCGCGTAATCATTGTGAACAATTCTACATGTATATTGCTCTTTATTTTACTCCATTTACATTACCATGTAGGATGTTTTATTATCTTCTACTCTTATTTTTTAATGAATTGCCATAATAATATTGATGTCTTTTGTACCACCTTACTACAATTCATATGTGTAATTCACTAATTCTTCCTTTATTCAACTTAAATTTCTTGGAAGTTGTTCTTATTTTACTTGATCAACAGGCCATAGTTGTCCAATTTTTTGTTTAAGTTGATCATAGTAAAATTTACAGGCTAACAAACTCAGGCTACAATGTTCAGGGGTACGCTGATAACATTGTGGTTTTAATAAGAGGCAAGCATGAGGGCGTTATTTCTAATCTAATGCAAAATGGCTTAAATATGATCAGAAACTGGTGCAGGGAGGATAAACTAAGTGTCAACCCGAGCAAAACTATCATCGTTTCATTCACGAGGCGAAGGAAGCTTAATTTAACAGCTCCAGGACTAAATGGAGAAACACTAGGATTTGTCTCAGAGGCGAAATACCTCAGAGTTATTATAGATAGCAAAATGAATTGGAACGCTCATGTCGACAAAATTCTCTCCAAAGCTAGGATGGCCTTATGGGCCTGTAAAAAGCTGTTTGGAAAAACATGGGGACTACAACCGAAGATGACTTACTGGTCGTACAAGGTGGTAGTAACCCCCATCGTCACATACGCTTCCCTTGTATGGTGGACGAAACTCTGCAGAAAACCGCGCAAGGACAGCTGCAGAAGCTACAAAGACTTGCGTGTCTAGGAATCACAGGGGCTATGTGCACTACCCCAACAGCGGCCTAAGAGGTAATGCTAGACTTGACCCCGTTACATCTTCATGATGTACAAGGGGTTGCTCTGCAAGATGCCATGAAGCTGTCCCAGGCGATAAACCTAAAATCAAGGGACTTCAAAGCCCATTTAAAGATCCTGGATGTTTAGAGCCGGGATTTTTACACAATCCGCTAGACGGCATGCCGGTTGTGTTTGACTTAGTGTACCTATATAATATAATATTATATAGGTACACTCGCCGTACCGAGTGGTCATTGACGACCGTGTGACAGTGCAGAGAACCATACCACAACTGAGCAGACATTCATCCGTCTGGTACACAGACGAATCAATAAGCGATCAAGGGGCAGGCATAGGAATTTGTGGGCCTGGGTATAAAGAAACCATAGCCCTAGACAGTGTCCCTACAGTTATGCAAGCTGAGATGCTTGCCATAGATTTCTGCGCAAGAGAGTGCCGGCAAAGGAACCTCAAAAGAGCGGAAATCTATATTCTAACAGATAACCAGGCAGCAATTAAAGCTCTCAAAGCCTACAGCTTTGAGCCTAAAATTGCCTGGGAACGCAAACAATCCCTGAAGCAACTGGCAAGATGCAATAAACTCACCCTCATGTGGGTGCCAGGGCATCAGGGAATTGAAGGAAACGAAACAGCCAACGAGTTGGCCAAACGAGGCACGGAGGCCCCATCCATAAGACCGGAGCCGTTCTGTGGGCTGAGCAAAAGCCACAGGAAGGCTGAAGTCCATAGGTGGGAAAAGAAATGCTAGAATAGCATACTGGAAACAAGTTCCAGAACAAACACAGGCGAAAAAGTTCATAGACTATTCGCCAAAGAAGGCCACAAAGCTTCTCGACCTGGCAAGGAACGAAGTGAGACTCGTTACCGGTCTTCTCACTAGACACTGCCCACTGAGGTACCACCTCAAGAAAATGGGAAAGACGGACAGTGAGATATGCAGATTATGTGGATCGAAAGAAGAAACTTCCGAACACATACTATGTCACTGTGACGCCTTAGCAAGCCGTAGACTAACTCACTTTGACAGTGTGAGTCTATCGCCTGACGAAGTGGAGGAAAAGTCTTCCAAGGTCGTTGCAAACTTGGCAAAGAGTTTATGCCTTTGGGATGAAAATTAGAGGCAGGGTTTGAACAAAAGATCTCATTGGTCGCAGTTCGGAAAGGCTAGAAAGCCAAACGACCTCTCTGTAATCTAACCTAATCTAATGGCCTGTTGATTATCAGGGGTGCTTTAAATAGTTCGTGTTTCTGTGCTTATTCTCACTTTTTGACTAAAAATTTATATCTTTTAATACTAAATAACGAAACTAATTTTATAATTCGAGGTTGTTTCTGCTACTTCAGATATACCACTGACATTCGGTCTGTAGATAGGGCTTTCAAAGAGTTGACAGTATATGTAGCTTTGTCAGTTGTTTCTGTAGCTTTATTTTCAAGACATTGATGTGACTTTTGCGATTTCAGGTCGGAGGCCACACTCGTCTAATGGTGTTGAATCCGAGCACGATCTGCAAGCCGTTGAACTACCGAGAGTTGGAGTTCTACCAAAACATCCAAGATCAAGATATCAAATTGTTTGTACCTAAATACAAAGGTAAGCTGAGTAGAATAAGGCTAAAGCAAATGAAACAAAAACACGTAAAATGTGGGGAAACGGACAAAGACTGTTCGGTAAAAGTGCTTAGACTCGATGGCCGTATTCGACCAGCCTGATTCTGGGACTGTCCGCTTATTTAGGAAGTTTAGTAACGAGATTTTTGTAAGTATCGTTGAACGGAACGTTCCAGAATCGCCACGATATCTGGCTCGAGTTAATAACGATTATACATAGATGTGATAAATCTAGGCTAGTGATCTGTAAACTGTAAATGTGTATTGAATGAAAATTTAGAAATAAAATTTTTTCCAAAAAATAAATAAAACGTCACCCAATTTTTGATGCATCTTCCATGGGCGTCCGCAGGGAAGCTCCTCAGTTACATCCTCAAAAGAGTGAGTGCGGACGCCCATGTGCTGTAGTTTATTAGTTAGTTAGTTGACGCTGTAAAGTTACTTAAAGACATGATCATCTAACATTAATCATCATTTACCATGTTTTTTTAGTTTTTTTTGTTTTTTTGTCCACATCATTAACTGATTAATAAAATGTTTTTTGAAACTGTTTCCCATATCCACTTAATTGTGTTTATTATTTAACAACTTGGAATGACTTTATTATAACTGCAAAAATAAACCTGTGAGAAAATTCTCTTTTATTTTTAATACTATACGAAAAATGGATACGTGTTGTATGAATGACGAAGTGGTCCTGCCACCTCAACCAAAACTACCAAAATTTTAAGGTAATGCCATTCGGTCGGGTTGACGAGAGTTGAGTAACAACAGCCAACTACATGTATCAGGTGAAAGTGGCTATTATACAATTACAATGGCATTATCTTAAAAACCGGCAATGGCGATGGTGAAAGCCTTTACTTAAAACTCAGAATTGTTAGAGTAAGTAATTTGTTATATCGAAGGTAAGTATGTTCATTAAGTTGGTAGTGCTTGATATTTTCGATGTGATGATTATGAGTCGTTTTTTCGTCAGAGTTGGCATTGTGTCTGCTAGAGGACCTTGATTGTTTGAGGGTGGTTGGTTGCCAACTCTGTTTTTTTTTTCATCCTGGTTGAGTGTGCGAGCGATTGCTATACTTTCGTTATCCCAAAAATCGTTTGTTTTATTGAGGGATCACCACCCGGCTGGGACCGGCTCGCAGACAGACAGCTGCCCACTGCCTGACCCGCTTCGAATGCCAACTTCGTCCATTCTGCGAGGGTTTGTATGGACGTACCTTCACGATAACGGGTTGGAAAATAGGCTATTCTATTATTACTATTTTCAAGGATAGGGCGAGGATTTTCCCAGAATCCGCGCCCTATTGCTCAGTGATCGCTCAGTGATTTATAACTAAATTCTAACTAATAATAACGCTTTAACAATTTTTTTAGTTCAATTTTTTTCTCATCACATTCAACACATGATTATGCTTCTTGTAGCGTCTCAGATTTGATCATGGCATTTATTGCAAGTGAAAATCTAAAAGTAACAATTTTATCAAATACACTATTTTAAAACAGTTCAATATGCAAACTTTGAATGCACATTTACATTTATTTGCGAATTGTTGCAGGCGTTATGCAGGCGACGCTGTGTAGTGGAGGCAAAATCGAAAAGAGATACAGTCCCAGTTTCCGCGACGAATCCTCCAGAGCCAAGACTGACCGCAAGAGAAAGAGAGAAGAAGTTTTAAAGTGAGTTTCAATAATTGCCGAAGCATTATAACTTTGAACTCTTCTCACACTGTTTTAGAACCTCGAATTATCTTTTTTTATTTATTATTTGTTTTTTCTACGAACATTTGCATGATTTATTTTAGTGTCTCGTGGGATTGACAAAGTTACGTCAAACATATTTATTTCATATGGATTGTCCTATTTTTGTGCAAAACAAATACAATTATTATTATCAGTATTCATCTACTAAAGTGTTTAAGGCGGCCTTCAAATGACGATTACTGTGGCACTTGCTACCCGTACTACCGTTAACGTTTAAAAATAATAACCATTAACTCTTAATTTGTAAACATCACACGATTTTTCGTGTGGTTTAAACAAAAACCTTTTGTCGCCTAGGTCACCAAATGCGTACTAGGTCTCGTGATCATAAATGCTAGAATAAGCAACCAATCAAAGATGCAGATGTGTCTTGAGTTTATCATCACTATTTTGATTGGGCGTAATTAATATTTTTTAACTGCAAGATAAGTGTTAATAGATTGTTTGAAAAGTGTTATTGTGATTACATATACCTATTATATCACTAATCTTGAATAGTGTACTTGCCACCTGTTTGATTTAAAAAAAAATCTGAATTGCTCTCGTAATAGCATAAATCATCAAGAATTGTTACTGTTTTTTGCGAGTTTTTCTGATGAACACAAAAGGGGCTAAAATGTTTTTTTTTGTTGTTGCAGAATGCGGGTGCACCACACCGGCAATCCTAAAGACGTTCTGAAGAGCATTTCCCAATCAGACAATACAAACAAGCAATACTTCCTAATGTTAGAGAACATCACGTCTCATTACATTCATCCCTGCATCCTGGATCTGAAAATGGGCACTCGTCAACATGGCGACGACGCATCAGCAGAAAAACGTTCGAAACAAATGGCCAAGTGCGCAGCCAGCACGTCGGCATCTTTAGGCGTTCGGTTATGCGGTATGCAGGTGTACCAAGCCGAAACAGACTATTACTACAAAAAGGACAAGTATTGGGGTCGGGAACTGAACGAGGAGGGCTTCAAGAACGCCCTCTGTCGATTTTTCGACAACGGCCGCGGACTTAGGGTTTCCGTTATACAGCAAGTGATCGCGAAACTCGAACAGCTGAGACAAGTCATCGAGAAGCAGAGCTGCTACAGGTTTTACTCGTGGTAAGCGAGCTCTTCTACTTAATTAATGAGTTTACAGAAAAATTAAGTGCATTTTAACGTTTTTATTGCAATTTAAAGAAAGTCTTTAAAGCTCAATTTTTGAGAAACAATTTGCTTCAATTTTTAGATCACGTTTCTGAACATGTTTACACTCTCGATAAGTACAATTGATAGGTTACTGCTTAGGGACAGTTGTACGATCACGAGTTAACCCAGAGTCAGCTGACTCTGGGTGGGTCAGTTGCTAAGGTATAAGCGATTTGATTGGCTGTACCTTAGCAACTGTACCGGGTTCAGCTGACTCTGGGTTAACTCGAGATCGTACTACTGTCCCTTAGCATTTCAAATGCCCCCGAACAGTTAAACCGGGTTATTATTATAAAAACTAGTCTCAACTACAAAACTGATATATCTAACTATTATATTTGATATTATATTTGTTAAACCAACAGTTAAACAGTGAACTATATTAGGTGATATTATTAACTAAAATGATGATGTGTGCATTTCGAAAAGTGAAACGTAACGTAGTAACATCAGATGCTGCAAATAAAATATTGATCGCGCCGTACATTGTACACTCACATTATTTGAAAATCAAACCCTTGAATCTCACTGGTTTCACTGATTTGGCAACATTGTAACTGCATAGGTCAATTAGTGCCGGCGGTCGGGTCGATTCGGTAAAGCTCGGTGCCTTCGAATTTACCACACCTTGTTATGCAGTCTATAATGTTGTCAAATCGGCGATTCAAGTTTCATTTTTAAATAATCTGGCTGTACATATACTTTTTTTTGTATATTATATGAAAACGTTTCCGATTCTAGTTCATTGCTGATCGTCTACGAGGGTAATGGTGGTTTTCCGATTTTATCACCTGCCCCCAGCCCTCTCACTCCCGCCTACAGCGTGAGCGACTGCACGCGTGAATCCGAAGACAACAGTCGAGAGGTTCCGTGTTGCTACGACGCCGACACTAGCAATTCTTCCATGGACTTCAACCTGAGCCAGGACGAGGTCTCTCAAGACTCCCACCATCGTGGGTTTGGCGAAGCGGCGGCTAGAGGTGCAAAATATGGAAATTTCTACCCGATCTCAGAAGAAACCGTCTTCCTCGATTCCCCTCCAACGGTTCCCAGCATCACAACTTCTAGTCCATTATCGCTGGATAGTTGGATGGTGTACTCAAACAGTAGCAGCGACGAATATTCGTTATCGGGTCATTTAAACGGGGTTAGTTCGAACGATGAAATTTCCGATTTTGAGACTTGTTCGCCACGTAAAAATAAACACGGTTGTACTTTGCAATTTGCTGATTTAGAACTAGAGGATGAAGAAGACGAAGAGTTAACGCCGACAGTTTCGCATAAGAACTCGACAAAACGGTTGAGAGTTAAAGAGACACATTTGGCTTCGAGTAGCGGGAAGCGTTCGCGGTCTTCTACTCCGGCTAACGTTGATGTGAGGATGATTGATTTCGCGCACACGTCTTTTGTAACGAATTCTGATGTGAGTACGAGTACAGTTACGGTACATCATGGACCTGATGGCGGATTTTTGACGGGATTAGACAGCTTGAAGCGCTTGTTATCTCAGATTACGGCAGAAGGTTGAAGGAGTCGAGTTTTTTTTTTAAATGTCTCGAATCAAAATGTGATGCTGTCTTGGTGCAATCGCCCATGTTAGCCCCATTTCCAGTAATAAAAGTTTCATTATTGTTTGCCCACTTTTCATGTGTTTGGAGTGGAGCTGGGATTTTTTATGTAAAGTGCCAAGCATTCGACATTCCCAGTTCCTCCAGAAGTTTAGCTTAGAGTTGGCTTGACCGCCGGCACTAGACGACTAACTAGTTTAGAAATGGACTGCGGTTTTGGCAACTCGGTGTTTTAGCGCCTTGTTGAGTTTTAATTCAATTACACTGTAAATAGTCTAAAACATCTCTTTTAGTATTTGTTAATTCTTAATTTATAACAGTATTCTTGTACAAAGTGTCCAATGGAAATTTATATTTTCATATTCCTCATAACTTATGAAAGTGTTTTTATTTTATTCTGTGATTTTCTTGTTTTATGTAGAAGCGGGAGAGGTCGGGTGAATGGCAATTTCTAGACATTCCAAAATTTGTGTAGAGATACCTATGTGAAACATTTATATGCAATAGTTAATCAATTTTTTGAATTTCCTTAAATATATCCAACACAGTTGCTGTGTCGTAAATATAGAATCGTTGTTATTGTTGCTCTACTTAAATAACGTTAATTCCCAAAGTGGGACCATTGGGTATATGAATGTTTTGGTGTTGATGATTTTTACAAATTATGGGATATGTTTAGGAATTTGAGCGAGTTGATTGTGATGTTTTGTGTTCAAACTTGTACTATTGTTAATTTAAAAATAAAAGAATTTGAAATACTTTTGTTTTATTAAACCTTATCCATTTTAATTTTAAGAAACCTCTTGAAAAGTCTACAGTGGTTTACAACTTTCACAAATTATTTCACCAATCAAATTATTGATGTTTTCAATAATACTATAATTCTTACGTAACAATTCAACATTTAATCAATATAAAAAATTATAGCATAAAGCTTCTTTCAATAGTCATTTATATAACGAAAAAAAAAATAGGGTGGTTGTCTCACTGCTCAAATGGTGCTAAAAACTTTACATGCATTATGAGCAAATAGCGTGGTGGGAAAAGTAAGGAGGAGTTTATTAATTGATTTTTCAGGAGGATAATCGGCATTTGAATCAAAGTCTTGGCAGTTGGCTCTTCTAACAGCTAAACTATCGATGGATCACCCTCGCCAAAATCGTAAAATTCACCAGATTTGTGATTAAACTAAATTTTTTAAACCAAATCAAAATGAATTCAATAACGATAATAAAATTTGCGGTAGGACGCTTAAAAGGCTAAACATATCAATCAGTTAATATTCTAATAACATAAATTAGTTTTGTAATAAAAAAAAATATAGAATTTATAAAACAAAATTAAGACACTGCCCCCTCAGAAAACATCTATACATCGTGGGCTCTTTTGAGGACCCTATGTGCAGAAGAAGTAAAGAGGAGGAAGAAACGCCTTTTCATGTACTGTCCGGCTCACTGGTCCGGTCACTGTCCGGCTCTTGTTGAACAGAGATCCAGGTACCTAGACTTTAGGAGGACTCCTATGAGCAGGCTACTGGGCTTCATCGGGAACACAGGCATGCTCTAAAGGGGTATCTAGAAACCTAACAGGGGTGCACACAATGGGCCTATTTGGCCTCAGTGTGCGATAAGCCGGGACCCCCATGCTCGGAGAAAAAAAAAGACACCGCTATCCTTGTCCTTGTAGAATGAACACTACCATCATCAGAATCTACAGAAATATCCCAATGAATGTTTAGATGTGCCAATCCATTTAATCGCCTTTCCCCCATTGTGTTTCGCAGATATATTTTAATGCGACGCAGTGTAGAGAATGACCTTTCCGCAGTACTTGTTGATGCAGGTATGTAGCAAATATTTTAAGTAATTTGAAAATATTGACATAAATTCCTCTATTACAAACATTAATGCATTAAATGCATTTTTTGTTAGCAAAGCACTGGAATCTTTGGTACTATAATTCAAATTCTGCTAACATTGTAGTAGGTAACTATCCAGATCTTCCTTATAAAAGTCAACAATAGTCAGAAACTGTTATTTTTCTTTGATACATGGTAAACCAGTAGACAGGAGATACATAAAACCCTTTCAAATACCTACCTACCGTATGTTTGCAGAATCTAGCAAAAATATTGATAATGAAAGAATCCACTCAGGCAATAAAAATGGATCTTAGATAATACTTTTCTGCATTACTTGCTAGACTATTGGGTCTACATTTTAGCAAAGATTTCGGATGGGAGACATTAATGTCTTAAAGCAGTAGGTATTAAATATACGTAATTCAGAAATATATAAATAGTATATTTTCAAATGGTTATGTAGAAAATACAATATGATAGTGTATGTATTGGACATTACAAATACTATGTCTTTGCCCTGTACTCTCATAATAACAATAAAAGTAAAGTATGTACTAATTCATAAAGGCTTTTATAAATGTTATTCAAGCTTTGTGTATCAGTTAGTGTCATTACAATATTTAATTAGACTAAAACTAAAAGGAAAGGTCTGACTGGGTCTGACTACAATATATTCACTATAAGTTTTAACATACAGGGAGTAAAAATATATAAAGTGCACTTTTAAAAATGACAGTTTAGTATTTTCATATAAGTTATATGAAATTACTAAACTGTCATTTTTAAAAGTGCAGATATAACCCCCAAATATTGTTTCTTTAAAGTACTTGCAATGTTTGGTCCAAAGAAAAACAGTTCTTAATCACAACTAATACTAAACCTATAGATCTGTGACATTCTCATATTACATAGGTCATAGGTAGATATAATGTATTATTCCCAAAAGTATTCCTAACCACATCTGCATTTTCTTAAAATTAACAACAAATCTATGTACATAATTGTCAGCAGTTTTTCTATTCTACCTAAATTTGAGTACCAAATAGAGTACAAAAAACACAAACAGCGAAAACAAGAACAGATACAAAATATAATAGTTATGTGATCCTTTCGACAGTCGCAACACTCGATTCATTGTATTTCCGAGGAAACCTCCAGTTCTATCCATATCATCATCCACATCTCTCAGTAACTTGTCCTGGTATTTGACCTCGTTTCCTATATCGATAGATAAAGACTTCAGAACACCGATTTTATCCCTCAATTCGTTGGTCATCCTGTCGTTCTCGTCCTCCATTTCGTTGGGGTTCTGAGGCAGGGGCTCATAATAGTTGCCGGCATGGGACCTCCGCATTTTGAAGGATTCCAGATTGCTACCGTAGAAACACCCAAAATTAAATTCACGAACAATTTATTCGAGTTATGGCTCAAATTTGCACCATACGACGTGTTCAAATTTCGGTGACAGAAGTGACAGATGTCAGATGTCAGTGACACAAGTGATGTCACAGCACAGACACAGAATCGATCGATAGCAACTGACGTCCATACAGATTCACGAATTTATCTTTCGCTCTCTTCTGCTCGAATAAGTTAAAAAGAAATAGTTACTAGGAACGTGTGTGATATTTAGCTCCAATTTGCTACTAACAGGACGTAATCTTAATTTACACACAATTATTTACAAATTAATATTAAATGTTTGGTTCATTCAATATACAATTATTTTCTGCATTAGCTTTGAACTTATTTAAATGGTTAAATAATTATTTTTAAAAATATTTTAAATAACAATCCCTGATAAGTTAGGTTCAGTGGCGTACAGTGAACTCCGTGGCGTATTTAGGAGTTTTGTCTAGGGGGTTCGGGGGGTCGGGGGGGAGGTCTTGGAGTCCCATACAAAAAATTTTTATTTTTAGTTTCTACATCCTATTGTTAAAAAATATACAGGGCTGTTCTATTTGAAAAAAATGGAGAAAATTAAATTCAAAAAGTTCTAAATTGAAAAATTTAATTTAGCTATTCTGTATAATTTTTGAAAAGTAAAAACGATCCAAAGACATCCCACAGATGTTTCCTAACTAGTCTTTACATAATTTTTTTTAGAACTCGTAATTGTGACTGTAGTGATTTTTTTTAACATGCATCTGCAGATGCCATTATTTGAACAAAAAAAATCGCCACATTCAAGTGGTTTGGAAATAGTCAGCAATAATATTGGAGTGAAGAGTCTAGAAGAAGGCTCCGAAAAATCTTCTTTTACACACAACATTCCATTTAAAAAAATGTCACTTGCTGCTGTATAATCGTCTTGGTTCACTCTGTATGTTCCGGTTATAGATTTTTTTTTCTAATTTATTTGTGTTCTTAAATTAAGTTTCTAGCTATCATAGACCTCAAGCAATTGAAGTCGGACGCACTATGGCCCCACCCTGTATAATTATTATTATACGAAATCAACAGGGAAGGCTGCTTTCCCCAGTAATTAAGCCACTGATTAGATTA
Source organism: Schizotus pectinicornis (assembly GCA_951805265.1). Lineage (NCBI taxonomy): Eukaryota > Metazoa > Arthropoda > Insecta > Coleoptera > Pyrochroidae > Schizotus > Schizotus pectinicornis. Next base: position 15,756,198 of record OX638207.1, on the reverse strand, counting down.
TATTTTGAGGGCAGTCACATAACTCTAGATTAAAAATAAACCCTTCAAAATCAAAATACTGCTATTATTTGGTAAGCACTACCAATAGATTTATTAAACTAACTTATATATAAAAATAAAATACGCGCGTTACAAATATAAAATAAGTTATTTATCATTAAATGATGATCGATTCGTTGTTGACACATAATTGCATGACAAGAGAAAATTTGCCAGGAGATCAGTCTATGCATTGTAGTCAATATCGATAAAATGTCGAATGTTTTTGAGAAAAACCTGCTTTATATGACCACAGTTGGTGTTTTCAGATAAATCCAGATAAGTTTCAAGGGGTTGGTAGAACTCTCTGAAAATATCGCCTCCCAAATGAAACTGAAACAAGAAAATTAGTGATTTGCGCAGGAAGAATTAAGACGCACTTCTTCAAAAGCTCTATAGATAGCCTTAAAAACGGGCTGTTTTTCTGAATGAAAAAAGCCGCGAGATCCATGCACTACAGCCACTCCATCTTTTTCAGCAGGCTTACAAACACTCATGTACATACAGTGGTCAGGCCTAAAGTTGTACCGACATGAGTAAATATACAATTTGCCTGAAAAGAAAAATTATATATTGTAATTAGAACTAAAATTGCAACACACCAGGGTGATAATGGAAGATAATATTGATAATATCTTGATCACCCCACGTAATTTTTAATTTATATTTCCTGTAAATAGGGACTATGTACTCTCCCCACTGAAAAGAGCGCATCCTTGTCAGGTTCATTAACATTACTCCTGAATTAACCCCTGAAACTATCATTTAGTATGTTTTATGCGCGTGCAAAATAGGTACCCAATTGCCCATAATAGGGATGGCGAGCAAAACGGTTGTACCAACCGACATTAGGGTCTTCATGTTCAGGGCTCAAAGCAGCCATTTGACTAGAATTCATTTTATGGAAATATTCCCAAATGCGTTCAACTGGAGTCAAGAACAGGGTGTCTGTATCCATGTAAAGAAGCGAATCAACATCTTTAAGTAAATTCTAAAAAAATATTTCACAGTTTAAAGAACACAAAACAATTATTTAACTTACGGGAAAAAATAACCGTTGAGCAGCACAAGGCTTGAAGAGTTTCTTCCATTCCTCCGCGTTTTCCACGGGAAATAATAACGGTAATACTTTGAACGTAAATCCATTATTCGTAAACACTTTCCATTCGCCCAACTGAAATAGTTATGATCAAAAAAAGTTAAAAAAATTCTTGTTGTTGTTACCTTCTCATTAAACCCTTCAATGAGATCATCCTCGGCAAACACGATAAAATTGAGTCTTTCCTTGCTGAACATCAGAGCAGATTTCAGCATGTTTAAAGTTTCTTGCAGACGATCTCCGCACGCCACCACCGCCAACACAATGTCGTCACTGAAGCCAGTTAATGTTTACGATAATTTAAGGGACATTTCTCACCAATTACCGCTGGAACGCGATTTTTTCCGTCGTTTCTTCTGGAATATTTGCTTCATTGCTCCTTAAGATAGGTTCGTTACTTTTATTAAGCAACTTGATACTGTAGAAGTAAAATATTACTAATGCTATAGAAAACGTTATACCTAGCCTAAGGTATGTGTGAAACCTCATTTTTTCCAAAATTTTGGAATGAAGTCAATCATTTTGAACGCATTGTTGTTGTTTTGGCACTTGTTTGACGTTTGGACAAAAAATGTTATACGGTTAGGGATTTTCGATTTTTTAGTGGATTTTCTCAACAGGTTTACAGAGTTGCCTAGACTTGCGGCGTTGCCAACCCTACCGATTCTTCGGTAAATCTACCGATTTTTGATAAACTCCATCGAAAATGTAATATTTTCTTTAAAAAATTTTTATTTAATACTTCAACAAATAAACTACGTACCTATATACAAACGAAGTTTCTCTAATTGTTATAATATAAATTTCTGACTTGATGTCGTAGATACAGGTAAAGGAAGAATGGCGAAACTGCATAAGTAAGTACTACTACTACTAGTTCTTGGGGATAGAGTTAGGTGAAGCTCCGGGAAAATATATCAGCCAAACTTATAAATAACTGCATACTTGCAAAATTAAATGATTCCACAACAAAATTATTTTTAGAATTCCTAGACTTTGCTTTGGTGTTTTTCAATAAGTAACTTAAATAAAGAAAGACAGTCCAAGGTCCCAAAAATTTATCTTATGTATAAAAACGTAATATTTTAAGAACAATTTTTGATTGTTTCTTAAAAAGGAATTATTTACAAAACACTCAACTTGAAAATGTGGATTTTATAAATCGCTTGAATTTTTTAGCCGTTGAAGACATGTATTTTGGTGCTAATGCAATGAAAACAATTTCAGAGATAGTACTTAGGTACTGCAGATCGGCTTAATTTTTTTAGAATCAGATGTTTGGATTTTTTAATTGAAGGTTGCACGCAGATTGTAAAGGGGAATATATAATTGCACTTTGGAAAATTTTTCTAACTTTGTGCCAATAAACTATAAAATGGCAAAATTACACTCTGCATTAGGTAAAGTGTAACTTGAAGCTTACCCACTATAAAATGATACAATCGCACTTTGAATTGGGTACACTTAAGTTTTAACTCTACCCCCTATAAAATGAGAGAATGGTACTTTGCACTGAGCGCAATTAAACTTTAAGCCTAACCAGTACTAACCACTATAAAATAAAAATGACAGGATTGCACTTTGATTAGAAACATTTTATTAGTAAGGTACAAAAGGGGGAATATATTATTGCACTTTGGAAAAGTTGTTTGACGGCACTTTAAGAGGAAGCCGTTTGACGGCACTTTAACGTCAGTGTTCAATTTATTTCGAACGTAGCAAGTTTAGGTATTTCCAAAGTTGATAGTTTGTAAGTAAGGAGTTGCAAACTTTAGATTTAGAATGGCGTTTGCTGAAATACGTAGGAAATGTAGTCCTTTTCTAACAAAGTGAAGTTTATTTTGGCAAGAAGCAAAAAATTGCAAATTGAGTGATGAATCTTTATTGTTCTTGACGACGTTTTCCTTTAATCTTCTTTGTCATTCCTCGGTAAACGTTGAACAAATTTTCTAGGCCATAAATCTTATGAAAACCAACCAGAAGAATAAATTAAATACCGATACAATTTCTACACTTTTGCATTCAAAACACAGTATTGGGACGCCAACTACTACGACTTGATAAAAAATTTATCCTTTCTATAAATAAAAAACATTTATATCCGGAAGAAAAATTGCTGGAATAGATTAATATTTATAATTATTTTTACCTGAGTAGGATAATATTGGCTCTTTCATTATTGTTTTGTTGATTTTTTTGATTCTTTATAATAGGTACGTTCCAGTAAAATGCTGTTGCAAAATCGTTTATCTTTTTTAACTGTTTTATCTTTGGTTCTTATTAAATCTTATTGAATCTTATGAGTTATGATGATTCCGATATCTATCTACCAAAAATTTTTGCTGCGCTATCTACCATCTATCATCTATCGATTTAAATGCGATGTCGATTGGCAACACCGCACGCCGCGCTCAGCAACCAGCAACGTAAGAAAACAAATGTCCCTGCCTTGAGTGCCCTGAAGTCTAAACTCTTATAAAGTGCCCTAATCGCTTAAGATTGAGTATTTATAAATTATAACAAATTTCCGCATTAAATAAACAGTAAGTTAATATTCGTCTCGGACTTCCAGTTTCAGTGTTTCCTTTTTTTAGGTTAGGGCTTTCCATTATGGAAAAGGCTGATTTAGCAGGGGATGAGATACCTCACACCCTCACCTTTTCGGATCAGTACATGGTTCAAGTGGAGGAAATGGAAGGTAGCATTCTCAAGCCTAATAATTATTACTGTTGTTAATTTCTGTAATTTTCAGACGACAGTGAACAATTGACAGCCGAGAACACAGATGACTCCAATCACGACCCCATAGACGGTGACAAAATGGGTGCCCCATTACGGGAACAAGACCGTTTTCTCCCAATAGCAAATGTGGCCAAAATAATGAAGAAAGCTATTCCTGAAACGGGAAAGGTAAATTGTAAAGTATGCATTTGCTTCCATTTTCTAATATTTACGTAGATTAGTCACAACTTTTGCTGCTGAACTTACAAATAATGATTTAACAAAATATTGGAGCAGAGGGTGTCGCAAAGTAATTCGCTGGTTTCAGATTGCCAAAGATGCAAGGGAGTGTGTGCAGGAATGCGTTTCGGAATTCATCAGTTTCATCACTAGTGAAGCCAGCGATCGGTGTTACATGGAGAAACGAAAAACCATTAATGGCGAAGATATTTTATATGCAATGAGTTCTCTCGGTTTTGATAACTACGTGGAACCGTTAAAAATGTACCTGCTAAAATACAGAGAGGTATATTCCCAATAACTGTTTAAATTTGTCATTTCAATTTGTTGATTTCAGGCTGCTAAAAGCGATAAGAACTTGCAACCCAGCGACTTGTCCTTTGATGAAGGCACAGACGACAATTATAGTAAGGCTGTTTTTATGTATACTGCGTTTGATTTTGACATATTTTAGCTCTTTTATCTCGTAATTGTGAGAAACCGTTTGGTAATGGTCTCTCAGAGCAAATCGATGAGATTGCGAGCGTTCAGTAAATGCGATCTAGAGCATCTGGAGCACATTATTTACGTCTTAGATTTTTGTTGAAAAGGGCGGACTAATTGGTCAATCAGTAAATTGTAAGATTCTTTCCTCTTCTTCATGTTTTCTTTGATTTGTTCGATAGAGCAGTTCCAAAATTTGCCTTACTTGCGTTGAGTGACTTGGTTTGTTTTAAGATTTGAGTTAATTTAAATATTACAATCAGTATAAGAGTACAGTGGCGAGTATAAAATTAAGCACGACTTGTGAAGCGAAATAGACGGTTTTGAAGTTGTGTAAAACGGCTTAGGAGTAACTGTGTCAACAAAACCTTCCGGTCTGCCGTATTGGGCCCCAGGAAATTCTTATCGCTACGGGTAATAAATATTTATTCCGTTTGAAGTTTATACCTACACCAAAGGTCACCCGACAGCGAATCACCTGGAAATGGGTGAATCGCCATGTCTTGCCCATCCTACCGAATGGAGTGACGTTCACACTGGGAAGAAACATCGTGCCTTATTTTTAAAGTTGATTAAAGTTGTCAACAATAGATGAAATAAATGTAAAACAATGGTAATGATAATGTATGTAAAATAATAGAACAGATGGAAAGAAGGTTTATGTGGTTCGGCCAAAGATATGAAGATTGCGCTAGTGCCCACAGTTGTATTTTATAATTTGGCGCTTTACAAATATCCAGATGCCTTTGGCAAATCCAACACGGCTCTCAAACATCTCATAACACATGATCTACATCTCATCTCGCTCTGCTCTGCTCTCAGAGGTATAGACCGAACGCAGTAGTAGTAATGGATTTTTATTTGAAACATCTCCGAATATGATATTTATTTATCTCCAAGATTATGCTGTAATGAAAACTTAATTGGTTTTTTCCAGGCTCAACGGTGGCAAGAAATATTTTAACTACTGAAGCTACAGGAGGAGAGACAGTGATATACACCTACCAAGACAACAATCTTCATCAATTTCAAATTAACTAGTCAGTAATTTGATTATAATTAATTAAGTTACGCTATAATTTTATATTTGCAATTGTCATTTTGTTACTTAGTATATATTGGGGCATTTCTCTTGTACATAAATATTTATAAGATTTCTATTTAATAAGCATCATGGAATAGGCACAGATGTCGTCATCAGGTTATATCTTCTAAGTGTTTAACATCATATATTATGTAATTTAATTCAAAATAATAACGAATTACTTTTTTTTTAATTTGAACTTTGACGTGACGTTTCAACATTAGTCTTATTGGGGTATGTACTTACGTTTTAATGTAGAATTTTTTCCCCTTTATTGGTAGTTGGTATGTCACCTCCCAACCATATTTAAGTGTGCTACATTATTATAAAACTAGGGCTTCGCCCCAGTATCTCTAGAGAAGTTCTGACTTGTTGACAGTAGTTTTTTAGACGATTGTTTTTCTTTTTACAAAATTACAATAAGAATTTACCTGTTGAAATAAATTTTTAGCTTACTTTAATTTGATTGTCTGCCTTGAACCCTCTCTCTCTCTCTATTTTTTTTTTCTTTTTTTCTCTTTCTTTGTCTTTTTTTTTCTGTCTTTCTTTCAAATTCGTAAAAATACATATAAATTTCAGGATATTTGGATTTCAATTGTGAAAAATTACTAGAACTGCCCAGTTTTTGGTTATTTTTCACAATTAAAGTGCAAATAATTTGAAATTTGTATGTATTTTTACGAATTTGATTTTTTTATTACTCTATCTGTTCAGCGGCCAGACTATAGACTGAATCTGATTCGGTTTCCTGTGTATGGCGTGCAGTGCAAAAAATCTCTCAATTTGTATCAATACACGTAGCGAGACAGATCTCTGCGTGAATGGGACGCTTTAATTAAGTACAAAGGTGGGCGTGCACTTTAGTCAAAAATCAAGTCTCCGCCAATGGCGTGATAACATTCAACTTGCATTGATAGTGCTATATTGACAAGTGGTCGAAAATGGTGATTGTGAAACACGTTGAAGGCTACGAAAATTTTTGCACTCTTGTGCAAAAATTCAAACCTAATGAAAAATACTTTCTATATTTTGGAGGTTCCAAACTTCCCTCTGGTGAAAGCTGGTGTTCTGATTGTGTTCGCGGTAAGTCAAGGAGGCCATGACATGACACATGATACTCGTTATAGCAGGACTACAGTACGTTGTTTTGTTATAGCTGAACCCGCGATAAATGAAATGTTGCCGAAATTCGACCAGGACACTCATTTTGTTTACGTATTAGTCGGTGATAGACCAACGTAAGATATTTTATCTTTTTTGTATACATAGATGTAGGTATCTAAACATGAATTTTTAGGTGGAAGGACCCAAAATGCCCGTTTCGAACTGACCCTAGAACTAGATTGATGGTTCTTCCTACTATTTCGAAGTGGAATTCGCCTCAAAAGCTCGAAGGGGATCAATGCGAAAAGATTGAACTTTTAGAAATGCTTCTGGAAGATGATTGAAAAAAGAAAAAAATAAAGTCATTAATATTCGCAAACTTAAATATCTTTTCCGTTCGCGACAACATCTTTTTATAAAAATCAGGTTTTTGTAATTTACCGTTTTTTGTATCAGAATTTCAGAATAAAGAGTAGGTACCGTAAAAATCTAAGAATTTTTTTTCTTTTTTCTTTGAATCTGTGAAGCATATTTTGAATTACTGATACATCATTGCTGTCAAGGGGTATGTTGTACACCCGGTCAATTAAGTAATGCACAGGGGGTACGCAAATAATTTACTTTTCTCACGTTATCATCAAGTGTAACAGAAAAACTTGTAGGAGACATTAGAAAAGCACAGGGGATCACAAATTATCAACTTTTTTTACGTTATACTGGATGATAATGTGGTAAGCATAGATTATTTATGCACCCCCTGTGCATTACTTAAGTTTGCGCAGATGCTTATGCTTGCTTGCTTGCTTGCTACGTATTGTAGTATCTCACACAACGATGGCATGTGAATGTGGTCTAGGTTTTTATGGGCGCCATATTGAATTTTAATTTTTGATTAAGTTTTCTTTTTTGAATACAATGATGATCACACATAATACTTTTCTTTTATATTGCAAATATCTTGTTTTGTGGTGACCGAATAAAGGGTAAACTATCAAGATTTTTGTTGAAACAAATAAATGTTGTTGTTTTTCCAAAAACACGTTTCAAAATTGAAAAATTTTAAACTTAAGTCTACACCTAAGTTTAAACTATCTACCAGAAATTGCTAAAAAAATAATGTGTTTGCCATTTGAAATTTATAAAATTTGATATAATTTCTAATTAAATGACAAGTGAATAAAAATATTGAAAAGCATATTTGAGAAGACTGCATTTTGTGCAATAGCTTCCATTAAAAACTTTTTTCATAAAGTGTATAGTTTAGCAGAAGAAGCCCGTTTTCTCTCAAAATGAACATCCGGTATAGTTTTTACTGAAGGGATCAAGTGCAGGTATGGCATGTGGCGTACCGAGGATAAAAGTGTTATTCTCCAACCGGGATTCGAACCCGGGTCTCCCAATTGCCGGTTGGTTGCTCTGACCGCTAAGCTATCGAGGGAACACAATCAGCCTTGCCACGCACCCATACTAGTGCACCGCCACATTACTATAAATTATGGATAAAATTGTTTGAGGAAAACTATGGCACTAGACGCTTCCGTATAAATCACCTTCTTTCAATTTATTTAATTCAATTGCGCTTGAGGTTTCATATTTCTTACATTTACACATTTCACTTCGAAATTATATTTGATATCGCTTTAGTTTCGAATGAATCTTATTTCTCTTCCAAAATACTCTTACCTTACTGCATGTGCATAGCTACATTCATTATACCAATTTCAATTTTCCCATTTTATGTTCACTTTTTCTTCAATTATTTCACAAAAAATATTTAAATTAATTACTTTAGTTTCACATTTTAAATATTTTTCACGATTTAATTGACACTCTACAACCTAATCTCATATTATTAGCTCATATTAGATATTGTTTATAATTTACTAATTTAAATCACCGCTTACTAAAATAGAAAATTATGAAGTATGAACCAAACCCTTTATTTGTTATTAATAGAAATTGTCAAAAGTGCAATAAATGTCAACCCCATGGCTGTAACTGAACGAACTGAACTCCGTTTCTTCCATGACTCGAAGCCGCTACAGCCGCAGATGTGGCAGACAACAAGTCTTGTCTTCCAGCAGCTGCTTGCTTTATCGACGCACTACTCGAATGTTGAAGGGCAGAAATTTTCCTAGCAGCATCATCTACAAAACCAAACAAAACTTTTACCACCACTTTCGAGTCAAACCCAACATACCATTTTTTTGAATTTCAACAGCCGCCGCTGTCGCCGACTTCTGTATCACTCCAGCAGCATGTTCTTCTTTAGCCGAAGCAATTCTTTGCAATTTTGCAACTTCCACTTTGGCATGAACTAATCTCTGCTGCGCTCGAACCAACGCCGTAGCAGCAGCTTTAGCCTCTTGTTGTTGCACAGCAGCCGCAGCTTCAGCTTTTTGTAAACCCAAAAGAGCTTCAGCTTGTTTGTGAGTAGCCAAATGTTGTTGGTGTAAAACCTCAGCTTTAGCTTCTTGAACACGATTTTGAGCCGCTGCTACACTACCGGAAGCTTCTTTTGCTGCCTGAATGGCTGAGGCGATTTCTGCAGGAGAAGGAGTGTAGATTTTGTGAACCTACAAAGAAATATGAAATAAAAAATTTCATTTCCAATTAATTTTGGTTATGTAGTTACAAAAAGTGGTGTGCCATAAACTTCACCGTAGCTGTTGAAATCGTCGTTAAAGTTACCATCGAAAATCCCACGCTTTATTGTGGTGTTAGCACCTAAAGCTAGGGTGGCGATGAAAATGATGGCAGGTATCTAAAAAAAATATTGTAGTTTTAAAATTAATAATTTTGAATTATAACTAACGTGCTTAAAGAACATGTTGACTGTTACTGCCTCTGTGGGGTGTGTTGCTGGTATTTATATGGTTCTTCTAGGTAAAAATTTTGATTAAACGAATAATTGGGGGACATTATTCGAGTTAGAGAGTTATTATTTCCGTGCAATGTTAGGGCTTCTCCCTGTAATTATTTCATTATGTCAACAGTTGATGAAATGAAGCGGAATTGTACTTTAGAAGGGTTTCAAGTTGGTAAAAGTTTATTGGAGCACCTTTCATGTAATTGTATTGGTCATCTGTAAAAGTAATGACAATAATTTGTTTGATTTCAGCACATCGAAAAAAAGTACTTATTGCCTCAAAAGTTTTACTAACGTGGTCTGGTGGTAGATATAATGGTCTCTTTGTGATTTCAACTTTTGATTTATCAAGTCTGCCAAGTCCATTACCAGAGACACTGAAACTGACATTCAATGAAGCGCTTCATACCCAATAAGTGTGACCGAATGTGCCCGATACAGTCAATTCGATCTATTTACTCAGAGATTATCCCATAATCGAACAATTACATTCTATAGTTTTCTCTGGCAAACAAAAAACGCGCACCATAACCAGCACATTTTATTAAACCATTTGTGGTTTTCTGGTTTTTCTATTATTGCAACTATAAATAGAAATCTCTCAGTCAATTCAATCAGTCATTGCCTAAACATCACAAGAAGCAGCAATGAATCACATGGTGAGTGTTTCCATTGTATTATCACATATTTAATTAATCTTTTTTGCTTTCTCAGACAAAACCAATAATTTTACTTCTCGCCCTATCTGGAGTTAGACCTGATGATTCGGCAAGCAACAAAACGAAACGTACAGTAGCATCAGGAATACTTCAAACACCCGGGGAAGTTCGTCCCTTACTTCTATATACAGACCACAGTGGATCGTCAACAGGTCTAACAGGATTCTATACTCCTGTTACAATTAAACCAGTTTTTGACCCAGAAATCCCTAAGCAAGTAGCGGCGCAACAAGTTCTATACGAATTCCAGCAAACTCCTACCAACGCAGTTTCTAACGTGCACGTCAACCAGTTCTACCAACCCTTAAACCACCATCAAAAGCAAGAACCTTCCCCGAACCAAAACCAAGAACCTAGCACCAATCAACCAGTTCAGTTCTTAACTAGTGCAGAAACAGTAGCGTCGCCAGTGCAACACAGCAGTTTGGTCCGTCATGGCCAAAATTTTGCTCAAGTTCAGTTTCAACCACTTGGAGCCAACACCCCTCATCATTTCCAAACCCAGCAGTATGTCCCTGGAAAATATCTATACGTTAATGGTAAAATCATCTATCAACCCCAACCACACCAAATTCCTCAACAACATCAAATTCCTCAACATCAAAATATCCAAGGACAGCACTTACAGCGACCGTTAGGTTACTACAATCCCCAATTACCTAACAACAGGTTATCGCCGCCACCAAACGCGCCTGCATTGCCGTATAACAGGTTCCAACCACCCCTTCAACATCAAATTCAGCAAATAACCAAACCTTTACCCCCACCGGTTGTTGAAGCTGTTGAAGAACAAAACGATGAAGATGTAGAAGAAGAAAACGCGGCGCCTAACGAGGAGGAAGGTGAAGAAAACGATGAAAAATCGAGTTACGAGGAAGGAGACGACGATAGTGAAAGTCATTTCGGTAAATACTCGTTTGAAGATGATGATGATCACGAGAGTTACACTGAAGAAGAGGACGATGACAGTGAGAGAGGATCGTCGCGTTACGTTCCCAAAACGCAACAAAAGAAAACAAAACCCAGAAAGTACAATAAAAGTAACAATTTCAAATACAGCGAAAATTATAGCAGTTCTAGTAAATATGAAAAGCCGAAAAATGGAAAGAAAGTGCATCCGAAAACAGCACAATTTAAGACAGTGAAGTATAACAAACAGAACGGAAGGAGGCCAAGAGTAGAAAAAATTGAAGGGCGGCAGTCCGAAAATATTCCTGTTGTTCATAAGCAAAAGTTCTTGCGGGAAAAGTGGTACGTAACAAAGAGTAGTGATGATACAGTTTCACGTTGATGGGATTTTAGTTTTTAGAATTATTACGCGCTTAATTACAAGAAATGTTGTGTAATTCACTAGCTTTAATTTTGTACCATTTTTTTTGTTTGTTTTTATTTTATTAAAGTTTGTTAACGCAACCGTGATGATTTCTCGTTTTTGATCACGTATCTCGGTGGATTGCAGTTCGGAACGTGACCTCTAAAAGAAATTCCAATTACCTACGCTTTTACTTTCTTTGGCGGCGAAGGAAAAGTAATTAAAGTGGGACATGTCACGGTTGGCTCGAAAGTGAGTCCCTTTCTATTGTGTTTTATAATTTGAACTTTTACACAATGGGGTACTTGCCTAAAAAAAATATTGCACTTTTTATTCTCTAGATGCATGCAAATAACTAATAGAGGCTTTTATATATTTTTTTTCTAATTTTTTTATTTCATATTTTTGTAAATATTTGCAATTATTTTTTTTTGAATGACGTATTGGACCACCGTATTCAAGACTCACACCTATATTGAGTCTACTCTTGTTTTTGGCTGCTATGCAACGCTGCTACCAGAGTGCGCCACATGTGTACAGCGGATTGGCACTTGATTTATAAATAGAACGCAAACAATCTGAGTAAAGCGCCATCATACGATTTCTTTTAGAACTACGCCGTGCAGGGGCCGGCTACGTCACAAATCTTCCACTCCAAAAATTAATTCTGAGCGTAATATTGACCCTAGAACCAAATAAAAAAAATACGGGTCTAACGAAATCGCCTACATTTCCTAAATATTATATTTTTCAAACATGAGGCAAGTACTCCATTGTGTGTGAGATAAGTTCTTTAACCAAACACGCTAAAATAGATCTACCTTTGGCAACTTAAAACTTATTTGTTACAATCGTAATTTTTTTAACAGTAGCGTTAAAACGATTATGGGTGATGCATTGCTTCTTTTGCCATTCAATTTCTCCGATTCTGTGTATGTCCGTGTATGGATGCCTCTGACGCCAGAAGGGTCCAGCTTGTTTAGAATTCTAGTCTCCGTTTGATATGTGGATAGAAGAGAAGGGACCGAATCTCCTAAGGCAAGGCAAGGCATATGCGACCTTTTGGCAGTGTTGTAGAGTTGTGGGAAAGGCGTGGGGCGTCACCCCGAAAATTCTTTTGTGGATCTATAATCTATACAGCAGAGTTTGACATATCTTGCGGTTACGGGCGCCACGGAAATGGTTAGATATGTAAAAAATATGAATGCTTGAGTAAAGGTAGATTTTAAAAAATTGGAAAATAAAAAGAATAAATTAGTAAAAATATAGCAAATTTAAACGACTGAAATCTTGCCGACTCAAAGTCGCTGTTTAATTGGTGTGACGTCTAAACCCCCGTCGCCAATCGGCGTTGTTGCACGGTAGATGTAACCATTGTTTGTTTCTGCGCTGCGAAACGAGCCAATCGGCGTTGTTGCACGGTAGATGTAACCGTATGTAACCATTGTTTGTTTCTGCGCTGCGAAACGAGAAAGCGCGAAACCGTTGAAACCGTCGTTCTTTCTTCCTTCTTAGTGACAAGTAACAGAACGTTACGTCTGACAGCAGCTCAGCTGTTAACAATGCGACGCGCCACGCTGCCAACGAGAAAACTCGGCTGGTCATTGGTCGTGAGGTTTCTGACGTCATGTAGCGCGGCATTTGACGGGCGTTTAAACTCTAATGCATTTTTGTTCAATTTTGTGATTTAAAAAAATAGATAATGGCTGAAACAGTGTAGGAAGAAAAATACGGGTCACTTCATTTTTGCTAAACAACCGAATCAGAGGAAAAAAAATTAACTGTAAATGCCTTCGGAAGGCTGTTACTCTTCCGGTTCAGTGGAGTGCGTAACTGCTTCCTACAAAATGGTGAGCTCTTTTTGTTGAACCCCATTTCTCCATCTCCATTATTTTTTGGCCCGTTCGCGCCTCGTGGGTCTTGTGTCGCACATACGCGATAATAATTTTATCAAAATAATCTTGGTTATGAGTTCTAAAACTGCCGCGCATGACCGACTCCTGGCTCCCGGCCATTTGAGAGTATACGTCGAACGGTTGCGACACAAGCCTCCCAAGGGGCTCCAGAAACTTTCAAGTCGCACATGTACGACACTAGGTCCCTGGACACCTAGAGCCCCCGTCGCTTATACGCGACATTTTAGTGACTTGTTTTTTAGTGAACCTTTCCATTGTGCTTGGTATATTTTTGCAGTATGCAGCATGGCAAATTGGTGGGAGCTTTTCGAAAATTCCATGTTTACTCCGTAAATATGATAAACAGAGACCTTTTCGTTTCTACTTACTTACCGCATCATTGTGCGATAGAGAAAGCAACCTGTCGTCCACCCATGCGGGCGCAGAAGCAAAAATACTCGTATTATTGTCTGACGCCATCTACTGAGTCTCTCCTAAACAAAAATTTTACATTTCGATTATCTTTTTTAATGTTGCACGTAGCAACATTTGAAGACCGGGAATCAATTAACATTAATTGGATCTATTCTTTAAACCATTTTCAGCTTGATATGACTTGATTTGGCTCAGAAATCGTAATTCAAATAGTCCCGGACGGCGAAATTATGCAGCCTCTTACAATTTTGTTTTTTGAAAACAAAGAATTTATCCGTTTTCTTTGTTTCAATACCTCAATATACTCACAAAACATGCTAAATTTCTGTGTGTAAGTTTCGTGCAAATTCATTCAATATAATAAATTAAAATAAATAAATAAAAATTAAATACAGAAGCAACTTTTATTGTGGATAATAACAAACTAATTAAATGCATACAGTCTTCTTTCGTATGTTAAAACCTTCTTACACACGTCCGGTATTGGTAAATTTTGAATTATAGTGTAAAACTGCTTGCAATTAATGCCCGTGGAACGTCGACAATAGCCGGGAGCTTTCAATTGGGTTGTACTTGTAGGTTTGCAGTGTGTCACTAGAGATCCTCGAAAGGAATCTCTGGCTAGTTCGAGCAACGACGGTACTTGCGGTAACGTCTTCACTGTCTCGTCTAGATCATCATCATTAAACCTCAAGCAAACTGCTTTGAGTTTAGGTGCCGAGCTGTAAGTTAAAAGTTCTCTCATCCTTCTTGCTTGAACGCCATGACACGAATAAGGAAAGTTTCTGAAAGTCGCAGTATAATCGACAATCATCGAACACATTATTTTTTCTATTTTATCTAGATTCCGGTTAGTAACGAAATTGTGGTCTAACTGCAACATTAGTTTGAACAGCGAGGAATATCCGCTTTTAAGGTAAACATCGTAGAAATAGTTGCTTTTAACAGGTAGTCCGTAGCTTAACAGACAGAAAATTGCCCCTTCCGTATCCCGCCAAGATCTAGAATGAGCGGTGCTTAGAAGATGTTCAGCAATGATTGGTAGGATTGTTGAATGACATCGCAAAAAGAAGCTGGTGAGAGTTGGTTTGAAACTGTGCTCACATAATATAGCCAAGATTTCAGGTTGCATCGAAAGTTTCTCTCGATAATAATCATTTCTGGTGATTTCCGCTACTGCATGCGGAAATTTAGTAACAAATAGTTTAAAATATTCAGGCGAAATCGTCGCAAGACACTGGTAGCGACAAGAATAAATAGGACCGTACCAAACTTTCTCAGTTTTTTCTAGAAGCCTTGGAAACAACGGCGAACCGTTAAACATAACTTCACACAGAAGACTTAAGCTCACAGTCGCTTTGTCGTCAAAAGTAGTTTCCAGCAAAGTATATTCCAAATTCTTTATCGTTCTTCGATCATTTCTTCGACACCATCTGGTATATTCTCGATAATGTGCAAAAGCTGTCTTACCGGAAAGATCGCGAATACTGGCATCAGCCCCATAATATAACAACATACAAATAAGTTCGTTGGCGCCGCGTTTGCAGGCTATCATTAACGGGGTTTCCCCGAGCCAACGATCCGTACCGTTCATGTTGGCACCGTTTTTAAGCAAACAATGTGCAATCGCTGTACGACGTTGGTAAACTGCTTCGTGTAGAATTGAGTTTCCATTATTGAAGCCATTCCAATTACCATTGACATTGACCCCTTTGTTGATCAACTCCATAACAAAATAATCATCTCTAGCAAAGAACGCTTGACCTAAAAGAGTGAGGCCAAAACAATCGACGGTAAGTTCTAACTGAATTCCGTCCACGCTTAACAAGAAGTTAAAAGCGTCTTTCCTGCAACAAAAAATAATACAAAAAGAAACGACAAACGGACAATATTACACTTCAACTACTTGATAGATACTAGCGGAGTGTTAGCTCGGATGCAGTTACTTTAGTTTTATAACTTACTGACCTACGTCAAAAAAATTGTTGACGAACGTGACTTTTCATTCCACTGTCGGGTGCACAATCAATTACTTTCATTAAATACATTGTGCCAATAGTTCAACATACCTTTCCTTTTTTATAGCTACATGGAGAGGTATCCGTCCGAACTTATCGGTGCTATTTACAGACTCCCCAGATGCCAGGAGAAGCTTGATTTTCTCAACATCGTTGTTCTCTGTAGCAGCAATCATTCTGCTTTCCACAGAAGTCTCTCAATCTAACTAAAAATAAAATAGTATAATAGTAGAATTTTTCTAACGTCACGATCGCATAAAACTGTTCTATCGGTATCTGTTACTCAAAGAGAACGACAAGTTTATCTGAGTTTCTCAACGCGTCATATGCTTCAGCGGGTGTAGACTTAAAACAAAGATGCATCCCTTAGGTCAAGTTGGATAAAGCGAAATTGATGTCCTGGCTTAGCCGGGTTCAGCTAAGTCGGAGATCAACTCGTTTTATACAACCCGCCCTTACATCGCACTCTCGTTGGTGTCTCATTCTAATTCACTAAAATGAGTGAAGTAACAGATTTACAGCAAAATGATGCAGTTTGTGCATTTAAAGGGCTTGTTTGCAGGTATGGCATGTGGCCCAGCGAAAATAAAAGTGTTCCTCAACAAGAATTCGAACCCGGGTTTCGCAATTGCTGACCGCTAAGCTATAAGGTTTGTTCGTAGAACGATTGGAAACAGTCATGGACAGTAGGAGACATGCGCAGTGTCTAAAATGCGTTCGTAGAAAAAGAAATCACGAAAAGTGATTCAAAATTGGGTGTTCGTAGAAGACAGTTGACTGATTTCCAACTGGTTGGAGACGGTCAGAATAATTTCAAACCGTTCGGGAAATTATCTATCAGACGCATGCGCAGACAAAAAACCCTAAACTTATTCTGCTTATTCGCATGACCATGGAGAGACTTTCGCATGACCGACCAAAAAACGGTATTCTCGACTTCATGCGATCATCTCATCGCCCGTTTTTCGTTGGAACTTGACATCTCATGGTATTTTTATGTGAAGCAACCGATCGCACGAAAATATTTACAAGTGACCGCGGTGCGCAACTGCGCAGTGGATTATTCAATAATTTATTAATAAGCAGATAACTAATCTGATGCATTGATGATTTTAAAGTTACACGTGGCAATTTTGTTAGGTTAAAATAGTTATTTTTGTATCTAGTACGCAAAATGCCACTTTTGCGGTCAAGAATGAAAGTTAGTTAGGTTAGGTTTACCGAGGCAAAATAACCATTCGAGAACGCAAAAGCATTTCACGTTCGAGATACAAACAAGGTTTTTTCGAAAATTGCAATACAACAAGACAATTGTGCTATGCACAACAATTCATTTATATTTGAAATTGTTTGAACCGTGTTTAAATTCAGACGGTTTAGGTGCGGTGTCTATCGTAACGGTAGGACGAAATAAAACAATAAAAATCAGTTGTTTTAAAAATTAGTTTTATTAATAATTATTCTAATTCGTGCTCCAAGTTCCAAGAGTGTATAATTATTCAAAATGAGCTGGGTAAGCGAAGAAGAGCGTTTACCAGAAGAAGTATGTTATGTGTTTAATTAATAAAGTTATAAATGTAAGTTGAATAATTGACAAATTATTTTGACATTTGTTTTATGTTCTAGAACGAAAAAGACTTTGGCGTTCTAGAACATAAAAGTACTTCGTAGGTAGGTGATAAAAAAGACTCACTTTGTCAAATGAAAATTCATCGTAAATGTCAAATTTTTATGAGAGTTTTTGAAAAATTGATTTTGTAAATCTCTTCATGTTTAACCACATGGTTTAAGAGCTACCAAGAAATAACTGGATGGTATATTCGACAATGAGCCCGAACCTAATCACGAAGTAAATAGGAGAATAAATCCAGATCTAACTGCCGCTTGCCGTCTACAGCAGCAAATTATTGAGCAACATTTCGTGGAATAAAATGTACATTTATTAAAAACTATATTTATTATTCAATTTGATATGTTTATTATTTATTAATGAGATTGTCCAACAAATATTTTGGCCGACAAATTGTCTAACAATTTCTAGATGCGGGAAATTCAAATTCATCAAATCCTTGCTCTGGATTGGAGAATAGAATTGACAACCGCGCTCAGCCGCGCGCACGATGCGATCGCACCACCTCGACCATAGTGTAATCGACATATAGCACGCCACGTGGAGAATAATCAGATAAACTTGTCGTTCTCTGTGAGTAAGAGAGACAGTCAATACGATACACGTGTTGTAACTGATTGCAACCGGAACTCTACCAGTTTTATGTGATCGAAAATTTATCAAGTGACAAAGAAATACAGCAGACTTACCTAAAATGAAAAATGTGGTTTGCCAGAGAGTTCACCCGTTGACTGTTTGCGAGTTTGACTAAAAAAAGACTGAATTTTGGGGATGATATAGAAGCACCGATGGCAATTCGGAAATCGGAAGCGATTGGCTAACCGAATCTCTGAGGGGGGAAAAACCATCCCCCCACTTAATATTAACCGACAAAATGGCGTCGTTCTCTATCTCTTTTTATTTTCAAAACAATTTAGGAATAACAAAAATATGGCCAAATCAGATCCGCCGAAATGCGCAAATTATTCTCTTGCGCATCCGGCCAGTTACCGGGGTTGCTCAGCTTACCCCAAACCAAAAACCTCTCCGGCTCCCATCCGGAGAGGATGGGAGTGTAGTTTAACTGGTTTCTAGACGAAAAAAAATTTCCACTTTGAGATTTCATTTAACTATGGTTTTATGTGCGGTACCGAAACCCACCGCAAATCAGCGCGCAAACTCGTGGGAACAAGTTTTCCAAAATTTCAGCTGCTCTGGCACAAATATTAATGGCCTTCAGCCAAACAAATCCAGGAGAGGCCTAGGTTCAAGAATTTGTCTCAAACACCCGCGTTATTTTAGACAAATTTTAATTTAGTAACTTTTTATATTGCGCAAAATTACACCAAATTCCTTTTTGACCAGTTTTTGGAACGCGAACGGGCTCTCTAAGAAGAAACTCGAATTGGGTGAGTTTATGCATGAGCATGATATCGATGTCATGTTCATATCCGAAACACACATGAGAACCTGCAACGCAATCAAAATTATCAGCTTTATCGTACCGATAGAACCACCGGGCAGGGCGGTGGAACCGCGATTTGTGTTAAAAACGAAATCGAACATCACGAACTTCTCAATCCGGCCGCAATTAATTTTGAGACAACCGCGATTAATATCGAAACCACATCCGGGTCGATCAAAATTATTTCCGCTTATAAACCGCCGAACAATCCCGTCCAAGATCCAGACCTCCCAGCCCTTTCCCCAGACAACGCCCTCACAATTGTGGTGGGCGACCTAAATGGGGTACTTGCCTCATGTTTGGGAAATATAATATTTAGAAAATGTAGGCGATTTCATTAGACCCGTATTTTTATTTGGTTCTAGGGTCAATATTACGTCCAGAATTATTTTTTTAATTTTTGGAGTGGGAGATTTGTGACGTTGCCGACCTCTGCACGGCGTAGTTCTAAAAGAAATCGTATGATAGCGCTTTACTCAGATTGCTTACGTTCTATTGATAAATCCAATGCCAATCCGCTGTACACATGTCGCGTCCTCTGTTAGCAGCACAGCATAGTAGCCAAAAACAAGAGTCCATTCAATATAGATATAAGTCTTGGATACGGGGGTCCAATGCGTCATCAAAAACAAAATTGCAAATATTTACGAAAATATGAAATAAAAAAATGGGAAAAAAAATTAAAGCCTCTTTTAGTTATTTGCATGCATCTAGAGAATAAAAAATGCAATATTTTTTTTAGGCAAGCACCCTATTCAAACACTCCATGTGGAACAGCCGTGGCGTCAACGACGGCGGCCGGCTACTACATTGTTAGATATTTTTACGAAATTCAAATCTGGCGGAATTACGAACAAGCGCGCTTGCTGTTGCGCATGTGTAAATTAAGTAGCAGTGTCGCACACACAGTGAACTTGCTTCCATCGCAAGGCATGCACTGTTTGTCACTTGACCGAGAGCGCGCCAATTCAAATTTTCAAATATTTTCTAACATCAGGTGTGGTGTTTTAATTTGCGACAAAAATCGGGCAAACCGGCAATATGAAAGGACACTAGCACCTTCAGATAAAACCGAATTGTATCGACGACAAACCGAGGTAAAAGACGTGTTATCAGTTCGCGCCAATGACTCATGTCAAGACAAACTCGCCTCTTTGAACAGGCAAAACTCGAAGAAAAGTCTTTGGAGAAAGACTCGCGTTTTAAGAAATTTCATGTTTTTGTCGCGCATGATAATCGGAGGAATTCATTCGCGAGTTACGGCGTTGTTGATGTCGGCTCGTTTCGCGGGCTCCTGTGTGCGCGTCGCAGTTAGGGGGCGGGGCCTAGTTGTGTTTGATGTTTGGCGCGTGCGGGGTGTTATAGTTACTTGATCATATTCAATTTCCT
Source organism: Schizotus pectinicornis (assembly GCA_951805265.1). NCBI lineage: Eukaryota > Metazoa > Arthropoda > Insecta > Coleoptera > Pyrochroidae > Schizotus > Schizotus pectinicornis. The sequence goes on along the minus strand of OX638207.1, from coordinate 15,735,717 downwards.
GATCGTTGTCATCTGCTTCTTCTTCTTTTCTGCTCAGGGGGCTGAATGAATTTTCAGTGGCAACTTCCATTGGGGTTGTAGGGGTGGCTGAGCGAACGGTCTTCTTCAAAGCCCAGAATTCTTCATCGTCGTTGTCCGACTCCGCACGTCTCTTGGCGATCCGCTCAACCTGGGCGCTGCAGAGGAGAATAATCTCCTTCAGCTCCTGGAGAGACTGGCCGTCAAACCACGTGGCCAGATTGTTGAAGTCCATCGCTGGTTGAAATCCGTCTCTCCTGCCGAGTTTTAATAAAAACATGGCAGTCGATCTCGACTTCCACACAGCAAATTTCTCTAATTTCAATTTACACACAAGCAAATTTTTCTGATTGTCGGCTTCAGCTATTCTGACGAACCGCTGAAATGAAACCAGACTAAATCGGTCGAAAACCACGTGGATTTTCCTTACCGTTTGCCGCAGTTTTTCTGACTAACCACTGGGCATAGATTTAATATAATAGAATTAAAATGACACATTGATACCTATAGAGAATAAATAGTAAAACGGCTTGCCATATCGTTCTATGTCTTCATGCCCTACTAAATGGTAGCAAAACAAAAATCAACGTTGAACTGAAAACTCAAAAATTGAAAAGAAAAACAAAAGAGAACTAGAATTTTTTTGTCAATGTTGTAAAAAAATTACTAGAATTTAAAAGGTACGGAGGTAATAAACTCTACTGAATGGTAACGAACTGGGCATGTCTCAGATGATCAAGTTTTTGAGCTGTTGGTAAAGAAAACACGTGACTCACACGTGCTTTTTATTTGTGCTTCTCGTTCTCGCCGCTGCCGCGCCACTTCATTGTTCACTTCAGACTTCACACTTCAGATCTTCATAGTTGCAATCACTGATTTTATGTTCACCAGCAGATTTAGGACAACGTAGTTTGTCTTTGCAATAATTGTAAGAAGGATGTCCATATCCATTGCAGTTGAAGCATCTTTTGAGCTCGGGAGCGTCATACACACTACATGCATCATAGCGCAGAAACAGATATTCATTCTTTATCACCTTCTTATACACAGCTTTATCGACCACAAATGCACAAATAAAGCCTGATAAACCTCAGAATTCTTCTTCGTAGACCATTTTTTAATTAAATTTATCCCATATTCTTCTTCTAGCGTTTTTCGTATTAGACTCTTCAATTTGCTGGTATCATCAGCGGCCCTGCATTCGATAAGGACGCTTCTATTCTTCACTTCTGAAACCTTTGAAATGTAAAGTCCCTGCTCAGCTGAGTTGACGTTTTTTATCAGATCTTCTTTAGTTTTTGTAGAGTTCTGGTCACCAACTTTAGAATAGACGGTGACCCCCGTATTTGCCTTGCCCCTCAGAACCTCAGAAAAGGTAAGCTGCCTCTCGGAGGTAACCGGGCCACTCGATGTCGCAACAAGTAAGTCAGCCTTCAGTCTGTCGATTATACTCTCAATTTTAAATCCCATGACAGCAGAAAATCTCTCAGAGGCAGACACATCCTCTCTCTATGCAGCCAACAGATTAGTTGATATTTCCTGTAACTGCCTTTTCAACCCGGTTGCAAACTCCAACAATCGACCATCCATAATCTTTAAAATTTCAGCCAACACAACACATGTCTGGTCACACTTCTCGCAACTCCAGCTCACCCCCCGCTGCTTCTTAATTCCAATAAAGATTTCCACTGAAATACAGTCGTCAATATCTGACCGCAACATGAACAATCAGAAGACCAAGGTGAATTAAAACAAATTGTCAATATTGACGACATCGAAAATATTTCGATTATTCATAATATTTACATCATACAAATAATCAGGTACTTTTTGCTTAATCAATTTCACCGCATGCCGATAGTAAAGGAAAAGTATGTTTTAGGAATGTGCTATGTTACGTTCAAACCACAACCATCCTATACGCGGCTATGGGTTGTTGTATGATTGTGGGGCCCTGGAATTGATGTAGCTAAAACTGAAATTCGGTTTTTCGTTGAAGGTCACCTGAAACAATTGATTGAAGAGCTATCCTTTAATTATTTTTTTAAACTACAAACTTGAACAGTGGAACTGTAACTTCTGGCTTGTTCTTTGATCCTCGGTTCCAAGTAAGAATCAGCTCCCTACAATCAAAACTAACAACGACCGTTGTTTCCAGTAACTCCTCACCTTATTAATTTCTGGAAAAATGGTGCTCAAATTGAAGTTCGTGAGAGAAGTCCCTGCGTTATTGATAGAGGGCGAAATTTCGGGATGTTGTATGTTGCTTCTAGTTCCTGGAACAGGGGGAAGTGGCAGCAGACTTCCCGTCCCCAAATCGTTCTGTTTCGTCGCGGGATACAAGGGGTTTTTGCACGGATACAACTGGGGAGTGGGCGGCTGCAAAAATCCGGTATGCGAATGGAGATCGTCGGGCAAAATCGGAGAATTAATGGAACCCGGCATAGAGAGAAAGGGAAAATCGACGAAACTCGGTAAATTTTCGTTCGGTTTCTTCTTAACTTTTTTAACGTTACCGGTGTTAACCGAAACCGGACACGGGTTCGCGCTTCGATTTTGGTTCTTAGGACATTTGTCTTTGTTGGCCGGCGGAAACAAGTTCAAATTATCAGAACAATCGTGACCAGTTCCCATGTCGTGCATGAAATTGTTGGTTCCTAAATAAGTCGAAGTTATGGTAGTGGCGGCCGAAATTAACGTGTTGGAAGCGTAACTGTTATTATAACTACTAGTGAAGTTATGCCCGAACGATCCGCTTTGATAATTTTGGTTTTGCTGCATGTAATTGTTCTCTTGTTGCAAATCTACCGGAGGAAAATACGGAATTATATTTTCTGGCAAAAATGGCGGTACGGGAAGAGATTTGTTGGGGGGCGTCACGTAATTTTGTCTTCCTTTTCCGCCTTCCATTTGCGGCCCTATCAGCGCTTCGGCTGTGTAATTACTAGAACTGTTCTTAACTACATTACGATTCTTAGGAACGTCACAAAACATTTCGTTACTTCCATTAAAGCCCATCATCTTATTAACTTGGTTCGCTTTATTCTCGACTTTATATTGTATTTCTTTAGCTTCCTGCTTGTTACGTTGATTCGTTTTAGGGGGCTGTACAAGTTTCTTCGAAGAACGATTGCCGCTATTGCGTCTCGCTACAGTTCTAGCCGGAACCGCTTCGCTTTTGTTGTGGTCCACTAATTGACTCACAGATAAAAAGTTGTTTTCGTAATTCTTGACGCGTCTGTTACTATTATCCCGTTTCTGACATTTGTTTTGTTCGCTACCAAAACTGAGAGGATTACCCAGAGCTAAATCGCCGACTAAAGTGGGAAGGGTTGATGAAACAAAACTGTGATTAGGGTCGAGGAATTGGGGAATTTTGGTCGGTGACCAAGAAAATTGGTTTTCTTCAACTTCGGTCCTTTGGTAGGTATTTACTGGCGGTACTAGGGGTAAATCGAGATTTTTTCTCGGTTCTTGGTGATTGTTGATCTCGTTGGTGTTCGAGTAAATAGTGTTGGTGTTAAAGTATGAAGTTTGGCTGTTTGAAGAAAACGAATTGGCGGGGTAGATAGAGTTATGACTAAAATCGTTTTCTTTCGAGAATTGGGGCAGAACGTAATCAGTAGTTGTTAATGTTCTGTTATCGGGAGTCGTCATCCAATTAATTGGAGGTTTCGTCGTTTTTACTTTTGTTGTTGTCGTATTGTTAAGAAATTTATCGTCTTTAGAGCAAGTATTGTTGTAGTAATTGCTCGAAAAAGAATTTCCGTCGTTTTTGCGATAATCCGAATAGTTTTCGTAGTTCAAAGAGTAGTAGCTACGGTTATCAGTCTTTGCTATATTCTTATAGTAATTTTGATTTAAGTTATTATCCGTTGCAGAGTAGTAATTGTAACTATTAGTATTGGTATAGAGTGGATCCGGATAACTCTTAATAACCGACGAAGTTGTACAAACTTTAGCCAAGTCGTTAAAATTATTGTTACAATTGTAACTAACTCGATTTTGCACCGAGTAATTAACACAAGGAGGCTTAGACTCCAGGTTCTTCGCCAAGTTCTGTTTAGATTGTTTCATGTGATACCCACCAGCTTGACTCATCACGTTTACGTTATTACTAACACTGTTAGAACTCAAAAGATTTCTATTATAGAAAGTCTCGGCACAACCCACTAAATTCTTTTGTTGCGGCGGTGCAATCTGGTTCTGGAAGTCTAATTTTGGCAACTTTGGCACTTCAGTCAAAGCCTCGATTTTTGATTTAACGCCAGTTGTCGTCGGCGTCACCAAACTGTTCTCGAAAGAACTGTAGAAACCGCTACAAATGTCTTTGGATGAAAAAAATGAAATATTGTCCAAATTTAAAAGACTCGGAGTAAGACTTTCGGATTGTGTGGGTTTAGTTGTTTCCATAGTTCCAATTTGGAGCAGAGTAGGAGTCCCTCTTTGACTTTCGCTGTTGTCTTCTTCGGTCACTTCAGTTACTTTAACGCCAGTTAAAGATGAAACTAGAGGGAAGGCGAGTAAAAACGCCGCTGTCGGTGAAGTTGATTCGGGATTCTGACACCCAGCAGGTACTTGAAGGGACGCGAAGATATCGTTGGACAACTCCGAATGGTTGATGTTTAATTCAAGAGCTTTCATGTCTGCCTCTTCGCATTTCTTCGCTTCTTTTTCCGGTTCCGGAACTTCCTCGAGGATTGCAGTGGTTTCTTTGATAACCTCAACAGTGATTGCGTGTTTGTCAATTGCTTCAACCATTGAAGTAGTTTCAGCTACAACAGCTTCACTGATTACAGAATCAGAAGTAACTTTGATTGGTTCTGCAACTGTTTCAGTAACACTTTTTTCGATAGTCACTTCCTCTTCGGCTTCCTCAACTATTTTTGGCCGTACAGTTTCGTTACTTGTTGCAACTTCATCTATTTTCGCTTTCTTAACTTCTGACACTTCCTCATTGATTACCTTCCTCTTGTCCCCACTTTCCACAACTTTATCCACCACTTTCTCAACAACTTTCTTTTCGCTTTTGCCTCTGTTTTTCACCTCGCTTTTTCTCAACACTAAAACGTTATTCGCGTAGCGGGATGTTAAGGCTGGAATTGGCACTTTGTTGACTTGAGTCGTTCTCGTCAGGCAATATTTCGGTCTGATTTTAGCTACAGTCTTGGTCCCAGGAGCCGTAAGTTTCGACTGGCAAGTCGAAATTGTTGGTTGGGTCGTTCTAGGCAAAAAAATAACCGTAGGATTAGGGGGGCGCGGAGTGAGAGAAATGGGGTTAATTATTTGCGATGCTACTGGCAGAACCGTGTGTTGAGACAAAACAGGAAGTATAGAGCCGTTGGCTAGAATTAGGGTACCGGGCCCCAAAGAAGGGACTGCAGAGGCCGACTTGTAGGGTTTTGCACTTGAGGACACCAACGGATTAGTCAGTAGACTAGAATTTGTGATAACTAAAAAAATACATCAAGCAATTAATAAGAGAGTATGAAGACAAATTACCTGTAGAGCCGTTTCCTAGTAAATTTGAGGAAGGAGCGTTTGTTATAACGTAACACGACTGTGAAAGGCTGGGCTGAGACAGAACTATAACGCATTTGGACGTCATTGTTGATTTTAGCACCTTCTTTTTCTTAATTGGTCTAATTTTTTTTGCTTCAGACCGGTTTAAAATAGCTTTTCTATGTTTAGGTGTGCCATTAGCCACCCCTGATTTAACTCTAGCTTTGTTATTAAATTTTCTAGGAGTCTTCACATCGTTTTCCTCTGTAAGATAGCAATTAGAATTAAGCAGTGATAAATTTAATAAATTTATCGGATTCATAATTACGGTAGTCAAAGGACTATTGAAAATGGCACTAACTTAAATGGTATACAGGGTGGGGCAATAGTGCGTCCGACATCGATAGCTCGAGTTCCATGATAGCTAGAAATTTGATAGAAGAACAATAAACTAAAAAAAAAAAAAATCTATAACCGTAAATTATTTTCGAACATACAGGGTGAGCCAAGACGATTATACAGGGGCAAGTGATTTTTTTTTAAATAAAATGTGTGTAAAAAAAGATTTTTTGGAGCCTTTTCCTAGAGACTTACACTCCAATATTATTACTGACTATTTCCAAACCACTTGGATATAGTGATTTTTTTTGTTCAAATAATGGCATCTGCAAATGCATGTTAAAAAAATCACTAGTCACAATTACAAGTTTAAAAAAAATATATGGAAGTACTAGTTAGGAAACATCTGTAGGATATCTTTGAATCGTTTTTACTTTTGAAGAATTATACAGCGTAGCTAAACTTAATATTTCAATTTAGAACTTTTTGACATTAATTTTCGCATTTTTTTTCAAATAGAACACCCTGTATATTTTTTAACAATATGTTGTAAAATCTAAAAACAAAATTTTTTTGTATTTACACTTCTATAGCTATTTGTAACTATTTTCGATTTATCGATTAATAATTACAAAATTCAAGAATAATCCTAAAAAATTAGATCGTTTATTAAATAACTTAACAGATAAAATTATAATAAGTGCTTCAGATGTTTTGTCTATAAAATCAACATAAGTTTTTTTAGTAAGTTCACTTTATATTCTGGTTTGATCATTTTTTACTTCTTATATTATCCAACAACCAATAAACATTTAACGCAGTTACCTGTCGTGAGTTGTCATTTGTGTCAATTTTGAAACATTTGAAGTTTTCCAAAATAAATTTCAACAAAGAGGTACTTGTAGACATAATTTTGGTTTGCATTATTTAAATGCAGTAAGAGATCACCTAAATAATATCTACCCAAGGCAATAAATTAGAAAAAATGGCCCCATTAGATGGCCTGCTAGATCACCAGATCGTACAAAAATGGATTTCGTTTTATGAGGATATGTTAAAGAAATTGTTTAAAAAATGTTAATGTTAAAAAATAATTTCCGGTTATAGATTTTTCTTTCTAGTTTATTTGTGTTTTTAAATCAAATTTCTAGGTATCATAGAACTCGAGCTATCGAAGTCGGACGCACTATTGCCCCACCCTATATCAGGTGGAAAGGCATCAGGGTTGTACTTACATAGGCGACTTACATTGCAAATAACATTTATAGATGTTTGTGCTCGCCATACCTATGTAAAGAAAATAAATGATAATGGTATCAATAGAAAATGAAATTCACTTCACATTTATTGACACCGATAACTAAGATTTAGATTGCTTGAAATTACATTTTCTCGGCAATACAATAATTAATATTTTGTTAATTTATTGTGTTACAACTCATATTGCCTTGATGACATTTTCAATTCTCAAATTTGACAGATTTGTTGTAAAGTCGATAATTTTGTGTTACTGTGTTAAAATAATAGTAGATTGTTCTACAAGTTAAGAAAATTGATTGTTTTCCAGTAAGTGTAAAAGTTTCAATTCACAAGCGAGTGCAGCTCGCGAGTGGATTAAATTTACACGAACAAGGAAAAATCACTTTTCTTAACGACTTGAACATGCTATTTTTTCGTGTATTTGACCAAAAGGACTAAAATGTAAAAATGAAGAAATAGCTATTTATGTAGTAAGTTGCAAAATGAAAGTGTTTTTCACACCAAGACGTGAATATTACCAAACGAGCGAAGCGAGTTTGGTAACACGTCGCGTGCGAAAAACACGAATTTTGCAACGTACTACATACAAGTTTTTTTATACAATCGTCGCCCGAATTGTTAAAAATGTAAAAAGAAAGAATAAAATTGCACATACTTACTGCATAATCTAGTTGCACAATTTTTCGTTTCCTAGAAAATGCGACATGACAGAATCAACATTTCATTGATAATTGAGGTGTTTGTCAGTTAATTTTACATTTTGTATCTAGTGCCAAAAAGTGACAGTATATTGAAAAAAAAACACGTCATTTCAACATGAAAATGACATTCGAAATGGTAGTATTTCGATGCGATTGTATAAAAAATTAATTGATTGATCAAGGTGTCATATTTTGCTAACATGGTAGCAAAACAAGAGAACGATGTTTTTGGTAAACAAATTTTTCATTCAAAATTGTGAAGAAAAGTGTTGCTAACTGAAATCGTGAAGAAAAGTGTTGCTAACGAACAAAGCCCCACTTTTCTTTACGATTTTGTATTGAACAATGTACTACATTTCTATCAAGTACACGAAAAACTCTTTTTATTGTAATAATGAAAGGGTTTTAATTATAAAGACCTTTTACGACGGCAACAGTTTACGTCGAGTTGGAGATTTATTCTCTGTACAATTTCCAAATAGTTTAATTCCAACAATTACAACAACACAAAGGTATGTTCAAAAATTCGAGTCAACTGGAAGTGTTGCGCGTCGAAATAATAAAAGTTAATTCATTTTTGTACTTATTTGATGATGGTATTTATCTTTATCCTCATTAGAAAATCGTAGTAATCGTCAGCATTTAGAAGTAGTGGAAAGAGTTCTGGCATTAATAAATTTGGACCCTACTTTAAGCCCAAGATCAGTTGCTGCTGAGTGTGGTATCAGTCATACTTGGCTTTATAAATACTGAAGAAACATAAATATCATCCTTACAAGATCCAGTGTTACCAAGAAATTTAACGCAAAAAATAGGCAAAGTTTTTGCAAAGTACCTTCCTATCGCCATCTGCTTTACTGACAAATGCACTTTTACATTAAATAACGAGCCAAACGTGCAAAATAATAGACATTGGGCTCAAGAAAATCCGAGATTAAATCTTGCCACTAGAACACAGTAGCTGCAGAAAATTAACACTCGGGCTGGCATCTTCAATAACACAATTATTGGACCATTTAAATTCTTTGACAATTTAAATTTAAGAACGTATTTGGAGCTTTTGGTAAACAAGATTGGTCTTGCACTGGAAGATGCAGCCGGTGAAAATCAGGAAGTTTGGTTTCAGCAAAATGGTTGTAAAGCGCATTTCGGATTAGATGTAAGAACCTACTTGGATATGACATTTCCAAATCACTGGATTGGTCGTGGTGGTGGTATAAATTGGCCGATTAGATTCCCTGATTTGGCACCTTGTGACATCTTTTTGTGGGGTCATCTCAAAAGTAAAATTTATAAGACGAGCCATCCAAACATTAATTCATTGCGAGAAGCAATAATAGCTGAATGTATTTTAGTATCTAACAAGCAGTTAACCAATGTAAGAAATGGATTTTACAACAGGCTGGGATATTGCTTAGTGGAAAATGGAGGTATATTCTTTTCATTGATACCACTACTCTTTTTTGCTAGAAATAATAATGTATATAAATGTTATTTGCAATGTAAATATCCTATGTTCATCCCGATGCTTTCCACCCAGCATAAACAATTTTGAATCATTGCTCAATGTTTTTGTCATGAAGTAACCTCCACACTTCTTAACACCTTCACTCATTGAAACACTTACTTTCCAACTCCTTGTCCACCAGAACTTTCGCTTGTTCCGGAAGTATTCGTTGCGACCAATACAAGTGACTCCTGAGTCGCTTAACAGCAACACAACCTTTCGGAACGGAGATTTTGGCATCACGCAACAACCCGCACAGTTGCTCATTTTTGCTCAACAACCTTCTGATTCTCTCGTGCAACTTTCTTATTTCTTCACTCTTGATTTTCTTCACTCCTTCTGCAGGAGCTGGTGGCGATATTAATCCCTTAATTTTCTCTTGAAGTTCCTCAATAAATGCAGCCGCGTTTTTCAGGATGTCAGGCTTGCTGGTAGTAACGGCAGGATCGTAGCATGGCAATAGTTTACATAGATTTGCGAAACCGATGTTGAGACGATTCCGACGTTCCTTCTCCCAATCGCGGCACTTACTGCAAACTTTTAGATGAGCGTGGAAATTTGATACAGGGAACTCACCTTGACTCTCTTGGCATAGTTGCGAACGACAATCAAACGAACCCGCATTTTTCTAAACGGAAAAACACCGAAACTGCTACTTTAACGAGATTTTCACATACATAACCTCAAAGTTAGTTGTCAACATGAAATGATGTGCGTAACGTCTATAAAGTCATGGAGGGGGTAGTTGTGGCTAATGAAACAACTTAAGAAAATTTAATAAATAAGCCATTAATATGGCAATATTTGGATATTAACAACTTGTTTTATTAATTCCAAAAACTTCCTAAGTTTAAATAATGTTTGGTTAGAGTCCGGGAGCGTTAGCGGGTTTATATTATTTTTATGTTTGTATTAGAAAGACGTCGCTTTAACCACCGCCCATTTAAATTCAAGCATCAAATTTGACAGACGTCAAAATAACTTTGATAGTTGTCAAACCGCTGTCAACTCGTTCTAAACTTCTAAACCGAAATGTTATACATTAAACTATTTTTAACGATGCCGTGATTGTTATATTGGGTGTGATGACAATGATGACGTACTTGACCCCCAACCGGCACGGCTACAGCGTTCGCTTCTCGCCTTTCAACCCCGATCGGCTGGTGGTGGCGACTAGCCAATATTTTGGTTTGGCCGGGGGCGGCACTCTCTTCATACTCGACATCAACACCGCCGGCAACTTAGTGGAGACCCAGAGTTATCAATGGTCTGACGGTCTCTTTGACGTGGTTTGGTCGGAGAACAATGCCGCTCAAGTCGTCAGCGCTGCTGGAGACGGGGGCCTTCAGCTCTGGGACTTGAACTCGCCAAACTCACCCCCTGCCACCTTCTGGGAGCACAAAAAAGAAGTTTATTCAGTCGACTGGGCTCGAACGAGACAAGAACAGTTGATTTTGAGCGCTTCGTGGGATTGCACTATTAAATTATGGGACCCCAATCGACAATCGTCAATATCAACTTTCTGTGGCCATTCACAGCTAGTTTATAGCGCCATGTTTTCGCCTCACGTTCCCAATTGTTTTGCTTCTGTTTCCGGTGATGGTACATTGAAATTGTGGAGCTCTCTAAACCCCCAGAGTCCGACGTCTTCGTTTCGGGTGCACGACGCCGAAGTTCTAGCATGTGATTGGTGTAAATACGACGAAAATATGTTGGCAACCAGCGGTTCCGATGGATTGATCCGAGGATGGGACATTCGGAACTATACTCAACCAGTTTTTCAGCTGAAGGGGTGCGAGTACGCTGTGAGGCGCGTCCAGTTTTCGCCTCATTACGCCTCTGTGTTGGCGTCGGTTAGTTATGATTTTACGACTAGAATTTGGGATTTTAAGCAAGGTTGTGATGCAGTGGAAACAGTTAAGCACCATTCTGAGTTTGTATACGGATTAGACTGGAACGCGCATCGCAAAGGCCAATTGGCTGATTGCGGATGGGACAGTTTGGTCCACGTTTTTACTCCCGGATCCCTCAAAAGTTACACTTAAGGCTGTTACTTGTTGATGTATCACTAGTAGAAAAACAGTTCCTATATTTCGACCAAGTATTGGGCATATGCCTGGTTATGGGCATGGCCCTCGAATAGTGCCCCTCATTTGTTTTATAGCGCAGGAGGCGCTTTAACAAACATTCCAAACAGCTAGTTTTTCTTTATTCTTTATTTTAAGAAGCGACAAAGTTTTTAAACAAAAGTTGAAACCTTTCTTCTTCCTGTTATTGTTGATTAAGCACTTTGTTCTTTATTTACCTGACGTAACGTGATGAAACCCATTTTTTAAGTATTTATAGTGACTTCTGATTCAACTTAAGTAGAGTTGTCACAACACAACTTACGAATTGTTAATAACTCTGTGCGTTGTAGCTAAAGTTGAGCAGTTGAAAGAAACCAGAACGACCACGAGTTTGAAGTTCTCCTGTGCATAGGAGTTTCTGTACTCTCTTTCCCCATTAGGGCCGGTTTTACGAAAGGGGATTATACCCGGAATAGCGCTATTCCGGAATAATTCGAGAAAAATGCGCTTTTACGAAAGTTGAATAGGATAATACCAGGTATGAACTGTCGACCGAGGGTATGTAAACCGGCCCTTAGTCCGGAATAGTTATTCCAATGCTTATCCGACTTTCGTAAAATTGGCCCTAGTCAACTAAGCTGCAGCGGACTGTACCTATAACTAAACTGTTGTGTTATTGAATTTGGTGTTGTTTTTAGCATTAATCGTATGGTTTTTGTACGAAAGACTGCGATGTCTATATTATTATTTTAACAGTGAATTTGTTAATACTTTTATTTTTTTTATATTTGTATTAAATATTTTCGAATAAATTTCGCAAAAAAAAACCAAAAGTTGCTGTTATTTGATGAGTAACAACTTACTGTTTATATGGACAGTAACTTCAAATACTATGCCTTAGAATATCTAAGGCATAGTATTTGAAGTTAAACTTTCTACCGGGTAGTTAAAAATCGACTAATATAAAACCTTAGGTAACAGTAGATGAGACCCTACAGTCCAGTACTGGCGAGCGCCGTGAAGGCCGGTCGGTAGACCAGGTAGCGTTGTAAATACCGTAAAAGAAAAGCACACAAAAATTTCATTTCCGCAATGTTTCGACATTATTGTCATGAAAAACAAAAATATTATACAAAGATTAACACATCATAAAAATAACTGGGTTACTTATCCAAAGGTCCACAGCATTAATTATTAATAGTAGACATTAACACGTTCAGTTCTGATGACTTATATTTGAGTCATGCAGTTTAATCATCGGGTGCGTCATGCACAACGTTCGGTTAAGCATTCCCGAGGAGTTCAGCATGGTGGGATGAGAATACGGTTTGCTCTGGGCCAGCGTGTGTGAAAGTGTTCAGAGTGCGTAAAAAGTTTCTTCGTGTAGTTGGTGATGGCGGATAACGAAGCTGGGCCCTTCAACTCTAAAAGAGCAAAAACCTCTACCAAACGGCTGTCCAATGTTCCCTTATCGGATAAAGAATTGGAAAGACTTTTATATGAATCCGAGGAGGAATTTAGCGAGTTGAATGGTGAGCTCGCGGATTCAGATCCAGAATTCTGTGGGGGGGGGGATGGTTCTTCAGACGACGATGCCTTTGCCGCTGCTAAAGGGTTGAGTTTGTGCTATAATGAGGAAGATTCCGATAGCGACAGCGACATTCAGCAATAGCTTCAGCCGCCACATATTGTGCCGCCCCCTCAAGCCGCCATGGTCGCAGCTGTACCACCCCTAACCCCCAACTGGTCAGGGAATTCAACAATAAAAAACGTTAATTTCTCTAAATCCAGAGAATACCTTGTTGTGCCCGATGGTAAGATTTGGCTTCTTACAAACGACTCGACATGAAGCAGCCTTGGGGCTGATTCTTCCGAATTTTACAAACGCCGTGTTTGATGGTGCTTAAGGTTGGTTTCGGTCTGGTGGTCGGTTATTCTCCCTCAGGTTTTGTTAACAGTGGTAAGCGTATTTGCTGAGTCATCGGTATTCTTAAGCGTAATAAGCACGCATTGCTGATTAAACGTCGTAAACCCCATAACTCTAGCATGTTCCTACACGAACCACAACCCGACTTGCTTTCGTCGTGAACTGTTCTTCGCAAATCATAACAGTGATCACCCTAGGTGATAACATCAGAAGTGGGATTCACCTTTGTGCCTAGCGCTTGGTCTCTCGTTCACACAACAATTAATTTGTCATGGCTGATGAGACTGCTGCTTTCCCGCTCCCGGCGGCCGAATCCAACCCGGCAACTTTGGAAACGGTTTTTCAACGCTTAAGAATACCGATGACTCTGCAAATACGCTTACCACTGCTAACAGTTTTAAAAGAAAATACTCCGATAGATTATTTCAACCTTTTGGTGGACGACAATTTCTTTGCGATGGTTGCAGAGGAAACAAATAAATATGCGAAAATTTTTCTTTCTTTGTTCACTAGTCCATCGTCCAGGATTACGAACTGGCGCGATGTGACCCCCCGAAGAATTGCGCATATTCTTCGGCACATGGGGACCATCGTTACCAATAGGTTACAAGACTACTGGAAGACATCGCGTCTTTTCAACATCCCATTTTTCTCAGCGTCAATGAGCAGAGATCGATTTTTATTGATTATGAGGTGAGTTATTTTAATTTGCTTGTTCATGTGATGAAAAATTAAATAATTTAAATCTAGATGTCTTCACTTTGCACGAAATCCAAGAGAAGGCGAGCCGGTCCCCAAAGATCGGCTTTTCAAGGTTAGGCCAATTATTGACTATTTCAATAACAAAATGGTTGAAATTTACTACCCAGGGAAAAATCTATCCCTAGATAAATCCATGGTATTATGGCGGAACAAACTATCTTTCCGTCAATATATAAAACACGTGTGGCACAAGTACGGAATCAAATTGTATATTTTGACTGAGCCGGATGGGAGTATCTTGAAATTTGCGGCATACACCGGTCAACTTGACGATTTTGGCGGAAAGGGTCATGCGGCGAATGTGGTCCTTCATTTACTGGAGGAGCGGCTGGACGTTGAACATTCCATTTACATGGACAACTACTACAACAGCCATGATCTCGCCGTCAAACTCCTAGACCGTCAAACTCACTGTACTGGAACGCTGAGAGTCGACAGGAAGAACACTCCTGCTGAAGTTAAATTTGCAAAATTGAAAAAGGGCGAGACGATGTTCAAATACAGCGATGACGGTGTGTTAGTGGGCAAATGGAGGTAAATTAAATTCTCTTATGATAGTTTACAAAACAATCATGTGTGGGTGATTGTTTTGTAAACTACCTATCATAGGAGAATTTAATTTACCATTTGGAATGTTATTTGTACTGATTTTTTTTGCGTCAAAAATTTTTTTTTCTAATTTTCTTTAGACATTATACATTTTCTTTCTTGACTAGTGGCTTTTATTGGTGAGAGTATGCAATCGTTTTCAATAACAACGCAATTATATGACATGACCTAAATATACGTCATCAGCACTGGGCTACATTTTCAATGCCCAGTGCGGGTGACTCATAAATGAGTTATGGCTCCTTTGGCCAAAATTTTATAGCAACTATATTGCTGTCAATAATTAAAGTGCTTCATGAAAGAATTAAATAAATCTGAGACAAAAAGTATGTTTAGCACAGGGTCATGTAGCAATATTTTGAGCAGCAGCGAACGTGTTAAGGAACAAAACAAATCAGATGAGATGAGACCAAGTGGAGGTGACGGCTTACCTGTAACGTCTCGTCATATGATAGGGTTGAGCCACATATATAAGATTTACAAGAAGACTAATGACTAGTCACTCCAAACGCCACTGACGGCCGAGAATGTTCCCACTCCAACTTACACCAACTTTGCTCAAAAGTTTCGCTTCTATCGTGCGTTAGTTTTTTTTTTAGAATTGCGTTTGGTCTAATCATCTAGTAACTTGCCATCCGAATGGTTTTCAAAAGCTTACCAATACAAATTCTTATTCGTATCCATAGCAATAGTTTTTGACTTGTAATCGATCCAACAACCAAAACTAGGACTCTGCTCGTATTTGCTAAGCTTATCTATTCGGTCTCAAATTCGAAAATGAAGCGAATTCACGCACAGTTCGTCCACAACGCCCTCGTCGCGGTCCCTCCGCCACCTTCCAGGTAAATACCCAATACTCATCCCAATTCTACTCCAACCATGATGTTTTTAGATTTACCTTAGAAGAGTGGCATCTTACCAATCAACAACGCTACCGAACATGCATGGACCAACAAATCTTAGCAGACAGGGTTTTGGCTGAAAGCGACCGGGTAAGACTTTCCCGTACCACCTATATCAAAACCTAATTAAAATCAGTTACGAGAGCAATTGGCCGAAATTACCCTTCTCAACCGTCGCGACACCGACCACAAACTCGAGGAACAAATTAAAGACATCGAATTCAATAAAAACGAAATTCAAATCCAACGCAAAGAAGTATGCATAGAAGTCGATAATCTCAACACTTACAGCGAGAGGATTATGGACGCAATGGAGGCGCTTAAAGAGAAATCGCTAAAAATTTGTAGAAAATGTTTAATAATGAGGGAAGGTCGCCTCGGAATCGACTTGGTATTAATCAACTTGAAGTGACCATTGCTTAACTTACAATACTTTTTAGTGCCGCGATGACGTAGAGCGCGAACTACTCAAAGAAATGGACGTAATCGAGGGTGCGCAAGCTTTATTACGCAGAACTCTCGAACAAGCTAACGAGCAAGTGCGCAGACTCAAATCGACGACTTACTTCATGGATCGCGATTTAGAAGATAAAGGCAACGTTTTAAAAATCGACGGCCACAATTTGAGTCTTAAAGAGACCAGCCTCAACTTGAGCATTTATCACGGGTTCACCCCTTTAGATCCTGCGTAAGTTCAAACTACACATAAAATTTTTCTTGTAACTACTGATTCAGAAACGTAACTGCGGAGGAATGGCAACAATTCACAACCCAAAACATTGAGAAAGCGGCCAAGGAAATCAACAGCGGTCGTCAGCTACGGTCGTACGTCGATACTCTACTAAATCAAGTCATCGAAGATTTAATCGACCAATTCCATATGGTCAACGAAACGTTCCGGATTCGCATCGAGCAACTTAAGGAAGTTAAAACTAAACTGGAAACGCAACATTTCGAAGTACTTGGCTTACAAGTTTGCAGCTGAAATAAGTTAGATTTTCGAATCAAACCTATCTCATCTTTAAACGGTGAAATTTTTTAACCAGTCAAATGAATGAATGAAATGAATTTGCGATTTTGATTTTAACCGGTTCTTGTAAACGTCGTAATTGTGTTGCAGATTGTGCGTCAAGTTAACGAAATGACTCGCAATATAACGAGACTGGAAAAAGCGATTGCGGAAAAAGAAGGTTTCGTAGCTTTGGCACACACAAGACTTGGTAACAGGGCACA
Organism: Schizotus pectinicornis; assembly: GCA_951805265.1. Lineage (NCBI taxonomy): Eukaryota > Metazoa > Arthropoda > Insecta > Coleoptera > Pyrochroidae > Schizotus > Schizotus pectinicornis. Next base: position 15,718,888 of record OX638207.1, on the reverse strand, counting down.
AAGACCCGGTGTGGAATTGTGCAAGGATCTGGCAGAAACCTCTTTGGTTAGTGAAGTTAAGGAGCTGAGGGAGAACGTGGCGCAACTTCAACATATGCTAGCCGAAGTATGGTTTGACTTGTTTGAATTAGAATTAATTGTTAATTTACAGGCACAAGCTGCTCTTCGGTACCTACTTAAAACGCAAGTTCAATTGGAGGAGGATATCAATATAAAAACCAACACAATCAAGATTGATGAAGTAGACTGCATGACATTGCGACAGGCCATGGAATACCACGCATATTGAAAAAAAAAAAACAGTCGTAGTTTCATAAATCTGTATTTTTACACAGGCAAGCTGATTCAATGTAAACACTAATAACGTCTAATAATGAAAAATTAAAGTTTTTGAGGACACAGCCTTATCTGATTTTGTATCTATTGGAATGGCAGTAAATATACGACCAACTTAACTTGAGTACCTGATTTTAAAAAAAATCATACAGGAAAACAAATACGCTAACAGAGAAGTTGGACATTACTTGGGAAACGTTAACTTAACTACACGTTATGGACAGATTACTAGGTAAATGACTCGCTCTGTCGCTTATAACTGCAGAATTCTTAGAGGAACTGCGCATGCGCAACTCGTATCCAAATATCATGCTAATTGAATACTTCAACTTAAGTACTCAAACGTCCAATGACTAAAATTAATGTTAATAATTATACTAGACTTAAAGAAATCACCTAAAACAAGTTCAAGCGGAATGGGGTTGGTTGTCCGCTTCTTCGTTCTTAGGGTCCTTCTCCGGCTTATTGAGATCGTTCCTGTGCGATTTCGTGGTTTTAGACGGCCGTCGTTGACTTAGAAGAGACGGCGTCCAACTGAAACCGTTTGATGACGACGGCTGAACACTGCCGTCGACGTTGTCGCCCAATGGAGGCGGCGAGGACCTCTGGAGTAACGGCACTGAATACTTGGAACTTTGGCCGTTGATGAACGATTTGTTGAAACGGTGTTTGTCTTTTGGGTCTTTTTTGCGGTGTTGATCGTGCTCTGGATAACAATTGATGGAACGCAAAAATGATTCCAACGGTCCCAATACTGACTCTTTAGTGTTCTGAGTCAGAGGGACGGTTTCGGTCCAAGTTGCGGCGTGAGGAACAGACTCCACCGGCAACGTCGCTGTGGTTCCAATTAACCTTTTCCGCAGTTTTCGTCTGTTAGCGTATTCCGGCACAGCAGGCGGCGACAACAACTGGTCTGAGGATAACATACACTAGGTTTTAAAGGTGTTTTTTTGCTTAACAAAATAGCCGCACATGGACAAGGTATTGTGTTTGCTAGGGTTAACTTTGTTACTTTGTACCCTACGTTGATGTTGAAAGTTAAATATTTTATTGAAAAGAATATTTTCACTTTCAGGTGCTCTTGTATAAACTCCTAAAAGTATGCCAGTCGTAAACTGTAATCTTACCGTCAGAGCGAATGGATAAGTTCTCCAAAAGTGTCATGTCTAGATCTACCGGAGGCAAACTGCCTTGGCACCGACTTGTTGTCTGCGAACCTCCTAAAAACCATAACAAATCATTGTAATGAATAAAATACTATATACAATTTAAAAACTATATACCTGCAATTGAGTTACTGGGAGCACTGGAACAACTTGGAAATGAGTTTTCGATTCTATCAAACAATTGTAAGAGCATTAATTTGTCTTCAAACGAGTTACTGCCGGCAGGTGATAGGGCGGCAGCACCACTACTTGGAGGACTCGGATCACGCATCATCAGTCTTTGAGTCATGGAGAATTCAGCATACTCTACATCGTTTTCACCTACAATCACCCAACAAACAACGAAGTTATCTACGTGTAAAAAATATATATTCTAAAACAAGATTTATACAAATGTTAAATAACAAAATTTTGAATAGTCCAAGGAAAGGTTAGGGAGAATCTGGAGAGGAGGAACTACCGTCTTTTTCAGCGGCCTCGTGAATGGCAAAATCGGGACTTTGGGTGCAGTTTCTAAAATCGCCAGCACCTTTAAAACGGCTGTTGAACAACCAGTTTGGGAACTAGAAGCACTTACCAGACATAGTTTCGTCATCAACATCGTTTTCGTCGTTGGAGTTGTCGCCAGTACTGATCAAATTCGTTTCGGCTGGTTCAAATTCGTCCATCAAGTTCTCCGGCTCACTCATATCCTACAAATGTAAAAAATCTTAATATTCAAACTCATCTCAACACTAATCAAAAAATTATTGATTCGACGTAATATTTTGTCCTGATACTTTTTATCTATTAATAATATATTAGCATTATTATTTCTTATTGATAGAGAGATTTGTAGTGTTTAATGTTACAAGAGCAGACTGACGCCGCATTTTGTGAACTCATTCTTACTAACCTGTATTTTCACCTATGTGAGTGATCTCGGATTATACTACTTATTGAAAACCTCGTCAATTCAGGATTCTTGTTAGTATTACACTTTCGTCTTTGCTTATTACTAATACTTTTAAAAATTTAATAACTTGACATAACAAACTATTTTATTTTTAATTAAACCTTATGGATTCAAAACTTACGCTTTCGCTAGTGGTACTGCATAAGCTGAACGAAACTGTTGAGTTAAGCAAATTGGGCGAGCTCAGAGACACGCTCAACCCTATCATATGACGAGGCGTTTCAGGTAAGCCGTCACCTCCACTTGGTCTCATCTCGTCTGGTTTGTTCCTTAAAACTACCTGTGTTTGTATGGAAGAGGTTGAAGATGAACTGCTGGTGTTGTTGTCGAGAGACAAACCAGGACCGTCACCTTCAGTACCTACACTCTTTGTCGTCCCACTAGAAGCAACAAAACTGTTACACAACGAAAAAGCTTCAAAACTAACACTCAATTTGGAAGAATTTTTTGCAAAAGGGGTTGCAAGCACACTTAAAGAACGTGAAACCAGGACTACTTGACTACTGTAAATTAATTCAAACTTTGATTATTTTTTAATAGTTAAGAAACGATTCAAAAATTACAAAATTAAGAACAACACAATGACTATGCAGTGTGTCCAGGATAAGAATGTTAAGCATAGGGATTTGAAGAGTGGCGACTTTGATAAAATTACAAAGAAGTTACCTCAGCTAAAACTTATTTATGTCAATTGAACAACATTTGAAATATAGTTTCCTACTTGAGATTAAATCAAAATAAAAATTTCGATCCTGCTTTCTATTTAATAGCTACGTAAGAAAAATATTGTCATGAAAGTTGTACATTATTGGGATCTTTTGAAGAGCAACTCAAAGAAGCTATTCAATATCTTGTGCACCTCTAATTACATACTTGCAAAAATAACACAAACTTTGTTTTTTCTTAGGGATTATGACAAGCTTATTGATTCTCCACCTAATCATTTATCATGTTACATCTTATTGCGACGAAATTGTTGTGTCCAGACCGGACGAAAGGACCTCAACAAATACCTAGGTAGAAGGTAGCCTTGCCGCATGGTTTTTGGAAGAGTAAATGATAATTAATCTTGTAAAAATCAGTCTTTTCATCGAATTAGTCTAAAATCTATTTTAGGTATCTTCTCTGCTTTTTTAATGTTTTGGCCATAGGATGAAACCCACATTTTTTTTATATCCAATTGTTCTTAAACTGATGTCTGCACTGATTCAAATATTGGCATCTAATTGAATGTAACGCCAACTTAAGCATATGAGCAATTTTCGTTCATTTTTCGTCATCAAGAACTTTAAAGAAAAAATATCTTTTTCAATTAGATATTTTATACTTCCAACCTTAAGGCTGGAGTGGAAAGTAACAATATTTGAGAAAATCTGTAACAACAAAAATAATTGAAATTATCACAGCCTGCTACGAAAATTTAATTACACTGTCCCATTCTCGAGAATCAGAAAAATGTGATATTAATCAAACGATTTAAAGACTGAGATGACTGACATTCTTATAAAGAAGAAAAAAAAATTCAGAATTTATTAATAATTGTCATGACCTCTAAAGAAAAAAACAATTTAGTGTTATTTTAGCAAAAAAAAAGAAGGTTAATGTATATTTATAATAAAGAGATTAAATTAAATTATCCTGGAGACACTGTACAAGATGTTTATCTGTGTATGATATTAAAATAAAAAAAATTTAAACAGGCCCGTTTTCGCGTTATTTTTGATATACAGGACAATAACTTTTTTATTAATTTTTTTAATAACTCCGAAGCTACATGAGATAATTTTATTAAGCTTGGTGGGAGTACACTGGGTGTAGAGACCGATTTTTTGTGAAAAAACAAATTTTCAGATTTAACCAATGGCGTCCCAATTAATGTCACCCTGATTATTTTGAGCGCAAAAATGATACGCCACTGCTTTTGTCAGAAACAAAAATTATTTTATTAATGGTGCTTCATTTTGCAATGTAAAAAATCTCTTTACTATTTTTCGTATCTTAAACTACTTTTCAGTAAAAAAATAAAGAACAATTATTTGTATGTAAAAATGAACTATTTCTACACTTAAGGTGCTTTTTACACTTTTTATTGAAATAATTCTTTAACAACTGGATAACCAATACTCATTTCTGATTAAATTAGTGAATACATATAATTGTAATTGACTATTAACAAATTAATAACAAATTTGTGAAAAAAGAAATCTAATGTAGTTTCGAAGTTATTTTAGAAAATCAAAAAAAAAACCTGTAACGCCCTGTAATCTTAAAAATAACGCAAAAACGGGTTTACTTTACTCTTTATCTTAAAATCACACACAAATTATCTCCCTTCAATATTGACATTCAGTTATGAAACAGCCCTGTATAACAGACCAATATTATGACTATAAAATTATCCACTGTTATACAGGGTGTAAGCGAAATAAGTGCATTAATTTTAACTGGTTATAGAACTCTTCAAGACCAAAAACTTTTCCTAATATATTTTTTTAAAACGTTTCAGTTTTTGTGTTAAAATTATTTTAAAATTTTACACAATTTTCTTACACGCCACTGGAAGCAACGTTACCTAGTACCTAAACAAGATTACCTTATGAATTAGTTGTATTATTATTGTTCTTTGTTGGAGCATTTCATAGAAGGCTCGTCAATTTGTAGGGGAAAAAATTATTTAAAAAAATTCGATTTCGAAAAAATGGTACATAGACATTTTTTTTTGTCTTGATGAGATCTACCACTGGTTAAAATTAATGTACTTATTTCGCTTACACCCTGTATTATGTGATCTTAACAATTTCAAAAAAAATTTAAATAATTTATCACTGTAGGGTAGATTGCTTCTTTACAATCACAAACACAAAGTTCAAAAAAGAAATAATAATCTGCCACGATAGAAGTGAAGCTTCTGAGCAATACGTGTAATGAGGCGTTCGCGTGAAAACATTCGCACCGATTGGTCACGTCTGAGATAACTATATAGTACAAAATTCGTCAGTAGGTATTACTAAAAAAAGACGATACCAAGAGTCTGAACGTCTCAGTCACTACTGCTGTTATCCGCAATCAATGACCAAAATTATATTAACAACTTGGCACGTTTGTACAAGAAAATATTCAAAAAACTTTAGCGTCCGGATTCACTACAAAAGTTTAAATTTTAAACCGGTCTAAGTTGCCAGATACAAATTTAGCCAAAGAAGTTGAAAATCATTACAACTGTCAAAATATCAAAACTTTATAAGTTAACTTTTCATCTGTCAACTTAGACAGGTTTAAGCTACATTCACAACCTCCACGTATAATTAAAATTAGAATTAATACTTAAAGCATCGCACACACAACTGCCATAAATTGCATAGAATTTGATATAACCTTGAATTAGTAAGTAAATTAACGTAAAAGCTTGGAGCTTGCAAAGTTCTAAGTTACGCACTAAGTGCAAGTTTGAGTTAAGTGCTAATTGCGTAGGTTGTGAACACTTTCATAAGAGTCCTATATGCCAAACTCTTATAGATAATTAATTACTAATTGAAATGTTAATTTAGAGGTTTTGAATGTAGCTTTATAATTTAGACCCATTTTAGTAAATGCTGGTTTTACATGTTTTGAGCATTCTCACAAGAAGTGACACTACAAACGATATTTGACCAGTTTCTTTAATTGGGGCAAAGTTAGAAAAATCTATATTCAAAATAGTGGCGCCCAAACCTGTTATTGTTTGTCATCAGATTCTGCGCGATCACCGTGATATCGTTACTAAAAGAAAAGTTTTTTTCTGGAACGTTGCTTTGAGAGGTCGATGGTACAGCATGAATTTCTCCTGCTTCATTGGAAGCAATTGGTGACATGTTGTACATACTTTTCACTATACCGATGGCCGTCATATCCGGCATTTGATTAGATGAGCCAAGAGTGGCGGCGACGGCGTTACGTGAAATCTCGGCAGCCAATCGCTGCAACACAACAGTAAGACCTCGCATCTGCAATAATACCAACCTACCTCTTTAGATTCGTTGATTTGGGAAATGTATTGGTTTTGGACGGTTTGTAACTGCATAATGTACCATTGCTGATCTCGACAACGCTGGTAGAAAGTAGGTGCCCGAACTTGGAAGCTGCAACCATTTGCATTGACGATTTTGTAACTTTATTTTTTTTATTTTTTCTTAATTGTTCGCCAAAAAGGCGAACAATTAAGAACAGAGTTTAAAGTTTCAGAATTTTACGCTCAATGACAATCAACTGTTGTTTTGTGCAAAGTGCGCCTTTGGGCATTTGGTCATTATACAGGGTGGGGCAATAGTGCGTCCGACTTCGATAGCTCGAGCTTTATGATAGCTAGAAATTTGATTTAAGAACATAAATCAACTAGAAAAAAAAATCTACAACCGGAAATTATTTTTGAACATACAGGGTGAGCCATGACAATTATACGGGGGCAAGTAATATTCTTTTAAATAGAATGTTGTGTGTAGAAGAAGATTTTTTGGAGCCTCTTCTTAGAATCTTTTCACTCCCATATTATTACTGACTATTTCCGAACCACTAGGATGGAGTGTTTTTTTTTGTACAAATAATGGCATCTGTAGATGCATGTTAAAGAAATCACATAAGACACAATTACAAGTTTTAAGAAACAATTATGTAAGTACTAGTTAGAATACATCTGTGGGATGTCTTTGAATCGTTTTTACTTGTGATAAATTATACAGGGTGGCTAAACTTAATTTTTCAATTTAGAACTTTTTGAATTTAATTTTTTCTCAATTTTTTTAAATAGAACAGCCTGCATATTTTTTAACGATATAATGTAGATACTAAAAATGAACATTTTTTGTAGGTACATTCCTATGGCTATTTGTAACCATTTTAAATTTATTGACCAATAAGTAGAAAATTCAAGAATAATCCTAAAAAATTAGATTGTTTTTAAAATAACTCCACAGATAAAATTGTAATAAGTGCTTCAGATGTTTTGCCTATAAAAACAGCATGAGTTCTTTTAGTGCGTTCAAATTATGTTTGTATCTTGATCATTTTTTGCTATTTATAAATTTTATGTTACAAGACAAGCAATACACATTTATCGCAATTACCTGTCGTGAGATGTCATTTGTGTCAATTTTGAAACATTTGAAATTTTCCAAAATAAATCTCAACAAAGAGGAACTTGTAAACCTAATTTTTCATTGCATTATTTATTGCAGTAAGAGATCACCTAAATAATATCTACCTAAGACAATGAATTAAAAGAAATGAAAAAATGTTCGTTTTTAGATTCTAAATCATATCGTTAAAAAATATACATGGTGTTCTTTTTGAAAAAATTGAGAAAATTAAATTCAAAAAGCTCTAAATTGAAAAATTAAGTTTAGCCACCTGTATAATTATAACATAAGAAAGATTCAAAAACATCCCACAGATGTTTCCTAACTAGTACTTACCTAATTTTTTCTTAAAATTTGTAATTGTAGTATTTTTTTAAACATGCATCTGCAAATGCCATTATTTGAAGAAAAAAAATTCCTACATCCAAGTGATTTGGAAATAGTCAGTAATAATATTGGAGTGAAAAGAGTCTAGGAAAAGGCTCCAAAAAATCTTCTTTTACACACAACATTCTATTTAAGAAAATATCACTTTTCTCTGTATAATCGTCTTGGCTCACTCTGTATGTTCAAAAATAATTTCCGGTAAAAGATTTTTTTTTGTTTATTTGTGTTTTTAAATAAAATTTCTAGCTATCACAGAACTCGACCTATCGAAGCCGGACGAACTATTGCCCCACCCTGTATAGATAATTTCAGTTACATTTTGTGCACCTTACCGTAACACTAAAGTATCTAGGGCTACGTTCAGGTAACCTTCGCTGGCCAACAAGTCGAGCCTAAAGAACCTGTTGTAGCCCCAGCATTCTCCCACTTCAAAATCGGACGCAAACTCTCTTAAAATGTTCTTCGACGTATCTCGGCTGGCTTGATGAATCATCTCCACTCGGTACTCGTACTTTGACGTTTCGGGATAGCCGGCGCTTAATTCAAGAAAAACCGATAAGTAATTGCCGCGGACTACCCCATTACCGTCCGGATAGACCTTAAGACGCCAACAGAGACCGTTGCAGTGCAAAGGCGTCGAGTAAACAGGATCAGCTTTTCTTTGTAATTGGGAGAAGCTATGCATGACGAATGTACTGCTGTCATAGGCCGGCACTATTTCACTGCAAACCATCAAACCATTAGTTAAACAATTTAAAAAGCCAGAGAAATGCATTGACGCGATAGAAGTGAAACTTCTGAGCAATGTACGTGGTGGAATGTTGGTGTTGATTTCCCGGAGAAAACAGAAGAAATCTCCAAAAAGGACAAACAAATAATTTCTAAGAAAAAATTTTCTATCGTTATTCAAAAAAATAATAATAATAAGAGGAACGTCCTCGCTGTATCATTTGTGATTGTAGAACGTCAACAAAATATTAGCAGGGGCACGTATGGAAAAGAGAGACAAAGCATTTCGTATTTCCAAGAAAGCTCCGTACAGGTAAAAAATATCTGATTTTTGTTTTTAAGATCTGATACGTAACGATAGAGACTCCAGCGCTAGATGCTTTGAAAAAAGTTAACATGCACGTTAATATAAACAAAATACAAATGTTTACTTTAACATTAAATAAATAGCCCAATTTGACTTCAGTTTGCTGTATACCTCATAATGCGCCATTCGTTATCGAATATTCTAAATAAAAACTTAGGAATTATATTACTAAAAATATGCGTGTTTTTTTGCAAATTTGAAAATACAAATTTGGTGCTTATTGTCGTTCTCTGTTCAACACTCATAAAATGGGTTACACCCATCTGCCTCACTTTACGGCTGCTCGAAATGATGTAGTGCAATTACCCTGCAAAATACCAGAAATGATCTCGCGTTAAACATTATAAATATTGTCTTGAGTTATCATACTGGCGCGCAAAAACCAGGCCTGTATTAACACGTTTTATTCAGCATGAAGTAACAACGGGTGAAATAGCAATCTGGTGAATACGATACTGGATTAAGGCGGAGCATATCACTGTGGACCAGCTGCGTATTCAATGCATGCGCGTGGCGTCATTCTATTAAATTAAGTGGGTTATTTACTTGCAATTGACTCATTCCATTTCTTTTTATGCAGTGATCTAAAATGAGAGAAATAATCTCTGCACGTCAAAATGCATACAGTGAGAAAAAAACGTATGTGATAGCAAAGTCGTGGCTCTTAATTCGACCAATCAGAGCATAATTGTTGCTAAGTTGCACAATGCAACCTAGCAACAATTACGAGAAATTCACTTGGATGGCTTAAAATGCTCTGATTGGTCAAATTAAAATAATATTTTTTTTAACAATAGAATTTTTTTTAGGAATTATTTGTTTGTTCTTTTTGGAGATTTCTCCTGTTTTCTCTGGGGCGCGAGTAAGATATTGCAAAAGAATCAGTATATTTATAAAATTCGATCGGTTTAAATTAAATTATTGGTCAGTAAAATAACTTATTTGGCCCGTATTTTTAAGTTCAGTCTTTTTATTATAATGAGCAGTAAAAATTGATAAAATGTCAGTATGCAATAGTCGGCAAAACATTTGTGAAGGGAGTGTCTACACAACCGCCGCACTTGTTTTGCTTCTTTTTGTTAAACGTTTACCTGGCGCGAATTAATTGAATTGCAACTTTAATGAAGCTTTAATGAGCCACTCTGTACTGCTTAACTAAAATAAAAAAAGGGCTGGTTGTCAACGAGATGACAGCCACCGACGACCGGACTTGATTGAGCTAACAAACGTTCAGAGTAACTTTAGTCAGTTAGAACATAGTTAAAACTAGTGTAAGATAAAACGTCGTATATCACACGTGATCGAAATGCTATTATAAAGCTCATGAGAAGAATCAAAATCCTCACTCGCAGATAATGTTGCATTTCTATCACTTATAATATAATGTACTATTGTTAACTTTACTGATCGATTATTAATTGGATTGACGGTAGTTTATTAATTTTACTCAAAGCTTATTATTTTTATCGGCCGTTTATTATTGTACCAACCATTCATTATTTTTACTTACCATATTTTATAATACTGATCGTTTAAAATACAATACTGGTTAAATGTACTGCCCATAAAATTTAAATACTGATCATTTAATTTCTTGCGAGTTTGAAGTTCTTATTTTCGTTTCTTGTAACAAAGTGTATCCACAGACATTTTCGACTTTAGATTTAAAGTTTTCTTTCATTTGATTATACAACTGCTGTAATATACTGCGAGAGAACGTTCAGGTTAATGATATTGGTACCTGTGGAAATCTGCTGGTACTGGAGCAGTTACAAAGCTGGTCATCGGCTTTTTTCGAATCGCGTGAATCATTCGAGACAACTCTCCACTTTTCGTTATCAGTTCAGATCGAGTGCAGGTGTGAAGTTGATGCTCAATTTCGTGAAGCAAGTGTTCCAATTGTTCGGTTTCCTATCAAAACACTCGATATAAAAAAAAATTAAATAAGAAAAAAACGAGCATCAACACCTGAGTTAGTGAGTCTTTCTGACCCATCAATGTCAAAAGCTTTGTCTTCAATTGAGAATCGAGTCGGGCTATCATCAGCTCAACGGCGTTTCTAATTTCCCGAACGCGTTCATCTTTGGCCGATCGCACCGACTCCACGTTGCGTTCCTAGATTTAAAAAACCTTTATTGTTCCGAAGACATCTTGTAAACTGTTTAGAAATGTTGACTCAAAAACTTACAACTTCCTGGACTATACTGATTAGCTCCATGAGACGCCTGCGCAACTGCGTGACTTCATCTTTGATCTGGGTCACGTGTTGATCGTACACCTCGTCGAGTGGTTTGAATGTGTGGCCGGAATGCGTGCCACCCCATAAAGCGCATTGGTGGCAAATACAGCACCGACACGTCCAGCAATACACAGACAACTTTTCGGAATGCGTTGCGCATCTAAACTCAACATTATTATTATTTTTTAAAATTCAATTATTTTACAACGGACTTATCTCTGTCGTTCTCGTCGCCCCGATTGCCGTTTAACCCACCGGCTTGTAAAGTGTCCAGTTGTTGGGTAACCTCTTCCACCCACCGACAGTTGACTAATTCGTGTAAATGCAACGAGGCACGGCAATGGGGACATTGAGACCTCTGTTCCGTTAGCCATCTGCGAATGCAAACGTAACAGCATAACTTGGAGCAATGCGGACAAAGATGGGCGTCGCGCAATTTCTCCATGCAGATGAAACATCGAAACACCTCGGCGAGAGTCTGCAACAGTTCAAATATCTTTCATTATTTTGTACCCTGACTGTTACCGATTCAGCTCCATTGTTGCTGCAGTCCATCCCAATATTCTCTCCGAATACTGTCGATTTTGACGGGAGTGTTTATTTGAATAAATGAGGGGTTAAAACCGTGGCAACTACTAACCTCGACGCTATGCTCGTCGAGTTTGCCACTTCCTGGTTTGTTCCTGGTGGCCATTTCGACGGGATTTTAGACTTTGGAACAAGTTATAGACAAAGTCACTCCATGCAGCTATCCGATAGGTGTCAATAAAAGGTTCGGGAGCAAAAACTGAAGGAATCGCCGACACAATTTTCACACCATGACGAACAAAGAAGAAAAACAGTTATAAATCAGTGGAGTAAATTTTTTTGTTGATTTGCTGTTTGACAGCTGTCAAAAAAGCACAGCTGTCAAATGCCAGAGCAACTACGTTGAAGCTCAGAGGCGTAACTAGCATTGGGGCAAAGATTATTAGGGTTCTTTTAAAGGCATTACTAGGTAATAAAAATACATAAAAATTTTAAAATTTTTAGTTTTCAATTGTGAAAAATTACTAGAAATGCCCAGTATTTAGTTATTTTTCACAATACAAATATTTTGGAACTTATACCTAGACATAAAATGTATGTATTTTTACAAATTTAATTTTTTTTATTACTCTATCTGTTTGACAGCCGGACTATAAACAAAACTTTTAAAATGGATTTTTCTATACAGGGTGATTCATAGTGAGTGGTACCTTAGAAGTATCTCGAGAAGGGAAAAAGTTACTGATCTGAAAGTTTGGTCATAGTCCTAGCGAGATAGGATCTATTTACTGAAAATATTTTCAAAATGGTGGCACTTCCGCGTATACCGGAAGTTGCCATCAACTTTGTTATTTTAAACAAATTTTTCTGAAAAATTTGACATAAAAGTAATTTAGCTAAAAAATTAAAATCTCAGCAACAGTTGACAAAAACACGTTAAATTTTTTGTGTAGGTGAGAAATAATGTTGAAAATTAAGATGGTTTCATAAAATTTCAAAAATATTGAACAGTAAAGTTTCTAATAAACGACATACGTCGACCTCACAAAAACAGCCAAAAGTCAATTTTCTTAAATTGCATGATACTTAATTATACAGGGTGTAAGCGAAATAAGTACATTAATTATTTTAACCAGTAGTAGAAGTCATCAAGACAAAAATTTTTTCTATGTAGGTACCATTTTTTTGAAATCGAATTTTTTAAAATCATTTTTTTCCCTACAAATTGACGAGCCTTTTATGAAATGCTCCAACAAAAAACAATAATTAATACAATTAATTCATAAGATAATCTTGTTGACTAGGTAACGTTGCTTTCAGTGGCGTGTAAGAAAACTGTGTACGATTTTAAAATAATTTTAACACAAAAACTAAAACGTTTAAAAAAATATATTAGGAAATGTTTTTGATCTTAAAGAATTCTATTACCAGTTAAAATTAATGCACTTATTTCGCTTAAGCCCTGTATTTTTTATTTTATAGAAGTGGTTTTTGTAAGGTCGACGTATGTCGTTCATTAGAAACTTTATTGTTTAATATTTTGAAAATTTTATGAAACCATCTAAAGTTCCAACATTATTTCTAACTCACATAAAAAATTCAATATGCTTTTGTCAACTGTTCAAAGAATAGGAAAAGTTGAGGAGAATAGACAATACTTACATGAATTTTGTGTTTTATTCCTTATGTTTTTCTTTGCCTTGCGGAGACTTAAAAAAAAGTATTTCCGCTAAGTGGACATCCTTTTCATGAAATGAATAATTTCACCAAGTGACCACGACATATACCTACACTTCGCATAACGTGAACTATCTAGACTCTAGAGAGCATCATGTTGAACGATAACCAATCACGGTAACCCTTTGAGAATACTACTAGATGTCTAAAGTTTACAATTTTTTTTAAATAGTAGAAAGTAAATTCTTGTTATCTCGATGCCAATTATTATTATTGTTTGTTGTTATTTTCACACTCAAAGATAATAATTTTATATGCAAAGAATACACCATAGTTGAAAGGAAAAACTTGAAGAACCTCAGAGTAGGTAACAAGTTTGAATTAAACCTATATAACCTGGTCTGACTCAACTTCTCTAATTCGCCAACGATAATGATTCAAGAAGTAAATTCGAAGTTGATGTTCCCTTCATTACGAATCCTCCATCACTTAAAGGACGTTGGAATCAATAAAAGCGGCACACGGCGTTCATTCAAGATTAAAATTTTATTGGAACCGAACAGACGCCCCAATTCAGTTAATAATAGAAAAGACAAATCGAGCCCAGGAACTTCCGTCGCTACCATACTTTTCAGACCAACAATAGGCAAAATGTCACTAGGATGCTTCTACAAGTGACTATAATACTTGTCTTTCATTGCAAGTTATATAAATATATTCTTCAGTTCTTCTTATTAGACTCTACAACAATAGGTAATATTAGTTGCTGTCAATACCTATTAGGTAACATAATAAAAATTGATATCTTTATAACTCACAATTCTTCCATTTTAGTTAATTGTATTGCTTGTTGATTTAAATATATTTATTATTATTATAGTATTTTAGAAATCTCTCAAGCAATTGATGTTTTTTTTAAACTTTTATAAAACATATTGTAATAACACGTGATAAAAATTGTATAATCTTATATCAATTTTATGTTCAGTTGCACAAAACTTAACGGTGGTTTAATCGTTCGTTAAAAAATCGTTACAATTTTATTGCAAGACTATCTGTTTATTTGTGATTTGCAATGTTAAAGTTTATAAAACATCTACGAATTGCAACAATAGATTAATAGTTAATCAAAGTAGTAAAAAACTTGGAGAGAAGATAACACAGGATTAAACCACCGTTAAGTTTTGTGCAACTGGGCATTAGTCTCAAAGTGTTGATTAATCATCATCTAAACAAATATTTGGGTTTGGTTTCCTTACGACTTGCAGCCTGGCCTATCGAACCATTGGAGTTACCTATTGTTGCCATAGTCTCACAGCGTAAAATCAGAGATTCAATTATTACTTTTTATCTGCTTTAGTTCAGAGAAGAGTTTCGTTCGATCCATTTCTTCTGGAAAGATTAGAAATGATCAATTAGTTTTCTGGCTCGGATGTCGTTTTCCGAAGTATTATCTATGCGTGTCTCCTAATTTTCAGAGTTGGACATGGAGATTCACATACAACGTGATAATGTCACCTTTAGGAATACAAACAGTATAATATGCTCTTTCTATTTATTTGCTCCTGCACATCTCAAGTGTTTCCTGCGGAGCGCAGCTTTAGTAACTCGTCAAATCGACGATGTAGGTTCTACATTTATATGAACATTTTTTTGTAAAATTAAACCTACTTTTTATTGCCAAAGTTTCTAATGAAAGAGGTTAACTAATCACCCTATATAACAACTTTTTCCACCCGCAATAATCTACATATGGAGGTACAGTCAACAGCAGAGATAATGTCCATCTCAAACTTTTAAAATTTAAATTTATTTTACTCATGATGTACTAGGTAAAAGAAATCCAATGCATCTGTTCCATTATTTTATATGCTTGGCATAAATATAAAATAAACAAGTTTAAACTTTTATCGGTTTCGGGCTGTAAGAAGGTCCTTAACATTCACAAAAGTTGGTTTGTAATGTACCTTATAACGGTATTAGGAATGTAAAAATGATATATTGGTAATGTTATATTTTTACAATACAATTATTAATTTGCTGCTACTGTTTGAACTCAGTATAACTATAACATTTTTTGTATCTCACTTTCGACTTGGTTGGAATAAGTGCTTGCATAGCTTCCTCAGCACTTTCTAGCACGTTTTCAGGCAAATTAGCGTCACTCATTTTACAAATTATTGAATTTTTAAAAAATAAAATATTTGTTGACAAATAAACATCTTTGTGACTACCTAGCAACCAACTTGTATAACGACTTTGATTTTTACGGAAAAAGTTGCAAATGAATTTTTGGTGTTTTTATCGCAATCATAATGATTCATCAAAATGCGGAGGTGGTCGCCTGAAACCGATAAAATATTGAACAAATCTTGATGTTATAACATATTACAGTTTTGGATGTCTTAAAATTCTTGCTCTTCGAGCTCTGATTTTCTGACATCTGCGGCTGTAATAAATGTCATAACATTTCTTGGTATGTTAATAGCTATAACAGGTAGACATTATCCCTGCTGTCGACTGTACTAAATTTTGGTCTTATATGATCACTGAGGTGTTTAAGAACACCATCAGGCAACTCTGCTAGAGCATCCCAAACGTTATGAAGGTGAGTGACAGCATAATAGTATTTGTCAAAACACAGCAGGAACAGGACTATTACTATTATGCTCTGAAGCAAGTTCTAGAAACTCTCTACCAATACAGTCTAACAGTTGATCATCTCATTCAGCAGCCCAAGTTTAACCGATACAGAGAAGGTATACTGCCAAATTGAACAAAAAATCATCACAATCAAATGGACATTCAAATATATCCAGTTAGACGTTCTGGAAAATCATTTCACTGTACACACTGATCTCAGACCTTTATTCCACAATTTAGGAAACTTTTGCACAGTCTCAAGCGAATTGAAAGACACTGTCTGAAAACTCAAAAGGTTGATTTCACCACCAAGTAGATATCAAGAACGCAACACCAACTTCCCACCATTATCTCAGCAGACATACCTAGCAAGACACAAAATTAACCAACGAAACGGAAAACTATATTATACCAGCAATCGTCGAGAAAGACATTCCACAAAAAAACCGTTGAAGACATTAGAACACAAACATCAGAAACAAACCAAACATTGCCTGCACTCATGAATCTGCACTGAAAAAAGTCTTGAAAACAAAAATAGCAGTCTTTGGAAATTTGAAAAACTCAGCGTATTTCTACATGTAAAACACGATATTACCACCAATAAAGGTCTCGGAAGCAGAGTTTTCTGTTCGAAACACTACAACTAAAGACAGTCAAATTAGTTCACAGAGAACACCAAGGATGAACAAAAACAAAGCAACTCCTACGAGCAAAAGATGTAGTTTCCAAATGGTGACCACTTAGGCGAACATTAGGAAGTCAAAACGTACACACCATGTCAAGCTACTGACACAAAGAGAAATTAATCACCGTAAACCACAATATGTCCTCTTACTCCTCTTTGACAAGCAGAGTTGTCATTTTTTCCGTATGTCCAATAGTTTAGACAGGAGAAGCTTGAAACCATATTTTTGACAGACCCTGTATAGTGGTAGTTAGGTTGTGCGTACCATTGTTTAGCCCAACATTTTTTTAGCTGCTGACAGCGCAATTCTTTAGATTCGGGCCCGCCATGAACGTTATAAGAAGAAGTGTTGCGGAAGATACCTGACTGGCCCGGGATGCATCCAGGACGCAAACCCCGTTCTTAATGCGATGTTTCCAGT
Source organism: Schizotus pectinicornis (assembly GCA_951805265.1). Classification (NCBI taxonomy): domain Eukaryota; kingdom Metazoa; phylum Arthropoda; class Insecta; order Coleoptera; family Pyrochroidae; genus Schizotus; species Schizotus pectinicornis. The sequence goes on along the minus strand of OX638207.1, from coordinate 15,701,641 downwards.
TGCTTTCCAGTTTTCCAGATGACTAGTCCGGATCGTCCATGAATGCGGCTCTGTGATGCCGGTGCCTTTGTTATCGGACCTCCTTCAATTGGGTTATCCAAGTCTAAATTTGTATGCACACGCCAACGCTTTTTCGTTATTGCTTATTTTAGTAACGGGGGGCGGTATTCAGTTTCGGACCCTTAATCCAATTTTGGGACGCACAAAGGCAAGTTTTATTTAAAAATTGATCGGATTAAGATTAGAGCGCCAGGCAACGCCGTTCTTTATTTTTATAAACCGGTCACAACGATGACGAAGCAACGTCTTCAGCAAAGACCTATAATGGAAAAGAACTGGAAAAGATTGATAACAAATGCAGGTATCACAACGGACACTAAAATGGACGACAAGATTCCAGATTTAAGCAAAATATCGACATGGCAACGACCAAATAATCGGAAATAGCTGGAATTGAACAAAGTTACCTTTTATTTTCTCTAATTTACAGTTTGCAGTAGCAATTTAATGGAATGAGAACGCTGTTCTGCATTTAAGGGAACCAGAACTAAGAGAAGACTCGAAAATATTTCATTTAACATTGCAATTTAAGGAAAAATCTCGAGAATTTTAAGTGGTTTATGGACCGTGAATCGAGAATTCCTGCAAGATTGCTCCCTCCTACCCGGCGCCTCCGCCATTTCTCACTTATAGAGCTAGGTTGAAATTGAAGATAAAATTGGAGATTAAAGAGTATCGGATAATACGTGATTGAGACAAGAAAGGAAATGCTTTAGAGTAACAATAATTTGAAAATTGAATTTTTGTAGTAACATTAAATTGATTGCTGAAGGCAAAGCCTAAAATTAAGAAAGAAATCGTGTACGTAATTTGAATTTCTGTCCCAGGTCTTTTTGGTGAAAGCAGTGTTGTCGCGTGAAAACTGGTTTTGACTGGTCCCGCCAGGGTGGCACGAGTGGCCGCCCCCCGGGGGCGATCGGGTCGGGGGCGGCGTAGTTCGGTGCGAACGATCTCCCCCGAATGACAGGTGGTTTGTGAAGAGTTCGAAACGAGCTGAACGGTGCGAGGTGCGAGTCAGTGCTAGCATCCACCTGGTTCAGTTCAGGCGCTTTTATCGTCAAATCGATAAGACGGTTGCAGTTGGGGTGCGAGGCCGATGTCGGTATCGGGACGACCGTGACTAGTGCACCAGGACGACGTCCCCCCAACTTTTAGCAAATGTTAAACGCACATTCCCTCAAGGTAGGGTCTTTGATACCCACCACGTTGCGGGGCTGGTTTGTTTGTTTTGCTGCGGCACGTTATCCTCCAGGTCTAGGCTTTCTGCACGTACCGTTCCCTCATCCGGCGATTTTTCAATGAATTGTAGGCTCTCCTGCTCTACATATCTTGAACAATTACAAACGCGACATTAATGCTGAAGTGCAACTATAAATAAAGAAACTTAGGGAAATTTAAAGCTGCACGAAAGTTTTACTTAAATTTTGAAGCAAAACTTTACAACAATAAAAAACAAAATTAAAACTTTTACGTGTTTGATAATGAATGTAGGTGTTGGACTCTTTTTTTCAAAATCTAAAGCGTTGCGATTATGTTTCTAGTTCTAGTAACCCACAATTCCCATTACGCAATGATTTATTACCCTGCCAGCGGTAAATATTGACAAAACCGTTTTTACCTCTTGTAACATAAAAAAATCAAGTGGTGCTAAATTGCCTGCTCCCTTTGTTAGAAAACACGTTCAGTCGTGGTGTTAAGGTGCTTATTAAAGTTGCGGCTGCTTTAGTAGCGGCGAATATTTTAAGTGTATCTGACTTTTACGATTCCCGGAGGTTTACAACCATATAGTGAGTGTGAGTAAATAAGTTTTAGGGTTTTCAGGAAGCGAACTAAACAAAATAAGTTTTGTTATACGACAAGGGTCAAGTTCAAACATTTGCCTGTATGGTTATCTCCCATAGGTACCTTATTACTTGTCATTATTTTTACATAATTTTTTTTCAACTTTCTTTTAATATCATCAGAAATCACTATCACAGATATTATTCTCACACCTCGATTTTGGGATAAACTAGAATTATCTATTTTATCTCGTTAGATGAATCAATATTTTTGAAAACTGTAGAATTTTGTTCTCTGTAGTTGCAATAAAAATCATAAACTAAACGTCTTTGTAGAAGGAAAGTTGCAAAAAAGTGCAACTCCAAATATATCAAAAATTTACCGCCGCAATAAATAAAATCCATTGAGAAAAGTTATAAGAAAGTTAATTTCATCGCTGGCCTTAAAGTGCCGTTAATCCATATGACGGTATGTAAGGGCAAGGAAAAAGATTAGAAAAGTTCTTTTCAAGTAGTAATTTTTAATCGTGTTTTTAAAAAAAAATTAGAGGGTCTTGAACTGACCTTGCGTAGAACTTCTTTTTCACAAAAACGCATCGTTTCCAAAACAAATCGAACCTGGGGCCTCTCCATTCGCTCGCAACCTTGCTTCCACGGCTTTATCAAGCTCGCTGGTCGTTGCGTGTTCGATCTTTGTATTCTCTCCTCTTCCGTGATGACATCACTTGCGTGTTGCGCGTGCATTAACGGCACTTTAACAGAAAGCCGTTTGACGGCACGTTAAGTACAGTGTAATTTTATTTATACGAGTTACTTTTATAATTCATGACAATAGATTTTATGTAAAAAATTCCTTTATTGAGTTACATATTTGTTTCTGTCAGGTCTAAAGCCTCAAATCGTATCAACTAGTCTAGTTTAGCGATCCGTAAGCTATTCTAATATTTATACTTTAATTTAAGAGAAAATAGAATTACTAGCAAACCTTTTGCTACATGAACGGTCGTCTAGGTAATTCCAGTTTATCATGAAATCGGATTTGGTTGAAGCTATTTGTTACACTTGTCAATGCTAAAAGAATGCATATTTCTAGACCCATTTTTGCAGTGGTACCGACCTCTTAAGTACGAGAAAATACACTCATGAGAAGTAGAGAGACCACTGAGTGTCATTTTTCTTATAACAAATAAAATAGGTTTATTAGGTACAGATCTATGAAAAAATATCTGTTGAATCCAAGAAGAAAACCCCCAAATCCCAACGCTTTATTTTTCTATATCATAAAATCCAATGACAATGAGATTATGTTCCAGGGTCAGGGTGAGGCCCCATCGCCAACCCTCTAATCGCGCCCCGTGCGTGTTTTTTGGCTCCAGTGTTCGATGAATAAGTTGGCAAATTCGGACTGCAATGGACCAATCCAGATGAGTGACGTGTCTATAATGGAAAAGCCGTGGAAGTGTTCGGACTCCAACAACGGATATTTAAAGGCCAAAAACGGACCAGAAGAGTCTCTGATAGGCTCAACGGCGGTGACCACGGTGGTCCAAGTGACGGGAGGCGGTACTAAAACAGTGGTAATACCCCACACCAAACCCGTCAAAGAAAAATGTCTCTTGGCCACGGTGCTAGCTCTCGCTATCTTTTGCGGAGTGCTACTACTCATGCTACTCAGTAACAGCAAGAGCCATCACCAATGCGGAGGTAAGTAAAATTAATTTTTGTTTGGAAAATCTCGAAATTAATTATGTAAAAAGACTTTGTCTTCAAGAAACTCGGAGTACATAAATATTAAAAATTACAGTGTTACAGAACACTGTTCACATTATTTTTTTAGGGCTCAAGTTCTCACGATAAAGGAAAAGGAATTTTGCTTTCAAATCTAAGGAAATTACGGTTCTATTTTTAGGTAGCTTTTTTCGGACCTAAAATAAAATTTGGATTTGAAAATTTTAGTTTCACCGCCGACAAGCTACTTCTATTGGCTCTATATTCAACCTGTGCCACTTGTGTCTAGGTTATTGCATAATTTTTAGTCATCGTGAGTTTCACTTCGATGGTTTAATGGAAATTTCTAAATTCATAGTCTTGACTCTTGTCTTGTGTCAGTAAATGCGTTAGGTGCACTCTAAGTAAATGGAGGGCAATCTCGTTGGTAATTTGGTTAAAATGCGGGCTGTCGGTTTGCATAATGGAAATCGATTATTCAGAAGGGTTGGTGCCCAGATTTCTACTAACATATTAACTTCGCATCTTGTTGACCGCAACATTAAATATTTATCCTGAAGCGAGCGCCAGATTTACAAACCCAATTACCTCTTCCGCTTCAAAAGTTGGAGAATATAAGATACCTATAGATAGAAAGTAGTACCTATATTATACAGTAGAACTTCGGTAATCCGAATCAATTTAAACCGAGATTAAAGCCAAGGCGATCCGAATTAACTATTGGAACCTCTAACAATTTGTAGCACCTAAAGTACAAATAAAAATTCATAACTAAAAAAATTAAAAAGAAAATGCATAACCAGAATAAGATAAATCTTTCTCTCTCTCTTTCTCTGAAAGTTTATTTAATTATGAATGCCGCCGTGCGCATTAAATATTTCTCTTTATGCATAAGGACAAGTGCCGCAACATTTGATCGTAAACGTCACTTTATTCTGTTTTGTAGCAAGTAATTAGTGTTGGGGACTTGTTGAAAGAATTGCGCGGGTCAAACATCTATTTGCGTTTGCTGCAGTGTCGACGCAAAATGTTTAGAGGAGTAGAGAAGAACCGTGCCAGGTCCCAGGTGGAATAACTTCAGTGCCCTAGCATCATTTATTATTCCCATAAGATCAAACTAGGAGCGCTCGAAGCGACCCCGTTAAATTTCCATAGGCTCTTGAGCAACTACTTTTACGCAACTTGGACATTTTATAAAGGCATGAACGAGTCTTGAATCTTTAAGCCATAATTGCTATAGCCCCTGGGCGCGTCTCATTTCGTTTAATTTTTTTGGGGCAATTCAGCGACCCACTGGGCCAGTTCCGAATCGTACTACTTTCTACTAAGAATTGATCAGAATAAGGACTTATTTTAAAATTTTAATTGATTTAAAACTTTTCACGATCTTTCTCATTTCTCTGTTGCAGATATCAGAAGTAGTGTCTGCCTTACAGAGGAGTGCGTGAGAACAGGTGAGTGGCCCCAATTTCGCTAACTTTGACTCTTCCTTGCCTATAATACCATCGGACCTATCTAACATCATCTCCCTTTAACCCTGTATCGGCCCCGGTAGGGCTGTAATCGCGCTTTGCATTACGCTATCTCCAAGGAAAAGCTCTGTATGAGGTTGCGTGCTATGCGTGCAGAGATTCAAAGTAATAAATTTGTCACGGAAATTCCGCCCCTAACTCGAACAGCCAGTGTCGGACCATTTTCTCGCCTTGGCCTAAAGCCATATTCCTTTTGCTATTTTCTCAAAAATTAGCAGTTGTTCCATTCCATTTGTATACAGTCAGGTTTCATGGATGTTGCGATCTCGCGATGTCACATGACAGAAAATGCAAATAGTCAACGCACGTTATAAATTTATAAAACTCCTCAAGAACTGCCCTAAAAAGAATTTAAAAAGTTAAAGTTTTTGTAAATTGTTGCTATTTTTCCTAATCTCGAAAAATAGTTACTCGAGTTATTTTAGAAGGCGATTAGAACATTAAAGTGTGAAATGTCATTACGTAATGCATTCAAGTATTGTTCTAACGTTTGTCGAGGGGGTCACTGCGCACTGAGCCTCCTTCTCTCCCGTTCTCCGCCGCCAATTTCCGGTCGTTTACCATTAGCACCTCATTAGCGGGCGCTGTGGCAATTTAAAAGGCGAAGAACCGCAGCTTCCTGATGCCATTCACCCTCCGCACCGGCCCCCTGTGGTCGAGGCGCGTTTTTAATTTAAATCGATGAAATTTCATTTCCGTCGCCACCAAATTCGATAACGAAATTGAATTTTTTGCTAATGAGAAACGTAATAATTTCGTTGAGAGCAGCTTCCTCGCTGATGGGAGCGATGGACCACGCTGCTGATCCTTGCGTCGATTTCTTCCAATATGCCTGCGGCACCTGGAACAAGAAACACGTCATACCTGAAGACAGGAGCTCAATCAGCACCTTCGAGGTGATGGCGGACCAACTACAAGTCATCCTTAAAGGTTTCTCGATTTTCTGAAATGGCGCTAGGGTACTTGGTTGTTCCACAGAACAATTAATTTGACTCAGTTCAGTTCCTTTTGCGCCTTCCTTACTCATTAACAAGGAAATGTCTTAGTGACAAAGACATGTGGACGTGGAATATGGCGTTGCTTTAAAAAAAAATTCTTTGGGAAAAACAAGACCTCTAGCTGCGAGGAAAGTTGAGATATGTTAACTGGTGTTTACAGGGGTTTTGGAGGAACCGATCAATTTGGAAGATAACGAAGCGACGAGAAAAGCGAAAACTTTTTACAACAGCTGCATGGACGTTTGTAAGCCAATTTTTCCAAACTCAAATCTTTGATCTAAAAGTTTGCAATACCTAACTGTTTTCTTTCTACTGCATGGCGTTTTTTCAGTTCAGATCCGAAAAATTAGCGACGGTCCGATCAGGAACGTGCTCGACTCTTTGGGGGGTTGGCCGGTGACTAAACCTAATTGGGAGCCTCCGCAGTTTTCTATTGAAGTCCTGTTGGGACGCGTCCGGGGCGTCTACAACGAGGGTATCCTAGTGGAAGAATGGGTCGGACCCGACGACAAGAACAGCTCTGTTAACATCATCCAGGTGCGCACAAAGTAAGAAGTAAGGTAGGGAGCCGATAAAAAAAGAGGAATCAGGTGATCTGCCTTAAGTTTTGTAAATAAATGAGGATGACGCTATTTGTGATCGGCTATAAGGGTGGGAGTTGAATTATTTAGGACCACCGATATCGAGCTAAATTTACCACAGGAAGAGCAGAGGCGAATTGAGGAGGGGTCACTAACTTTTGACCACTTCCAGTTGGACCAGATGCATTTGGCCCTTCCGAGTCGAGACTACTATCTAAAGGCCAGCAGCGAGGGCGATATGGCCGCCTACCATAAGTACATGACTAACATCGCGGTCCTGCTGGGCGCCAATAAAACTACTGCTAGTGACGAGCTGCAGGAAGTCGTCGACTTCGAAAAGAAGCTAGCCAAAGTGAGTGATTGAGTTTCTTAAGGCGTTAGTTGTCTCACATAGCGCCAATTGACATAATTTGATTATTTATGTTTTCAAAAATATCTGAATCAAAAAGTAAACTTACTATTCTGGGAAAAATAATTTGAAAACATCACTTTCTGCCTGATGTGTGTATGCGTTTTACAAGAGGTTCGTATTGTACACTTAAATTATTTAATAATGATTGATCCACTTTTATTTTTTCTTTTGATGAACCTTGGTGCAACCAGCTTTAAGATTTCAACATTACTTATGGATCAATTTCAACTCGAGTTGCTCTGGGAGTAAGATTCAGTGCAAATTTACGCTATTCCGATCAGTTGCGCCGTCTTTGCTCCGTTCCGTTACTCTTAATTTTAACTCCTTATTTCCCGGAGCCGCCCAATTTACATCGAATTAAGTCAAAGAGGACCAATGCCGACGTAACTTGGCGTTTTTGTCAAATGTCAAATTCGTTAATATCGGCGCTAAATTTAATCCGTGGCAACTTGCATTTTGCAGTTGAAATTGACCGCAACCGATTTGCGCTGCTCCGTCCACTTTGCCAGGCGTAAATTGAGTTGAAATCGATCCATTAGACTAACTTAGAGTCAAAGTTTTGGTTTGACTTGAGTCGAGTTGGGGCTTTTGACTGTTTTGACCCCGGGATCGATGTTCAAGTCATGGGGCACGCCTAATTTAAAATTTCAGGCTTGGCTGCCCGAAGCCGACCGCCATGATACTAGCGCTATCTACAGGAAATTAACGCTGCAGGAACTGCAAACCGTGGTGCCGCAAATTAAATGGCTTGAATATCTGCGATCCTTCCTGGAAGCAGATATTGACGAACTGGAGCCTGTCGTGGCTTACGGCTTATCTTATTTTACGGAGATGGGGAAGATCTTGGCGGAGACCGATAGGAGGTAAGCGCTTTTTCACCCCTGGAGATCTCTTTATTTATTAATCCGTTTTCTTTATCCGACTGAACCCGCATCAAAAGTAACGTCTTTCTCCAGAGTCATCCACAATTACGTCTTGTGGCGGTTAATAATGTCCCTGTCGGCTCACATGATCGACGACTACCAAAAAGAAAGGGTGGAATTCAGGAAGATTTTACAAGGGGTGTTGAGTGAGCGGCATCGATGGTCGCAATGTGTAGAGTGGACCAACAAAAAATTGGGAATGGCCGTCGGAGCGCTCTTCATCAGAGACAACTTTAATCATGAAAGCAAGGTGCGATGCAAAACTGGATTGGTCGATTACAATTAATTGTTCAAAAATTGAAGAAACTTCCACTAGGACTATAGCGTCCAAAACTTTTAATAGTTAGTTTTCGTTAAGTCAGTTTTTAAACGTAATTTTTTAGGAAACCGCTCTAACGATGATCCACACAATTCGGGAAGCTTTCAACGAGTTGTTAGCTGAGAACGACTGGATGGACGACGAAACCCGGGCAGTGGCCAAAGAAAAAGCTGACGCCATGAATGAGCGTATAGGTTACCCTCAACTGATCACCAATAAGGAAGAACTCCTTAAAGAGTACGCTTCTGTAAGTCAACGAATGAAACGTTCTACACAACGATCTAAATCACTCAAACATTAAAAGAAACAAGGTTTCATTATTTAAACTATGATAGTGTAAGCAAAGCCACTCGGCCAAAAGAAACTTGGGGTCACTTTAAATTGAAGAAAACTTATTTTCTTTTTTAATTTTCTTTGAGCTACAATCAATTTCTTGTAATAAGTTTTCTGAACACAACTAACAAAAGGGGCATCCAACGGGTAATTCAAACCAAGTCCTATTATTATTTTTAGCGAATAAATATCAATTTGAATTAGAAAATTAATTGTAAGAAGAATTTATTGTTATGATATTTTCTTTCTGTTTTAGTTGAACGTTACTAAACATGAGTTTATGGTTAACGTTCTCAATATTCTCAAGTTCGACGCAGAACAGAACCAGCAGAAGCTGCGACAACCTGTTGATAAGGACAAATGGTCAACCGATCCGGCCGTGGTCAACGCTTTCTATAACCCTAACAAAAACGATATTGGTAGGAAATGGAATTAACTAATAAGGAATATAAAGATTGTTGTTTTGTAGTTTTCCCAGCAGGAATCCTGCAGCCGCTGTTCTACAGTCAACATTTTCCAAAATCTTTGAATTATGGAGGAATCGGGGTTGTCATCGGACATGAAATCACTCACGGGTTTGACGATAAAGGTATTTTCTAGTAATAGCACCGAGTAGTTTGGATCAACGATTATTGTATTGTTATTAAAGATGATACATACTTAATACGAATTGACTTCTTAAAAATTTTCTACATTAGTTGGATCGAAATTTTGTTTCCACAGGACGACAGTTCGATAAAGATGGCAACATGATGCAATGGTGGAACAACGCGACCATCCGGGCCTTCCGGGAACGCACCCAATGCATAATTGACCAGTATTCGCGTTATAAAATAGATGAGGTCGGCTTGTACGTAAATGGACGGATGACTCAAGGGGAGAACATCGCCGATAACGGGGGCCTCAAGCAGTCTTTTCGGGTAAGTTCTTGTTCGAGCTCTCCTCCACCTTCATTCCGGATTTATAGGCGTACCGGAAATGGGTGTCACACCACGGCAAAGAACCGGATCTACCCGGACTCAATTTGACTCACGACCAGTTGTTTTTCTTGAACTACGCGCAAATTTGGTGCGGTTCGATGAGGCCCGAAGACGCTCTTACTAAAGTCAGATCTAGCGTTCATTCGCCAGGTCCGATCCGGGTATTGGGTCCACTGTCGAATTCCTGGGACTTCGCCAAAGCTTATGATTGTCCTCTAGGGTCGCCCATGAATCCCACAAATAAATGTAGCGTATGGTAAAAAACTACATGTTAAATAAATCGATTGGATTTTCGAAAATAATCCTCTTGTCATGTTTCTATCGCTGATTTCTGTAGGAATAATTGATTCTGATTTCGCGTTTTATGCGTTTTTTTTTTTGTTCGCGAAAAACGCGTTTTCGATGTATCGTTCAATCACGCAAATATTCAACTAACAAGTCCTATCTATTGTAAATAATGATTGTTTTGTATTAAACATCAACCTATCCACAGTGTAATTCATTGTCGTGGGCCAGTTTTCGTAACGATGTTCTCTACTAAACCAGCAAACTGTATTTTCACATTATTACTCGATGTAATATTTATTAATAAATATTATTCTTAAGAATCTTGACAATTCACTTAGGTACATACATAGTATACATAGGTATTTTTTAGGTTCACTCGATTTTTTTCTTTTCCTTATATTTCTCTCACTTTCTAAACGTTTGATAGAAGTCTATTATGCTAAAAAATTTCAGAACGGTGGGTTCACAACGTCAGTTGCATTATTTAAACGCTCCTATGTTTTGCTTCCATTTTTCTTATAATAAATCTATCGTATACAGGGCGATTCGTGTAAGTCGTGCATTAGAAGTTTTTCAACCTGGAAATTTGCATTTTGACCAAATTTTAATTTTTGGCAATATGATCACTATTTTGATTATTTTATTTATATTGTTTATTTGATCATTTTATTATTTCAACAGATTGCGTAGCTCGCTTGATTTCGTTGGGATCGAAATTGTCGAAAGCTCAGGTTTAAAACAACTTGTCCTATTGACAGAATGTCGTTTATTTAATTGTAATTGTCTTTTGCTTCATAACGTAGGTACTTGAAAACCCAAAGAATCTCTCTTTAAGACTAGAATACAATTTTCTTTCGAATGGTGTCAAAAAATCAGTACCTAGCTGTCATTTGAAAAAAAAATACTTTTTGACTACTTTTGATTTTAAAATTAGAGAATCGCCTGCGCCTATATGGTACAACATGGGACCACCATTAGGATATCAGAAGTTACTCTCAACTGTCAGCTAATTGTTCAAATAATTTGGATTTCTAATTCTTAACGGTCTACAAGATACCAATTTTTTCGTAAATTACTGCATCGATCGTTTTTTTCAAAAAAAAGTAATATTCTGTCAAAAACTCTCAGATAAGTTTACATAACATAGGTTGTCAAAATTCAAAATTGGAGGATCAATCAAATCATCTTATGTACCTACCTACTTCATCTATTTAAAAGAAGAAAGTTAGTAGCGACTTTTGGCACACACTGTATAGCTGGAGGATTTAAAATATTTTAGATAGATCGAGCATGGTTGATTATGACCAAATTTAGTACCAAATTTCTAATCCAACCGCAAGTTGAAACACTTGTAATGCACGGCCTATGCGAATCATCCTGTATTTCCGTATCTAGTTTCCTTCAACGACACAAAAAATTGCTACATTATGGAAACACTTAGGTAAGTTATGATTATTATTACCTGTGGCACTTCATAGTAATCAATACATAGTCAATAATAGTTATTTATGGATTAAAGGCATAATAATCAATAAATTATAGCATGTCCGTGATAATAATGTAAAGGAGAGTTGGTGGATATCAATTATCTAAAAATGTTTGCTTGTAAGTAAAAATTTAACATACAAAAAATGTTCGTTTTTAGTTTCTACATCATATCGTTAAAAATATACAGGCTGTTCCATTTGAAAAAATAAAGAAAATTAAATTCTAAAAGTTTTAAATTAAAAAATTAAATTTAGCCACCCTGTATAATTTTTCAAAAGTAAAAGCGATTCAAAGACATCTCACAGATATTTTCTAACTAGTCATTACATATTTTTTTCTTAGAACTCGTAATTGTGACTGTAGTGATTTTAACATGCATCTGCAGATGCCATTATTTGAACAAAAAAAATCGCCACATCCAATTGGTTGTTTGAAAATAGTCAGTAATAATATTGCAGTGAAAAGAGTCTAGAAAAAGGTTCCGAAAAAATTACTTTCACACACAACATTCCATTTAAAAAAATGTTACTTGCCCCTGTATAATCGTCTTGGCTCATCCTATACCGGGTGTCCCAGAGCAGGCGGGTCATAGGGAAATAGCACGCGAAATTATATTTTGGAAATAATATCTCCCCAGGTAAAATTACGTAAAAACTGAAAGTGTGGGAGGGGTTACTGAATAGAGGGGCACATTAAGTTGTAAAATTCATAGCAAATTACAATTTGGAAACTTGGGACATAGAATTTTTAAAATACTACATGTCACGACTGATTAAGTACTAGCGTGAAGAAAATTTCAACGAATTCCAAACATCGAGGTCCTGGGTTCACATCCCATCCACTGTCTTCACTTTTTTTCGTTTTTTTTCAACAATAGTTAGAAATAAGAACCTCAGTAACTTTCTAATCAATTAAAAAAAAACGTTTTAATTTCAATGAACCTGTCAAGAAACTAACGTAGCAAAACAAACAACTTTAACCACTACACCACCGAGGCAGGCGTTGAAATTTTCTTGACGCTAGTACTTAATGAGTCGTGACATGTAGTATTTTAAAAATTCTATTTCCCAAGTTTCCAAATCGTAATTTGCTATGAATTTTACAACTTAATGTGCCCCTCTATTCAGTAACCCCTCTCACAGTTTCAGTTTTTACGTAATTTTACCTGGGGAGATATTATTTCCAAAATATAATTTCGCGTGCTATTTCCCTATGACCCGCCTGCCCTGGGACACCCGGTATGTTCAAAAATACTTTCCGGTTATAGACTTATTTCTCTAGTTTATTTATGTATTTAAATTAAATTTCTAGCTATCATAGAACTCGAGCTATCAAAGTCGGACGCACTATTGCCCCATCCTGTATATTGTTGGGGTTGCTATAACCAAATAAATAGAATATGTTAAGCATTGTCTCTTCGCAACATCGCAACTAAGAGTCCTCCTGACCCGATGGCAACCTTGAGCGTTTTTGACAAATATATACAAATTGCGGATCGCATAAACAAAAATAATCAGAGCTCAAGCCTCGACGCGAATTAATAAGTTGTCGGTTATTGATTTGTTTGGAGTTGCATTAAGATTCGCTTGTTTACAGTGCAAAATAGGTGTCAATCGTCTATCCATGATTGGGGGTGCAGTAATTAATATTTTTACATATATTTTTTTTAGTTGTCTTCCTTAAAATATTGTCTACCATTTGATCACGGCTTTTAATAGAGAAATTTGTAGTTCCAAAGATATTGTCAAATAAATGTTGAATTCAAATTTAGCTAAAACATCCCAATGAATAAACTGTAATTGTGCCTTGTTTATACTAGATATTTCAAAACTATGTAATCGATGTGTAGATAAAGGATCACATTTTCAAATAACGCAAACCGCACCTCAAAAAATCAAACCGTTTGCCTTCTAGCGTGGCGCGCATTAACACTGAAATTCTCTACACCCAATTGGGTAGAGGAGCCTGGTGGGTTTATGGTCAAATTTCCAACTAAAATTGAGAACAGCGCCGGTTCAAATCTTCAATGATTGGTTCGTCTTTTTCATATAAATTCTCTCAATTTATCACTTTCTCTCATTTTATTGAGTAATAAATAGCGCACTAAAAATGGTAAGTAATAAATAGGAGTACCTAAGTTATTAATCTTTATGGAAACTAAGAGTGGTTAAGTCCGAAAATTTTTTGAAAAGCAAAAATTGGAAAAAAAATCCCTCAGTTCTAGCGACAACAGATGGTAAAATTCTGCCATCTTGTAAACATTATTATCAATATAAACTTACAAATAAGTAAATCATTAGCAACTTTCAGCTTCTTCCATTCTAATCTAGATATTGCCTGTACACTTACAATTACTGTTGTTTAGTTATAGTAGGACCAAAATATATAAATATTAAAAAACAATTGTATGTAGTATCTTCTAACCATTCTGAGTAGCTACAAATTGCAAAGCCCAAAAAGATGGTTGAAAAGTTAATTAGAATTAAACACATTATGTCATGTGGTGAAACAATAAACACAAATAAGTAGTTGATAAATTGTTATATATTTTGTTTATCTAACACATCGACTGTACATTTCCAAGCACGCATTCAAGCTTGTTGATTGTGTGCACTACAACAATAATAGCTTTAGGTGCAAATACAAAGATTACCTAACTAAAACCGTTAAAACTAAAACTAACTCCAATGTGGGACGCGACATTAGTGAGCTTTCCCCACTTAAATCGTAACCAATGAGTGGACATAAACCTATAAAATTAGCAGTCTTGCAAAACGAAACAGCAAACATATTTTTACATTTCTTGACCAAACCACTCGACAGTGTCGTCCTAAGCTAACTTGTCCTGAGCATTTCTTCTGAAAAAATCGGCGACAAGAGCGTCAATTCCTGTACAAACCTTAACCTAGAGTTCGAACTAAAAATTAATTTAATAACGAGCGAACAGCGGCCAATATAGCGCCGCCCTACGCGCCATCTTATTAAAAAGATACTAGTGAAATTCTGAAAACAGAATTATAATATTTATTAAACAACAACTGAATAAAAAACGATTCCAGCAGTTGCAGAGTCTTTAACTGCAGACACTGAGAATTTTTGGCTATGTATTGGCCGGCCGAAAACAAAAACTTTCAAAACATCAAGATCACATTGAAACCTCCAAGTTCGCTCAAATAACGATTGGGTAAAGTTAAGTACGCGCTTAGCTGTATGTCAGGCTCTGAGGAACCCCGTTCACAGTCTTTGCTTTGAGAATATCGTTTTCGTACGTCATCACAGTTTCCCGTCCGTTCTCGAAGACTCTGGAACAAAACGAAAAAATAGTTAGTTTCGATTCTTCACACTACAAAGTTCAAGCTAGTGATTATTGGAACGACTATCGTGCATACCAGCTATTTATTAATTTTTCTATTATTACTTTAATGCAAATGGTTAGCCGTTTGTCGCGTTGTAATTATTAAATATTATTTTCGACAGCGTTTACTTTTAAATCTCGATATAGAAACTAACTTCTTGGTGGTGATTTTCTTTCCATTGGCAAATCGCGTCGACGTTGACGTTCTTTTAACGTTGCCCCCTCCCGCACCGTTTGTGAACGAGCTATTGATGGTGCTGAACGAGGAGAAGCCTCCATGACCGGTATTGAAAAAGTCATCCATAAAACTGCCTCCTAAGCTCACCCCGAACGGGCTAAACAAGGTCGAACTGAGGGCATTTTGAGGGTGCGAGTGTCTGTTCCTTCTTCTGTCCCGATGGCCGTGATCGTGCAAATCTGCAAAAATAGTTTACTTAATTGTGATTCACGCAATAAACGAATTGTCCACTAACCTCCAAACAGGTCTGCAAAAGCGGATGGACCGAAGAATTCCCTGAAAACGTCATTGGGATCTCGGAAGCTGAAGAAGCCGAAACCGCCAAAGTCAAAATCGTCTTCGTGTCGACTCCGGCTTCTGCTGCCGTTGTTGATGAGACCCTCTTTTCCATATCGGTCGTAAACGTTTCTTTTCTTTTCTGAAAAGAAAAACTCTTAGAATTAGAACAAATTTTAAAGAAAGAAGAAGTAAAGCAAATAGGCAAGTCCTCAGTGACCTCAGTGTCGGCTAGACGACCAGAAGGTATAGAGAAAGGGCCATTTTGGAGGTTGAAAGTAATTATTTTCGTCAACCCACAATTTTGGAAAAAACAACAATAATTTTACTTCAATTAGGTCCATTACTGGGATCTACTAAAAATAATGTGTAAGTAACATAGTTTTTACCGTTTAAAAATTACGAAGAAGAAATCATTAAGAATGGAAACGAATCTATAAAGTGTAAGCTAAGCAGACCTTCCAATGTCCAAACTTTAAAAAAATCTATATCATAATTATACGATGGTACTTTACAATCTCATAGAGCAAACAATGATCTGTGTTGCTTTTGGAGTAAAATTTATAATTGCCCCAAAATTTCGTCATAGAGATCAAATCTGTAACGTTAAAAAAAAGTGTTCCAAAAGTAAAATTTTCATTTCAAAAGCACAAATGTACCATTTTCCTTCAAAATTATCCAATTAAATTAATGAAAGCTTTTAATAAGAATGACAATCAGGAACCAGCTTCTCTTACCATTATCCATTTTTTTAATATGTTCTGAACGTAAACAGTTCAGAGCCTGTGAAACAGATGGCGCGTTTCCCGCTTTTGTTATTAACAACGCTTTCGCGTTTTCTCTGAAGAGTGTTATGGTAGGCGGCAAGAATGGAAGTTGCAACGGTCAACCCACTGAGGATTTCGTTCAAAATGTCCCATCCTCTTATCATGACATCTGCCGGTGCGTAACGTCAGCAATCGATCAATTAATTATCAAAGGGTGTGAAACCGAACTAAATTTCCGATCGCAACGACGCCGTGCGGGCATTTTTTGTCGTTAGTTAATTTGTACCCTTCATATTAATAATATGTAGAAATCGGGAAACAGGCAGAAAACACTGAACAGTTATGAAAAACCTGTTGAGAAGGCCCTGTATATTTCCATCAATCAGCTTCATAATCAATTGATTCTCCAATCACTAACAGGGCATAATGAACAATACGCCTAAAATAATGAAATACTGTAACGCGTCAGAGACCAAGCATGACGCTTGAGTTGTATCGAACTGTGCAATAACATTGGAAATACTTTGAAATTGATATTTTGTAATTCAGTAAAAAAAAGTGGCAAAACAAACAGTGCTGTAACATTCATCCTATGAATGCATTTTAATTTTGTCCAAACCAACCAAAATAAAGCCCGATCTCTAGCTTGGTGTAGGAAGTAATTTTCATTGTACCATTGTATTCTTGATCATGCAGGGATTTCTTAATCAAGGTTACAACTTCAACCGGTGAGCCAAGCATACAAATGTTGCAATCCGCCCCTCTGCTACCAAGAATTTATATTGCATTTTCACAGAAAGTTTAATTAATATTAACAAAAAAAGTAACAGTTGAGTCAATAGCGTTGCGATATTAGTTACGTATGCGCAACGTTCGGGTGAATCGTATTTAGTTTTACTGGATATTGAGTAATATGCATGCTTTTGAAATTCCAAAGGACTGACTTTGGTACTATCTCGCAGACATAAATATAGATAATGTGATAATTACGTTGAGGTTTAGAAATAAATATCTACTTGACAAGAAAGAGAGATGATTCAGTGATGGCAAAGTATTTCCAAAAGAGTTAAAATTGTCACCCATTCTGTCATGTGTGATAAGTGGCACTTTAACAGAGTCTACAAGCAAAAAATTGTTCATGAGGTTAAACTTCGTTCAATTACTTGTAATAATGACAATAAGGCATTTGGTCTGAGCTTCTTCTTAGGGCTAATGAACTACACTTACAGAAGTTTCAAGTGGCACCACTGCCAAATATGTACAAGAAAAGTTTAGATTGATGCCATTTGGAGGGGTTGAGAAAAAATTACTTTCAAAAATTGCCGAAAACTCAAATACATAACTTTTGTTAAATAACTAACCGTTAATCTTATAGTCAAAAGTGGGAGAAATCGTTAGTTTGGAGGCACGCAAGAAAACGCTTAGTATTTTTAAATGGCATTAGTGTTAAAAGAAGTGTTAGCACACTCAATTTTCTCTCGTTATTTTTTTATCTACCGGAGAACCGATGGAAGGGAGTGTGGGTGTCAAAGTAACTTCTATGCGACCGTGACGTTCTTGTTGTACTGGACCTACTGATTCGGTTGTCGTAAACTTTTCTTTTCACATCTAAACAAGCGACGTTATCACAAAAGATGATAATAAACATCGAACCGAGAAAACGGTCCTCCTTACTTACCATCAGACAACACTTCGTATGCCTCGGAGATCTCCTTAAACTTCTTTGTTGCTTCGTCGATGTTTTCCTGGTTTTTGTCCGGATGCCATTTCAGGGCCAATTTGCGATACCTGCAAAGTCACAACACAGATTACATATAGTCGTCCATCGAGCAATCGTACTTACGCTTTCTTGATTTCTGCATTTGTTGAGTTCTTTGACACCTCGAGGACTTTGTAGTAGTCCACCATTTTGGTGCCGGTCGCGTCCTTATGCCCCAGTTTTACGGCAGATTACTGAAACAAAAGTGACACTTGAAAATGTTGCAACGGCACACATGAAAGACCTTTTATCAGCTAACTATCTAATCTAACCGCGATTAGAGGAGCTACCTTACCGATTTGTGATAAGTTTGATGAGACTGCCCAAGTGACAGTTTGAGCGACAATTTTGATTTTCGACCAAAAAAAAACGGCACTCTGAGACCGATTTCGGAAGCGAAGTTACGTGCGCGATCAACGGCAGATATTTAACTAGTCGATTTCGTAACGTGGTTTCGGTAGAGTGATCGCTTTACGTTGCGCGAGACAATATTACAATGCAAACGCAGGCTTTGAAGGTTCCCGTCGTATTTTTGTCGTATAATTAGTTGCGTAATTTATTTATGTAACTATTGTCACGCACTTGAACGCTTGAACCCTAGTGCAGCTCAGCGAATTCGTTACTTGTGGTTCAACGGGGCTCTTCTTCTTGTTTTGGTTGTTTTAGTGAGTCATTTGACTTTCGCCTTTTGGCTGAACAAGGTACCTACCACAGCCAGAAAAACGAAAAGGTCTCTAATTGGTTAAAAATTTACAGTTCACATCAAACTACTTCTGGTGATGGTGACAATGTCGCAGTCTTAAGCAACATTAAATTTTATATAAAAAAGTTACACCAAGTAATGCAAACAATAACTTGTCCAAGCAGTGGATTGACAAACATATCGTCATTACTTCTTCTTTTTCTTTTTTCTGCTGCATCAACCATAACGGTTATTAGCAGCTCCTTCATGAGTTCCTCAGATCCGTGTCAGATGGAATCTTTCAGAAAGTTCCGTGTCTGGTTCAGTTAAATTTGCTGGAGGTTTCGAGATGGTGTGGAGTTCTCTTTGATTTTTGAAGTCGGGACATGCGTAGATAATGTGTTCAATCGACAAAAAAATATTGCATGTTTGACATTGTGATCGTTCTTTTCTGGACAATAGGAAGGAGTGAGTTAATCGGGTATATCCCAGTTTCACTCTGTTTAGTATAACTTGGTCCTTCCGTTTATCCGGGTTTCTGAGTACTGTCGAAATATTGGGCTTTGTTCTTCGAAGGAAGTGGTCTTTTTAGTCCCAAGTTAGCGTAAATTTCGATTTTACAAACTTTTTACATCTGATAATTAATAATTAATTTGACAGACCGGAAGATGTTATTTTCTTTGCTACGTCATCCGCTCTTTTATAGTCATCTATACCAACATGAGCCGGGGTATATAGAAAAATCAATCTGTCAGCCATCTCAAATAGTTCGTCCTTTAATTCTTAAACCAGGGGGTCTCGAGAATACAGATGGTCCAATGTCTTCAAAGAGATCAGTGAGTCGGAACATATAATAATGTATCCCTTCTCAAGATAGGAGTTTGTGTAATGCAATGCACGGAGAATAGCGTAAAGCTCAGCTGTATAGATTGCGAGTTATGGAGGCGGTAGGACTGTTCAGACGTTGGAGTGACTATGGCTGATGCTACCCGGTCATCGATTTTAGAACCATCAGTAAAAATTGCTTCGTTGTTAGGAAAATTATTAACCATGTCATGGAAGTTTGCCTCAGGTTGTGGTTTGCTTCCATTCTGCTGAACTTTGTTAGTTCAAAAATCAGGTGGGCTTTGGGATGTTTCCATGGAGGGGTAGAAGAGTTTTGCCAAGAAAAAGTTCTTGGAACTTCAAAATTTGTTTCCCGGTGGATGTGGTTATTTCTGACATAGAGTGGTGGACATACACCGCCGTTAAAGAGCTTTTCCGGTTCACTTGAACATGATTAGCTATGAAAGTGGCTTCTTGGGTTAGAAGAGATGTACAAAAGGCTCCTGTTGCAATCCTGATGGCTGTTGATTGAATTGCATTAATGGTCTTAAGACAAGACTTTCTGGCTGTCATGAAGGCAATAGCTCCATAATCGAGTCTTGATCTAATTAGTAAACGATAGATCATCATCAGTGACTTCTGAACCAGAATCGTCTTTTGGCGGACATGAGCACACTGCTCCACGCATTTGTCGTACTTCACTGTCGAGCACTGAGATATCTAGTGAGTGTTGCTTCTTTTCAAACTTATTCTATTCTATTCAACACCTAATGTTTGTAGTTTTATTTTTTTTAAGTATTGGTATCCTGAATTCATAAAACTTTGAAAATGGCATAGTTAAAGCGTGAAACATGATGGAATAGATTTTGATTTTTGTAAAAGATTGATTGAGGCCGGTTGCAAAAAACCTTGATAAATCGGGTCGTCCAAAAACTTCCACAGATTTGATTAATTGATAAAAGTAATAGCGAGGGTTGTTATAGTCCCTTAGTTGAAAATATTAGTAAATGGCGGAATTTAATACATTCTAAACATTTAATAAAATAGATGATGGGTAATAAAAGTTGCAAAAAATTATTTTTAAATCTTAAGTCCTTTATTAATTAATACCCATTGAGTGTTATTTTATTGGGATGCATGTATGCATGTATGTATGTATGTATGTATATATGTATGTATGTATATAAAATATTTATGATCTTTTGTATCCACAGAAGATTTTTTCCCTTCTGACATTCCGGTCGATCTGTCCAATAACGATGCGAGATGCGATAAGTCTTTCGACAAACCGGATCATGTGTGGCATGGCCACTCTCACTTTTAAGTGTAGGTAAGTGATCGGCACTGTGAAGTGTGAATTCAAAGATAGACGTTATCGGTCATATTTTAATAGTAGTGTAGGCGTCTTGTTTATAAGATAGACCCCCAGTTTCAAGATGAAGAAGATTTTGGATAGGACGGCTTCTAATGAGCGTATATTAGCTTTTATTGAACCCTGATTTCATTATTAAATAGTAATTTTTTTGCTTTTGCTTTTGGTCTAACAACAATTGAGGCAGAAGAAGTTTGGTTACATACTTTTGACTAATCCGGCACATCCCTTCGTGCCATTGAGAGCTCAAAAGGGTCGACGACCACCGTACCAGAAAAGATCTGCTTGCCGATGGCGATGAGTTCTTTATAGCAAAATCGATTCCAAGGCTGCATGTATTTTCGTCCAACAAATCTTTTTTTTACCTGGCAACGCTGAGTTTATTTGCCAAAAATGAGGCCACTGCTTCACCTACACCCCGAAAACGAAAGTGTTGCATTACGAGCGTCGAGCGAAAGGTCGAGTTTTGTCAAAAATTATGTAATTGTTTGCTTTTAATTGTGTCATTGTGGAGAACGTGCGATGAGATTAATTGCATGCAGCTGTTGAAAGAGGGAATCGGAAGAGATTTTTTCCTGAGCAACTAAACATTTGTGGTTTGCTTAGTCAGCCGTCTAGTCACAAAAATTGGCAAGAGGGGCACTAGTGCGCGCAATAGTCTAAAATGATTTACATATTTAAGAGAAGGCAATTTCTCATTCGACTAAATTTACTTGCAAGTAGGCAGTTGTAACTGTTCGGAAACTTTTCTAAAATTGTTAGATTTGGAATGCAATTCCAAAACCGGCTTTATGACAGGAGTTATTGTTATTACCATTGCGCAAGTGACTCGCCGAAATCAAAATTCTCAATTTGTGGGAAGACCAGGTTAAATAAATTGCAACAAGACCGACCTTTACGCAATTTTGACGTTTATTTTCAATTCAAAACCATGTTTAATAATCGAGTAATCTAGTAAAGCCGGTAAGGAGGTAGGTGGCTCGTCGAGTTAGAAAATCCGACTTGATTGCCTTGCCAAGGCAGCAGGAATTTAGCAGCCAGTGTTTCTTCAATTGACGTGTTAAATGAATTTACATACTTCCAACACTTCTTTACAATACCTATAGAATAAAGTTGACAACTAGTTAATTTTGTCTGGAAATGGTTTCTAGTAGAATTATGAAAGCAAACTGAAGCTGTTGCGATTTTAATTTCTTGTTATTGCCGGACACTTCATTAATTAGCAATGAAAAACGCACCATATCCTTGATAACCAGACACGCAACTGTGTTTCCTGCGACCGACTTAATGATAAAACAACTTGAGGTCTGGAAAAATGGTAGCATTCAAAGGTTACAAGCAAAAAGTAATGCTATGTGAACCTGACTTCGATTTGCAGATATCTACACAAATCAACAATATCACAATATCTTATGCTTACAAACTACCTACTTGTTTGAGTTCAACCCTTAATCGGAAATTGGAGTGTAAAAATAAGAACAATCCACTTCATGGACCATATCCCTCTGCAGCACCACCGACGATTGGCTACCCGTACTGTTATATCTTTCGTAATCACAATTTTCTTTCCTACTTGCATGATGTACACATGCCTGCAACAAAATGGCAAGTGTCTTCGATACATATTAAAAACAGCAAGAACTGTTTGTTATAGCTGAATTCTAAAACTTGGCACTTCTCTTCGATCCTTGTAGAAGCGGACATCGGAGCCGGTTCTTGGTCCAAAATTCGGCGCAAGGGCTCAACTTCTTATTTATAGCTCGTTATAGCGCCAGATTATAATCTTTGTTTAGATTATCAGCGCTTTATGTAACTGAACTAAAATCGCTGCATGATCTCACGCCTCTTCACATAAACTGTTTAACGTTTTACCCCTCGTGAAAATCTTGCAATGTCAATCGAGGTTAAGGATAAAAACGTGAAACAATTAACTAATTTCGTGTGCAGACGAAACGATAATCGGTTGTCTGGTAGTTGTGGCATTGAAGCTTAGCTAACACCTCTCGCTCTCGGAGTGAGAAACGTTTAGAAGCAGCGGTAAGCTGAAATCGCAGACCTCCAGGTAGCTCGCACGTAATCGGTTGAGTCACGATGATGGCAGATTTGTCCGAAGGAGTAGTTTTTGGAAACTCGCTGCCATTCTGGTTAACAGCGTAGGTTCGTATGAATAATATAGAAATCGGTAAATAACATTATACATCATAGGAAGTAACGGGTTCCAGTGAATAACGCGCCGTCTCAAATGTGACGAAACACAAACCACGCAGTCATCTTCAATTATCTTTTTCTAACTGTATCGTACGCCCAGAAACAACCAGATGAAGCTACCGTAAACAACACTACTTCAGACAGTTGACAGTTACGACAATTACTCCATAATTTCTTCCAATAACAAAACCGCCCTTCCAACAGCTGAATCGTGAGGTAATTACAGACAATAAACGACCAACGACCTCACCGCCATGTCACTAGTCCAGTCGCCAAGGTCGCGATAATTTTAGACAATAGTCGCATATCGTTGATGAATAGTTCGCAAACTTTTGACTGAAAAACGCACCGTGGGAGTTGATAGGCTTTCCATTTCATGATGATCCAATGTGGGTTTGTTCTCCAGGCACCTGGTTAATCCTGTTAATCCTGCCTGCACAATGTACAGATTCAACGAAAAGGCGATTTGACGAAGGACGGCGAGATCACCCACGGATTCGCGAGAAATTGTGCAAATTGTCGATCCAACAAGTGCACTTGGCTGATTGCTAACGTACCTATCTTATAACAAACCAGCCAACACGCCAGTTACAGGGGTGGCAGGTCAACGAAACACCTGCAGACAAATGTTATCGTAATACCCGTTGTATTGATACGTTGCTTCTGATTAATGCTATAGACTATAGATCTTCGTGGGGTTATTATTATAGACTGAAAGGCTTAGCTGCAAAACGGAAACTTCTGTAGACTTGGGAGTTCTCAAAGTTTTTCGTGGTTCGAGAAATGTGCGATGGTGTAACCAGCCTGAATCACACCGGACATGCCAAAAACCTATCTACTTTGGTCTATGTATGGCTCGAGCCATCTTTGTCGGTTGCACAATTTTTTGTATAGTCTAATCAATGATGTCATCAAGTACACATGCATCACATTCATGTCTCTATAAATAGCCAACAATATCGAACTACTTGGGTAAGGAATTATAATGATGTATACGTATAATGGGTTTCCGTCAAATGTCTAAACGGCCCTACACACGAAGGCTGGAAATCAAAATGGAATAATTCAACTATTCGAATATTCATTAAGTTTATTTAGGTAGCTTTAATGATAAATCTCATATAATCTTGTTCCAAGGATTTTCCAGTTGGTTCATGTAAAATTACTAATAAAACACCCTGTATATTAGTCCAGTCAATGAGAGGGCCTAGAGAAAAATGCAAAATTTTGGACCTCAGGACTGTATTTGGACTATGTAGATAGGAGGTAAGGAAGCTGGGGGCCTAAACAAGATAACGGTCTTGGGTTTTGCGCTTATATCTCGAGAACGGTAGCCAAGAAGTGCATATGTACCAAACTGAAGTTGATAAAATTTCCCACAGAAATGTTCATACCCATTTTTTTTTTCTATTTATTATAAATTTTGAAGTATACGCTCGTAAAATTCACAAATGTTCAAAAATTTTTTTTTGTACAAACAGGCATTAACTCTTAAAAGTCGAATGTTGATAGTGATTGGGCAGTGATAACATAAATGTTACATTCTCTGTTGATACTGATGAGGTTGAGGCTGTATGCCTCAATAGTAGATACCAGAACAAGAACATTGGGATGGTAAATTTTGTCACCTTCAATTTGGTACCTTACCATTTTTGGCTACAACTAACCGTTTTCGAGATATAAGCGAAAAAACCAAAACCGGTATCTTCCTTGAGCTCCCTGCAGCTTCCTCACCTCCTAGCTTTCAGGACTTTTGATATGTTTATCTCCTAACTAGTCCAAACACAGCCCTGAAGTCAAAAAAATGTACTTTCGACATGGGCCTCCACATTCCCCTTTTGACCGGACTATGTGTTCTTGTCCGCACAGGCACAGACATAACTGCCATTACTCAGACTGGCGCAAAGTTACTTCCTAGCAGCGGACTCCAAGAACCGTGGTGGCTACTGCTTTAATGATGATGTAAACAAAAAGACATCTCCTGAACGCTTCATTATTCAAATTAATCACTGAAAGTGAAACCAACTTCGGCTGACCGGAACTATTCAAGAACCGTCTATAATTTTCTGCAGCGACATATCGGTCAGTCATGGTAAAAGATTTCTATTCCCCTCTAACCATTCAAAGGTAATTCTTTGTTTCCCGCTCCAGTGGCAACAACCCATGCGAAGGTCCCACTTTGGAGACCACCTTTGGTGTTTTAATTCGTTGCCGCGCCAACAGCGGCTCAAATGTCAAAGAGCCGTAGGATTGGTGGCAGGCTGGAGGTATTCTGTCAAGGCCATTCCAGGGCATGAACTCGACCTGCGGCAACACTTATGACTGCTGGTAATTGTGACACAAGAGCACGTATTCGCGCCGCTTCGCCTGCACATTTAGGATCGATAACGCAATGCGGACCCCATTTCAGGGCTTTGTCCGTGCGTACAACACATCGGCTTCGCATGACCTATTTTTGTGCAGTTACTCTTCATAACTGCACTTCATCAGCATGTCAAGTTTTGCGGCATGCGAAAAGGAGGAACATCCACTGGAGATCTCTATCTCCAGAATCTTTGACGAAACTTCAATGTCAACGGAAACACCAGACACTTTCAGGGTTCGGTTGATTAGGTGAGGAGACGATCACATCCATTAAACCAGTTTTGCAGCAAAAATCAATTTCTAGAAAGATCAGCTGAAAGTACAGAGTCAATCGAGGTGGACGCTGTGATGAGAGATGTCGCGGGTCATAGGAGACGTAGCGGAAGTGTCGTGCGAAAACTATCTTCAATTTTTAAAAGCTAAACTCTAGTCTTATAGTAAGTTATGCCGCACTTTTTGAAGGATCATCAGATGATGTAGGTCGGAGTTTACCGGGTTAGGACTAACCACGATGATATTAACCATATCGTTCCATAAACATAATGTTAAAAATTCTTAATAATCATGGACACTACTTTTTCCACCTGTTTAAAAACTTTTTTTTTTTAATTAAAGACAATAAAAAAAAATTGTGCAATCAAATTACATCTATTGATGCACAACTAACATGGAAAACGCAGTATATATCTATCTGTACGCAGAAAGGGTACAGGTTTAACTTAAAACGCAGCAAGAGCAGCACTTGCCAAAGGGTTCTCGGTCAGAAGTGGGATCTGAAAGGTTTCTGCTTCAGTGGTCTCTAGGTTTCACTCGACCAAGATTTAGTCATGTTTGTCTAAAACAACCGTTTCGTTATTTCTCAACTAATTACGTCCTGAAAGCTGAAAGTGTTAAAAGAAAACTAACACTTGCATCATCGCGAACCGATAAACGTCCACTAGCGGCTCGTAATTGCATCCATGGGGCTTCTGTTCCCGGTGTGCTTTTGTTTGTTTACGTTCGCGAATGAATCACGATGTTGCACCTCCTCATGTCCCACTTCGATTGAGTCATATCACCTATAACCAAGATACGTGGGGTGGTTTGAGGTATGTGCCTGCGAAAATTAAATACCCACTGTTCAATCCAACCAAGATACGTGATCGAACGACCCATCGTCGACAAAGTAACGATTGCATTTTGGATTAAGATTACATATTGTGGTATCAACAAACGCTTTATTGTTAGTCGCGTGCGAGATTTCTAGGCCCAGTTGTACCACAGCATGTTGTACAATCGTGTTAAATCCGAGGCAAGGGTCTAAAGAATTATAACCTCATTTTTGACTTTTGTGTACTCCACTCAACTGTATGAGTATTATAAAAATATAAATTTCAAATAAAAAATAATTAATAAAATTAATTAAAAAAAATATTTTTTTACGTTACAATAATTTAATAATTTTTTGAAAAATATAAAAAATTGCATTACAATTATTTTGATTGGAGTTATTATATTTTTATACTTCTTTTTGAAACATTATTTTTCTATTTTTAAAAGAATGTTAGTCAGATGTTTGGGGACAAACAGAAAATTTTAGGAAAATTCTTGCTCCTAACCTTTCGGGTAATCTACCCATGAGTTAGTTATCTACCCTTTTTTGACTTGAACCAGAGTCAGCGGTTAATCCATAGATCACAAAACCCATGAGTTTACTCATGAACTGGCCCTTAATCGAAATAGTTGACGGAGAAAAACAACGGAATTCTAAGAAGCGATCCACGTCCAAAAAGGCCCGGTTAAAATCCTAAATCGTTCTTCTGGCGTAATTGCGAGATGACTGTTTGTGCCTTTTAAGAGGCGAGTGGGCGAAAGAAATCCCAATAGTTATGGCGGTTCTTTATAGACAACACTGAAGAAACCACAAAAAAAAATTACTCAAAATGGAGTCAGATACGACGATCTGCCGAGTTGCTCGTTTTATTTTCCAACATGACTGCAAATTGATTGTTTTAAAGCGTAATAAAGGGTCCTGGAGCCAACAAATAACTATATTATGTTACGTTTCACTTCCAGCAAGTTTTGTAGCTTATCGGAGTAACTTTGAGAAATTTAATGATTTAAAATAAGAATAAAAACAAACACCCGGATGCCCTAAGAAGGTTATTATAACGTTCCTCTTTTTTCCTCTACAAAAGATCGGATTCATTTGGGGGTGGTTGCCTGCTATCGCTATTTCAAATTCGAAAGATAAGATAGTAAACACGTAAAAAAACAATTTTTAATCAGAATAATTGGCACAAGTTCGATTGTAATAAAGGAAAAAATAAACACGAGAAATAGAGTGACAAATTAATTACATAAATAATAATTCTTACCCTCTATCGCAAGCTTGCTAATGGTTTACAAAAGGTATGTGTACCTATAAATCAAACACGAGATTTACAATATCCGGTAGAATCTGGGTTCAGACCAATGGTCCTGGTGGCGTCCGTGGAATAAAATCCCTCTGCAGAATGGCGGTTAGCTCGCTGACTTGCGGGGGGAAAACATAGGAAAAAACGAAAGTAGAAGGGAAGAGTAGAAGCCTCAAGATAGTGTGGAGGGTTGCTCAAGAGTAACACTAACAATTCCGACAAAAGTCGAGAGCTGATCATAACAACGATCACGCCCAGAATCGATGCAGCTAAATCCGACCAAATATGTCAATAGATAATAATAACTAATATTAAAATCTAATTTGCCACAACCGATTCACGTGTTACTCGTCCGAGTGTTAAACGAGAAGTGCCGTTTTCCTAGCGGAGAGTGGAGATAATGCCAAAGGGAAAAAAGACGATAAGATGAGACGATAAACAAGGTACGGTAGAAAAACAATTTGTAGCAAACTCGAACCAAAATTTAAACAAATATGGACAAGATGACACAAAAAGAGATAGAAAAGTTTAAACAAATACAGGTAAGATAACACAAAAAATAGGAATTTTTAGACAAAAAGAAAGATTAACGAAATATCACCAACACGTCAATTTGAAACAAGAGTTACCTACAATTAAAGTGTGGTGAAACTGTATGTAGCGGTATGTAGGTATCAATTTTGTATTACATATTGTAAATGTGCAGCTCTGCCACATATACTTACGTATATTTATTTCTTCGTCAACATTTCATTACCAAAATGACCCAAAATCATAAAAGGTAAACACGTAGTTTCATATGTATGGTTATGAGACACTTCTCGATTTAATATAATTTTTATAAAAACGCCAGTTTCTCCAATAAGTAGATGATATCGTAATTATTCGTTGTTTGTATTGCCTAAGTGATAAAATAATCACATAATACATCGATTTTGAGAAACGTGTGGACAAATTTGTTGATAAAGTTTATACTCCGATACGCATAATTATTATGGCACACATAATTCCAAGAGAAAATGCTATACCATGCAGCCTTATTTAGAAGAGAAAAGGCTAAGAGAGCGCAGAGTTTTTTCGGTTTCTTTTGCAACAAGTTGCATTATTGTTTGTGTAAAATGCATTTGTTTCGCCGGTGTTGCAAACAATAATAAGTGGGTGAAATCAAGCAGTGTACTTGATGATCATCATGCACACTAATGCCCAATTTAATTATACATAGGGCCAGTTTTACGAAAGTCGGATAAGCATTGGAAAAACTATTCCGGAATAAGGGCCGGTTTACATACCCTCGGTCCACAGTTTATACCTGGATTTATACCATTCGATTTTCGTAAAAGCGCATTTAGCTCGAGTTATTCCGGAATAGCGTTATACCTGGCATATTACCCTTTCGTAAAACCGGCCCATAATGTCATAAGAGCAAGGGATTTATCCTGAATAAATGGAAGGGTTCGCACGAAAACGCGTTGCCTAGCAGCAAAAATCACGAGCGCCATAGGACGTTGGGCCGGCTTAAAAATCCGAGAGCGAAGCTCGAGGATTTTTAGGCCCTACGTCCGGCGGCGCGAGTGGTTTTTGCGACGGCGACGCGTTTGATTGCTAACCTTTCCATTTATTCAGGATAAATCCCTTGCTCGAATGATATTCGACAGATTAATACATGAATGAAAAATTTACATCATCGATTTTGCTTGAAAAAAAGCTACTAGAGTTTATTCGGAATAAAAAGCTAGTAGCTATTTATTCGGAAGAACAAAATGCTAGTAGCAATTTATTCCGAATAAAATGCTACTAGCTTTCTTTTTTCAAGAAAAGGCTACGTGATTGGTTGAAAAATGGAAAATGAGGCAATCCCATTGGTCAAAAAAGTATGAATGTATTAATCGTTCGTTAAAAAATCGTTACAATTTTATTGCAAGACTATCCGTTTATTAGTAAGAATTTGACGAGTTGCAATGTCTATCAAACATCTACGAGTTGCAACAATAAATTAATAGCCAAATAAGTAGTAAAGAATTTGAAAAAAAAAAACGAAGGATTAAACAACCTTTAAGTTTCGTGCAACTGGGCAACAATTTTATTGCAAGACTATCCGTTTATTAGTAAGAATTTGACGAGTTGCAATGTCTATCAAACATCTACGAGTTGCAACAATAGATTAATAGCCAAATAAGTAGTAAAGAATTTGAAAAAAAAATAACGAAGGATTAAACAACCTTTAAGTTTCGTGCAACTGGGCATAACTTTGGAAGCCCCCTGTATTCACCGAACAACTAAAAGCTTTTATGGTTCAAACCTGAAAATGTTAGATGGGACTGGTAACACTAATTTGTCGGGCTGCAATAAATGAGTTACTAAATTAATCAACATCTTGAACATAGCACGAATAGTCGCTGCACAAAGCTGATGACATTGTGCATGATTTCGAAATATTATTAAAATTAAACAGTTTGGTTGAAGAAGCAAGATAATATATTGATGTCAAATACTGACGTTTCGGATTCATCTTCAAACCTATAAAACTTGGTAAAATAAATCATTTTTGTTACAGACAATCATAACTGCCTAATTGAAGTTAAATTACTTTTTAAGTATACCTATATAATAATATAAGTGCATCGAGGAGTACACACAAGCAGGTTTTAAAGTGACGTTAACAGGTCGGAGGTCGAACACACATTGGCATATCATAGTGTCGTAGAAATAAAGAGTATTTTTAGTGATATATACTCAATTAAGTTATTATTTAACAATAATAAGTCACCTGGTTAGACACGTCAATATAAAATGAGCTATACAAAAACCATTCACTGGAAACAAATTTTTGCCACAAATTAGCTAGAATGAACCTAATACCTAATAATCTCATTAAGTTTGGCAAAAATTTTGGCGATTTATTTGCTAGTTGAATTTAACCAAAAATTAATAAACTTGGATTTGGAAAGAATGACTTCTGAAACGAGAACTCAAAAATTTACCTTGCGTGTTTGGGATTGGGAGTTTCAGTCGCAGCAAAAATGCTTTTAAAGCAACTGTTACTTATAATGGACAGAATTGGTCGCTAATGACCACAGTGACACTATAAACCTTGGAATCTCTAAACAAATTGTCAGTGGCAAAGCCCACTCTATGTTGGCTCTACATTTGGGTAAAAACATCGTTTATAGGCCAGTGAATAGAGACATAATAACTAAAAAATTTAACCAAAATTCTAACATTTTTTAAACTTTGCCGTGTAATGTGTAACGAAACGAAACGGAACTATAAAATTTGGAACTCGATTAAAGGTCGGCATCATTGTGAAAATCGGAAAAATCGGAAAGTTGCAAACTCGATAGAGTTTTCATTACAATATTCAAAATGCACAGCGAAATTTGCAGGAACTTATGAATTAAGCATAATAATTAATTATTATTATTATCGTCAAATAAAAATACCGCATGAACAGCCTATAAGAGCCATAGAAAATAAAAAAATGTTATTATCGCAAGTGGCATGGGGAATATAATGAAACATTGATGTCTATGGAGAATAAATAGTAGGAAAACGGCTTGCCATAACAATCACCAAAATTTTTAAGATATAATTATTGAAAAAAAAACCAAATTTCCCATTGCACATCTGCCACTGAAGAGCTTTAATTGGAAAAAAAGAAAATCGGCCATCGGAAGTTTGTGAAAATGGCAAGAAATCGAGCTTGTGCTTTAATATAATTTATTTAGAGTCGGTTTTACAAAAAGAGTATATACCAGGTATAACGCTATTCCGAAATAACTTATGATAAGGGGTGGTTTACATATCCTCGGTCCACAGTTTATACCTTCGTTTATCCTATCCGCCTTTCCTAAAAGCCCATTTAGGGCCAGTTTTACGAAAGTCGGATAAGCATTGGAATAACTATTCCGGACTAAGGGCCGGTTTACATACCCTCGGTCGACAGTTCATACCTGGTATTATCCTATTCAACTTTCGTAAAAGCGCATTTATCTCGAATTATTCCGGAATAGCGTTATTCCTGGTATAATCCCCTTTCGTAAAACCGGTCCTTAGTTTGAGTTATTCCGGAATAGCGTTATACCTGGAACAACGTCCTTTTGTAAAACCGGTCCTTAACATAATAAATTTTATGACTAAATACTGCAGAACTTATGTTCAGGGATGTATATCTATAAATTTAAATAATTTGAGATTAATTAGTATCGTCACACACATGTCAATAATAGATAACGGTGTGATGACTTCAACCGTGCAAGTCAAGTTGAGGGAATTGAATGGTGACTAATTATGTTCTTACTAATTCAATTTAGTAACGCTAACAAAGTTGACTAGACACTTTCTTCTCTCTAGAGTCTAGACTAGATTATTTATTGTTGGATAAAAGCTGTATAACATTTTGTATTGTTGTGAAATCGTTGTAGACCAGAGTCCTAAATCTAACCCATCATACTCCCTCCCAGCCCAGAGGTCTGTCATTCATTGTCAACAGTTTCGTTTCTCGGACCAAATGACGGCTTGTGTTGACTTGAAACCCGAAACAAAAGCGTATCGAATTCGAAAATGGTGGTTAACTTTGATGTAACATCAAAAACGACCCTCAATTATTCTACTGTTTACTAACAAGCTGCGATACTGAGATCATTTGTTTAGAAATTGACTTACGTAGTACAAAAACACATACAAGAAAATATTATTGAAACACGTGCAGCCTTGATTGGTTTTAATATACAATCGAAATCGATCAAACTACGTCGTCATCCCCTAAAAAACTCAACAGGTAACAGGTCAATGGCTAAACCTTGGTTGTAGAAACTTCTAGAAACTTGAAGAAATCAATGACCTAAACGCAGCTGCCGTCGATTTAAATTACACCACCTCTACCTATACCGGTAGCAGAGCCAGAATCGGCCGTAAGGAGACTTTTTATAAATACAGAATACAGAAACGAAAATAAATGAGTTAGGAACCGAAAATAAATATC
Source organism: Schizotus pectinicornis (assembly GCA_951805265.1). Lineage (NCBI taxonomy): Eukaryota > Metazoa > Arthropoda > Insecta > Coleoptera > Pyrochroidae > Schizotus > Schizotus pectinicornis. The sequence continues at coordinate 15,668,995 of OX638207.1, read as the reverse complement.
GACCAACGTCGAGCCGCGCGTGGAGGCATTTTGTGAATCAAAATAACCTGCAGGGGTCGTTTGCAAAAAAAACTTTGCAATATTTTTGAATGGCAGCAGTCAACCAACCGGCAATTGTTTTCGCAGAAGGGGCCCGCCAAGGCCGTTGCGATTCACAGTTTGCTTTGCAAACCACCGTCTGTCACGACTCACGATAACGAAATTGGAAGGGTTAACTCGATTTTCAACGTTATTAAATAATGCCGGATAAATTGAAATCAATTCCTGATAATTACTAACCTTTTGTTTGGATGTATGTAACGTGTGTTCCTAGAGATCCAGTTGGGGTTTTTTAATCCGCACAGTTAGCACTCAACATCACTGGGAGGGAACAAACTCAAACTACCCTCCGTCACTTGTTTGCCTTTTTCCAACCGATCACAAAACCGATCTTTCTTTGTTGTAGAGGAGCGCGTTTTTGTAGCTGTTAACGCAACATGGACCGAAACTCCACCGCCGTCCGCCGTTCCTTTCGCACCATACACGTAACGTAACGTCTACCAACGACTTTACTACACGAATGTTTTCGTCATGGCAGAGACAAAGCAGATATCTGACGCATAGCACAACGCAACGCACGGCGCGGGAACAGCAAAGGTGGGAGCAAGAGGGAGAGATAACAAATGAACGACAGCGTTGTGATGCGCAGGCGCGACGGGTGCACATGAGCGTCTGGACAGCTGTTCAATAATCCATAATTTTCAATTTGAATTTGAATTTGATTAAAGGGTTTTAATTGAACGTAAAGCTTTGAGTTGTGGATGACTGCAAGAAGCGGCGTTCCGCTGCTCCAGTATAAAATAAAAGGTAATTGTTTACAATGGCCACATCTCGCTTTTTGCGGTGTTTTTTTTGGGAAATCATCGTGATACATCATTATACAGCGTGTCCCAAAACTCAACGTTATCCCGTGGAGTGTGGAGAGCTGATGGCTGATAGACCAGCTTATTACTGACCAGAATATCATAAAATGACTTTAAGAAAAAGTTATTAGTTTTCGAGATATCGAGATATTTGGAGATATTTGTGAATTTCGTGAAAATTGACATCTTAGATCAGTTTTTAGATTGCTAGGGCAAGGAAAATGAGTAAAAATAAAAGTAGTTTGCACAAGAAAAGATATTGATTTTCGTAATGTATACATGGTGACGAATGCGTTGGTGTAATTAGTTTTTTGAAAATCGAAGATTGGGTAAAGTAAACAATGACCTTAGATTGTCACAATATCTAATTTCCATATTATAATATTCTAAATGTTGTTACGTAATATAGCCCTGGTATTGATCAAAAGGCAAAGAAATATTATTAGTACCAGACCTTTGGGAAAGAAAAAACCATTTTTGACTCATACATGATTTATTTAAAAAAAGTCCCAATATCTCGAAAACTAATAACTTTTTACTAAGATCATATTATGATATTCTGGTCAGAAATGAGCTGGTCTATCAGTCCTCTACGGGGTAACGATGAGTTTTAGGACAGCCTGTATTTAATTAATGCGATTTTAAACAATGAAATGTTGTGCAAGAAATAAATAATTCTAGACAAAAATTTATAGATGTAAATGTGTTAGGGCAAGGAAAATAAAAATAGTGATTTGCGTTAAAAAAGATTTGATGTTTGTAATATACAGGGTGAGGCAATATAGTGCGTTCGATTTTGATAGCTCGAGTTCTATGATAGCTAGAAATTTGATTTAAAAACACAAGTAAACTAGAAAAAAAAATCTATAACCGGAAATTATTTTTGAACATACCGGGTGAGCCAAGACGATTATACAGGGGAAAGCGACATTTTTTTAAATGAGAATGTTTTTGTAAACAAGCCTTTTTTAGACTCTTTTCACTCCAATACTATTACTGACTATTTCCAAACCACTTGGATGTAGTGAATTTTTGTTTTTGTTTAAATAATGGCATTGGTAGGTATATGCATGTTAAATTCAGTCGCAATTACAAGTTAAAAAAAATTATTAAGTAAATACTAGTTAGGAAACATCTGTGGGATATCTTTCAATCGTTTTTACTTTTGAAAAATTATACAAGGTGGCTCAACTTAGTTTTTCAATTTAGAACTTTTTGAATTTAATTTAATTGAAGTTAATTTTTGAAGGTTAGGTATGTTATTTGTGTTTAGAAAAAAGTTATGGTTATTAACATAGATCAATTATTGGCACCGGTTTAAATTAGAATACGAAATTGTGGACTTAATCAAGTTGCCTCTTCCCTTACAATAGTGGCGGACCCCATAGTCACTTTGCACCAAGCATGCACCACCTTGCACCAACCTCACCAAAGCTTGCACCCCTAGGGTTGTCTAAATATTCAACTGTAAAGGTGGGGGGCTAACTTGACGGTAGCCCCCCCATGCGATTAATAAACATTAAAATTATGTAACGCTTGCACCAACCTTGCACCAACGACTATTTAGCTTGCACCCCTTGTAGTGAGTTTCTTTTTTATTTCATAATCTGAGGGGGGGGCTAACTTGACGCTTACAAAAACTTACCCTTAGACATATGAGAGAAATTTCTGAACGGTACTGTGACCTTGCACCATGACTTTTAAGGCCTTGATTTAAGAGAAAAGGATGAAGATAGCGCTTCCTTGTCGCTCTCAATAGGCGATATAGGGAAGTTTCTCTATGATTGCGTAAAGTCAGGACCAAACAGTTTAACGAATTTTCAGCATTTTTTTCGATTCTAAGAATCTGTAAACATCAGCCTTGGAGGTCTCTTATTTTTGAAGTCGATCGGTCAAGTACCATTAAATATACAGTCATTTGAATTTGACCTTCGATTTATCATCAAATTTAAACATTTGACCTTCGATTTATCATCAAATTTAAACGTCAAGTTGCCCCCCCCTCACCTTTACAGTTGAATATTTAGGTAATCCTAGAGACGCAAGCTTTGGTACCAGTGGTGCAAGGTGACTATAAGGTCCGCTACTATAAGTTTATTGTGAGGAGGGGCAACTTGACTGAGCCGAAATTGTATTGGTGTACAATGAATGTACCTAATATAGCTGCAATCAGCCAAGAAAAAAACTTTTTCTGTCTTCATTAGCAATTTAGATTTATCAGGTTCCAGTTGCTCCTATATCAATTTCAACAGAATTTACCTAGTTTTCCAAGAAAATCCTCAAATGTGTACGGGTTTATTCTAAAATGTTGCTTGAGTAGTTGTCTTGGTATGCAAGAACTGGGGAACAGCTTCTTCAATTATCTGTTTAATCCATTACGGAATTATTTTCATATTTTATCGTTACCTTTAGACATAATAATCTCTTTGCTCACTCTGAGAATAAAATCTGACATTGGTATATCCGTTGCTTTGATTGTATCGATTCAACATCCATAATTCACAATTCTCGCTAAAAGAATATAATATGTTTCTGTCATAAAATTTAATCTCAAAGGATTTTTTTTTCGAAAGTATGTAGGTACTTCATTTAATTTTTTTACCACGTGATCAGATATTTATCTGCTCGGTTTACTTGGTCTGTTGTAATAACCGAACGTGCTTTATGAACAGTTTAGGTGAAAACAAAATAGCTTGTTTGTCACTATGGCGCTACGCTACGCTGACAGTCACTTCTACAGCTCATTTTACACAACTTCGAGTACTTCACGAGTCGTGCTCTATTTATTGCCGATTAGTGTACCTGCCGGTTAGTGAGTACCTGTTGCGCTCTCACTGCTATCAGGCTTTAGTCAACAATACATTGGTTTGACCTGCTCAGTGAGAAGTAGAGAGAGTATTGGTATTATTAGTATTGAAGAAACTTTTCGGCCAAAGAGTTTTCATAAGTACCAACTTATTCAGAACTAAAATAATATGTAGAAAAAAGTGCAAAATTAGTGGAATTTTTATTATAACGAACACGTAGTTCATTAAAATACATAATTACATACATTTAGGATCATAGATAATACTCACCGAACTTTTAGGTAAACCAGCATGAGTTCGCGATTTTTGAGCTACGCCCCAAGACCCAAGCTTCAGGGTCCTCAACATTTTTAGGTCCTTTGAGTCGGATTTTAAAACCAGAATTCAACAGACGTTGTCCAAGTCGCAACAAAATAGCATTTGTGTACAATCAGCACTCACCAAATAGGTGAGAGATAGGCATTACTGATCAGCGTCCAATACCTATCTGTGGATCGATTATTTGTTGGGCTATTTGAAAATAAAGTGATCGGTATTGGCCGCTGATCGGTAATGTTCATTTCTTAATCTCTTTCTTAGTATTAAATCTAAAGACTTTATTAATTGAGAAAGCTAGACCGTGTCATAGTCATAGAATCCCTGACAATTACGGATAAAAATTATGATACCGCCATTCAGTTATTCATGATATCAAACGAATTATAGCTCAAAATTATCTTCATGCTAGTTCAATTTGCCACCGATAAGTAATACGAGGATCTAAGGCCGCAGTATTACTCAATAAAATTAATGAACATGATCAGGTTTTTGGGCAATAACAGCCACCCTTTTATATTTTAAAAAAGAAAAAAAAACAGAAACTGCAAAGATTTATTTTTCAATCTTAGACTCTTTTGTTCATTATCGGCCTTCAGATTGGTCTTCGGAGCAACAGTTTGCAGTGGTGACATACATCCCCTCCTTTTATTTTAAAATTTATCTTAACTGTTAAAAATATAACAATAGTTGAAACAGCTCTTCAACTCTTTGCTGATCTCGCTGATTCGGTGTCACTTTCAAATTTATCATTTCCTGTTGAATGATAGAGTCATTGACATTTTTGACATAATTTGCTGGAGGGTCAACGGAAGAGCTATTGACTGTCTGACGATTTGGCGTTTTCGCATTCCACTTGGCACTTTTCAGTGTTCACACGCCGCTCTTCTGAAAAGTGTCCATTACGCAACGGGCCTAAGTTTAGAACGAAAAGACTCTGGAAAGGCCGGAGTGATGCTATATTCGGCAACACTTGTTATTAATAGCATGGACTGCAGCCAAACCGAAGTCACTTTACTTGAACCGTCGGAAAAAGTGAGTGTTGCCAGAGGCTATTTTCCGAGTTTTTGACGTAAACTGGTGTTGTTGTTCAGTCAATTTAAAGCTTCTTCACACTGATGGTTGGTACTGGTCAAAAGAACGTTGCGGAAGGTCGTTATACCTGTTATTCATGTTCTTGCTTTATTGCTTAGACCAGTGTTAGATTTCTTGGAACTTAGAACGATGACGTTTCCGGGATATCGGCTATATTAGTCACGCAATTTGTTGTAATTATTAATGTTGATTTTACTTTTATAACGTAACAACTTTAGGTGTGTCAATCACTTATAATCACTGTAGCCCTAAGGCTAATCAAATCGTTCTATATAAGTATATGTATATGTATTTAAAGTCAATGTTACAAGATTTGGTTGTCAGTTCCCACAATAAAGGAAATATCTACTAGATTCAATCAAATTTACAACTTTACATCAAATTTGCAATACTTTACCTTCGACTCAGTTTAGTGACGTAGCAATGCCAAAAATGGCAGTAAAATCTTTAATTGTGACGTCAACTCTGGAGGAATTTCCATAGTCCGCATTATTTAACAGAACATTATGAAAATAAAAATTGGAAAGCATAGTTATTAGAAGTTCTTGCATTTGGAATGGCCGCCATCCATAAGTTAGGCGTTATAAATAAATCTACTACTAATGGTTCAGTCAACCCGCCCGTTAACATTCGTCACATTAGCCAAGTGTCAAAAGAGTAAAAATAAACAAATCAAATGATGAGAGTGACCACGACCATTTTGAAGATCAGCACACAAGGAAATGTAGAAAAGTTTTGAGTAGTACAGTTCTTTCAACATTGCTAAAATATGCTAAGATCTTGCGACCGGGTAGTCAGTATTCTTGCAGATTTCAGCCCGTTACACTTGATAATAACGTGGGAAAAGTAAACTATTTGCGCATCCCCTGAACCCTAACAGAAGAGAGAAGATATTATATATGAGAGAGAATGTCAATAATTTTGAAATTTTGTAAAATTTTATTTATGTAAATCGAGACGTAAATAAAAGATTTCTAAAGTTTTAAAATTTCTGACAGCGATATTATCATCAGTATCATAGGTTATTGTATACTATCTATTATTAACTCAAGAATTTCGGTGTTTCATCCAAAAATTTCTTAGGGTGCCCATAACGATCATCAATCATCATGGCTCACCCGGTTCAATCTCTATCTTAAAGTAGCTATTTTCCCCAAAATTCTCAAGTTTTTGGCACGCTTACGGTATATTGTTTCTCGTTGCAAAACTGCAACGTATCGGATCCCACGTTGGCGCTATAAATATTTGAGGTGACCAACGCCCTTCGTCCAAAAAATACCATCTAGCACCTACTTGATACTTTTCGAGCCAAATTTATTTCGAACTACAGCCGATCATGTTCTGAATGTAAAAACGTCGTTTATTTACGTTATTCAGTTTATCTCAACAAATAGGCAGGAATTTCGATTCACCTGTTTACTCCATGACGTTTGTGGATTGTTTTTAGAACACCTGTTTTCATAATTGCTGAGAATATGAATGGAAATATATAGAATGCATTGAATGAAATGCCGAAAATGTTGGTCGATCGACAGCTTTGCATCAGGGAACAATAGGGGGGGATGCTGGGTGGGCTTGGCCCACGAAATTACAAAATTCATAATTTCAGATTTAGGTCCCTACATGGCATAGTATTTTTTTAGGATTAGACAGTTAGTTACGACCGGGCTTTTGTAACGAATACTTGGATAGTTTTGCAATAAACTTTTTAACACCAATGATCCCGAGCGCGCCGAGCGCGATTTTTAACCAAATCTTCACTTGAGGTTTTTTTTACGGGGTTCCAATTTTATTTTTCCCGTTTTGAGTTTTGGCTCTGGTTTTGATTATCATGCAGTCGCCAGTGTTTGCTCGCCAGACGTAAGCTTTACGCGAGTCACCTTTTTTAAAATGGCATCTAAAAAAAGAAAAAGTTAAAAAGACAAACGTTGTTGATTATGTACATAAAAAAAAATATTGCGCAACCTTTGGCATCTAGTGTTATTAGCATTAGCTCACCCTAAAAATTTGGAACCCAGTCTTGGCTCACCCAACATGTAAGCAATGGGGTACTTGCCTAAAAAAAATATTGCAATTTTTATTCTCTAGATGCATGCAAATAACTAAAAGAGGCTTAAATTTTTTTTTTCTCATTTTTTTATTTCATTTTTTGTAAATATTTGCAATTTTTGTTTTTGATGACGTATTGGATCCCCGTATCCAAGACTCACACCCATATTAAATAGACTCTTGTTTTTGGCTACTATGCTGCGCTGTTAACAGAGGGCGCCACATCTTTACAGCAGTTTCTCATTCAATTTATAAGGAATCTGATTAAAGCGCCATCATACGATTTCTTTGAGAACTACGTCGAGCTGGGATCGTCTACGTGACAAATCTCCCACTCCAAAAATTAAAAAATTAATTCTGGGCGTAATATTGACCCTAGAACCAAATAAAAAAATACGGGTCTAATGAAATCGCCTACATTTTCTAAATACATATTATATTTTCCAAACATAAGGCACGTACCCCATTCTAGTGCTTCTCGAATCTCTTAAATGTCTTGAACACATGCAATTATGTTGACAAACTACAATAGTAAAAATATATAGTTACTTGTCAGATTTACCATTCTTGTTTACGAATTGTGGCGAGCATAAAATTAAACACGACTCGTGAAGCGAAATCGGCGATTTTAAAATCGTGTAAAACGGCTTGTAGAAGTAACTGTTTCAAAAAAACCTGCCGATCTGCCATATTGGACCCCAGGAAATTCTTATCATCCAATGGTGCTACGAGTAATAAATATTTATTCCGCTTGGCGTCTATATCTACCCCATAGGTCACCCACCTCCCTCGCCCGGCAGCGAATCACCTGGAAATGGGTGCGTTGCAATGCCCTACCGAATAGAGTTTATTTACACTGGGAAGAAACATCTTGCCTTATTTTTTGCTTGCCGCTGTACATACCAGATGTTTATTTTGAGAGGAAACGGGCATTTTCTGCTAAACTATATACTTCATGTAAAAAAATGTTAATGAAAGCTATTGCACAAAATATAGTGTTCTCAAATATGCTTTTCAACATTTTTATTCACTTGTCATTTAATCAGAAATAATATCAACTTTATTATTCCAAATGGCAACACACAATTTTTTTACCAATTTCTGGTAGATAATTTAATTCTGAATCCAACGATGTATTACAAAGGGGTTGTTGTATAAGAAAAATTTTGAGAAAAATGACTGAATGTGAAATTACAATTTGCGGCATAGTCTTACTTGATAATTTGAAAAATTCTCACGCCGACACACAGGTAAAAAATAAGATAGAGCGATTATGGAATTATTGTTGAATGCAAATGACATTGACATTGACAGTGACAAAAAAATGACGTTTCTGCTCGATTTTGAACAACAACACTTCCTTAACGCTGTTTGGAGGAGAGGTGCTATGTGCATGGAACAAAATAGAATGCAGTTCGAACATTTATTTTAAAGCCATATCATTTGCATTCAACAATAATTTTATAATCGCTCTATCTTATTTCTTACCTGTGTCTCGGCGTGAGAACTTTTCAAATTATCAAGTAAGGCTATGCCGCAAATTGTAATTTCACATTCAGTCACTTTTCTCAAAATTTTTCTGTTACAACAACCTCTTTGTAATACATTGTTGGATTCAGAATTAAATTATATACCAGAAATTGGTAAAAAAATAATGTATTGCCATTTGAAATAATAAAGTTGATATCATTTCTGATTAAATGACAAGTGAATAAAAATATTCAAAAGCATATTTGAGAAGACTGTATCTTGTACAATAGCTTCCATTAAAAACTTTTTTCATAAAGTGTATAGTTTAGCAGAAAATGCTTGTTTCCTCTCAAAATAAACACCCGGTATAAGTAGTGTCAAGTTGAGGCGTTGTGGAACTTTTATAGTCTCATTTTTATAATGAGTAGTCACTTTGGAGTATCCATTTGTTCACTGTTCAAGAATTTCAAAACTTAAAAAATACAAATAACCATTAAATCTACACTACTTAATGTAAATAGGACAAAGGTGCTAATTACTTTTTGTAAAATAAATAATTAGTGATTATGAAACACGCAAGTATAAGTATATCTTTTTCTTCTAATTATTGCATCAATGTTTGTTAAAAACGTGCAAAAAGATGTGGAGAATTCTTAATCGTTTCTCTGGTAGTCAGGCAAGTAACAGTACTTGAAGACAAGATCTTTTCATCTTTAGACATGTTTGTTGGAATCGCTGATTCAAGCGTGCAGAATATCTAGGAAGTTCGTTTGATTTATGGAAGAGCGACTCGTGTTTATGTAGCCGAAGGAAAAATAGTTCATTATTTCTTGGACCTGGCGAAATCACGCCGTATCTTCACGTAATAACTCACATCGCACAGAAGTACATAACATACCTTGTGGAGACCGCCGTGCTTGTGGCTGTTCCTTTCGAAATGATTTACGAATCGCCGATCAGTTGTCCACGAATTTTTAACCGTATAAGCACGTGCGTGGCTGCATGAACAATGAAATTAACTGTACTTTATTGTATGTATTTACAACAGCACCAGCTGAATGCATGGGTGCATCCTGTGTTTTTCATCTGTTTTATACAAACACGCCAATGACGCCTCTAAATGAACAAAGTAAGGAACTTATAGTTCTTGTATGTAAGTAACAGTAAACAGTATGAATCAGGAATACTAATAACAAATCTCTTGAAATGTTGATGTAACTTTTGGATTGCCTTCTCAATACATCTTCTCAAGACATCTCTATTATTTCAAGACATCTTCATCATATGGTTTGAAATGTTTTCAAAACAGAATTAGCATTGCGACCCTCTGATGATTTTAAACTTATAATCGCTCACTTGCTGAAAGCCCAAGCTAACAAAAACGTTTTCTAAGAACTCTAATAGCAGTAGTAAATTATGAGCTTATCAAAGAACCAGACCAGAGTTACTATTGCCTTTTATACAAATGCCTCCCAAATAGCACTATAATGGAAAATTTTTGGTAAAGTTCTTGAAATGATTAAAAACTGATATTAGTGTTAAGCATAACTCTTAAAATTTTATTAATTATTGTTACAAGGCTATCTATTTTTCTTAAAAGATTTAAAAGGTTTCAACGTTAATGTACATCAGATACCTACTAAATGTAACAAAGAACTGGTAGTCAGTCGATCTAGTAAGAATTTTAGCAGTTTCCTTAACGGACCGTTATCGACTCGTTAGCTTTCTGCAACTAAGCATTCATGCCTTACTGTAATATGTAGGTACATACGTAGAAATTTGCTAAAATTGAATAGCTCTAAATGTAAAGTACTTTGATTTGTAAGAAAGAAACCCTTGTGGACTTATGGAGATCAGCATCAAGTTCAACCACCGAAATTCTTGAGTGTAAGTGCAGAGGTAGATCGATTAATCGTAGATGTCCCATAGTTCGTTCTCAATGACTTCAATATAGTAAAACAGAAAATTAAAAATAGCAGTGCAAGATATTTTCAGAAGATATGTACTCATCCCAACAGACTAGCCACTCATTCATCATTATATTAGCCAAATAGAAAAAAGAAAACCGCAGGGTAGCTCCCTAAATGTCATCCCCTCACGCAACACATCAGTTACCTACTAAATGTCCATGAAGACAGATTGTATTGACCTGGAAAACATTTAAAAAAGCATTCTTTAAGATTCAAAAGGTTTTTCCCTAGTCACTACTCTAGCCCATCTCGACGAAAACGCAATGTTTGATCTTTGACCTGGAATTCCCTTGTAAGTCGTCACGACCTGAATGATAGCAGTTCAAGAATAGGAAAAAGCCGTCAGACACAACAGATAAGTAAGAAGCTTGACTAAGTTACAGTGATTGTTTAATTCGCACGGTCCCAAATGGCTTTATACCTTATATATATATGGCGATTATACCTCGTTAATCGATGGCAATTTCGACGCTTAATAACAAGATTACATCTTGCGAAGAATCTTTACATACTGAAGAACCGGCCTAATTTTTTTTCCCAGCAATTTGTTAGCGACGGAATTTGTCCGCAAAAAAATGATTTAACGGTACATTCGACTTGAGCAGGATGTTTGGTGTCGTTAAACAGGACAGACAAGGGGAAATATGTCAAGAATGTCATTACTTGGCCCATTTGGCACATATCAAATTTCTATATTTAAATATGCGGACCTAATTAAGTAAAATATTTGCTAAACGTTACTTGGTGCAAAACTTAGATGAATCAATGGCTCTGTTAGTAATTAAGCGAGTTGAGTCAACAATATACTGTTTATCACTGCCAAGTTGTGATAGCGATTATCGCTGCGGACAGAACTTCCGACTTAGGTCACCTTCTTTGATAAATGCAGAAAAATAATGCAAATAGCAGATATGATAGAGGTAGTTACTAAACCGGAAACGTGCACAATCAAAAAAGAAAAACAAAAAAACAATTTTAAATTGCAATAATAAAGATTTTTTCCCAGAAAAAAAAATTTGAGAGAATAAATTGACGATAAAGTAATCCAAGGAAAAGTACCTTCAGATTTCTACATCAACAAAATTGGTAAATAATAATAAAACGTGTTATTTAATTCAATTATTGCATGATGCCTCCTTATGAATGTATTTTAACTAAATTTTGTTTAGGTACTTACAAAATTTAAAAACAAGTGCACTATTTTATGTTGATTTTTTTTGCAGAAACTGTAGATATCAAAATTTTACTAAATGCGATGATGTGATAGAAATGTGACTTCTTGCTTCTTGGTTGGGTCATTGGGTTACTTTATATTTATATGTTTGTCTAACTATCTGTAAATTCTCTGTATTTGTAATCCAACCACTAATAATAATAACTTCTTGATCAAGTGTAGTTTCTAGCCTGAGTAAACAATAACGCAGGAATTATAAGGTAACCATATTTTTTTTTTCAATTGAACCCTTTGCAACTATAATTGATGTTATGGTTGTCATTTTTTTTGAATGAATGGAGTAAGGTCCAGTTTAGCTGCATGGAAGGGACCTACCTTACTAAATCAGGACACACGCACTTTTATAGTTGTTGTTTGGTAATTGAAACGAAGATTCTTCTTTTCTTTTTTTAGTTCCTTTTGTTGCTCGGTGTAATTGGTCACGTTAACGGTTCTCGTGTCCATTATTGTCAATTACCGTAAATAAATGCGAAACGTCCCTAATCGGATCTGTTCGATGTAGGTATGATGATGTAGAATGTAGGCCACTCACTCCAATGCATACCAACATGGCTAACCGATATAAAAGACCGGAAAAATCGCGACAAGACAACAACCAGCGTGCTTTCCTAACAATAATGCAAAATACGTATTCGTTACATTTTCCGAATGCCGTGGGAAGTGGTTTCGTAGTCGTAAAGTTCGTTAGATTGAAAGTAAAGTAACCAAGGTAATGTCAAGGCGGCCCATGTCTAAAAATACCGCGATTTGGCGCTGCCGATAGAATAGTATAGGTACGTTTGACATGACGTCATCCCTTCAGTTAATTATTTTCACTTACATTTAAGTGTGGAGAGATCATCATAACAATGGAGTTTTGACAATGGGCCAACCAGAAACGCAAAGTAAGTTAAAGAAATATGAAACTCCAGGATGGGTCTATTTTACTCAATAGCAATTTACTGGAATATAGAAAAAGGAATTAAATTACATATGCCATATAGGGCACCACCCTTGGTCTAAGATACGTCGTCTAATTTTGAAGATTGGTTGAATTTGTAAAGTTTGTTTCAGTTGTGAGACTTCATAACACACAACAACATGATCATTGTTGTTTTTTAATTTTAAAAACAACAATTGGCACAGTAATTTTTTGGGTTGCTTCTGCTCTCTATCATATCTAAGAAGAAAAATTTAAAAAAATTATCAAGAACACAATGAGGTGGGAAAGCCAAGTCGACAATAGAAAAAGATCTTATATCATTATTTTCATCTATCCGAGTTATTATGACAATGAATACAAGTGCACTGTAACGATTGCAATCGTTCGAAAGAAAGTAAAGTTAATTAAAAATGAATACCTACCTAATACTGTAGAGACGTTGTCGGGGCCTAAGAAAATTTAAAGTGTATCTGCTTTCTCGTCGTCATCTTTTGTTTCGGGGTTCGTACCCAAACGTGGCGGTCCACAATGGAGTTATTAACACTCAATTAAGCCAACAAAAGATTATTCGAAACGATAATCGAGTGAAATCGCGGGTGTGACGCGTCTCGAAATGTTGAGGATATGATTCTGGCCCAAAAACTTCTTTCTAGGATCTGATCAAAAATAACTACAGACCAGATCAGAAATTTAGCATTTAGAGGTTTTCAAACTTGATGCTATGGAAGGGCTGTTATCAGATGCTAGTATAGCAGTGTCATCTGCAAAGGCGGCAGTTGTGGTCAAATTGGTCAAGGTTAGGTCTGCTGTGAATAGAAGATATAGTGTGGGTCCCAGTACACTATATTGTGGAACACCAGCTTGGATTGGGTATATATCTGTATATTCGTCCTCTTGTTTGACGAGAAAGTATCTGTTCGTGAGGTAAAATTTGACTATCTGGTAATAGTTGTGCGGTAAGTTTGTCTTTAACTTATAAAATAGGCCCTCATGCCACACCTTATCAAAAGCTTGGCTAATATCTAAGAAGGCAATATCTTTTACGTTCGAGGTCTTTGTTGATATGGTTCACGATTCTGTGCACTTGCTCGATGGTGGAGTGTTGATTTCTGAAGCCAAACTGAAGGTTAGGAATAGAGTTATTTCCTTGTAACAATACCATCAGTCGCTTGAGCAGTAGTTTTTCAAAGACCTTGGACACGAGTGGTAGTAGACCAATTGGCCTGTAGGATGCAGGTATATTCAAGTTTTTGCCAGGTTTAGGTATTAATATTACCTGAGCAACTTTCCACTGCTTCGGAAAGTAACCAAGTCTGAGAATGGAATTGAAAATGTGTGTAATGGTCATCAAGCATTTTTCAGTTATCTCTTGTATTACTTTCTCGCTTTTCAAATCATAACCAAGGATTTTTTTAATGTTGACTTCATGATTAATGATGTTTTTTATTTCCCCAATTTTGAATTTCTTGATAGGTAAATTAAGTTGAAAAACATAATAAAATATTCTTCATTTTTGACTAATTACCAATAGGTACATTAGATTACTCAGTATATTCGAGTTTAAGATTTGAGGAAAATGTTGTATTATTATTTTTAAAGTAGTGCCCCCATGCATGGAAGTAAATTAGTAATAGATTGTTATATTTAGGCAAATTTATGACTTTTAGAACGATTTAGACAAAAGTGTCTACATGCATCTGGATTATTCTTGATAGCAGGTAGTTGGTCCGGTAATTCAGGGTTCCTTTTTTTATAATATGGCTGTTGTGATATTTTGAGATGGAAATAGCGCGTAGCCAGTCACGACTTTGGCTGCAGTTGCAATTTGTTACTTTTGACCTCGCCGTAGCTTTAAGGTATGACTGCAGTCTCGACTCCGGTAGTCTCTTGTGCATGATTGAATGGGAAACCAAACAATTTAATTCAATTGGTTTCATTAAAATTTATTTAACCGGAAGAAAGGAGTTGAACAGGAGGATAGATAATACATGGCGCAGTAAGATTTGAATTGTACATGAGCACGTGTTGAGACGTTCCCATCCCACGATAGATTCAATTGGGTTTGTGCAACATTGCCTCATTATTCACCAATTTTAATTATTGCATTGAATGAATATTGTACTAAAGTCAACTGTTTAGAGATCACTTTGTATTCAGTTGAGCATCGTTGGACATTGAAGTTAATATTTAAAAAAAAATTAATTAATAATTAAATAATAATAATTAAAAAAATCACTATTAGGCACTTTGTAATGGTTAAAGAATTACTTGCTAAAGTTTTTTGTATATTCAAATCGAATAATAAATAACGGAGATACAACTTGCGGCGTTTTTTAAGAAACAATTGTATATGATTGTATGGTCATTAATGAAGTAAAACAAAAAAATAATTTTAATTTTTTGGAAGTTGGTACATCTGTAAAAAGAGTAGAGTAATAGCTTCACCCCACATGTCTTATTGAGATTCATTATTCACTTCTCTTCCATTTTCACTTTTTAAATTTTTCAAAAAATAATAATCCAATTCATTACACTTTGGCCCATTTTTATCTTTTTAATCCAAACGGGCTTGGTTTTTTTTTCTATTAATTGATGATCAGTGAAAGTGAGCGATACTAGAAACTTGCTGACTTTAACTAGTATAACCTATCTAAAAACTGCATAGTGGAGAATCGTTCACAAATATCAAACTTTCAACTTCACTCGTTAAACCATTTACCTGATTTTCAAGAAAAAAATAAGCGCTATAATTCTTCATCGCCCGAGAAGTGGAATTAATAGTTGCGGATAAATGAGTCATTTCCATTAGCTATCCGGCTTTTATCTATTAGTGGTTTTATTGCGTTAGTTACGGCTGGGTCTCCACTTCCACTTTCCTCCTGCAGCACTTTACATCGTCTAGTGTTGTTGTTCCGTATTGATATTGCACAATAATAATGAGGAGTTTCTAGCAAATGCACATTGGAAATTTGTGATGCCAACAACCTCGTTGCAACTGTTGGGACGTAAATTACGACGCAAATTGCGAAGTAGTTATTGAACTTGAGGGGATACTTTTTTAAACCCTCAGAACCGTTAGACGAGGTTAAACGCTTTCAGTTCAGGAATCTTTTATCACCATGTTATACCTAGTTTCCGGAACAATCAAGATTTACTGTTCTACTCTGTCATAATAAGCCATCACGGTATAATTTAGTGCTAAGTGGATAAGACAATTTTTAGGTATAGAAATATGAACAACGCCTTAAATTTGCGAAATGCAGCGACCCATAATCACCTCATACATTCCAGAACTGCATTACAACTACAGCAAGTAAGTTAAGTGTTGTGGTTGAGGATATTCACTTTTGGTTTACACCAATTAGCACTTATATAAAGTGGAAGCAAGTAATCAAAGAAGCCGCAAGCAAAAAAGGGATGCAGAATGCTAACGTACGTACAAACGCTTGTGAGACTGTTATTTAGGCTTTTAATTAAGGATAGTCTAACTTCTAACTAAAGTGTCACCAACTACCAGTTTAGTTATACAAGGTGTTTCTAAAATAAGTGCCAAAAATTTAAAGGGATGTAAGTCAGGTCAAATAATAAAGAAAACATTTTTTTATCAAGTGCCCCCTGAAGAAGATGCAGCCTCTCGACTGTGGGTCCTAGCAAATTGTTTTTATTTGATTGCTCCTGAACTTTCAAGATACAGAGATGAAAATTTTTGAGGTTTCTGATGTTTCTAAGCCTAAAAAGACGAATTTTATTACAATTTAATGGAAGATTATGTTAAACTAAGGGGTGTGGTATAAATTTTTGTCTATGTGTCTTTTTCGCAGTTCTTGATTTCAAATTATAAAACTTTATCGAAAGAAATTCTCTGGGCAAATTTCGGTAGGTTGCACCGTTTTCGAGTAAAACTGATTTAAAAATTTATTTACATGCTCAGTGAAATAAAATGCAGGCAACCACCGTCATTCATTTTGTTTCATAGCATACCATCAACTTGCAAAATTCAAATGTTTCAATTACATATAATAAAATATTTAAATATTAGCCTTATTGTTGAGTTAATATTTCCTGTTGGGTCAAACACTGGCACGAGTCTTCTCAGCTCTGAAGACGGAAAATAGTCCAGTGGTGGCTTTGTCACGATAATTGAATCTCTCCGCCTTGAGACGTTCAAAAATTGCCGTTATTATTATTGTATGTACGTACGTTGCAATTTTACTCGCAGAATAATGAAAAATTCGAGAGAACGAAAAATGGGAGTGACGCCAGTGGCGGAGAAGTATCTCCATGCTCCCATTAAAGATAGCTTGTTAGTTAATTGCTATAGGTACCTACATATTTGAATTTGACAAGTGCAATAATATGAATTCAAAGGAAAGCAGAAAATCGTAATAGCTCTTTGTAGTTTTCAGACTGTTACAATGGTCAGTTATTAGGTAGGATTCACCCCAGAACTTCATAAATAATCATGAGCAAGGCCAAGGGTGAAACCGAGAGTTGAGACTGCAACCATTGTCTGAAGAAAAACATTAAAGAGCTGTATGAGAAGTACCTGAAACTAGATAATCTCAATATTTTCTAAAAATGTTTGTAACTAAAGAATTACTCAATGTCCCACCTTATGTTGATTGGGACTGGGTAGACGTAAGATTGCCCTTAAAAGATATTAGTTTATCCCCATCCGCCTCTGCGTTTGCAGTTATTTCTTGTTTCCGACTGACGTGTAACGTTTTTCCTTTTTAGCGTCATATTAAAAGTTAAGTATCTATTTAAGGTGGCAATTTTGCGAAAATATCGTTTCAGTCCAAACTTCTTCTGAATGGTCCCGGATCAGCGGAGCCAACATTAGGTGGGAAAAAAATAAAAGTAGCAATAAATGCGGTAGATCAAGCACACGATAATCGCATATGCGGGAAAAGTATCATCTATTCAATTCAAAACTCTTTCTCATCACAATTTGTTGCTGCGCCTTTGATAGATAAAACTTAATTGTGCATAAAATTGTTAAATACCTTCCGACATGTCGGCTCAATTAACTGAATGATAAATCTCTCGCAAACGTTATTATAAACGGGTGAGTTTTCGATATTGTGAAAGTTAAATTAATTGGAAAGCTCCGTTGAGCATACAAATTTCAACTTTTTGCCAATTTAAAATTTACAGGCAATTTCTTCATTTAATCGTCGGTTACCAACTTTAGTATCCAACTTAAAATCGCAAATATTGGCGAGCAACAACCAATTAGATGCAAATTTCAAGCGCGCTTCTAACAGCAATTTTCCATTGTTAAAAACAAGAAAGTTTCGTCTTTGCAGGGCGATTTTAATTTGAATACAACCCCCTAGGCTATTAATAACAAATTATTATGGATGTGTTGTGCATGCTTGTAGACGTCGTGACGTGACTACATACTTTCTTCTCATGGTTGCAATTAATTAAGTTTGTGTTCCTCAGGCGTCTTTTTTTTCGGAATCGTCTTTATTTTTTAAATCATCTTTGCGGGTTAATGAAGACACGATGAACGGAGAGAAACGTATGCTTGATCTCATTTTTTCAGGCAGAGAAAATTGTATAAATGTCCTGTAAATAAAACGAAAATAAAATTTCCTAATTAGGAAAGTTAGGCGGTTGGATCAGAAGAAACGGCACTTTAAGTGGCATAACTCATCAAACCAGTTAACTAAAGAACTTGCTAATTATAATATTAGTTTGACAAGATCAGCTAGATAAGAAAATGGATTTTAAATATGTGTTTGGTTACGAAGGACCAAAAATATTTGTACATTTTTACTGTATGTTTAATTGCATAACTGTAGATTAGAGCCGACCAATATTAGTATAGTTTTCAAGTTGTCAAGATTGAAGCAACGTTAGATATTGATGATTAGCACTTAAAATGGAACTTGAATAATATCCAATTTTCTGCTTCCTATTGAAATTTATTTGCTGATGTTGCATAAATTTAGATAAATTAAAAAATAAACACAGACAATAAGGCATCCCATTGATAATAGCATCATGCTCGCTAAGGCAAACGGATATGGGACAATTTCAAGAAATATACAATGACCAGTAATTAGATTATACCAAAAGATTTCATCAATATTACCAAGTAGCAAAGAAAGCAGATTACTCAATTTGCTGTTAGACAAAAGCAGCATTGTTCAATTTTTATAACGAAATCATCAGTAATGTCTGATTTGCAAAATGAGAGAATAAGGCAGGTAAGTAAGAGGACATTCGAACAATATAAATTACTTATGAGTACGTATGTTGTGTAGATGATGTTGGGCTAGAAATGGATGCTTCAAGACTTACATTTTTTTGTGTAATTAGATCAGAGCAGACTGTTTGACATGGTAAACTTTTTACTATTATTGCTAAAGTTGGGTTACTTTTGGGGTTTGAGGGATAAAGTTGAGGTGGTTCGGGAGCTACCTTGGAGAACACTTATAAGCGGTCGGACTGGGCGACCGATTCTCTGATTTCCGGAACACCCGGAGTGGCGTGCAGTGGACAACAGTGGATTAAACAGCTTTAAAACTTTCTACAAATATGGACATTGGACAAGTTGTCCCATATAAGTATCTCGGAGAAATTGCGGTCTGAACCGTACCTGCATTACCCAAGCTTACCCATCCTTATCTCGATTTGGTTGTATGTAAATAAGGTAAGTACTTTTTTTAACAAAGAACATATCACCATAAATCAGCAATTGTTTAAAGTCTCAATAATTAAACTAGCTAACCTGCAATTACTACACATGTAAGAAAACGACATAATATTTTGCACTTATAGATATTGAAATAGTTTTCAGCCTTGGGCGTGTTTGCGGTATTCAAAAGAAATGCTTAATGCTTTACGACATTGGCATGAATTAGGTGCTAATTAAAAAGTGGCGCTCGATCACCAAATCAATTTTTTTCCATTACTACCTACTCAATCGCCGCGGGAAAGAAACTTCTTCATTGGGTATGTGTATGTGAACTGCAATAAACAATAAGTAACGGTTGAGTTATCCTCTACGAACACGTTTTGATTTGAAATTCAATTTTCTAAGAGCTAAACGGTTTTTTTCAATAAAAAAAGTGCGACCAAAGAACAAACGTGTTTTGTGTTTTGTTGGCCTCTTTTCAAGATGTAAGATCTAAGTGTTGAACTTTACGTGACTATACCAAAGAGGTGGTAGATAGAGAGTAAAAGACTGTAGGTTCGAAAATCAAAGATACATAGACGCTTTAGAGTAGGAGATTTGTTTTTTGTTTTCTACCCATATAGTAGTGACGTGATAATATCACCAGAATTTTTTTGGATCTCTTTATATTGCCTTTAGAGCTGTTTACTGCTCATAATGGGATAGTATTGCTTGTGACATACTTATCGTATAATTGCAGCATCAATCTCTTTTATAGTTCCGATTGGATCGGTGAGATCGAGAAAATAGTTCTTTTCTCTCATCCGCTTTTTGTTAATGACCTTTTCGTTTCGCGACGATGAAACTGCGCCTTTAATTTTTTGTAAAGATATATCATGAAAGTCAGAGGGCATTGTGCCACATGATGGATTCGAACATAATTAGATACCTACCTTATGGCGGGGAAGAGGAAACGGCGGCTGGAGGTGTAGAAATTAATGTTAAGTAGGATTAGTAGGGATCGTTTATTTGTTATTATATTTGGCTTTCTTGATGCACGTGTCGACATTGCGGGCGTGTCATGACCGACTTCCGATAGAAGTATTTTTTTATAGGTTTGCAACTGATAATAGCTATTTATGTAGTAAGTTGCAAAATGAAAGTGTTTTTCGCACCAAGACGTGAATATTACCAAACGAGCGAAGCGAGTTTGGTAACACGTCGCGTGCGAAAAACACGCAACGTACTACATACAAGATTTTTTATACAATCGTGGCCAGAATTGTTAAAAATGTAAAAAGAAAGAATAAAATTGCACATTCTTACTGCATAATCTAGTTGCACAATTTTTCGTTTCCTAGGAAATGCGACATAACAGAATCAACTTTTCATTGATAATTGAGGTATTTGTCAGTTAATTTTACATTTTGTATCTAGTGCGAAAAAGTGACAGTATAGTGAAAAAAAAACACGTCATTTCAACATGAAAATGAACTTCGAAATGGTACTATTTCGATACGATTGTATAAAAAGTATAATTATGCACATTTATTTCCACGGCACACTTGAAAGTTTTACAAGAAATCCAACGTAATTTTGACAAACATTTTAATTATTTTGTTCAAAGCCAGCTTTTTAGACATCATTCCATTCAGAAAAAAATACTCTATCAAATTAAGATATAAACAATACGTTTCTGTTTAAATGCTATTTTATAATGTTTAAAGAATAATTTTCTTAAATTTTCTATTTATTCAAATCGGATAATAAATAACGAAGTTAAAGCTGGAAGAGTTTCTTAGGGAACACGATCCTGTATATTTTCCGTATAATCACCAATAAGTGTTTCTGCATTAATCAAAATTCAAAATAGCTCATTACTTTAATTAGGTCTTATATTTAGCAACTTATTGCTCGACTTATTGTAAACGTTTTTACACGACTTGCATGAGTTGTTTCGTTGTATGGTCGAAGACCTATTTCGAGGTTAATGATAATTGAACACAAGTGTACTTTTGCTCGAAAATATCTATAATAATTAGGAATAGGTAGGTGTGTAACGCTAATTGAACTTGTCGACTTTTCCTTTGTAGCTGTCTGTCTCTGCGCTTGTTGACAAACGACCGTTATTAAATCACTAGCGGTTTTTTAGGTGTTGTTTTGTCGGTTTCAATTTAAATGGTACTAATACTGAGTCTTTTTGCTTTGAACAAAACTAACCTTATTTCCCCGAACTGCATTAACATAATTTAAATTCTGTGGCCTCATCACCGAGGACTTTCGACACAAGTGATTCAACTGAATATCCCAGAATATCGTTGCATATGTTTCTAACTAATGTTAATTGTAACAGGGAAGTTACCTACCTATAAGATAAGATAACATTTATTTAGCAACAGTTTACAGTTTACAGTAAAAAAGTACAATACTTAATTAAACAAAACAATAAAACAAAAAAAGGGAAAATAAAAAACATTTCAAAAAAACTAAAAACTAACCTTTTGTGTATGGAATTCTTTAAGTTTACAAACAAACATATTAATATTAGGATGCGTCCAAGGTTTAAAATCATAAAATACACTGCTCAAAAGAATTAGGGGAACACTTTTTGTTGACGGCATTACTTTTAAAATAGTAGCGTCATTAAGATGGGGTTTCGAAATTCTGTAAGATACATATCTTTTCGTGAGAAAGTGACTTTAGTAACCTTTAACCAATTCTCTATTCTAAAGACTTGAACAAAAAATGAAAAAAACTACAAAAATCAGAGTAAATGTAATGCAACTTTTTATTGATTAAATTAACAAGTGTCTATTGTCTTAGTGAAAACTAACACTAAATGTCATTTAACCAGTTATCAGAATCAAAATGAGGTATCTCAGTGAGGTAGAAGTTGCATGTGCTGTTGCTCTACGTGAAAATGGGACTTCGATTCGGCAAGTTGCAGAAGATGTTGGGAAGAGCCTATCCATCATCCAGCGTTTGTGGAATTGCTATAGAGCATCTGGTCTTTATTAAAAACGCCACGGGCAAGGTTGTGTGAGAAAAACTACTTCAAATCAAGACCGATTTTTAGTCCTTTCTTCCATGCGTAATCGTATCTCAACAGCAAAAGATAACAAAAATTCACTCAGGATGACTCACAGACTGGAAGTTTCAGGTCAAATCATAAGAAATCGATTTAGAGAAGCCAGTCTTTTAGACGTCAGGTCCAGAAGACCCGTGCAAAAAGCAATCTTGACCCGGCGCCACAAAAGATACCGTTTAAATTTTGTCCGTAAACACGTTAATTTTCAACTTTGACATCGCAGACTTATACTCTTTACTGATGAGTCAAGGTTCCGTCTCACACGTTGTGAAGGTTGAGTACGTGAGTACAGACGTCCAGGCAAACTCTATTCTTAGTCTGCGATATGCAAAGTTCAAAAATTTGGGGTAGGTTCTGTTATGGTTTGAAGGGAAATCAGTCTTAACGGAAGAGCTGATCTTGTGGTAATCCGCGGAAATCTAAATGCTCAGAATTGCATCGATATAGTGCTAGGAGATCATGTTGTGCCTGCTGCATATGGTTTGGTTCCAAATTTCATTTTAATGCAGATAATGCGAGACTTTATACTGCACGTATTATTATGGACTTCTTTAAGACCTGCATATTAAAACCATGGCATGACCAGCAATGAGTCCTAACCTAAAGCTAATAGAGCCAGTATGGAAAAAGCTAGAAAGAACCATTTGCAGGCGTCTCAATGCACCTCCAACTCTTCAGCAGCTAGAAGAAGCAACAATCAAAGAATAGGAGAAAATTCCTCAAGAAGATTTAAAAAGAAAATCAGGGGTATGTCTCGTAGATGCCAGGCGATTATTGTTGCTGGTGGAGGACACACATGTTTTTGATTTTAAAATGGGGGCTAATGGAGCATTGTTTTATGTGTGAAATCTTAGCAGATTCATTTTAATTTTTGTTGCTTTTTCCGTTTTTAATTTAAGTCTTTAGAGTAACAGATTTGTTGAATGTTGCTGAAGCCACTTTCTCATGAAGAAATGCGTATCTTTCAGAATTTCGAAAGTTTACTTTAATGGCGTTCTTATTTTAAAATTTATGGGATCAACAAGAAGTGTTCCCCTAATTCTTTTGAGCAGTGTAAAATCTTTAATAACAATTGTGAAAACATGGCAGCATGGTCAATACACCTAATAAAGGTAACAAACGGTTTCTAGGAAAACAATACTACAAGATTTTTTGGAGTATAGGTGAAAGTTTAATTTCAGATAATAGTATGGCCTTTTTCCTAACTTTAAATTGCTTACAGTTTCTAAATTGAGGGAGAGGAATTTTTCTTAACGATTTTTCTATACTCTACACTAATCCCAAATAACGCACTTTCAAGGTGGTGCGGATCTTTTGGGCCAGCCTATATATATTTTCTTGCAAACATCGATATCACAGCAATAATGTGACGAACTGCATTAAAACTTCAGGTCACACAAGCAAGCGGATGTCACGCTAAGACCTATGCTAAGACGATGATGTTATCTCTTCAATGCAACTACATATAAACACTTATAAAGAAACGAAAAGGGAATTGCTGAGATGCACATTTATTTTGCATAAAAATGGTAATTGCTGCTTTGAATATTTAATTTCAAACTTGTATAAAATGTTTTCATATACCTACCTAAGAGTTTTAATTATGCTATATATTCGATCTTTGGGACAGTGTTCCAATTTCAAATAAGACGCGAGTTATACCAGATAAATACTTGCAAAATAATATAAAGGACGTTATTTACCATATAAATGGTGAGGGACTTGAACCGCTCAGTAAATAGTACTTATTTGGAAAACATAAATGCACGACTCGACTCGAGTGTTCAATAGTTAACTGCACAAAACCCGACATACAAAAAATGTTCGTTTTTAGTTTTTACATCATATCGTTAAAAAATATAGGTACATGGAGTTTTATTTGAAAAAATAAAGGAAATTAAATTCAAAAAGTTTTAAATTGAAAAATTAAGTTTAGCCACCTTCTATAATTTTTCAAAAGTAAAAACGATTCAAAAATATCCCACAGATGTTTCCTAACTAGTACTCACATATTTTTTTTTTAAAACGCGTAATTGTGACTGTAGTAACTTTTTTAACATGCATCTGCAAATGCCATTACATATTTGAACAAAAAAAATCACTACATCCAAGTGGTGTGAAATAGCCAGCAATAATATTGGAGTAAAAAGAGTCTAGAAAAAGGCTTTAAAAAATCTTTTACACACAACATTCCATTAAAAAAAATGTTAGTTGCCTCTGTATAATCGTCTTGGCTCACCCTGTATGTTCAAAAATAATTTCCGGTTATAGACTTCTTTTTCTAGTTTATTTGTGTTTTAAAATCAAATTTCTACCAATCATAGAACTCGAACTGAGCCGAGTACAGTTTTTGACGGAGTCTTCTGCTTGTTTTGTTTTGCCCAAGTTTTCCTCCCATTCCATCTATATTCATGCATCTCTAATTCAATATTCAATCCTCTGATTCTAGCAACTTCTTCCTCTATGTTTTTAGCACTTCGTTTACACTTATTGCCATCTGTTGTCAAAACCGTGCAACATAAACAGTTTTCGTTACCTGCCCAAATTCAGAACGTCAGTACATACATATCGTCAGAACACTCCGTCAGAACGACATTTTGGAAAAACCACCAATTCACATCACCAATTTTTCAAATTTCAAAATACCTAAATTTTAAAACCAATGACAATTTGCAAAAGCTTTAAAAATAATGATTATGAATAAAAGTTTTAGATGATTTATGAACGACAGTAAGTACTTAATGTTTTCACTGCTGTCCTCTAGTAGCTGGTGACTAAAACTGAGACTTAAATCTTGCTACAAACTGTAAATTTTTAATGTTTTTGGCGGTATTACTTGAAATAAACGCAAATACGTAGATCTACAAAATTTAATATACAATCAAACTTTCTAAAAAGCAAAGAAAGCTATTTTAAATTAAAACCTTTAAAGATGTTGACTTTTAAATTTCCCTCTATTCAGTCTCAGTATCAGTATGCTGTGAAGACAAGGCGGGGCAGCACTGGCTAGTGGCTAGCAGAATGGCTTGGTTATGGGCTTGGTTAGTCTGATTGGTTTACGTCTCTGTGCTGTGCAATGCAATATGAATGCAATCTGCAATATAACCTCACATCCACACATGTGAGTTCCGTCTCAGTAGTTCTTTCTTCTTCTCCAGTCCAGTCAAGAACGTGGGTTGTGGGTCAACAACAGTCATGTCCACATGTAAGATATTCATAATCTCACATCACAGTGGTCAAAAAATTCATATATCGACACAAACGTTTTCCACGACACGGCCAACAATTGAGACTACTTTTGTGATCGTATCCCTTGAGAGCTACGCCAAAACCGCCTCATCTAAATCACGCCATCGCCATCAAACATCAACCATTTTAAGGTACCTCAATCCTCAATTGATTGATGCTCACCTGGAAGAATAGCATGTTAGAGGTTTGGGCCCTGGCGGATCAGGAACTAATCAAACATCAAATTGTTTAGTGTGAAAGCACTTGCCTACAGGTATTAAATTGAAGACAAAATCGTTTCTTTTTTAATTTCATAAATTTTGAAGGGATCTTTGTAACCCTCGATTGCTGGACTAAGACGGAGGTCACGAGCTAGAAGTTCCTGAAATAGAAGCAGGCGAAACTGATCTTATGGAGGAAGGATGAACAAATTGGTAAAGAATTGATACCATCGAGAGAAGTGGCTGCTGCCAACGGCTGAAACCTAGAAACAATTCCGTAAGTAATTGTCAAAACTACTATAAATAAATGCAACCCAACACTAAAAGAAACCATTTATTTAATAATATTCAATAATGGTTAAACTAATAAACAATTTCATTTTGTTGTACTGTACTACCCATTTCATCTATGTTTTGGGCTTTGTCTAATATAAAGATTTATCAAACATCATTAATTCAGACGTGATCCGTTGAGGGCTACTTGTATAACCACTGTCTAACTCTTAACTGGAGTTATATTACCTTGTAAACAATTGTTACAATAACCGTAACCAAGGCTTTTAACTTACAGTTAGAGTTTACTAGCGGTTATACAAGTGGCCCTTAGGGTGGGTTTATTCACCTCTTTATAATTTTAACGTCCACATAAGTTCCAAGGCAACCATTTTTGAGATTATTGTCTCTTAGGTAATTATTATACCTGTAAATTTACCAAGAGGTGATTAAGCCCACTCTTAATCAGTTTAAAACTATTATAGACTCTAACTGATATACATATATTGCCTTACTTCTCTTTTGTTGGTTCCAACTTGATATTACCCGAAGAAATTGGGCAATAAATTTTGACATGTCCCGAAATCAATGCGAATTATAATTTCGACAGTTCTCTAAATGAACAGATCTATTAGAGGAATATAGTATAAAATCATGATATTAATTAGACATTCGTTAAGGTTCAATTCAGTAAATCAGTTGAATGTCAGCTCCTGGTTTCAACGATGTTTTTGAGTGGTTATTGGTGAATATTTGATATAGTTTGCTTCTTCATTTGACAGTTATTGTCCTTTTTTTCCTAGTTGCAATCGGAGAGAAATTTTGAACAATTAGGTATATTACCAGTTTTTATATTTTTATATGTATGCATGGATACAGGATGTCCTGAAATTGACCATAATTTACCTATATCCGAAAATTTCTCCTTAAGACAATATCAAGGTTAAAAAAAATGTTTTTTAATAACTTAAAATCGCCTCAACCGATTCTCCTGATATTTACTACATAAGTACATATAAACATACAAAAGACACATCTTGATATAAATTGTTGTGATCTTAATTTTGTAGAAGATATCTAGTAGTGACCACTTTTGTGTTAAATACGTCATATTTTTTTAACCTTCAGCTTTAGCGTTTCCATTATTTTTTTTGACAATCAGAATACGTTAATTTTTCGCAATCTTTGCTTCTTGTATAATTTGAATATCCATGCTTTCGACCTCGATATTTGTGTTTTAGAAGCTTCCATAGAAATGAACCTGAACCTTTTCACGTGTCTGGTAAGTGCAGAAAGCATGAGCAAGCGAGTGTTCCTTGGGGATCATCAAAAGGCTGCATCATAGAAGCGTTTACGGCGCGACGCCTTGGGCGCATCAAGTTGCAAGAGTTCGAATAAATTTTTTTTTCGTCGAAATTGCAGAAATTAAAATTTTATAAGAGGCAAAGATTATGTAGAATTAACGAATCATGATTATTAAAAAGAATGGAAGCGTTGAAGCTGAGCGCTAAAAAAATATGACGTATTTAACACAAAAGTGGTCACTGTTAGGTATCTTCTACAGTATCAAGATCACAACAATTTATATCAAGATGTGTCTTTCGTATGTTTATACTTATGTAGTAAATATCAGTAGAATCGGTTGAGGCGATTTTAAGTTATTAAAAAAACATTTTTTTTGTCTATCTTTCAACCTTGATACTGTCTTAAGGAGGCATTTTCGGATATAGGTAAATTATGTCCAATCGACTCATTTTGATCTAAGGAACCTCTGATAAGCCTGTGTCCGGACCTTTTAGGGACAGCCTGTATAATAGAGAATTTTTTATTACCTCTTAAGTTTAGGAGTTCCGATATTTTGCCCTGACAGTATCTGATGTCACATGAATTTCTGTCTGGTCAAAAGCTGAGTTTATGCTCTACTAATCACTAACCGGCGAAGCCACAATTGAACTAGTCTTTATCACTCCTTACAAATATAAATTGATCAAATAATATTTTGTTTATGGAGGCTAAGTGGTTAAGTGATGAGTAGCTAGTTGTTACTTCTTAAAAGCATTATGAACAGTCTTTTGTAACACAATGTATTAATCTTTTTAATTGGTTAATTGTTAGTTGATCATAAACTCAGCTAAAGCCAATTTAACTGAATTTATATTGCAATAACTTTGTTGATCGTTATAATACATAGTGCTGCTTCATTAAGCAACTGTGAAGCAGGAGATATCACCAATTTTAATTTATAAATGAAAAAAACATTAAGAAGAAAATTTTGAAGATGTACTTAAGATCCCAAAATGAAGTTTGGATGTTAGGTGATAAACAATATAATATAATCTTTCTGGTTTCTGTGCGAAAAACGTTACTTATTAGGCAATGGATTTTTAAAATCGAATGAAAGTCTGGATTTCGTATTTCTTCAGAGAAGCATAGTTGATGGTGAGTTGGAAACGGTATAGCTGCTTGTGATCAGAAGTACTGAAAATTTGTCTGCCACACTTTTTTGCTGACTTTAGATTCAAAACCATTTCTGATGATCACTAAATAATTAAATAAGAATTTTTGGTGGTGAAGCAAAAAGTATTTGTCTCTTGTGGAACAAAATTAACATTGTCAGAGCAGCATGGACATAACCTCCTGGTGACGTTACTGATTTATAAAATCGGATACGAAACGGTCTCTATCTCAATAAATATTTGTCATAGAATACTGCGGCTACCACCATTATTCTGAGAAAAAATTCTTTAAAATAATTGTCTTTCACTTTAGTACCCTTTTAATTTAAAATAGTTAAACAGATAATTGCATAATTACTTAGCATAATAAATAGTACTGTACAGATTAATAAACTTAATTCGTATTTTTTTCTGTAATCAGCCTGAACACATTCCGAGCGCAACACTCCAGAATCGTCATGAAGTAACTAATATCTATTGCACCCTCAACCTTGAGAGTTCTTTTCCGATTGAGATGGAGACTAAAGAATCACATTGCCTCTCTAGTCAACCCCGAACGCCAACCTCAAGCAGCAATTCTGGTGCAGATCATTTTCTAGGTAAGTAAACACCAATTTTTACTTGGCATGATTCACAGAGGAATTATCCTCAAATACGATGATATTGTATTTAAATACATTTCTACATTTTGTAAATGGCCCAGGTGCCAGAAACAATAGGTTTTTAAGTGGGCCTAATTAGCAGGCTTACAAAATATTTGAGTACCCTACGTTGTAGATTTTATTAAGCCGATGTAATGTTTAGAACAAGCATGGGGAATCTTTGCTTGTGCGAAGGCCAACCTTAAAATTTGTGAACGCTTTGCAGATTTTATGGTCAATCGGCGTTAAAATAAGGAGTTTGAGCTGCAATTATAAAAACTTTAAAAGTGGTAAAATTTTTTGTAGAGTAATATTTCTTTAGTTTATTTAGAATGGCATACATACTACCTACATTTAATTATTTTATAGGATGATACATGACAAAATGCGCTTAGTAAATGAATCCGTTACGTATTGTGCAAGATATACCTTACTTTCGGATTTTTAAAAGTTTATTTCGTCGATGCTTGGTATACAGGTTTTGCCACAAGTTGCTCAGCTCACTTTACTGAAAATCCCTACTCTGTCAAGTAAGGGGTGCAGCTACTTTAATGGCCCTCTTTGCATTGGCTAGGAATATATTGCTAAAGTTAAAATTTTAAAGTGGCTATACGGCGTCTACGTAAACTCCCCCTTTTGACATATTGTGCATGTCAATGAAAAATGTACAAAATATTACGCATACAACTTAATAAACAAACTGAAATATAGAGGGTGATTTGCATTAGAACCGACACAGAGCAAGGGCATGTAAGGAAACGTAAAATATGGTAAGTTAACACAACTTACTCTGACTATGTGTCGGTTCTTATGCGAATCATCCCGTATACAAGAAATGAAATAAAATTTAAATAATCTAATAATAAAATACGCAGGAGAAATGATTGTGGTGTTTCGACGAGGTAACAGCTTCATTAATATTCGATAGCAGATTAAAACGATTACTTTAATGGTATATTTTGTTTGGCAGTCCGATGGAAGAGAGCGGTTTTCTTCTCTGGTCTCGCTTATATACGGGTCGCGCATGCGTCATACATTTCTAGCTTTTTGATCATAACATTTTCACACTTAGCTAATAAAATAAGAATTTTACCAATTTGAAACCAACTTAATAATTCCTACATAAACACCATTTTTTAACTTAAACATACGTCAAATAGTCGACTGAAAAATCTAAGTTATCCCTAGAGACTTATCTTAACCCACTTACAAACAAAATCCCGCAAGTGAGTTGCGAGTTCTCTTTACATTCTCTCTAGGGATATCTACAGGTGTGTCTATGGATACAGTTGAATTAGAAGAAGGTATTGCAACTTCCACCGTGACACCCTCCTCGACGTTTCTTGTTGCCGCTTCTGCTCTTCCAACCCCTGAAATATGTTCCGGCTCTCTATTTTCTTCCCTGAACGCAATGTTTGACCGTGTCTGTCGTTGTACTGCGTCCAGTCCTTTCGGTTGATCGGGTTGAACTTCTCTGTCTCCGACCCTGATTAGTTGATTCATATGTCGCTTTATATTTCTCATGTAGTTAATTTGCATAGATATATGAAATTGGCAATTCTTTTCGTAATTTTAGCTTCCGTTTATTACTTGTGGTATATATGTAGTTCTGTAATCTCGGGTCACCGCCAAATCTCCTAATGAAAACTTTGATCGTTTTGTATTGGAATTGTTCCTCGGTGCCTCGACTTCCACCTTTTCCGACAAAAAGCTTAGCCTAGTTCGGGCTCTTCGACCGAACATGAGTTGGTCTGGAGTTTCCTTTGTCTTTACGTGCTCAGTGTTTAATGTTATTCTTCCTCAGGAATTCTTCTGTCGGAGCAGCTACGAATGATCGACCGTTGTCCGATATTAGAATCTTTGGAATACCGAACCGTGAGAAACAGTCTCTTAGTTTTTCCTGTGGTTTTTCTTCTAGTTTGTCGCTTTCAAGGAGATCACCGGGTATACTTCCGGCCATTTGGTGTATAACTAAGTACATCATTTACCTGTTGCTTGCTGTGGCTCATTGTCATCTACTTGACTATCTACGATGACCATGTTAAGTTGTGACTCAAGTCCACAAATACATAATTTTACCCCAAAGTTCCTTAAACCCAAACTGCTCTGCACATGATGGTCCTTCGAGCCGGATGTGCGCGAATTCGCGGTAAATCGCCCATTTTTGGAACACAGACACGTGGTTCCACCTTAAAACATTGCAAACAGGAGCGACAAATTTTCCTTACTAAGCTACGTGCACCTATCGGCCAATATTTCGATCGCAAAATTGACAACGTCGATTGAGGACCGGCATGTAAGTTGTGAATATGCTCTCGTCTTATCAATAATTTAGTTACCCAATGTTTTGGCAACACAATTGGGTGTTTTTTTTATCATGTGGCACATTTGCGTGCTTTATACGTCCACCAACGCGAATAATTTTATTTTTATCCAAAAATGGATCTAGTGAAGCTAAGACATTTTTCGGATTCATTACGCTACTACCAGATAAACATGATATTTTGTCGCGATAAGCACGACTTTGCAAATTTTAATAATACACCTAGTAGCATCTTTAAGTTCGAAATTAGATAAAATTTTGGCGACCATATTGCGCTCACGACAATTTCTAATAAACCTCAAACAATATGCGATTACGCGCTGCAGTTTGTCAAATAAATCAAATTTCCGAAAAACTGGAAGCTCCTCACAAATCGTGACAGTAAAAGTTACCTTCCGCCTTTCCAAATCATTATCGGTAAGGCCAGCAACAGAATTTTGATCAACACTTATCGTTGGCCATTCTTCTCTATTTTTAAGCCTAAGTTATTGCTTTTACGATATTGACGCCATTATAACTACTGCAGTTAGTTTAGTTTGAGAAATGTTCCATGTTTCGCATAATCAGGGTTGCCAACTTCGTTTCAAGCATAACCCGGAGAATTTTGATTTGGCTGGCGTGGAGTCATAGTGATTACCGCCGGAGGCAAATTTTTTGAAAGTTTCAAGGTCGAGCGGTTTAAATCAAAAGTTGAAAATTCTGAGTGAAAAAATACCAACCCCAAAAATAAGCTTTCGTAAATGAAGACTTGTTTTTTAAATTAAGTTTATATAGGTATTATAATATAACTAGTATTTAATAATATTGTAGTAAAATTAAAAATAAGCAGGCCACTACAAGTACAACAAACAAGTACCTATAACAAAGTAACAAACAAAAGTATAAATTAGGTGAAGAAGGTTGTACATACGTCGGTAACAACTTATTTATATGTAGGTACAGTAGACTTTATTGTTTATTACTTAAGCTTAAATGACTATTTTGTTAAACTCTTTGCACATTGTAAAAGACTGATTTGCTCTTGATTACTTATATACTTAAAAAATTCTGCACAAGGCATATTAAAATTGACTTGTACAAGTTTCTGCCTTTACCAGTTCAACTCGCATTCTATTTCTTTCGTCAGTCCAAACATTTCCCATTAGGGAGACAATCTCCTCGACAAAAGCGTTACTAACTGGAATGGCCAAAATATTTGAGACAATTTTAGACAACTCCCTAAATTTAGTTGAATGCTTTGAGAGAACCTTAACCCACTTTTGATCAACTGACAACTCAGACAAAACTGATAGAGGTAAACTAGCCAAAGCGGTTTTTAAAGCATAAACTTCGTCAAAAGGAGCATCTTCATCAACTTTAACTTTGAAACAATTAGCTGCCTTTATTATATCAGCAAACTTAAAGTCTGGGCTTTTTAAATTGAAAATGGTGAAGTTTTGAAATACACTAC
Source organism: Schizotus pectinicornis (assembly GCA_951805265.1). Classification (NCBI taxonomy): domain Eukaryota; kingdom Metazoa; phylum Arthropoda; class Insecta; order Coleoptera; family Pyrochroidae; genus Schizotus; species Schizotus pectinicornis. The sequence goes on along the minus strand of OX638207.1, from coordinate 15,635,923 downwards.
ATTATTTTCCAAATCATATCATTTGTTGAGATAATCAATTGCTTTGTTGTAAACGTCTTGAGCCTCTTTGACAAAGATCGTAATTCCTTGTACATGTTTTAAAGGAGAACTGACTTTCATTCCGCAAAAACGTTATTGACTCTATTTTCCAGTTAATTTGTCAAAGCTCTCATGATTTCATCTACCTCTGTACGCGTAATTGTATTGCTCTCCAGCTTAAGAAGAGTCTGAGTCATTATATGCATAAAATGATGCACAAAATATAGGAGGTCGTGTGGGTGCAAATAAACGAGTATTTTCGATTTGCCTTGCAAAAATAAATGATGCCAAATGTGTAAATAATTTCATCAAACGAAATCACAAAATCTTCAATTCAATATTAAACCCGGAGCTTTTTCGCTTTTACCCGGAGACCGGAGAATTGTTTCAAAACCCGGAGACTCCGGGTCAAACCCGGAGAGGTGACAACACTGCGCATATTTGAACTAACTGAAATGACATATTGTTTCGTAATGTTTAAGTAATTACGACCATGTCTCCAGGCAGAGACATTAGACCTGCTTTTATGAAGAGCCAAAAAATGCGATAACGACCGAACGAAAAATATTAATTTCCACTAGGGTTGGAGCCTACCGTCGCGAATGTTCTAGTGTAGTCGGCTTCGGGTGCTTGGAAGCTCTAGAACCGTGGAAGGTTTCACGGTTTCAAACGATAAGGGCACCTAGATCGACTCGACTAGCGACTGTTCCTTGCAAGGGTTGTAAGAAAAGTGTATACCTGTAAAAACCAGTGTTGCCAACAATCTAAAACGGAAACTCTCAAGATCGACAATTAAAAATAGCTAAAAATAACCAGATTTTGTGGCGACTCAAAATGCGGGTTGCCAGATTTGTGCAACAGAAAATTGACTGAGCAAAGCGAGCAAAAAAGCGGAAGCGAAATTTTTCGGAAAGGGGGCGTGGCTACCCCACCTCCTACTTAGTCTCGAATAAAATACAAGTAAATTACAGAACAACATAAGATATTTCAATATTTTAATCAAATAAAAGGCAAAAAAATCTTACAAAACTAAATAAAAAATTAATTCACGTAGAAAAATAAACTCAAAAATAATTAATCAGACAAACCATTATTATCACTTGAAACAGTTATCAATATCTTCTAACAACTGCCCATCATTGTCTACAATATCAACAATTTCAGTCTTCTTGTTAGAATACGCATCTTTGGTTCCTATGACTTTAATGATATCATCAGGTAATGAGAAATTATTGCAACATTTCCCCATAATCTTCAAGCCAAATTTAATATTGAGAATATTATTTAACAATTGCAATTTTATTTTATTCTTTAGTTTATTTTTTACGAGGTTCATTACGCTGAAAACACGTTCTACATCAGCGTTCGAATGTGACAGGCTCAAAATTTTCAATGCCAGTACACCGATATCACTAAATGGATTTTCATTAGAAACATCCCTGTAAAGAGACACTTAAGTCTAAAAAATCTGTGTTCTGTGTCTCATTTCATTGAGTTTGATTTCGGAATTGACGTTCAATTTGTGTCAAAATTTGCGAATCATTATAAAACTTTTGCGATTTCAATAATTGGTAATTTATTAGGTCGTAAGCACTCAGACACTGAAAACAAGTTCATTTTTTTTAAATTTCGATGTTATCAGGAAGCCTCTTCAGCCCTTTTGCAAGTTGAATGCGGAATGTTACTAACCGAGATTTTAAATCAGTTTTGTTTTGTCCTTTTATGTTGGCTTCATTGCACGAGTTTTTAAAAGCGTACTCTAAAATGTCCAGGTTTCCGACAACGGTAACACAAAGATGTAGAGGCCTGGTTGGTAGTTTGACCATGATGGCTGGCTTGCGCCTCCGCTACTCGAGTGTGAAATCTGTGGAACATAAACTCCGGTTCCGTCACGTGTTTAGGGTCGGAAGGGGGTGGTTTTAAACAACGTACCCTCAATTCGACGTCCTCTATCAAAGTACAAGCCTTGACAAGCTCATCCAGAGCAGTAAATTCGCGCAAGGCCAGTTGAGATTGCAATGTCTCTAACAGATTCCGCCGAATTACCCGGAGTTGAGTCGGTTTATCAGATGGTGTAGAGAGTCGGCCAAACAAATTACACATGATAGCAACATAAATCGCAGTCTTTTCTCCCTCTCCCTGTGTCCGGTGGCGGATATCGTTCCACACATCTTCATATTCAGCTGATAGGAAAGTGCCACGAAGTAACTGAACTAATTCGGACCACGACGAAACGGACGCACGTACATACAGCCCTAAACCACTGTAACGTATTGCCCTCAAAAAGTACTACAGCGCTATCAAATAGTTGTCCATCACTAAGTCCGGCGGCTCTCTGCATCTCGGTGACCCTCTCAAGAAATTGATTAAGTCCCTTGCCATTAAATCGAATGTTCCATTTTAAATATTTATAATAGAATTTATAGATCTCCATAGCTATGAAATACCGACAAACCGCGATCAAAATAATTGAAACTTTTACTCAGTACTACTCGCATAGTGAATTAGAAGAATTTTCATATTCTTTTTTTACTTCTGAATTCATAAATTCGGCGAGTTCCTCTCGCATCACCTCTCTAAACGAAGATTTCAACTCGTTCTTTAGTTCGGTTTTCAGTTGACTCATCTCCGTAAAACTCGTGTCATAAATGAAACTTTATAGTACTGGCCTGTAGCATTTACGATGCAGCACGTTTTAACAAGGGTGTCCCTTTCCCCACTTGTTACTTTATTCACTTGCTTAACACTCTTGGCGGCTACTACCTTCTGGCAATTTTGAACGGTCACAGTTCCCGTCTCGTCTAAATTAAAGATTCTTTTTCCATCGGCAAAACTGCAACTTCTTTCGTAAATATTTTTTGAGTTTGAAAAAAAACCTTCACATTATGCCGATTGAAAGATGTTGCACGGGATAAGCTGCATCCTTCTGGCGTTCTTAGTGACAGTCGATCATGTCGTTTGCGAAAACATCGGAACCATTTCAAGCCTGCCATTTTTACATCTTGCCATTTGGCAGGGATATTCTTCTTGTTCTCAATGGCCATTTGATAGGCAAGTTTTCTGCAATCGGTAACCGACAAACCATAAAACATCCGTGAACAATCGACAATGTATTTTTCAAGCGATGCTTCTTCTGCACAGCTGAATATCTTCTTCACATCGTAGTTGGGAGACATTCGGATGTCGTCGATCTCTTCAGCCTGTTTGGCTTTCTTCACATACTTAGACAAAGTCTGAAATGCTACTCTTTTTAAAGCAGCTACTTTCCTCAGACCTTCGCCATCCAACACAAGCATTACGACCTCTCTCATTGCATCTTCTGAGCAGTTGCCAATTTTTCTTTTTTTTTGGCTCCATACTGAAACCAAGAAAGCACATATTTGAGGTATCATACTATGAGTGGTTGTAATTTTTTATGCATGCCCAACAGTGAGACAGGTCTCACTGTTGGGCAGATCTGTTTGTCTCACTGTTGGGCAAGCATCAAGATCCGCTTTTTTTTAACACAGTTAAGGAAAAAAAAATAGATGACCACGCAAACAAGACAGATTTACTAACTATACAAATCAGACCTACTTGGATGTTGTTCAGTTCACAAAATAACTTTTGTATTTATCGTGAAATCACACAAGAAGGTCAGTGCAAAAATTTACTTTTAGGCGCAAAAATCACATGCAATTTTATTGCAGATACGCATATTATCGCAACGTGCTGCACACTGGCTGAAGTCAACAGTTTATCAATCACGATTGCTTTAACCAATGAGCACACAAATTAAGCATATGACCAAGAGGGAGGCTGAATGTCTCACTGTTGGTCACTCTCCCCTACATGGAAGCATTTTCATCTGTGCTCAGTTCGTGTATGCCCAAATTATACACATATATGTTTCTTTTATAGTATGCAATGGAACATGTTAATGTTGGAAAAGGCAATGCTTTTTCCAAATCGAATGTAAATGCATAGATTTTCGAACGGTTTAAAATACATGAGACTTTGTCCTCACACATGCTTTGCCTCGCTTTTTAGCTTTTCGGAGATGTAATTGATACTGTACCTCCAAACCTATTTTTTTGCTGTTCCTCCTTTTAAGCGTCCATTTTAAGTTTAAAAGAATCACGTTTGACACATGTATCTTTATGCGGAACATGAAAATGAAGATTAAAATCTCGGTGAAAAATGTGCCTATACATTGACTCTGAAACGGGAACTTCATTTTGTTCTAAGCTTTTTTCCTTGTAAAGACCGTATATGACACGAATGTTTAACTGTGTATCTAAGTATTTCCTGTTGGGATTGTGAGCTCTTGTGTAATGAGACTGATAGGCTGGAAAGCTGTTAATGTGGTCATAAGTAAACTGCACCTTTTCTTATGATGTCTTATTTTTTGGCGGATGTTTTCCTCGGAGATCCTCTCCTGGCAATGATCGATTGCCTTGCTTTAGGGCCCTTTGCAAGCGACCGTTGGATATCTTGTACGTTTGCAAAAAAAAATATTTTGCACACTTTAACGGAAACATCGCCGGCTTTAACAAAGTAGGTGTTGGTTACGCTTTTTTCAGCTCGACTTCTATTTCTTGGTCGCCGGTTTACTGGCTTACTTTGATTTGTTAATCGGCAGACAGAAAAATTTCCGACTTTCCAAAAGTTTTCGAATGTTTTTTTGCGGTTCTCCTCTGTGACTTTTTTAAAGCATTTACTTTTGCACTTACAATCAACATTGTTAAACTTCTTTGCGGGAATTATCTTCTTGGATACACTTATGTACTCTTCACCACAATTTCTCTTCATTTTTCGAACTACAGCTAAATGGTTATCCGGTTCTCTAAATCGTTTCCGGTCAAGACGCTTAGAAGCACTTGATGAAAGTGGCTGATTTGCAACGTCCTGCTGACTTTCTCCATCATTAAGTAAAACAGAATTTGTAGGTTAGTTTAATGATTCGCGTTAATCTTTAATTTGTTTACCTGATTCTGACTCAACTGATTCCTCAGGTTCATATTCACTTGCTGAAGCACTAAATGGTTCACTTTCCGACTCACTTGAACTTATGACTTGATAAATTGCAATCTAAGTCAACAATAAAACGCGCGGTAAATATTGTTTGGAAGTAGAATGGTCTAGTCAGACTTCATCGTAAGCGACAGTTAACTGCATTTTAACCATACGACATTGGCTGCCTCTATTGATCAGGAGGTAAGTACGATTTCTTGAATTTTTCGGAAATACAGTTTGCTATGTGAAGACTCTACTTACTATAAATGCGCCAAAATGAAATTTTTTGACTTAGACCATTCTGGCCATTCAACGCCTCATATACCAACCATACACCAACCATCACTGACTCATTGTCAGTAGCTAAACCAACTAAATTGCTAAGCTGTAGACCATATTTGTTCACAGTTTGTGTTACAGCATCAACAATTGCATCAGCATCACACTTCTCTAATGGAGCCAACTCCAAAAAAGTGTTTATAATTTTGTTATGTTTATCACTATAAAATATTATTGCTATGCCCAAATATTTGTGTACCTGAATATTAATTGATGTAGAGAAGAACGTCGAAATTCCGGAAAAAGTGTCAAAAAATATTTTACATTCTTCAATGTTGTTAACGGCATCCTAAAGAACTAAATTTAATCGGTGCGCATAACAAAGAGTAAACATTGCTGGAGGAGCAGTTGTTCTCACTTGTGCCTGCAGTCCATGTAAATCCCCAGACATAACTGCCGCTCCATCATAAGTTTGTCAAATTAATTTTCTTTTAAATTAAATTTTCCAAAACATTTAGTTAAAATTAAGTATAAATGTTTAGCTCACGTAAAAATGTCCTGAATAAAGGTGCACAAGAAAACTACCAAAATTCACAAGTCACAATAATTTAAACGGCCGATAAGTGAGAACTTTCGAACACGAAGTGAATAGAGAACCAAAAATAAGTAAACTGGATAGGGAAGTTTCTTACGAGACACCCCATGATAGGGCATTTTCTAATTTGTAAATAATAGAATTATCCAATGTATTGGATTTATTTTTTTTGTATTGGATTTTTTTCAATATATTCTTTTTTTTTCAATATATAGGATTTATTTTTAATATATTGAAAAAATATATTCAATATACTGGAAAAAATAATTTTATTTTAATTTTGTGACCCCAGGCGCTTTTGTAGTTTCTTTGTTGTTCAATAAAAATATTTCCTCATTTATTCATTATCTTTGTATACCAACGTGCTTCATGTAAAATATTTAGTTGCTACACTTCTTCGAGTAACTTCTTCAATATTTTGTTGTTTTATTTTGGGGTTGTTGTCAATTATTACCTGTAACGGATATAAACTATCCTCTATAAGCCATGATTCATCCCCTTCTCTATAACACCGTTCCATTTCTTGTTTTGCCCGAAAATTTCTCCATTTAAAGGAGTCGTGAGAAGCTCGAGGATATCTCGCATTAAATGATAAAATCTTGAAATTGTAATCGCATATTATTTCAATGTTTTTTGAATGATATCCTTACGGTTTTGTATAGCTATATGTGTATAATCGATTGCTTCTATTGTACCTGGAAAATGTGTCATTTGCATAAATTTTCTTTTGATTTTTATTTTTTTGGCCGGAGTGTCGGGAAAATTTATCTACGCGTTATTGCACCAAGTTCTTTGATGCATCTTTCTACGGATTGTGTCGACATAGGCATTTTGTGATCTCTACCAATCCTTCTTTGGTAACTTCTAGTCGCAAAAAACTGTAAGGCCGTTAAAATTCGCATTTCTGGTGGTATTGCAAATGGTTTTATTTACTGACGCATATACGGCACCAATTCATCAAAAGGATAACGCACCATTTTTTTCCGTAACCCGTACAAATCTATCTGGGATGGAAAAAGAATCACTTTCATCCCTTAATAAACAACTTTACACATGTCAGTTGGCTGTAGCGGTGATACGTTACCCGCTAAATTATGCTACGCTAACTCTTATCATTATTCGGGAATTGCCTCCAGGGACCGCTTGTGGTTCTATTGGCTGTCAGCTATTGATAGCTTTCGGTTGGTCTTTGCCACTCTTCGGTTACGTCGTGCTTTCCTCGTGTTTCAGCTACCTAACCTACTACCAAGTTTTTCATGATGTCTACAGCAGAAGAGAGAAATGCTATAATACTCGCTGCTATTATTACTAATGTTACTGCGGTGCATTTAAAAATTAAAAATCAAATGAAGAAAAGCGGGCAAAGTGGGCGCAAAATTGGTTGCAAAGAAGACAAGATGGACATGGTAGTCTATATTTGTTAAATCGCGAGTTGTGAAGATCCTGCAGCTTACAGAAACTTTTTGCGACTAGATGGTGGACAGTTTCAAGTTGTACTAAATTTAGTAGGAAATGATATAAAAAAGACAAATACATTGATGCGAGAAACTATTACTGCTAAACATAGGTAAGTCAAGATGAAATCTAATAAATGTATGTAAGTATATATAAAGCTGGTGGAAACTAATTAGTTACAGATTAGATGTAACGTTATGTTTTTTTCCAACGGGAGAGAGCTAGATCTCTAATATATAGTACAAGGATTCGAAATTTGTGTCTGAAGTTTGTTCAGCTATTTTCAACAACTTTAAAACGAGATATTTGCAGGTAAGAGTAGTAATTACAGTATCACGTTTTCATTAATTCGGATTTTACTTTAGACTCTGTCTACAAATGTAGAATAGCTAAAGGTGTCCATGGATTATGAAACAAAGTGGAATTTTCCTCATTGCTTGGGCGCCTTGGACGGTCGTCTTATAGCATTTACAGCTCTGACTTCATCCGGATCATTCTACTATAATTATAAGGGCAGTAACAGCATTGTTTTACTGGCTTTAGTTGATGCTAATTATCGATTTATATATGTGAATGTAGGCGCAAATGATAGAATGAGTGATGGGGGTGTATGGGAAGCAAGTCAGTTATGCAAAAGACTAAAAAATCTAACATTGAATATACCCCTACCTTGTGTTTTACCAAAGGGTGTTGCAGATGTTCTATATGTAATGATACTTTTTCACTTATGGAGAATTTGATGATACCATTTCTTCAACGCGACTTAACCCATGAAAGACCGATCTATAACTACCGATTGTCTCGAGGCAGGCGGATGGTTGGAAGCGTATTTGGGATTTTAGCCAATCGATGGAGAGCTCTTTTAAATCTCATACACTTAAGTGTAGAAAAAGTGGAAATCATTACATTGACGTGTACAGTTTTGCATAATTTTCTTATGTAGCGAAACATGTAGAAAAAGTGGAAATTATTACATTGACGTGTACAGTGCTGCATAATTTCCTATGTTGCGAAACATCCACATATACCGGGTGTCCCAGGGCAGGCGGGTCATAGGGAAATAGCACGCGAAATTATATTTTGGAAATAATATCTCCCCAGGTAAAATTACGTAAAAACTGAAAGTGTGAGAGGGGTTACTGAATAGAGGGGCACATTAAGTTGTAAAATTCATAGCAAATTACGATTTGGAAACTTGGGAAATAGAATTTTTAAAATACTACATGTCACGACTCATTAAGTACTAGCGCCAAGGAAATTTCAACGCCTGCCTCGGTGGTGTAGTGGTTAAAGTTGTTTTGCTACGTTAGTTTCTTGACAGGTTCATTGAAATTAAAACGTTTTTTTTAAATGATTAGAAAGTTACTGAGCTTCTTATTTCTAACTATTGTTGAAAAAAAACGAAAAAAAGTGAAAACATTGGATGGGATGTGAACCCAGGACCTCGATGTTTGGAATTTGTTGAAATTTTCTTCACGCTAGTACTTAATCAGTCGTGACATGTAGTATTTTAAAAATTCTATTTCCCAAGTTTCCAAATCGTAATTTGCTATGAATTTTACAACTTAATGTGCCCCTCTATTCAGTAACCCCTCTCACACTTTCAGTTTTTACGTAATTTTACCTGGGGAGATATTATTTCCAAAATATAATTTCGCGTGCTATTTCCCTATGACCCGCCTGCTCTGGGACACCCGGTATATGTCGTGCTCACTTAGTGAAATTGTGCATTTCATGAAAAGGATGAGGGCAAGGAAAATTCTTTTTATGAAGTGGATATCCTTTTCATGAGGTGGACATTCTTTTCATGAAATGCACGATTTCACTAAGTGAGCACGACATATAGACAACAACAGTCAAAATGAATCAGGCACAAATTTAAAACCAGTTTTTCGCCAAGGCACTAACCATTCTTCTAGTTCTGCACGAGCTGATTCTGTGACTGGTTATGTACCATGGCAGGAAGACGCAATCAGCAGGGCCTTTTTGTAAAATATCAAATATTTCTTGTTATTTTTTTATTAATCATATACTTTGAACAATAACAATTACTTAATATTGTGTAAAAGTTCTATATTGGTTTTTAGATTTATTAATTCCAATGCTTATTAAGGAAATAATTTGTTCTTCTATTTTCCCTCTAATTTCCTCATCAGTAATTGCTTCGAGTTTCGCACAAACGTAATCAGAAAAATGCTGTGATGTGCTTCTAGATGGCACCGCAGTTGAATTTTGCGGTGCAACTAATTTTTGTGTAAGAGCCGCCAAACTTCCGCTCATTCGCTCCAAGTACTCCTCATCGGTTCCCCTCTTCTTGGGCTACTGCCTCGGTGTACTTGAGAAATTTCAACTTGTATTCCTGCTAGTAGGTGCTGATGATGAGGGTTCATTATTAGCATCAGGTTGGTTTGGCTTCCCTCAATTGCGTAATATACATAATATCTCTTCATAACTCTAAACATTAAATGTGCTTACATGAATAACTAACCATTATATTATACCAAATTATATACATTTTGTGTTTCTTCATTATCTAATGTCATGAAGGTGGCTCGGAGAACTGAGTGTCCTCGGTGTCCTCAAGAACCAACGAATCGGTTCCTCTCGTAATATTGGCTCATCATTGGAAATATACGAAATAGTTTCGAAATACCACAGCGATGGCAAATACATCTTTAATAAAATACGCTATGTTTATGGTTTTCTTCGAATTTTGTATTTTTTTCTGTCTTGTGTTTCAATCTTGTGTACAATTTTGTTGGTTCTTCCCAGTGTCGTTATTTTATGTCATGATAAGGTTTTGAATTCTTTAATTACTTCCTCCAGTTGATCACGTTGTAATTGATTCAATCTTGACTGGATGGCGGTAATAGTATAAAACTCCGCCTTCGACGAACCATTGCTCAACTTCTTATTGCTGACGAAACACCAATTGATGTTGAAATCTACTAGAAGACCAAATTCTCTACAAGAATCAACTCCCTCGAGTATCTCAATGAAGATATAATCAAAACATGGATGATTTTAAGAGTTGCATCCAATCATACGGGAAAGTAATATACTTGGCTACATGTTGTGATTGTTCTTCTGTTCTGCCGACACACTCTGGTGATGACTAATGAACTGTTAATTCCACTTGCAAGACTTGTAGATGTTATACAATACAAGTACAACTGTACAAGTTTGTTAAGGACGACTTGTACTTACTTTATTTACTGCCATTATTGTGGCGCTGCGTTTGCTTGGAGGTTTTTTCATTATGTTGCATGAAACTCGATTCTGTAGAGATATCACTTGGAAAATTTTGTTGATCACTGCGTGTGGCTTACGATCTTTTATGTGTTGTTTATAAATTTTAAGATTATTCTTGCCATTTGTTAGCGGTACCGGTCTTACCTGAACTTTACAGATCCAATTTAATCATTTCCAACGCCAACTGGGTTTCCCGTTTGGGAGTAGTGTGGGTAACGACACTTAATACCCAAGAGCTTGATTTGATTCTATTTACTTATTTATCTACTTTTTTGTTTTACTTTTTATGGAACCCTTTGTTGCACTTTGTTGACTACGTGTGGGATTTGTGACCTTTTGAAGGTAAAACTAAGCCAAAGACAAAATTTTTAGATTGTAGCCGGAAAGCTGTCCAATTGATGGTTTATTACTTTCCCAATTGACTGTTCAATTTTAGGAGTTATCGCAACTCAAATATTACTCTTTTTTTGCGAGCAATCTGATCAAATCATGTGTGTGCGCTAATCTGTCTGATTAATTTTTGTGATGAACGGTTAAGTAAAGTGTTTCTTATACTGTATTTATCGAGTCTGAATAATCTTGACCGTGGGAGGTACTTGTGCTGTTTACAGTTGGTTGTGCTTTGCGGTTATGTTTGCGTTATGAGTGCATGTTAAATATCACAACGTTTAACAAGTATCAGGTAGGTGATTGGAAGGAATAATTATGAATATGCATGAATACACATAATAGTGCTTAAAAAATTATTGTTTCAGGACAATGTGTTCGTAATAACTAAGTTAGAAGTTTTTCCCGTTTCAGTTTGATTTATACATATAGAAAACATATCTGGTTCTTCAAGCATACCTATTAGGTAATTTTGCAGATCCTGTGGAAAGAACCGACACGACGTATTTTGTAGTTTTGTATTAGTATATTTTATATAAGATTAAACGACTTACCACTAAGGAAGAGTAATTGTAACAATTATACGACGGGACCGATCTCATTATCCAATATCTGGTTAAAATTTAGGTTAATTGATTTTAATGCGTAGTTATAACTTAAAACAAATGCGAACAGCAAAAACAGATAGTAAATCTAAAAAGTAAAAATAAAAGAAAAAATGTCGGCATTGTCAACACGTTCATAGACACACCCGTTCTTTTGGTAAGCATCAACAGTACACTTCATTATCTCAGCCATTTTTAATGGTATTACCATAATATTGTTACCAGCGACTGAGCGTGTCTTTAGAATTAGGGGCAAATAAAAAAAAAATATTGGACGGATATAGCCGTCATTTTCCACCAGAAGACTTTTTTGGTAAAAATTTGGTGTATTGGAACACTGCGGCTATAGCCGTCCAATTTTTTTATGCTGTCATTTTTTAATCGAAATAAAGCAACTGTAATTGTTGAATTAGAAAAGCAAATAACAATGTTATAATATGAAAAATATACAATTACCTCAAATGCCACTGTTCAAAGCAAGGAACGGCGCAAAGCGCTGGAAGATCAGGACAATTTTTGCATTTTATGTTGGTTTCCTTTCTCTTTTTTTCGGTTGAGCATTGTTTGCATCTCAAATAGTAATGGGGGCAAGTGTAGTTTGCCGGTTTTGGTATGTATTTCTGGAAGTGTTGCTCTCGAAGTTGCACTTCTGCATTTGCAGGTGGTCTGTGTTTTGAAACCGTTCTTCGTTGTGCTGGACCCAACTGTACCACATTTGATTTGGGGATCTACACTACACAGAGATCTTATGAACATTTCTCTAAAGTCTTTGTACTGAAACTTGGGTTTTTCAGTTACTTTTTTGAAGATGTAAAAACTGTTCCATACAGCAATATCAAGTAAATGAAATAAATCTTTCTTGTACCAAAAATGGTTTTTCTTGGGCAGGAGCAAAAGGATAACATTTAATCAGATCAGTTAATACCTGACATGTACTTTAATTGGTTTTCTTTTTGCTTCATTATGCCGGTCTTGAGTATCAGTCAAATTTTGATGATGGACGATCGTAATACAGAGTACGTCGCTCTTGTCTTTTGTATACATTTTTTGACGTCACCATAATATATGCTCCCCTCGCGAAAATGTTGATTTTGTGGCAACTGTCGGTAAACCTTGCCGATTAGAACGTAACGTTCCAGTCACATGAGTACGACGCTCTAATAGTTTGTTGGCCAAGCTAATACTGTTATAAAAATTATCTATAAATAGATGAAACTTTGTTCAAATAAGGATCTATTAATCTCAGTACAATGACTTTGATCTTTGTTGTGTTTTCGTCAATAGTTTTTCTATTTTTCCCTTTATAAATCTCAATAATCAGAACATAACCGCGTACAAAGTTCATAAAACTTTATTCCGTAAAACTTTTTATACTCTACAGTTAATTCAAAGCGGATACAATATCTATTTATTAGCTAAAGTTTAGTGCAATCGTGAAATTTGTAACTTTATTAACGATATACAGGGTGTAAGCGAAATAAGTGTATTAATTTTAACTGGTAATAGAACGTTTCAAGACCAAAAACTTTTTCTAATATATTTTTTTTAAAAACATTTTAGTATTGGTATTAAAATTATTTTAAAATCTTACACAATTTTCTTACACGCCACTGGAAGCAACGTTACCTAGTCAACAAGATTATCTTATGAATTAATTGTAGTTTTATTGTTCTTTTTTGGAGTATCTCATAAAAGGCTCGTCAATTTGTAGGGGGAAAAAATAATTTAAAAAAATTCGATTTCGCAAAAATGGTACATAAAAAAAAGTTTTGTCTTGATGAGTTCTACCACTGGTTAAAATTAATGTACTTATTTCGCTTACACCCTGTATATTATAGAAAAATAATTTGCACACCTAATAACTTAATTCTAAAGTTAACATATAGAACAAGCAAATAAACTGGATTTTTCTTATTGTTCTCTTCATCGATTGAGCCAGAAAATATGTATTTGGTGATTCTATGAATCCCTTTTTCAATAACATGGGTGCTCAATTTCGACAATATATCCGTAGGGGCAACAGTGAAAATATTATCTTCGACTAGCTTAAAAACTTTTCGACTTGAATCCAATGATTTAAGTCCTATTACTACATATTCTTCGGGAGTGGGAGTCTGTAACTATTTAGAGAAAGCGATAGCGATATAGAGACAATTTGTCGATTTCGTACTGTAAGCCCCTTCGTGTCTGAACGGCAGTACAACGAAGGTAACCGATCGCTTAGAGAAAGCGACGGGATAAATGCCATCTCTTAGCAGGCATCTCTTTTTTATTATTCGGAGGAACATAGCACTATCTCTGTCAAAATTTATTTTCTAGGGGACCCGAACAAGTCGTAACAACACTTCATCATAGATGGCGTTCGTTGGGGTGATATTAATTAATATTTACCTTTCGATCAGTTCAGTGGTTGTAGTAATTAATAAGGGGAAATTTTTAATTGATTATCAAAAAAAATATATAGGTCATCAAAATGCAGCATCAACTTAATTTGTCTGGCAACTATTAAATTTCCATACATGAAATAAATTAACTGGCAAACAATTCATGAACAACTAAATAATTATAAAATGACAACAAAATTACACATCAGATATTTAGGCCAGTGAATAGAGACATGATAACTAAAAAATTTAACATTAATTCTAACATTTTTTAAACTTTGCGGTGTAATGTGTAACGAATCGAAACGGAACTATGTCATTCGGCGCAAAACTGTCTTTGTGTGCTTCAGCTGACATGTCTGCCTCACTAGCGTTCGGCAAACCACAGTCAGCTTCAGCACACAAAGTTCCAGTTTTACGCCTAATAACATAATCTACTATTTTCCCCATTTTTTTATTTCATATTTTCGTAAATATTTGCAATTTTTGTTTTTGATGACGCATTGGACCCCCGTATCCAAGACTCACACCTATATTGAATAGACTGTTGTTTTTGGCTACTATGCTGTGTTGCTACCAGATAATGTCACCCCGACTGAAAATTTTCAAATACTTAAGAAGTTACGAATATTTTAAAGTTTGGGGTCAATTTGATCAACACAATTTTGCTTATTAACACAAATTAATCATTTAAATGCGGAAATTTAATTTTACATGAAAAAGTTACAAAACATAGGTAACATTAATATTGGTAGGTAGGTAGATAACAAAAAAAATAATAAATAAATGTAATATGAAAAGAACTTAAATTTCTTTATATCAATGAGTTTACCGAAGTTATAAGTCTGGAAGGTCCCAGCACTATTTTCTGCTTTTTGTGGATCCGGTAATAAAGCAATTATGTCTGGTATTTCAACGACAAATTTGTCATCTGGCTGTAATTTTTATTCAGTCTTTTCCATATTTATACACTTTAACCCTGTCACTTTAACTTCGCCATCTTTGTTCACGCGGTCAACTGTAGCAACGTATCTAAAAAACATTAAATTATTTTACACCCTATCACATCTGATAATAGAGAAAATAAAGACCTGTATGTTTGTTTCTTTCGGCTTCCTCCCAACACCTTCACAAATAGAAAATTTCCCACTTGTATGTCATCTTTCTTAACCTCTATGTGTTCTGATTTTTTCTCATATTCTATTGCATCTTTAGAGCCTGATCCTTTGGAAACCATATTCTCTTCTGACTCTGAGTCTTCGTTTTCTTCATTTCCATTACAAGTCACGCTTTTACCAGGTTCCACGCATAATTTTGTTCTCTTTATATTACGCCTACTTGGAATATTGGTGCATCCTCTTCTTAAAGCTTCATTCATTACTTGTAGGAAGGCCATTGGCATCTCCCTTGTCGCGGCCTTCACGACCTCCGTCGGTATTCTGTCTGGTCCCGGGGCCCTTCGATTTTTCAGCCTGTCCGCAGTTCTCCCTCCGTGAACGGAACCTCCTCAACGCCTTGCAGGGGACTCTGGTTTGTTCTTGCGTGGGTTGGAAACAAGACCCCCGTTATTTCCTTCATCTTGTCTAGGGCGATCGCCTGCTATTTGGTCGGACCCTTGACGGTTTTCATGACAATCTGGTATCCCATTCCCCAGACATCGCGGTCCACGTTTTCGCAAAGTGTCTTTTAGCAGTTTTCCTTTTTTTTTTTTTTTTATTTTTCAAGGTTTTCCTTGCCTCTGCGTATTCTGTTTCTGGGGCCCGCCGCCCTCTCGTCCACCGTCGCCGGGCCTTCAGACTCTCCTTCCTCAGGGAGGCGCCGCACTTTCTTCGAGGACGCTTTTTATCTTCCCTACCTTCTACCTTGGTTTAGATTCGGTCTCCGGGCTCCGTTTGTTTCCTTCTATTCTAAGTTCTATGTAGTGGTGGTCGAAGAGTGTTTCCTCCCGCAGCACCCGCCAGTCCGCTATCCTCCCTGCAATAGGATTTGTCGCCAGCGTGATGTCCAATATGGACTCACATTGGCGTCTTACGAAAGTTGGTTTGTCGCCGACGTTCGCCACCGCCAAGTTCAGCGCAGCGATCCACTCCGTCAGCACCCCTCCCCTTAATTCTTTAAATAGAACGACTGATTTGTGGTTTTTTGGTTTAACCAATTATTTCGAATGCATTTTAAAAGATGCACCGTATCGAACAAGATAAAAATTGTTTGTGTGGAGTTAAATGGATTAATTATACTTTTTGTAAGTTTACCTCCGCACAACAATTCGTACATTTTCCGATTGACTAGATTATTATCACAACAAAGTGACAAAATGTTGTAACCACACTCAACTAATAATTTTATAACTTCTAATAACATAATTTTGAGTTCTTCACTGTTCATGTTTCTTACTGGATACAACGCTACTACATCTTTATTTTTTGAGAACACTGATCCCAACATGAAAACTTGCATTGTTTTAGCTACTTCATTGTTTTCGGTGTAACCTTCCAACTTACCACTTTTATATTGAATTTCAGGTCTTAAATATACCGGGTGTCCCAGAGCAGGCGGGTCATAGGGAAATAGCACGCAAAATTATATTTTGGAAATAATATCTCTCCAGGTAAAATTACGTAAAACAAATTCCAAACATCGAGGTCCTGGGTTCACATCCCATCCAATGTTTTCACTTTTTTTCGTTTTTTTTCAACAATAGTTAGAAATAAGAAGCTCAGTAACTTTCTAATCATTTAAAAAAAAAACGTTTTAATTTCAATGAACCTGTCAAGAAACTAACGTAGCAAAACAAACCACTTTAACCACTACACCACCGAGGCAGGCGTTGAAATTTTCTTGGCGCTAGTACTTAATGAGTCGTGACATGTAGTATTTTAAAAATTCTATTTCCCAAGTTTCCAAATCGTAATTTGCTATGAATTTTACAACTTAATGTGCCCCTCTATTCAGTAACCCCTCTCACACTTTCAGTTTTTACGTAATTTTACCTGGGGAGATATTATTTCCAAAATATAATTTCGCGTGCTATTTCCCTATGACCCGCCTGCCCTGGGACACCCGGTATTTCGTCAAACATTACATGAACAATGAGTTCTTTTTTATCTAGTAAGTCTGTTTTCTTTTTTAAATAATGTCGATGGGAATCCTGAATACCACTTTCACAAACAGTAATACGAGCTGACAAACTTTTTAAATACTTTGGATTTGGCAACGTCAAATACCCAAAATCTCGAAGCAACTTATATGCAGCTGGATAAGAAAAATACAATCGAGAAGAAAACACCAGGGTTTCAGGTGTATAACGCATTTTTTTGTTCAAGAGTAACTGCAATTGGTCGTGTAGAAATTTTATCTTGGCAACAAAATTTTCATCAATATTAAGTTCTTCTTCATCAGATACTTTTGACAAATATTCGCTTAATAAAGAATAAGACATTTCCAGATTAGTCTCAACCGATAATTGAAAAGTATCCAAAAAGTTTACTATCCGGTTTAGTTGCGACCACCTTGTTAATGTAGTTTCATCTCCAAGTATTTCTTTTAAAATATAAGGCTGACATTTTTTCCCATCGTGGAATACCTCAATTTTGAACTCAGATGTTATTTTTAGCGACGAAGTTATTCTCGGAATGTCCCTAGTACATAATGCAAAAAGTATTACGAACTCTTCACTTTTCTTACAAAACCAATTCTCAGGAATATAAGAGTTGCAGACTTCTTGAAAATACACAAAAGTTCCTAGATTATCAGCAGCTTCCGCGGCTTCAACTTCTTCCTGTTCAATTTTTTTACGACGTAAAGTTGCTTCACAAATTCGCTCCTCTGGGGCTTTACGTTGTGCAGGTGTTTTTGATGTCAAATATGATGGGTGCTCAGGAAATATTGTAGGCACTGCATCATCAGTTAAACTGGGTATTTTTCTTGGTGTGGAGAGTACTCTTCCGTCATCAGTTGTAAAGTTAATACTTCTCGAAATGTATCTATCTTCAAAATGTTTTATACAAACAGCAGAATATTTGGTCGGTTGAAAATCTGCCCTGTTAATTTTCCTCAGCCATAAGGCAGATCTTTCCTCATCTTTCGGAAATTTAAATGTCGACACAGCCTCAGTGCAATTTTTCGCTACATAATTTGAACGTCAAAGTGGTACAGAGCATTTTCTAACCATCTGATTTTAAACAATAAACAAAATTAATTTTTGCCCAAGTTATAGTATTACATTCTCACCTTCAACAGCTTTAAGCATAACTGCAATAAACAAAAGTATATGTAGTTGCACACGCACGTGATAAGAATAATTGGTGACCGTCCTCGCCAAATTATAAACCTAATCAAGACCGTCGATACTGAATGCAAAAATGCATGTCACAGATGCACAGATGCATCTGATCGGCTGAAGCTTTCCCGCTTATTAGCATCCGATAATGTTCGAACTTCGGCCGAGTCGGCCTATCATTGATGAGTCACGAGCTAGGTGGAGGGGCAGCGTGCCGGCCTTTAACATATCGACGGTCTCGGAATGGTTTGTTGTTCTCTCCAAGATCTCGGTAATTCCTTCCAGAGCCTGGTGTCAGATTTGATTTTGGTAAGGAACGTGTTTGAGCTTTCCCACTCAGCCAACCACTTCTATCTCACCGTTCTCTTGAAATGACTCTTGACGTCCTCCAGGAAAGTACTTCTACGATGTTCTTCAGTGGTCAATTCTGCGGCCTCTCTTGACGCTTCATCAGTACGTTTGTTGCCTGGTATTCCAACATATGAAGGAACCCAGCATGTACTTACCGTGATAAAGAAGTAATATTTGAGCACCCTTAACACACACTTATTACACATAATTAAATTAGCACAGCACATGCCGTTTTATATCAACCTTTGACATTTCCTCTGCCGTCAACGTCTTTTTTTTTCTTTGTTTCTTATAGCTCTCACTTCCGCTATATATGCCTCTTCTACCGTTTACGTGCCAAGACGCGATTGCTCGGTTTGACGCAGCCATGTTGTCACGTCACAATTGTCAGATTAAAGTCGGAATTGCCAGAAAATAGTCAAAATTGCCACAAAAAATTTCAATATGTTTTTGAGTAACGCAGCGCACTTGAGTTGGTCGAAAGCTAAAGCAATCGCTTTGCCGTGTTTCATTAGCTTGGTATCGAAGACATCTTCCTCGGTTCTGTAGCCGTTAGGCAGAGCGAATTTGAGATGCCAGTCGTTTAACGACGATCAAAAGTTTTGCGCTGGATTGCGTAGTGTGTTTCCATGATATGACCTGAGGCCAACTGTTGTTGAGGGTGCGGTAAAAGATCCTTATATTGAAAGTGAAATATTCTCCTAAAAAAGATAGTTTCAGTAACAAAAATTATTTTTACGACAAAACCACTAAGTACTCACTGCTTGCAGAAAACAATTTGGTTTCAGCGTTTGGATCCAACGGCAATTTTTCCAGCAACAATATATAGTTCAGAATGTAGGTCTCGTTATGATTGAATTTTTTGCTCCCAGTCACAAGATTTTTTTTTGCCCATGTGTAGGATAGATGTCGCCATATATCAGATATTTGGAGAATTTGTTGATCAATTGTGTTTGGTTATGTTTGCTGGATAACAATTTCTTCAGTATATTCTGTAGACGAGTCAAGGGAAGGTGAGTGGGAAGGAGTCCCTTGATTTTTATTGGAGAGGTAGCTTTCTGCCACAAGAAACTCATTGGCATCGAAAATGCTAAAAAACATTTACGTTGTGTTAATAATTAATTGGGCAATTACACTGTTAAACAAATTTAATTTTTTTTTTGTTTCTGGGTAGTATTTTCAATTTTTTTCTGCCGAAAAATAAATGAAATAAATAAGATATCTAAAAAATATTTCCTAAATGTACTTAGAACCCAGGAACCAAAATCATGTTAGACGGTATACTTTAACAAAAAAAAAGATACTCACTTTGCAACTGAATCTCGGAGGAACAGTTTTCCATTGACTCGAGAACGATGTTCTGCAAGTAGTCCTCATATCGATTTCTCAACCACTTCTTGTAACGGTTTTCTGTGGTGTTCTTGGGGGATTTGAAAGGTACGCCTTCGATGAACATTCGTTTCTCACTGAGGATCGTGATGAAAATCCACTCCAGAACACTCCGACAAGTCCGCCCCCGATTTGAAATGTTTGGCTGTTTCAACTAAGTTTGACGCATTTTTGGGGCTAGGCGGGCAAGTGAGAAAGGTTCAGGCTTTGGCCAACAACACTTCGGATTATTAAATTATTATTATTCGGATTATTAAAGTTCAATGTCAGACATTGTAAAACAATGACTAAGGCGGGAAATCAGAGATACCTACTGCGCAACACGTGGGATACTATGCGGCACGACACAACACAGCGAGTTCAGCACCAAGGGCACAGCAGCACAGATCAGTGAGTGATTGAAGTATTGTGGTGAATGGTTGTGGTTATTTCTTTTCCTTAAGGTGGGGAAATCCACACGGACACCCAGCGCTTGGTTCAATCACGCTGGGTAGTGCCGGACTTGAACCGGCTAAAACCCCTCCGGACGGGCCGGGACATTGTCCCTCCCTCCACCCCGTTATCTGCAAGAGAAAGCGCTCGCGATGTGGAAATGTGTGTAACCTAAATTAATGTCGTGTGTCGCTGTTCGCGCGTTGACGCGGATGGTTTTACTCGTTTAAAACCATTTTCGGCTGTTTTAATCGATAGGGTGGTTCCTCGCCGTAGTCGACGGCTCTACGAACGAGGAGGTTCGGGTGGTCAGCTGCTGTTGCAAAGAACTTTATCACGACATCTCTGAGATGTTCATTGATGTATTTAATATTCGCGTCTTTATGAAGCTGGGTGTTCCGAACAAACCAAGGTGCGTCCAAAACAAGTCTGAGGGACTTGTTTTAGACCACTTGAATTTTGTTTAAATGCGTAAACGCTGCGTGACTTCAGACGGGAGACGCATAAAGGCATGGTCTATCTACTGCGGAGTCCGCACGCAGAGTACGCGTTGCGTCGTGCGCTTGCAGACTCCGCATACGTGGTGGTCTATTTAGAATGCCTACTGCGCAATTGGTAATTACTATTTTAGTTATGTCTGGAGTGTTGTTGAATGTAGGTGAGTGGTATGACGAAGAAAAAAGCATTGCTAGCTTTGCTCCTAGAAGAGGAAGAAGATGACGATTTGTTATTGTTATCAACATTAAATGACAGAAGACGTTAGTGGTATATTGAAAAGAAGAAGAACCGAAGACACCTTTAAAGTTTTAATTGAAAACCATTTAAGAAATGGCGACCAAAAGTTTAAGGAATACTGTAGGTTAAATAAAAGACAATTTCAGAAAGTTCTCGATATCATAACGCCTGAAATAGAAACGCAGCCAAATAGCTTTGTGCAACAACCAATAAGTGCATATGAAAAACTGGCTGTGACTCTTAGGTAAGTAAATAATCATTTGTCATTAAGTAAGTAGTATTTATTTTAAAAATGTGGTTACATGTTCAATATTGTAAGGTAATTAATATCATTAATATCATCTGTGCTTGACGGGCTAAGTAAACCTGTTCTATCAGATATGACGTCCACGCTGGAGTTACTCGTGTGACTCTCGTATCTGATTATGGTACTTTGCTGATCAGAATGGTTTGGTCGCTGGTATTGTGAAATGGAACGATATTCTAAGTCGGTGATAATTTGACAAATTTTGGCTTTTGCCTCCATTGCTAGGTGTGGAGGAAAAGTCTTTACAGTTTGGGCCATACTCTGATGTCTCGATATTAATCGCGGTCGGATTGGGTAGTTCGTGATGTTCGATTTTGTTTTTAATATAAATCGCGGTTCCACCGCCTTACCCGGTGGTTCTATCGATACGATAAAGCTGATAATTTTGAGTTTTGATTGCGTTGCAGGGTCTCGCATGTGTTTCAGATACGAGCAGGACGTCGATATCATGCTCGTGCATAAACTAGCCCAATTAGAGTTTCTTCTTATGAAGCCCATTCGCGTTCAAAAACTGTTCAAAAGGGAATTTGGTGTAATTTTGCGCAGCATAAAAAGTTTCTAAATTAAAATAGGTTTTCTAAAATAACGCGGGTGTTTGTGACAAATTCTTTAGCCTGGTCCTCTGTTGCATTTGTTTGGCTGAAGGCCTTTAACATTTGTGCCAGAGCGGCCGAAATTTTGGAAAACTTGTTCCCGGAGTTTGCGCGCTGATTCGCGGTGGGTTTTGGCACCGGTGTCGCTTTTGGGATGGTGGGTATTTGGGGGTTGGTGCCGCAGGGACCAAGGGTTTGACCCAAGCGGAGATTTTGGGAATAGGAGGAGGAATAGTTTTAGGTTTGAGGTACGCAGAGCAATCCCGATAACTGGCCGGATGTGCAAGAGAACAGTTGGCACACTTCGGCGGATCAGATTTGGCCTGAGGGCATTGGAACGCTTGGTGGCTGAGCCCACACTTGACGCACCTAAAAGGCGCTGTGCATTTGCTCTGGGAGTGGCCGTAGAGCTGGCAGCGGTAGCATTGCTCTTTGCTTTTTGATTGCCTAAGGACCTCCACTCTGACGCGAAGGCCGACGCAAGTCGTGATGTTGTAAATTTTACGACTGTCACGCGGAACGATGGCTATAAAAAGATGCATTGGGGTTTTGTCCGTCCGGACCATTGGTGCCACCTTGACTAGACGCAGTCCGGCTTGAGTTAGGTCTTCTATTATGTGTTCGGGGTCGGTCGTTACCGGAAGCCCGCGGATGAGTACTTTTAGATTGCGTTCCGACGCAAATGTAAACGTATGGTGCGGAGTTTCATTTTTATCAAAAAGAGCGGTGAGCGCGCGATGTGTGTCAGCGTCCGGTACGCTAATTTTAATCCTCTCGTGGGTTACTTGTGCTTTAGTGTAATTAATATTTCTCCTCTTCAGATCGTTGGACACGCGGGACCAAATGTCTTTGTTGCGCATAATTACCGGAGGAATACGCTTGCGTGTTTCGGTGTTTTAGATGGTGTCGGGACTTTGTGATGGTTCATAAGTGCGCGTCGCGGCTAGGGGGCGGGGCCTAGTTGTGTAACTCGTTTGAGGTCGGGCAGCTATTTTGCTTACCTGGCTTTCTTCTACGACATCTTCGTTGTTGTCATCATAGCGATTTGCAGTGGTAACTTTCATGGGGATTCTGGGGGTATCTGGGCGGGCGGTCTTCTTCGGAGCCCGAAAGTCACCGTTCTCGTCGTCCGATGCGGCACGCTTCTTAGGGCCCTTACCCACGAGACACTTTGTGTTCGCCACCGGTGTCCGCCACCGGTGGTCGGACAGTCGCAATGACAAAATTCGCCGACCACTTTTCCACCAAACACTGACCTGACCTTCCGTCAGTGAGAAAAACAACGTTCGCGAGTCCAGTGCAGTTATGAAGTCAACGGACGAAGAAATGTTGTTAGCTTTATTAATTCGAAAAAGGCTAAGAAAGAAGCGTAAATTTAAGAGAAAATTTTGGGTGCATCCTCTATTGGCAGAAAGGAAACAAAAGGGGCTTTGTCATACGTTGTACCAAGATCTGCGTAAAGACGATAAAAAGTTTTTCCAATATTTTCGGATGTCAACGAACTCTTTTGATGAATTGCTCGCGCTTTTAGAAGCTACACTTTTAGGAATCAACACAACTATGAGAAAAGCTATGTCACCTGAAGAAAAACTTATAGTCACAATTAGGTAAGAAAAATGATTTATTATTTTATTATTTTTATTTGTTGCACAATATGCCAAAATAATACTGTTCTAAAATAACAAAAAGAATATTTAAAATAATACGGCTTTGGCAAAATAATTAAAAATATTTCAATGGTATACGCAAAATTAAGAAAAAACAATTGTCATTAATATTTAATTTGAAAAATTTATATAAGACATCTCCGATCCAGCACTGCAATTAGAATCTGCAGGTGATGGCACATATATGTTGTGTTGAGTTAACCCTTGAGATGTTGACGGGATGGGTGAATGTTGTTGCAAATTTTGCGATTTTGACGGAATGTTAGGTGAACGCTGAACCTGGGTACTTGCATAATACGTTAGTGGATGTTGTGGAAGATAATCATTTCGCGAGGATGACTGTATAAAATGGTGATCGGAAGGGTGATTGATATTATTAGAAAATGTATTGGATGTCGGGTAGTAGTGTAATCTTGCCCGTTGCAACACCTTCATGAGTTCACACTTAACTTCCAACTTCATATTAGCCGGAACTTCTTTTAATTCGGGAACAAGAGACATCATAAATAAAGTGTCAGCATCGGACTCTTTCGGAGGTAATGACGTATCTTTTATGATCCTTTCTTTAAGAACTTTTAATAACTCTTCTTCTTCTTGCTCTGTTGAGCTCTTATTCAGCCTAGAATAACGTCTCTTCCGTGTAGGCTGCAAACTCTTGGAGTATTAATTTCTTCAGTAGCTTGGCTGTCTTGTAGCGTTTCATCCAACTCCTGAGTCATATCATCATCTTCAATGCTGGAAGTTGTTGCTTTTGTAACCGTTTGAAGAAAGCTCAACTGATTGAAATATACGTATTGCTTTCTGGTCACAGCGGCACTTCCAGATTTTTCTTTTTTTTTCTTTAACAGCTCACGCGTAAAACTATCGCGTAAACTTTTCCACTTGCGCTGTAGACTGCAAGCTGAAAGAAAAATAATTGCAGTATTCTCAAGCCGCTAATTGAAAAAAAAATCTAATTGAGCTATCGAGCTCTTAAGTGTCTCTTTGTGAGTTTTTAATAATTCTAACATTTTAGGTATCTTGCTACTGGCTGCTCTATGATGGAACTACACTTTGCATTTCGATTTGGAGTCACAACAATTGCTCGAGTAATACGAGAGGTCTGCAAGGCAATATGGAAAGTCCTGAAACCAATTTGTATTCCTACCCCAACCGAAGAACACTGGTTAAATGTAGCAGACGGATTCGAGATGAGATCAAATTTTCCTAACTGTATCGGTGCCATAGATGGGAAACATATCCGAATAATTAAGCCAGTGAATAGCGGCTCTCTTTTCTACAATTACAAACACTTTTTTTCCCTACTTCTACTAGCAGTGTGCGACTCCAATTATCGCTTTCTATACATAGATGTTGGTGCTTATGGAAAATCCTCTGATTCTACCATTTACAAGAACTCTGTGTTTTATAAAAAACTAAGTGAAAGTAGGTTAAACATTCCCGGAGATAGACTGCTGAAAGGGTCAAATACATCTACTCCATTTGTAATTATTGGAGATGAAGGTTTTGCCGTTTCAAAACATTTGCTGCGTCCGTATGGAGGCAATTTTTTAACAGTCAAGAAAAGGGTATACAATTATCGTTTGTCGCGAGCAAGAAGATATATAGAATGCAGCTTTGGAATTCTTGCAAATAAATGGAGAATTCTCCATAGACCTCTTAATGTTTCTTTGGATCTTGCTGAAGATATTGTCCAGGCGTGCTGTGTATTACACAATTTTGTACGCGAACGAGATGGATTTAATTTTGAGCACACATTAACGGTTGAAGGTTTTGATGATATGCCTAGAAATACAGTACAGGGAGGCCGATCAGCTAATAGTATCAGAGATCAATTTGCAGCATATTTTGTAAATGAGGGGCAAGTCCCTTGGCAATTAAACAAAATTTAAAATGTACATTATATCTTAAGAATATATGGTTGGCTATATACTTCTACTTCTTTCTTAATTCATTATTGCAAAAATAAATAGATTTATAACACATACCAATTTGGTTTTTTTCTGTTGAAGATTTATCGTTGAAATCGTCCACAAATTTCAAAATGATACGCTCCCACGCATTCTTTTTCAAAATTTTATTGCTGTAGTCATCTAGAGACGTGTTCCAAAGACATGGTTCACTTTCAATTTCGCTAATAAAATCATCAGTATTGATATTGTTAAAAGCATCCATTGTTAAAAATTAAAAAAACTTGAACAAAACTAACAAAATCGGCTCTTCCTACAACTGCGGCTCGAGAAACACTGGACGTCCGGATTCTAAAAATCAATTCATGACAAGTGTTCGCCACATGTTTAGTGGTCCGTGGGTATACGGTCATTTAAAACAATGATCTGCCGGGCCCAGACACTGTGTCTGTGTTTGAGATTTGTGGCGCAACGAAACACTCATGGGCCACCGTGGCTCGGCCAAACACCGAGTCGCTGGAACTTGTGGTCCGTGGGTTCATCCCGATTTAAACCAATGTTTTGCTAAAAT
The DNA here is from genome assembly GCA_951805265.1 of Schizotus pectinicornis. Classification (NCBI taxonomy): domain Eukaryota; kingdom Metazoa; phylum Arthropoda; class Insecta; order Coleoptera; family Pyrochroidae; genus Schizotus; species Schizotus pectinicornis. Next base: position 15,609,698 of record OX638207.1, on the reverse strand, counting down.
CGAACACTGGTGGCGGACACCGGTGGCGAACACAAAGTGTCTCGTGGGTAAGGGCCCTTAGGGAGCCGCTCGCGATCGAGGCTCTCACGTTCGAGGCTTCCCGCTAAGGCGGAACAATAGGCGCTGAATTCCTTTAGCTCCTCGGGAGACCGGATGTCAGTGAAGGTGCCGGGGTCCATCGCGCTGAAATTTTGAAAATTAATAATTTCCCAGGTCCTGATGGGCCCTGGGTTGTAAATTCCTTTCTCCAAGTTTTAATAAAAAACTGAGTAATCGGTCAATACGCAAGTAAATTTTCTAATTATTAGCCTCAGTTATACTAACCAACCGCTGAGACCGATTTGGGCTGCTCACAAACACACGTACGGCTTGGAACTGTTTCACTGTCGCAAAACTATTTACAACTCGTGGACTCTTGCCGTTTGGAAAAACACAACCACTCACGTCAAGCTCTGTCACTCAACTCGAATGGTTGTGGGCGCTGCCGCTGCGTGTTTTATAGGGAGAGTCACGTCTCCCACTCCCAATTGGGTGTGGGGAAAAATTCCAATATAGATAGGGTTGCAACTTAAACGCAAAATGTTCATTAGCAAAATCAACAAATTATAACATGTAGCGGAAACTTAAAACTAAGTCTGCCCTGTTGCCCCTCCCAGTAGCGCGTGACGACCTATTTGTTTACTTTAAGGTTTACTGTTTTGTTTAGTTAGTAAAATTCTGTACTTTGGCTAGTTCGTGAATACATTCATATTGTTTGACTATGACTGACCAAAGCCCCGATATCCAATCCTTCCCTACAAACATTATAACAGTCTAAGGGCTGGTGCCCGCGTTGCAGATACTACCCCCACACCCGCAGGGCTGTTAAGTTTTTTTGGAAACTGCATGGCGGTTGGCACCTAGTGGCTTCTTCTGCAAACTTGCTGTGGTACCAGCAAACAGCGTTGCCAGAAGTTAGCCTTCGTGAGTCGCGAGTCTGCGCAAGGATAGTCGCCCAAAAGCGCCGTTTTTTGAAATTGGCGAAAGAAAGGGGAGGGGGAAGGAGGAAAGCCCGCCGCAGGCGCCCCGCCGTAGGCGAAAAATTTTTAGGGAGAAAATTGCTATTAAAATGTTTATTACCTATAATAAAAGATATAAAAAAACTAGCACACAAGTAACATAGACAAGTATGTTCATGTTATAAAATCTAAATAACTTTTTATAGATATACATAGGGTGTAAGCGAAATAAGTACATTAATTCTAACCAGTGGTAGAACTCATCAAGACAAATTTTTTTTCTATGTACCATTTTTTAAAATTATTTTTCCCCCCTACAAATTGACGAGCCTCTTATGAAATGCTCCACCAAAAAACCATAATAATACAATTAATTCATAAGGTAATCTTGTTGACTAGGTAACGTTGCTTCCAGTGGCGTGTAAGAAAATTATGTAAGATTTTAAAATAATTTTAACACAAAAACTAAAGCGTTTTTTTAAAAAAAGTTATTAGATAAAGTTTTTGGTCTTAAGAAGTTCTATTACCAGTTAAAATTAATGCACTTATTTCGCTTACACCCTGTATAGATAACATTGTGCAGTACTTATCCATCATATTATTTTTAAATAACTACCTACTTAAACTAATTAAGATTAGAATACAAACTATTAAATTAAATTATTAAATTATTGAATGTCCTCAAAGATTTCCAAGGTCTCTAAGTCACCATCATCTACATCTTGCGGTACATTAGTAGATGTAGATGTGGATGTGGAAGCAGAAGGCGATGTAGAGGCTGCAGAAGAATACATAATATCGCTATTGAATCTTATATACATAGAATTGGGAAAATCATAATTTTTGCAACATTTATTTAAAACTTGCAGATTGGTTTTAATTGTTAATAGAGCGTTCAGCATTTGCATATTTATTTTATTCCGCGTTTTGCACTTAATGTGATTCATTGCAGAAAATACGCGCTCTACAACCGCGTTGCTAATCGGCAGAGATAAAACGATAAGCGCAAATGCTGAAATGTTTTTAAAAATTTGTCGATCTGCTGCGTCTTTGTAATTATAGACCAATGTCCAAAAGGCCTCACTCTGCAAGTTGTCGGTTAAATTAAAGTTTACATTAATTAGATTTTTCCATTCCATTTCCATTTCATATTTATTTATGCTGGTAGCTTCCATTAAATAAAGTGGCAAATCTTCAAATTTGGGACGATTGTATTTCTTCAATACATTCTCCGGGGTAAGGTATCTGACGGCATCTATTAGATTTAAATTATTTGGAATCCGTAAACTTAATTCCTTGCACAAAGCCACAATAAAATTTCTACATCTATCCTGTACAATGTTGTAATCTCGCAAGTTGTATTCACGGACAATTTCCCTAAATCTAAGGCCAAAATCAATTTCCTCTAAAGGCAAAAGTGACAAAGGATTATCCAAAATTTCTAAGATTTTTTTGAAATTTTTATCATTTACATCAGTTAAGCCTTCTAAAAAAATTGGCTTTATTACTATACGGAGATTACCGAGTAGCAGCATATAAACTTCAATATAAATCTTAAAAATTTCAGCTTGTTCGCTTTGAAACAGTAAATTGACTCTGTTTATATTAATCAACACAGGGCTAACAAAAGATAAATAAAGATATAATTGATTATCGCAAAACATTTCTTTCAGTGTCCTTGCCATATAACATTTCTCTTTTTCCACAACGACAGAGAAATGGGTCTTTAGCTCGAGCCACTGATTTAAAATTACTTGAACTGCATTCGATCGCGACAACCATCTAGTGGTTGAAAGATGCACAAGATTTTTAAATTTATTTTCTGTCCCCATGTTAATTAAATTAAACGTTTCTCTATATATCGATTTTCTAAGGGGACTAGATGAGAACCAGTTAAACGTTTCTTTGCAGAGAAAGTCTAAACTAGAAGGAAGAACCTCAGATGCTTTGCTACAACATAAGTGTAATGAATGAGCAACACATTTTACTAATTGCAGCTGAGGTACCTTTAACTTTAACAATGTGTAGACTGAATGATGTCTACCGCATAAGTTATTTGCCCCATCTGTACCCAACCCAATAAGCTTGTTTAACGATAAATTGCACTTATTCAAAAACTCAATTATAGATTCGGTTAATATCTCTGCAGTGGCTCTTATTACTTCAAATATTCCTAAATAATTAGTTACAATCACACCCTTACATTCACTAAAATACCTAATACATACAGTCATATATTTACATACAGACACATCCGTCGATTCATCTATAATTAGTGAATAAAACTTATCACCAAGATCCTTAACAAGTTCCTCTAACATTGAGGGCCCTATAACATTTTTAATTATCATAGAACATTTGGTTCTATGCAACTTTAAATCTTGTAGTTGATTTGCCTTACCTAATTCTACTAATATTTCAGAAAGATGGTCAACAGTTCTAATGCTACTATGTACAGCGATATGTAATGCTAGTCTTAAATCAACAGTTTTCGATTCCTTATTTACAATAGATACACCCAAATTTGTTATTTTCGGCTGTATAGTAATGTTCTGAATATTTAAGTTAGACTTGTGTAGAGGTCTCTCGGAGTGTCTAGTTAAATCAGTTTTATGGGCTCGAAGAGACTTCCGGCATACTTTGCAGTAAGCAAAATCTTCATTAGAGTTATCTACAGTTAGCCATCCTGAAATATATGGCTAAGTACCTAACAATTTTTTTAAAAACAATTATTTACCTTTAAATGCAGGCAATGCCTCCCACTTTGGATTGTACATTTTCTTGTATTTAGCGTACTTTCCCATTGCGAAACTTAAATATCGATTTCACTATCGATAAAACTTTGCAAAAATCACTAGCACAATATTACTACAAATGAAGTTAAAGACTGTTTTTGGAAACGTGTAATTCGTGTAAGTAAACTTTACTCTGCGATACGAAATTACGAAATGCGAAGTTTGCAATCGTCAAGTGAACAAGAAGGGCAAGACTTAAGTAATAATAAATAAAAACCCCTTCTTCTCCCTTTCCTACCCTACTATCCTACAACATGTGCAAGGTCGGGAATTTCCAGCAGTTTGGCATATTAATTTATTAATATTACAGCTTTTGCCGCTTTATAGATACCTACCCTTTTATCTTTTATTGCCGAATGTAGTAAACGGCTTTTAGTTCAGATGTTCAGACTACAAGTCCCAACAGTCCCAACGACGGACAATACCATCGGTCCATCATCTCGCTCCTACATCTGTTTCTATAAAATAAACTCATTGCTGACTCATTCATTTTGACACGTTTACAGGCGCATCCCTGAAAATTGGAACAAATCCGACCTTCAGCGTTGCTGGTGCAGGTAGAGGCAGGGGCCTAATAAAAAACAGATGAGATGAGAGTCAGCTGGACCGGTAGCGATTTTGCCTCTTTAAATGATTTTTTAAGTCGCCCAAAAATCGCATATCAAATAATAAAATCGCCCAATTTGCGATTATCGCATTTTGCCCAAATTAGTCGCAAAGTAGAGATCGCAAGTCGCCCAATTTGCGATTAATCGCCCAATCTGGCGACCCTGCCAGCAAATGCTTCTGTCATCCCCTCCAGAGTGTCGGTCTTTGCTTCGGTTGCGATACCTGTGGCGGGAATTGCTGCGTTGCCGGTTTTGGCCGTCGAATTTTTTTTCCAACCTTTCTAGACGTTTTATTATTTCTTCTAGCAGATTGGTATCAGTCGACTCTTTGGCAGTAGTCGCTGGTCAGGGCGTTATGCTTTGATGCTGCTGCGATGGATGCCGATGGCGTCGTCTCTATAATTTTGTCCGCAACATCTGCGACTTGCGCTGCTGTCAGAGTCGTAAGGGTAACGAGAATCGGTTGTATGGTGGTCGGCATTTGTTGAAGAAAAAGTTTGCGGAGTACCTCTTTATTGAAATATTGCTGGCCCTGCCGGTTTCCTGAGCTGCCGACTAACGATTTCATGTGCCGCCAGAGTTGTGACGGCTTCCTGTTGCCCAGCTCCTGTCCGGAAAGTAGCTGTTTGAGCTTTCTGGGTCTCGGAGAGATCTGTGCGTTTTATAATTTCCTTTTTCAGGTTTGTATATGGGAGGGTGTCGTCGGGGTGTGTAATTGCTTCGCATACCCCCGAAGCTACTGTCGCGGGTAGAACGTCCAGTACGTACGAGAACTTAGTATTCTCTTTTGTTATGCGATGCGTTTTGAATTTCGATTCGATCATGGCGAACTACAACTCCGGCCTATTTCCACAGAAGAGTGGTAGGGTGAATCCAACCACGGACACTTGCTGCGGGGGTTGCTGTTGTTGTTGCGGCAGACCTGGGAGCTGCAGGCCTGGGGTCTGGAGGCCTGGGGGTTGCTGGTCTTGATCGGTCATGATGGCTTCCTGTGATTTGCTATCGTTTTCCAATTTTTAACAGGGCTGTTTTTGAAAAATACTGCGTGGGGTCACCAATTGTAGCTTCGGGGCAGGATACGTGTTGGGATCACTGATAGAAACTACTTATAATTTAGAAAACAAATAACTATATTTAAGAACCGATTTAAGATTGCAAGTCACACAGCGGGTATTAGACAATATGAGCGAAGTGAAGAACGGAAGCGTTGTTACACGTAACCAAACCGCTCACGCAGGTTACCTCATATAGCGCGCTATTCAAATGTGAATACATAGATACCACAGATACGCCACTCATTTTTAATCAATTGTCAATAATAATTAAATCACGACGAAAACTAAATCTAACTTCACAACTTATTGTTTGTTGCCGGTCTTTGTATTGGTCTGTCAAATCTCAATACGTATCAGATGGTCAGACCGAAAACCACCTGTTTGTTGCTGTAAGAGTGGATCCCTGGTGTTAAGAATATTAGGTGTGACTACGCGCAGGTTGTATGCTTCTCTTACTCGCACGTAGTGACGTCAAGCGCGATGCAAAAGCAACGAGGTGTAAATGTAAATAATCGCAGAATTTACTGATATGGTCATTTCTGTCATGATTTTGATGTCATAAAAATCGACAAACTTTCCTGGCTGTGAAGAAAAATTATTACGGTATAAAATGCTTTTCATTTGTTAATTTGAACATTTTTTTGCAACTTTCAGAGTTTTTAAAACTAATATTTTTATTTATCTGTATATGTAGGTACGGGTTCTTACGAGACATAGTAGTAAATCTCGTGGATATTTTCTCGCAATATCTGGCGCCGAATTTAAAACAATATCTACGAGTTTATTAAAAATCATGGAGTTTTTGGTGAATATATCGGATGTTCATTTTGATAGGAAACGGGCATTTTCTACTAAACTATACACTTTATGAAAAAAGTTTTTAATGTCAGCTATTGTAAAAAATACAGTCTTCTCAAATATGCTTTTGAACATTTTTATTCACTTGTCATTTAATCAGAAATGATATCAACTTTGTTATTTCAAATGGCAACACATTATTTTTTTACCAATTTCTGGTAGATAATTTAATTCTGAATCCAACAATGTATTACAAAGGGGTTGTTGTATAAGAAAAATTCTGAGAAAAATGACTGAATGTGAAATTACAATTTGCGGCACAGCCTTACTTGATAATGTGAAAAGTTCTTACGCCGAGACACAGGTAAAAAATAAGATAGAGCGATTATGGATTTATTGTTGAATGCAAATGATATGGCTTTAAAATAAATGTTCGAACTGCATTCCATTTTGTTCCATACACATAGCACATCTCCTCCAAACAGCGTTAACGGAGGCTTAGTATTTCAGCCTTAGTTTATACCAAGTTTACCTGAACCTCTGGTTAATGTCCATGGAAACCATTGTCGTAACAATAAAAATCAACAAAGTTTAAACTGCAGTTTAGTTAAACTGAGACTGAAATACTGGGCCTTATTGTTCAAAATCGAGTAGAAGCGTCATTTTTTTGTAACTGTCAATGTCATTTGCATTCAACAATAATTCCATAATCGCTCTATCTTATTTCTTACCTGTGTCTCGACGTGAGAACTTTTCGTATTATCAAGTAAGGCTGTGCCGCAAATTGTAATTTTACATTTAGTCATTTTTCTCAAAATTTTTCTTATACAACAATTCCTTTGTGATACATCGTTGGATTCAGAATTAAATAATCTACCAGAAATTAGTAAAAAAATTATGGGTTGCCATTTGAAATAATAAAGTTGACATCATTTCTGAAGTGAATAAAAATGTTGAAAAGCATATTTGAGAAGACTGTATTTTGTACAATAGTTTCTATTAAAAAAAATTTATATGAAGTGTAAAGTTTAGCAGAAAATGCCCGTTTCTTCTCAAAATGAACATCCGGTATTTCCATCAGATTTTTGAATTTGTTTTTTCAATAATAGAAGTTGATATGGGCGTCACTCTAACATATTCTTACATACTCTGCCAACTTGGCATACTTGGTTATAATAACTTTTACACGAGTGTTATCAACTTTTAACACTTAATTGCGAGTTAAATGTTTGAATATCTAATTAAACACAATTAATTTGTACGGAGCTACTTGTTATCGCAAGTGCGGTTGGGTAGTGTGGGTAAAAGTAACTATAAGTTTACTATAATAAATAATAATAATAGCTGCTAATTTCTAATATTTTACGAGGTTTCAGGAATAATTGCACATTTAAATAGAACATTTAAACGGTTTTAGGTTTTATTTATTTAACTACAGGTTAAAAGTACAAGATAAGATATAATAAGTGTTATACAATGTGTTACAGAACTCGCCTGCACTTAAGTGCAGCAAAATCATTAATAAAATCTTTGAAATCCAATTTCCTTAAAAAATCAGCTTCTATGTTAAGCAAAGCAAGATGGTTTAACCTTTGGTCCGTCATTGTTGTATGTAAATAATTTTTAACTCGTCGTAAACAAGAAAACGATCGTTCTCCAGAACAGTTACTGGCGGGAGTACACACACACATACGAAGAGCAATATCCACGTTTGGGTAAATGCTTTGAAGACCTTCAGTTCGTAACCATTACAACAAACTGACAGCAATGTTCCGATCTTCATTTTTTATAGTGCAGTGAGCACGAAAATGGAGACATTCTTCTGAAAAATCGTCTTCTAAGTCAGTAGAATAAATTATTTGGAATGCTTTGGCCTTTTCTTTGATTTCTGACGCGCTTAATTTTGTCAGATTAATAATAAAATTAAATTTATTGTTAAGCATCTCGCCGTTTTTTTAATTCTGCTGATAATCTATCAATTATGACCAAAAAAGTATTAATTCTAAAATCTTCGCGACCATTTGTTCGTTGCATCTCTTCATCTAATGTCTCGCCAGGAAGTAGCTTACGCTTTTTATTGCGTCTAAAATCTCTTTCATATTCACAAGAAATGGACAATTCTTTCGCGTTGTCTCAAGCTCATCAAAATTATTACGTGTTTCGCCAATAAAATGTATTAGTACCTCATAGAGTTCTATGACAACGGTAATGTCAATTTCCACACTCTGAAGCTTTTTACTTGTGGCGTTAATGCGATCCAGTAAACATTCCCAAAAAACAGTCATGACGGCCGTTTCAAAACGTTCCAGTTTCAAACGAATACCTTTTGCTGTTGTGTGTCATTTTCGATGGAGACTAACGCTTTATGGTTTTATTCCACGATTCGCGTAAACTTTTGCATGCGTCTGCACGAGCTGACCAACGAGTCGTTGATAAACTTTTGATAATGAAATGGGTTTGAAGGAGTTCCCAACGCTGAGTTGACGCTGCAAAAAAATTGTACAACTCTTGGAGTAAAGAAAAGAACGAACAAGCCTCTTGACTGCTTTCAGCTGCACATTCACCTACTAAATTGACCGAGTGTGTGGACATTAACCGGCTAATGTCGATATTAGCCAAAGTAAGTGTTTAATGTGCGCAAGAAATGACACGAAATTTTATTTTCGGACATTAACCCGCCAATGTCAACATTAGCCGGGAAGTAGTGGCTAACATGCATATGCCATATCTAGCACATAATGTTTAGCATAGAAATAGCCGCTTGTCTCATAGGCTTTAGATATTTATTTTACAAAATCAAAACAACTGCACAAATGCTGGTAATTAAACACAATTGACGAAGATAGTAATTTTAATTATACAAGATGCCGTCTATTCATTTTATAGAAAAAAAAAATACAAATACTGATTTGGTACTTAACAACATTAATATTAGGTAAGCAAACATAAAGGAACTTAAATTAAGAAAAAAAAATTTGAACCATTTATTTAAACCCGACAAACTGGAATGGCATTTGGAATTACACAGATGCCAGATGCTTTGCACCGAAATCTATTTGTTCCACATTTTGTTTTACAAATACCCCGTTTGTAACCTTGACCACCACAAGAAGACATATTATTTCAAAGATTTTTCAACCTCACAAACATCATGAAGTGAAATTAATAGTTCAGGGCACACGCTAAACTGATTTCTAGCAAACAATTGAGGCAAAGTTCCAACTTTATTACCAAGCTTATAATAAATATCTTCTTCAATTGCAATAACAACACATAATATATTTCTTGAGTTAACTTTTCCTTTGTCAACATCAGACACTGGGATTCGCAGTGTGTCGCCTACTTTGGCAGGTGGAAAGGATTGATTAGATTGCGTCTTCATTTTCTTTGCTTGGGAAAGCAAATTTTCTTTTGATAAAACTCTGTTACAAGATATGAATGCAAAATACACATTGAAATGCGTCATCATCTTCTTTTCTCTTCCCACAGAAGCCGGGAAGCTTTGTCGCAAATCATCCAACACTAGCAAAGTATGGAGTTCAAAGTTATATGCGTTTAATCCGTGAGTCCCATCTATGCACACACAGTCTGAAGAAAATTTTTCCAATATCTGGGATTGACTTTCATTAATTATAATTAATATGAAGTCTTCGCTTTTCAATTGAGGTTATTCACTCAAAATAGAAACCTGTGATTTAAAAAATAATACACAATTACTGTGCCTTAAATTATTGACCCATGCTTCAATGCTAATGGCATCATTAGGGTGTCTAACTACTTCAGACTGAAGGTTGAATCCTATAGCTATATTGTTCAGGTTCTTTTTTGTTAAGAGGTGAATTCGTTGAATTGAATCTTCAGAAATTCCATCACATTCTTCATCCAAAATATCAGAAAATGGGATTTTTAAGCCGATTTTTGCAGCAATTTCTGAAGTGACGGCTTCTTTTATTTTTGGGAAGTAATAATTTTCTTTCAGCTTAGAAACGGTTTTCTCGATTTCCAGGTGCATTAACATCTTGTGAGTTTTACTGATTAATTCGATGCGTAATGGCTCTGGCACATACAGTTTGAATCTTCCATTTTTGCACCTATACACTTGTTCCTTTTACCAAAGTAAATTTCTTATGGGTGGTCTTGTCGCCTGATTCTAATTTTTCTCTAACTTCTAGAATCTCTTGACAATCCCCCCAGCTATCCAATCAGTTGTCACTAATATTCCCATGACGATAGACCAACAAAGCTTCTGAGAGTTTTGACATTTACTGGTGGTACTCTTCAACTCTCTGGAACCCGGTTGAATTCCTGATTTGGTGATCTCATATCCGAGATAGTCGATTTGTTGCATGAAGAAATAACATTTCTGCAGTTTTATGGTTAATCCGCTCGCATGTAAAGCATCAAGAATAATTCTCAATTTTTCGATACCTTCTTCAATGGTATTTGATGGTAGAATTATGTCATCTAGGTATGCCATTGCAACATCATACCGAAGCGATCCCAAAATGGTATTAATTAATCTTTGGAATACGGAGGGTGCATTGTATAACCCAAAGGACATTCTATTGAACTGGTAGTGCCCGTCCGGCGTTATGAAGGCTGTCTTTTCTTTTGTTGATTCTGGCAGTGGTACCTACTTGATAATACCCACTACATAGATCAAGGTTTGTGAAATAACGCTTGTTACGCAAAAGATCTGGCTGATCATCTATCAACGGAAGAGGGTAGTGATTTTTTACTGTTATCTTATTCAAGGTTCGATAATCGATACAGAGCCTAACGTCTCCTGTCCTTTTTTACAAGAAGAACTGGGCTTGCGAATGGTGAGGTCGCATCTTATACGATATCAGCAGATTTCAGGTCAATCACTATAAACACTCGATAGATGCAACTCAAAACAATGACTATTTATTGGCAACTTATGATAATAACTAATTAATAAAATTTCAAAGACGATAGGGCGAACTTTTTACATGACCACGACTTAGTCAGCTCTGTCCATCCAGCCAGCTTCTCGCTCCCCCGTTTCGTGGAACGTACTGGATACTCAAACGTCCACGATCGATGAATTCACCGTCGTCGCCAGAGAGCCCGTTTTATTGCTGACTTACGGCTCGGCCATGCTCTTTACGTCCACGTCCTCGTGGACTCGGACTTAAACTAGAAACAAAGAATTAGTTTCTATCCTCATCTACGCCTTTCATATAATTTATGAAAATGGGAATAGATAGAGCAATGAACCCCAATTTGATTTGTTAGTTACTTGTTTACGTTTGGTTCTAGGTAATTCGTCTGTTTACCTGAAACTTACACGTTTTGCGATGATCCGTTTAATCATCTTTAGACAATGCAGTCAGCACTTTTAACCCCTTCATTTTATGGTGACTTTTAGGTAACAAGTTGGGCACATTTTGCTCCCCCGTTTCACTGTCACCTTTCGTTAACGTGTTGGGCACGTTTTGCCCCTTCGTTTCACTGTCACTGTCATCCGTGTCGATGTCTATATTGTAATATTTCATTTTGTCCACGAAGACAATGCCCTCGTAAGGCCTTTGGGATCGCATTGAACCCGGTAAGTCCCCCACAACGTATCGGTTAGCGTCCCAAACGGCTCGTATTTTGTGAGGACCACTGTACTTTTGTAGTAACTTTTTGCTTTTTGTAGGGATTTGTAGGGATAACTTTTCTAATCAGGACCTGTTGTCCCACCCGATATGATGGAGCTGGTCTTCTTTTCCCGTCATATCGGAATTTTGGTTTCGTTTGCGCCTCTCGTATACGAGTGCTCGTTTGTTTTTGAGTCTCCAGGAGATCGTCATCTCGGATTACCTCACATACTTCGGCACCACGGCGGTCTGTTAACCGTGCTCGTTTACGTTTGCGCTGCGCATGACGTCACGCGGAGAGTTCCCGCCACGTTCTCGCATTTAAATGCTGTTCAGGAATGTGAGAAAACGACAAACGGAATAAAAAAGTTGACTTTAAATTACAGCTATGCAAAAAAAAGACAAGAATACGTATACCACCTTATGTTACACTTTATTAATAACCCATTTAATAAATATATTTAAAGAAATAACAGTACCAAAAACGTGCCAAAGAAAGTCTTAAATTTAGTAAATAATACACTATTCTTAAACGAATTAATTCAGGTCAAGACGGTAGGTAAACGAAGTAAGCCTCGTATAAATAGTTTTTTTAGACAGGTGACCCCTGATAGGCAAATTGTGCAATTAAAATCTATTGCACAATTTTCGTCATTTTTCGCTTTCGAGAAAGTGTCTTATCGCGTAATTCCTTGTTTAAATGTCTAATCCTAAAGTACATTCTTGATGTAAAAAACAATTTTTTTGCTTCCTCGCTACACGTAACACTACAGCCCCTGTCTAATAGATTCTTTAAGTAAAATTTTGAAATCAATAGAGTGTCTGCGTTCACTTCAGCAAATATATTTTCTAATTTTTCCATATGGTCCATAAATTCAGGTGAGGGTTTGGATAAACCTCCTTCACTTAAGTGATCCACCCAAGTATATGAGTCTTCAACGTTAACAGTCGGGGTTTCACTAGTTACGTTCTTCAGCTTATGGCAAATAAAACCAGCTAAATTCTCCAATCCATCGTAAGCTGTGTCGGCCAGTTCTTCGTGAGGTGAACTATCGATCGTTTCCGTTTCATTTTCAATAAGACGAGAAAAACATTGGCCACTCAAATTTGCTTCTGGAATCTGAATTTGTAAATCAGGGGTGTCGTCTTCTTGAATATTGCTATTAGCAGAAAGTGAACCTTCATTTCTGCCCAAAATATATGAACGTAAGCGATATTTAAATTGCAAAGCATCAGGGTGATCATTAAGTCCCCCCTTCGCTCGTATGACCCCAAAAAAATTCTCAAGAACGTCTTGATTCAGTCTGTATGTCAATACGTATTTTGTATCAAAGCGTTTTTGTAAATCGTCATACAACAATTGTAATGAGGTATTTGTAATTAAAATGCCTAAAATTGTGATTAAAAGTAAAACAAAAATTCTGTAATTATATACATATTATTTACCTGTCTGGAAGGGAAGTAGACATGATCTGCCTTTTACCCTTAGGTTCCTCATAGTCTCTGTCATCGTATTAATAATGTTACGTTGTACTTCTAATGACAAACCGTAGGCCTTCATCCTTTCTCTACTATCAGGTTCCGGAACTCTTACGTTAAGGCAGTCAAACCAATCGTTTACCTGTTGAGTTGTAAAATTACTCAAAGAAATAGTAATGTAGCATACCTTCTTACTTGTTTAAAGAAATCAGCGCATTCAACCCAATTTTCGTTTTCAAAAACCCCATTTGTACCACATCTGGTTATTGCTTTAGAAATAGTATGCGAAAAAAGTTTGGTTGCAAATTTTACTTTCTGCCTTTCAGCATTTTTGACATTTAGTTGAGCTTTTGAAATTTTATATGTTATACTTAAATCATGTTCATTAGTTACATCCAGCAATTTTTCAACTATTGATTTATTAATTTCTTTTCCATTAATTAGGAAACCCTGGTCCACAAAGTGATTTCTTATTAATTTTATTAGGTGAGGGACATCAGCAAATACAAAAATTTTTTCCTTGTTTGCTGGATTCTCAAACCAAGTTTTACTTAAATTAATGCCCAACTCGTTATGCAAAGACCTGTTTCCACCTCCTAGATCGCTGACCATCGCGACAACCTGGAAGCCTATAGCAAAGAATTAAATGTAGAATAAAAACATCTCGGATCTTAGTTCATACCTGATTTTTCAACATAATGTATAATTTCGAACAAAATGGTTTTTGTCATTTTGCAATCGTATGCATAAAAAATGGGTTGTTTCCAACTTTTGAACAGCCCCCTGAGCATAACCACTTGCACATAATTATAAGGCTTCAATGTTTTATCGTTACTTTTGTCGTACAAATAGGCCTTTCGAATTTTTATTTCATCAAACGATAAAACACATACTCTGTCAAGTCCAGTCATATCAGATCGTTTAATGATATTTATGACGGATTTCAAAATTCCAGGAGAAATATTGATTTTTTTGACCCAAGAACGAAGTGTGGATATTGCAGGGAATGGGTATCCTTTTTTCAAAAGCAGTCTGTAAGCTCGGGGGCCTGCTGAATAAATCACTACGGATTTTGACACATCTTCAATTGACCATCGTGGACGCCTTTTCGGATTCTTGATTTTTTTAATTTGTTCTGGTGTAAATAATTTCTCAAAAGCCTTGTGATCATCTTCAAGTTGAGTATTTTTTTGTTGTAGTTGTAAAATAATCTCGTCTCGATTATCAGTGTCTGTGTTAACCCTAAAAGAATTAAACGTGTAGTTTTCTAAGCACTATTTTTGATAGGATGTTATAAAATTCTAAAACTAAAAGGTTTACCCAACGTCCTTCGTACTGCATGCGTTTGCTTCGCATTCTACAAAACTAAGCAAGTCATCATTACCACCACCAGAACTATGAGAAAATTTACAACAGAATAAATAAATAGTATTTTGTTGCAAAACAGTAACTTACGTCAAGTCAATATGCTCAACAAGCTGTTTAACTAATTTCGAGCGCTTTCTTTTTTCCGTTCTTTGACTTCTGCTGCTCTCAGCCTGGGTTGCTGGATTACATCGGTGGGGTAAATTTTCAGTAGGAACTGCCTCTGGCTTCAATTGCCGCGAATTCTTTGTCGTGTAACCCAATAGTTCATGTTTAAGATTACGAGCATAGTCACTTTGATTAAAATGTTTTGAGCAAATTCGAGCATTATCGGTGCAAAAATGATCGCTACGTCGACAAGCATTTACCCAGACCTTCAATAAATTATTGTCGCTCGGAAATCTAAAGAACATTACTTCAATCTTTAAAACTCTTCGACTGATTGTCGGAATTGCAACCGAATATTGCACACCGCATGACTTCCGATTAATGATAATAGATGTATCAATGTCACTAACACGCACTAAGTCGCTCACTGACCACAAACAACACTATTGTTTCATACGTTTCACACAATACTGTACAGAAGTTCAATTTTCGCTTTTAAATTTTAAAAAGACGTGGGATATTTACTCTCCGCGTGACGTAGTCAAGAGGGAGGGAACATGCGCAATGTCGTATCTTTTAGGTCATTGTATCATGCTTCGGCACTTAAGAATGAATCGTTTGCCTGCCAAGGTTGGTAGCCCTTAAGCAGCTCGTATGGGGATTTACCAGTCGTTTTATTCCTGGTCGTATTTAGTCCCCATTGTGTTTGGCGTACTTCGTCGTCCCACCTTACTTCATCGTCTGTTGAAGCAGATAGTGCAGCTAAAATCGTCCTGTTGTATCTTTCTGCTTGCCCGTTCGCTCGTGGGATTGGAAAGAATCCTTGTTAGAAATTGTTGGCGTTAGATTTTCCGTAGTTGATTTGTACGAGTTTTCTAGCGCGGTTATGTATGCTTCCAGATTGCCTAATTTTGATTGAATCGCGTTAAGTTGCCGCCGAAAAATTGCACTTTTATCGCGCTGCTCCGCCACTGAGGTCATTGCACCCTGCGCATCAGCCGTTTTCGTTTTTCTTATATTTGACGACATTACGACAAAGCCATGCAACCTATTTGCTCAAATTGAGGAAAAAAGGAAAGACAAGAGAGTAGGAGGACTTCCCTTGCTTGGTCTTATATCCTGGGTTGAAACTTTATGCCGTGTTTTCTCGGCGGTATCGTTACTCGATACACAATTGTGCTTGCTCCACTCGGTTCTCGCACCTGCAGCGCTGCACGATGACTGGTGAAATGGGTCACTGGATTTGCCTGCACTTTCGGTTTTGCTTAAAATGTCACTTTTTGGTTTCGTATGGCCAAAACCACATTTTACGCACAATATCTACGCTCGAATGATCATTTTCATGTTATTGCGCTGGAATGAAACACTTCTTGGACGAGTGACGATTGATTTATTGAGTGAACGATCAAATGGCGTCGCATCGCCATGTCATCTCATCCCCCAATTCCTTCAACCGCGGTCCGCAGAGGGCGCGCCATGCCGGCTTGGGTGGGAAATTCAAAATTCAAAAAATAGCAACTGAACACTCATCGGAAGTCAAAAAAACTCTTCTCAGTTCTTTGCTATGTCTGAAGGAGTGTTGTTACCTGGGGTTCCATGTGCATGTGAATTTCTTTGATTGGGGTGGCGCAAGGGTTTTCAAGATACGGGGTGAATGTTAATAAACGATTTAATTCAACGACCATGCTCGTCGGAGTGCGGGCCAAGAATCTCCCCAAGGCATGTGCAGATACTGTCTATTCGATACTTAGCGTTTGTTACTCGAAAAGATCCAGAAAAGTACCAGATACTCATTTTAAAAGGTATTCGTTACTAAGTATCGATTTGCTGGTATCAACATGAGAAAACCGACCAATAAAATATCGGTATCGACTGTCTGGTATCGATAATTAATTAATGATCATATTTTTACGATTTCATTTTAGGAGCACGCGGACCCGATACCCGACAATTTACGTCGCCACTTCTTGGTCTCTGACGTGACCGTGACGCTATTTTGCCTGGTGCGTTGTCGGCTCTGCCCTTTCTTTCCATCTTGTTGTTATGTTGGCCCGTAACAAAGAACAAATTCAGATGTGAACTTGGGGGTGTTTTGGAACTATGTACGAACGGAAACAATAAATGTGTTGGATATTAGAGTTTTTGACTTTTCAGCTTAAATTCTTAGGGCTTAGGGGGTTGTTTGTTAAGCACTAATTTTTAGCCACTCTTATGATCATTTCGTTTCGTACGGTGGTGTGGTGAACTCTATTACAGCTGATAACCTTTGAACCAGAGAAAAATGTGAATCACCCTGTGGGCTTTGAACCTACAACCAGTCCGTTCTCCTCCACGAATTCGCGATGCACTCACCACTGTGCTACGGGACTCACGTACTTTCTCTCTGTTCAATCTCGCTCTCAACTTTCTCGAGTTCCCAATCGTCTAACCAACGATTATAACACAGCTTTTATTCGAACTTTTTAAATAAATCGAAGTATTTAGTAGTTAAGTGTCTTATTATTGCAAGTGCAAGTGTGCAAGAGAGGTCATTTATTAAATTCTTATTTATTTTATTTTTCAATCATTTTAAGCTGGAATTTTCTGAAAACCGGTTCAGCTAATAGCAATGGCCGATAAAAAGAAATCAAAAAGAAGCAAAATTTCGTTATATTTTACTCAAGATGAGAACTCTAAAGCAAAGTGTGATTCTTGCCAATCTCTTTTGTCGTACAAAGGTGGTGCAACGTCAAATTTTAAAAAAGCACCTAAAAGCGAAACATACCGCTGCTTATGCTGCATTAGAAGAAGATTCTTATTGTACTTCAAGTAAAGTAGCTAAGATGGCAATGAATAATTCAAATGAGTCAACAATTTCCACAGTTGCTGCTACTGTTACGGCAACTAGTTCGACATCAGCTTCAACTTCTGCTTGTGGTGTAAAAACTGACCATCAAGAACCTTCAACCTCATCAACATCTACAGCTCCATTACCTACCAACACTTCCATCAACTCCAACGAGGCCGTCCGAGGCAAACCTGGCAAACCAAGATAGATTCCTATTCTGTGCGCCCAATTTCTCGACAAAAAAAAACTTAATAACCTAGTTTTAAACATGATTATTAAAGATCTTTAGTCTTTTTCAATCGTTAACGATGAAGGTTTTGTCGAGTTAATGGCTGAAGTCGAACCTTATCAATTATCTGCCAGAACAACCTTTAGTAGAACCCTACTACCTGCTAAGTATGATGAAGCTGTCATTTTAGCTAAGAATAAATTACGTGAGGCAGCAAATGTAACTGTAACAACTGACACATGGACCTCTTCTGCTACAGAAAATTATATTGCCATAACAGCACATTATTTAGATAGAAATTGGACGATAAACTCATTGTTGGTTGACTGTTTTAAGTTTTCGGAAAGCCATACTGCGGAAAATCTTAGAAACAAAATTTTAAAAGTTTTAACGGAATGGAATATATCCGAAAAAGTCCATTGTGCAGTTACTGATAATGCGTTCAATATCACCGCAGCTATAAGATTAACAGGATAGACTCATTTGCCTTGCTTATCTCATACTCTTAATCTTATAGTTCAAAACGCATTAAAATTAGTCGATCCAATTCATAAAAAGGTCAAAAATAGTAGAATATTTTCACCGTAGTACCACAGCTGCTGAAAAACTTAATTCTTTTTAGATGCAAATTGAGGGGACAGAAACACCTTTAAAGTTGATTAATAATGTGGTAACACGGTGAAATTCTACATATTCTATGTTTCAGAGGATGTGTAATAATCAAGAATTGGTAGAAGCTGCTCTTGGAGTATTACATACTTTTCTAGAACTATTTACTACGGATCAATGGAGAATTTTAAAAGAGTTATGTGTGCTTTTAAAACCTTTCGAGATGATTACTACAGAATTAGGCTCCGAAAAATCAGTTTCGATTTCAAAGGTAATTTCGATGATAGGGGGATTAAAGACAGCTTTAAATAAACATTTAGGTCTTGAATCATCAATGGCAATAAATCTAAAAACCGAATTATTAACTGGAATCGTTCATCGATTTCCGCAATTTTAATGGCAAAGTCGACATTTTTAGATCCGCGGTTTAAGAGAAGTAGATTTACAGATGATAATGCTATCGCTAATGCTAAAGCAATAAATTCAGAACTTGTAAGTATAGTTAGAAAATCTGAAGAAAGCGAAGTTAGTGATAGCATCGATAATACAGAGATTTACCATTCTGATTCGGAAGATTCAATATGGGGAGATTTTGATAGGAAAACTTTGAGCGTGAAATCCAACCCCGGATCATCCGCAATCTTTGAGTTGAGGCAATATAGTAAAGAAAAAAATGTCCACAGAAAAGAGGATATTGGTTTATTTCTAGAAATTTCAAGGGCTAATATTTCGGCGGAGAAACACATACTTGTGTTCCTTTGGTTTGCTGGACATCAAGCAGCATCTTTTCGTGATGTTGCAGATCGCTTCAATTTATGTCTTAGTTCTCTGCCCGCTGTTATAAGTAGAGTATCAACTTTCTTGAGTTCTTTTGCTAGTGAACTTATTAAATGGCCAAGTACATTAAAAAGACTGAACATTATGAACTTCTATTATACAAATAAATCATTTCCAAATGTTATTGGTAAGTGCATTATACATAATAACATAAGTACCGTACAATGCGTGGAGGGGTATTATTATTACAATGTAATATGTTACAAATGTTATTAGTCCTAACTTGTAATTTATTGTAGGTGCTATTGATGGCAGTCACATTAAAATTGACAAACCTAGCCAAAGACCTGTTGACTATTTTAATAGAAAGGATTTTTACTCGATAGTACTCCAAGGTGTGTGTGACGAGGAACTGAATTTTATTGATATAGGTGTACATTGGATATCCAGGATCTGTGCATGATGCGAGGGTATTTAGGAATTCTACATTATTTGAGGATATCGAGACATTATGTAACGGTGAGTACTCATCGAGTAATGCACATCCTAAATACTTTACCATAAAATAATGTTATTTGCAGGTTGTTATTTATTAGGGGATAGCGCATATCCGCTGCTACATAATCTGCTAATACCATATCGTGACAATGGACATTTAACAGTTGCTCAGAAATATTTTAATAAGAAATTAAGCTCATGCAGGGTTTCAATTGAACATGCCTTTGGGTTATTAAAGAACCGATTTCGTCAGCTGTATCATCTGAAATTACGAGGTTATGAAAGAATATGCCACTTTATTCGTGCATGTTGCGTACTCCACAACATAAAGATGATATCACGATCTTTGCAGTTGAAGAAACTGCCATTGATTACCAGCCCGAAATACACTGGTTAGAGGCGTTTTTGAAACAGGTTCACATATAAGAAATGAAATTTGTCGTCAGTTATATTTAAATAAAAAGTGAACTACATACATGAACAGTCTTTAATTTTATGTTAAGGTAGCGTAATATTTGAGTGATTTTAAATGTAACTTAAGTTTGATTCCGTCCCGCAACTAATTTTCCAATAACTCATTTCTTTTTTCTAGCTGTTTGATCATATTTTCCCTTTGTGCGAATTTTCTGTCATCAGCATTTTTTTCTCTCTTCTGTTCTTTTTTCTATTGCTTTCCTTAGATTTACCAATTCTTTTGCAGTTGTCGAAACACTTCGCGGGGTATTACTTCTTCCTGCTGTTGGAGTAGTATGTACCATATTTTCTGAGGTAATCTCTGAAGTATTATCAACCCTTATAAAAATATTTTCACTAAATTATTTACTAAAGACAGTTAGGCTCGTATTTATAGTCGCTACTTAGACTTAAGATCGCCTCAATTGGGCAAATTCCTATATATTTCCATAGGAATTTGTTGACTCAAGTTGAAGTACAGAGTAAGCATCAACTATAAATACGAGTCTAATGAATTACGCACAATTCAAAACTAATAGTAATAGTAAGTACCATCATTTTCTGATTCTGTAATTTCAATTCTCAATTCTTCAAGCACTTTTCCATATTTGACCCTTTTTGCATCCATACTACAGGTGGTATCACACTTCCTCTCTCTAGCAATATGTCAGACAATTTTCTAAAACAACTTTGACTTTTATAATATGGAAAAATAATACCTACTAAATTTACCACCTTTCGTACGCACAAGTTTTCCTACCACGTCCACTTTTATTATTATTTTCGGTTTTATTCTTGATCGCTCGTTCTAAGGCTTTCCACTTGTTCTCACATTGTGCAGCTGTATAATTGTACCCATGATTATTTATACCCCGTTTTATGATCGCCCACATTTTCGCTTTAATGTTTTAATTTTACGCTGGTCTACTAATCCTTTTTTCTCCCTATATAATTCGATCAACAACTTTGTGGCATTATCAGGCCATTCTGCTTTTGCACTTGCAGATTGCTCCTGTTCATCTAAGGCTTTGTTGTTCATCTCCTCTGCCTCTTGAGAATTGTTTTATTCACGGTATGGTCCTCGGGCAATACTAATTGTAAGTACTCGTTTTTTGTAACTTCAATGAGTTGTCCGTTTTTTACTTCAATTGTACAGCTTAGAGAATATATTTTGTCGTATCGGGCATCATTGCGGGCCGCACGACTAGACTGGGCGACTGTCGTGTTGTTTATATTGAACCCTTGGAGAGAGGCTAGCCGGGAATCTCCTTGTGCAGACTCAAGCAAATAATTTCGGGCTAGCCTCCCTCCGAGGGTTCAAAATAAGCGAACAGGACAATCCGGACAGTCCCCAATCTAGTCGTGCGACCCGCAATGACGTCCGATACGACAAAACATATTCTCCAAGCTGTACCTACTGCTAATTCATATTTCCTACCATCTGCAAAAAAAATCAACTTAGAAATACACGTGAGCCAAACAATGACTTACCAGCTGCAGTTATAATGTAATTCCCATTGATTACATCGTCCACTTTGGCGTTTATAATTCTAATATTATTTTCCATCTTGCTCGGATCTTCAGCGAAGTTTTGAGGTTATGGTGATGTGTGTTACTTGTGTTCAAACAGCCGCCCAAATTACCTGTTTTCCCTGCACAACCTTACTCGACTTCTTGCTCCTCTTCCTGACCAGGTGCAACATTTGGCAGATCTAAGCAGTTCGGAGTTGCTTATTCAACACAAACGAACAGCATTTTAAGCTTTACACGAACTTGCTCGATGACAAACGAACAGTTGTTTTCTTACTCGGTCAACTCCAAGCAGAAAGAGTAGCACAAACGAACAAGCCTAATAGTTACAGACTCCCACTCCAGTGCCCAGCGAGAGAATATTTTCCAAAGCAGGACAGGTTATTTCTGACAGAAGGTGCCGACGGAAACAAAAAATGCCAAAAAAATAATTTTTTGCTCTCTTTGACCTATTGATGACTGTGCCTTTCACATTTGGTGTAAATTTAATGGGATTTATGCATTTATGCATTTGATGTTATGTTGGTTTGTTTACGTTCTGCTGGGACGAGCACCACGTGACGATGGGTACGTTAGTGGCGTAGCTTCGAAATCGTTCTAAGGAAAATTAACATTAGCCTCCCAATTTCCACCATTTCCACTCTGTGCGGTCGCAGTTATCAATAGGTTTGTTTATGTTCCTTCTTACTTCTATTCTTATAGCAAAAATTCACGCGTGACTATTTTAGGAAAAGTACACAAGGCAAATATTATCTACCGGCGCTTATGGATTTTGGCTAAACAACCACTTTTTTCCTCTTCTTTACCAGTGCTTGATTCTTCCTTTTTCTGAATTTTGAATTCGAGAACGAACTGTGTTAGAGGAACCATTCTTTCCGATTTTTGCGTCTCTATCAAGTGAAATTATAACAATTAAGTTAATTGTTAACTTCGGGTGTAAGAAGGATTTCTTCACTTAAAGAGGATAATTTAGATTCCGGTGTTCGGGAATCAAATAATTATCGTTTTATAACGGATCAAACACATAGAATTTTGTGAAAGGTATGTAAAAGCCCTCTATAACGGTCTTGTTCTCTATTTTCTTTTCCTTTCACTCTTAGCAAATCAATTTCGACCTTCATCGAGCTCCCAGCTCCAGGCAAGCGTCTTTCCTTGGGCCAGCTTCTCGACGACCAGCAGTTTTTCTCAGCTTTTTCGAGCGTTCTCAGCTTTTCCGAGCGTTCCAAGTTTTTCCGAGCGTTCCAAGCTTTTTCGAGCCATCCAAGGTTTCCTGAGAGTGACTCCGACTCCGACGTCCAGCGACCATAGAGGAAACGCAAGGTCATATTTTCCTACGCTTTTTTTGTTTATCTATTATTCTACAAATATCTCATTGTTATCGATCGCTAGATCCCACTATATTATTATCACTATAGTTGCTATTTGTTTATCTTCCGATTTAATATCATTATACTCCGGGTGTTTAGCTAAATTATTTTAGGTAATTATTAGATAAAGTTTTTTTGGTATCGCTTTTTTTAATATAACTTACACATTGTCAGCCTCAATCAGCTTTTCTTTCTCCGCGATTTTTATCACCCCTGAGAGTTTAAGTGCGAACAACCGTGACAACTCTGAACCGAGTTTTAACAAGTCGTGCCTTGAGGATCTCTATAAACTATTTACTGTAAAAAATGCGCGTCCCCAAATTATTAAATAAGCACCTTCCAAGCTCTTCAATTCAACGAATTAAAGGTTACCGTAAACTTTTATGCGCCGGTCACTGTATGTACACCCGGCCGATTAAGTAATGCACAGGAGGTGCACAAATAATCTACGTTTACCATATTATCATCCAGTATATTGGCGGGGTGTACTACATACAGGTAGGTAGGTAGATAAGTAGGTTAAGGGCCGGTTTACATACCCTCGGTCCACAGTTTATACCTGGATTTTGTCTTGTTCGACTTTCGTAAAAGCGCATTTACCTCGAGTTATTCCGGAATAGCGTTATTCCAGGTAAATTTTTTTTCGTAAAACCGGCCCTAAGTATCAAAGCATCGATATTTCAGTAATCATAAGCCAGCGCCAGCGTACCACGTTGTAGGTACGTTGCCGCCGGCCGAACCGATAGTATCGGTATCGAAACGATTGGTGAGAAATCCGACTGGTACGAGAACGAGTAGGAGCGCGATAATTGTAAAAGTATCGGTTTAAGTAACGAATTTTAAGTAACGAATACTCAACCAGAAAGTATCAATATCGATTCGATACTCAAATGTATCGATATCGCACACGCCTACCCTCCCATATATCTGATTCGTATTGATCGCATCTCGACCACCGCGTCAGCGAAGAATCGAGGAATGCTCACATGCAACAAGAGATTGTTTATCTGAGCTTTTTGGTCAAATCTGTCGATTTGTGTTGCGTTTAAAATGGGTTATCCGTACTGACAAATCTTCTTTCTGGAATGAGAATGCTGATGGATTTACTACTGTAGAAAACGTTGTTGCAGCTGTTGGTGTTTTGGTCTGTGCTGCCTGGATTTCTGCTAGCGTCCCATGAAGATTTGCAATTTGCTTAAGTTCTTCTACTTGTTCATCCATTTTGACCTAAATTTTCCTCGGTGCTAAATTTCACTTGACACAATGTATTGTTCTAAGAAGGCCGGGGTTGTTTTTAGATAATTTTTAATAGTCCCAAAACCAACCTCACGTGTGCTGCTCTCCGACATCCATTGACAAGTGACGTTTTATTGACAAGTGACATTTCGGCCCACAACAGTAAAATCATTGCCGATGGTGGTGTTAATTGTTCTAAGAACTTCCATGGTTTCTTTCTAGTATTCGACCATATCACCTTCACCCCGCTTTCTTTTCCGACTGGAAGTGGGGGTGGGGGCGACAGCAGGAAGGTAATCATGGTCTTGTATCCGATTTAGATCTTTTTCCACTGCATCTACCTCCGAAGAGGTAGCATTAGCTACATCTCCTAAAACAAAAATTATAATTAACATTAGTAAACATTAAATAAGCGACTTCACAAATTGCAAAGCTAACAGAAATTCAACTGAAAACTGATTTTCTTACCAAGCTGTCAGTGTTATTAGGCTTGCCGATGCCTGCAGCAAAACTGGGGCTAAGAATCCCCAGAACGCGCTCCTCCACCTCAGAAAGTTTTGGCCTCACACCAGAACCGCCCCCCGTCATTGTCTGCGCTCGTTTAATTTCTGAGGCTTTCTTTTTTAAGGCGTATTTCTAATCCGCCCATGTCTACAATTATAAGTGTGTTACTCGTTTGTACCTATAGTAAAATAACAACTTTCTATCTTTTGCCACTTTTCTACGGTTTTCACATAGTAGCCCAATCCATTTAACTGGATGGCAAGCTGCTCCTACAGTTAATTTAGTTGCTTTGGGTCTAGGTAAATTTGAATTTGTTTGTTGTTTTTTTTTACAATGACCATAGGGTTTAAAAATTTCGTGGGTTTGTTAACTTTGACGATTATTTTCTGTAACTTCATTCCTTGTAATTCGGTTTTAAGTGATTCTAGTAACTGATATGGAACTCTGGATTCTGGATTTCGGTTGAGGGTGTGGGGTCCAGAGGACCCCACCGGCACTTAGGCACACAGGTGGGCCCATTGTACCTCCCCTCGAGTTTGCCGCTCCCCCTTCCCAGTTCAGCCCTCAGTCCAGCCGATTTTCTCGACGAACCTGAGGACCAGACCCGGTGGGGTATCGGCAATGCTGGCCATACTCGGCCAGAAGTCCCCCAGTATGGATCCTCTAATTGGTGCGAGCGCCGGACAGTGACACAACACATGTTCCGCCGTCTCGTCCTCTTCATTGCAACCGCGACACGTGGGGTCTGTGACGACTCCCATTCTGTGTAGGTGCCCATTTAGCCTGCAGTGTCCTGTCCATATTCCCACTAGCTTTCGCAAGCCGTCCCTGGACAGGTGTTGGCAAAACTTTGCAGTCTTCAGGCATGGTGCTTTGATAGCGGCCCTAGCTTGTCGACAACTTTCCATCGATACCCATCTGTCGGTGTGACTCTTCAGGGTATCCGTTTTTATAAGGGAGTTGAGGGTTGCCATGGACAAGGGCACAACCGGTTCCGGTCTTGTCGGAGGGCTATTCTCATCGCTTTCTCATTTCCCTGTATTCCAGAATGCCCTTTGACCCATATGAGTTCAACGGCATTTGTTTGTGCTATCCTCTCAAGAACCAGGTGGCACCGCCATACCAGCCTCGACGTGACACAGGTCCCGCCGAGAGCCAGCAGCAGCGCTCTACTGTCCGTGAGAATCTGCACTCGTTTGTTGCATATCTCGCGTTCTGCAACTATAGTGGCTCCCCGGATTACTCCCATTGCCTCTGCCTGAAAGACAGTGGCATGGGTTCCAAGAGCTAGGCTTTCGCCAAGAACCAGCTGTTCAGAAAATATTCCACAGCCGGATCCTTGACTGGTTTTTGAGCCGTCTGTATATATACAGATATCCGGCGTTGTCTTACTTGTAGTTTCTATCGCAATGGTGTAGGTTCTGGCAAAACAGTATTTTGCTCTTACCCGGTCGATCTCAGCACCCATGATGGGTGATCTCTTAATCGCCCCATCCAGCACTGCCCCGTGTCGGGTTCCCCTACCCCTCTCCTGCCACATTCCTCCATTCCGCAGCCTTAGTGCCGTGGCCAGAGCCGACGCCTCCACGAACAAGTCGAGTGGGGTCATGCATAGCACCACCTCCAAGGCAGCAGTTGGGGTAGATCTCATAGCGCCTGTCACCGCAAGACATGCCAGTCTCTGCAAATGGTTGAGGCGTATCAATTCATTCTTCTGTTTGGTTCTGGGCCACCAAACGAGAGCACCATAGCAAAACATAGGTCTAATGACAGCTTTGTAGATCCATAAAAGGATTTTCGGGGTGAGGCCCCATGCCCTCCCCACAACCCGACGACACTGCCAAAAGGTCGCACATGCTTTGCTTGTTTTTACTTCCAGATGTTTGCTCCAGCTGAGTTTACTGTCAAGTATTATTCCCAGATACTTGACCTCCTTTGCCAGGTGGAGTTGGGTACCTTTAAGACGGGGAAGTTTTATATCTCCCATCTTTCTTTTTCGTGTAAACAGAACCATCTCCGTCTTTGCAGGGTTAACGGAGAGGTTTTTCTCGTTGCACCATTTGTCAAGTATGCCCAGTGCTGTCTGCATCAAATTGCAGAGAACACTCTCAAACTTCCCAGTTAGCAGAATTGTTATATCATCTGCGTATCCAATTGTGTGAAAACCTGCATCGTTGAGGCGCCGCAAGAGGTCATCCACTACTATGTCCCATAGCAGCGGGGACAAAACACCCCCTGAGGACACCCCCTGCTCACCACACCTCTCGAAACCAGATCTCCAACACTAACTTGTACCGCTCTGTATTTCAGCATGTGTTCAATCCAACCCATCAAGGTTGGCGAAACATTACGCCTTGCCAGAGCCAGTCCTATACTTTCAAAGGTTGCTTTATCAAAAGCTCCCTCGATGTCTATAAATACCCCTAAGGTTGACATCTTACTCTCTAGGGATCTTTCTAGCCGCGTCACAACAGCGTGCAGCGCCGACTCAGTGGATCTACCCGGGAGGTAAGCATGTTGCCCGGGGTGCAATGGATGTTCCCGTAGGTTTACATCTCTGATTTCTCTATCGCGCAATCTCTCCAGCGTTTTTAGAAGAAACGATGTTAAGCTGATCGGACGATATGATTTTGCCAGGGAGTAGTCCGCTCTACCTGGCTTTGGTATAAAAATTACTCTTACCTCCCTCCACTCCAGCGGTATGTATCTCAAAGCGATACACGCGCGGAAGATTCGCACCAGGTCGTTCAGCAGAACATCCAGGCTCCACTGAAGCAGCGCCGGATATATGCCATCCACACCCGGAGACTTGAATGGGAGGAAGGTGTTTATGGCCTAGCTCACCCTCCTGGCGTCCACGACTTGGGCCGCCACTCCCCAGTCCCCCTCACAGGGCTGCGGAGCAGCGGAGTCCGGCCATCGATGATCGGATACCAGGGTGCATCCCGGGAAGTGTGTTATCAGCAATTCGTGGGCAGTTTCCACAGGGGTGGAAGTAAAGGATCCATCTCCCCGCTTTAAGCTGCCCGGTTGTTGATTAGGATCTTTAGATAAAATTTTCATCAGCCTGGCGGCTGATGCAGTGGATTCGACTCCGCTGCAGAAGGATCTCCATGCATCGCGTTGTCTTTGTCTTATTTCCATTTTGTACAGTCTCTGGTGCTTTTTACAAGCCTCCCAGTCTTCTGCACTTCTGGATTTCTTAGCCTTATTGAAGAGTTTGCGGCCCCGGGTTTTCATCCGATCCAGCTCGGCACACCACCACGGTGTTGCCCGACCTCGACCCTTCAGATTCCCCTGGGGACAGGACGTCTCGAAAGCTGAAATTATCGCGGTTCTTAGGACAGAAACGCCTTGTTCGACATCAGCAGATGTCCTTATCTCTTGTGGCAGTTGGCCGTTCTCCAGGCCCACCTTTAGGTTCCTAATAAATTGTTCCCTATCAGTCCGCCTGGGATTCCTAAACGGTTTCAGGTCCACTGCACAACACTTTATTGTAAAACTTATCCATCTGTGATCCGACATGGATAGATCCGATGTCACGCGCCAGTCTAGGATTGATTTTGATATATCTAACGATGCCAATGTGACGTCAATTACCGTTTGGCATCTCGACGTCACAAAGGTGGGCTCGCTGCCCTTGTTAAGTATATCTAGTTTAGTGGTAGAAAGGTATTCCAACAGTGACTTACCCCGATTGTTGTTGTCCGTGCTCCCCCACGCGATATGGTGAGCATTGGCGTCACATCCAATTAAGAGGTGCTTTTTTCCTGTCTCACAGTACTCCACCAGCTCCATCATCTCCCTGCTAGGGGGCGGACTGGGCGAGTCGATGGGCAGGTAAATCGATGCTATAATAACATCCTCTTGGCCTCTTCCTATGTCGCAGCCGACCCGTATGACCGTAAGGTCACCGGTGCAGAATTGCGTCAGCAGATTGGCCTGTAGTTGGCGTGGAGCATAGATTGCAGTCCTAGGCCTGTTGACGTTAGAAGCGGTATGTACAGTACCGTTCAGATTGCCCAACCCACAGACCCGGGCGTTAACGCACCAGGGCTCTTGGATGAGAGCTATAGTATCCTTCCCACTGTCGAGGTGTCGGCATAACATGGCCGTCGCCCCTCGAGAGTGTTGCAGGTTTGTTTGTAATATATTTACCTTGTTTGCCATGGCAGGTGTCTAGATGGGGAGGGATGCCCGGTTCACTTATAGCGGCCCAGGTTCCCGTTCCTCTATTGCCGTAGTGGGCTTGTCTTGCGGCAGGTCAGGTGATTTTCGGTCAACCTCCATCTGTGGAGGGACTTCCAGCAGCTGCCTACCGCTAGCTCCGGCTCCATGAAGCCGCACCTTTAGCTGGTCAAAAATAAGGGATATTTTCCCTTCCCGCGCCAAGAGTTCGGCCTTCACGTCCTCCACCACACCAAACACGAGAGCACGCCCCTGTGGAGCCTCCCTGATGGCATCGTGAAAAACGATCCAGCTTCCCACCCTGGCCCATGGGTTTTGACGCTTTAAAGCCCCCAAGATCACGTCCCTGTCAACCAGAGGGCCCGGTATCCAGAGCGTAGCCTTGGTGAGCTTTGGTAGTTGGTCGGCCTGTACAACTTCCAGTCGTGCTCCATCCCATAATGGTTGGAGCTCCGCTACTGTTGTCTTTAGCCAGGCCAAAGAAGTATCGTCCGAACAGTTGATCTTTAAGACCTCCTGTGCGTACGTTATGCCGCGGAACGTTGGGGCCGGTCGGCCGTCGTCGGGGCCGCTCAACATGTTGAACAAGCTCGACTTCAGCTTGCCCTCCACCAGCGCCGCCTGCTCAGCCGTTAACCGCCCCAAAGAGTCGGTGTCCCAGCTCTGTTTGTTAATGATCGCCACCCTGAGATGGTTGACGAGCATTTGATTCCACCTTTTTGGTGCAGAGGATTCAGTCCCCGGTTCAGGTGTCTTCCCCCCCGGGAGATTGCTCCCCGACGAAGAACCACGCGACCCATCGGACCTTTCCCCTTTTTTAGGTTTAGGCACCCTACTAGGTTCAGGCACCCTCCTTGATTCGGGAACCTTCCTCGGTTCGGGCACCCTCCTCTTCGGGAGATTACCTCCCGGTGAGGGGCCGTGCGACCCGTCGGATCGGTCCCTCTTTTTTGAAGCCGTTTGTCGCGGTTCATAGTCAGGGCGATTGAGACCCCTAGGTCTGCCCCCATAACCCGCGACTGTGCTGCTAGCCGCTGCAGGAGCGGCATTGGTGCCCCGGGCCTCTTCTGCCCGGCGCTCCCTCTGCATCTTCCTTTGGGCGGCGCCACTACGTTTCCTCGGATACCGGGTAGTTTTTTCCCCCCGTGGTGTCGTCTCTCCCACGTGGGGTTTTGTTGCAGGCAGCAGCGGTGAGGCATACACCTCGCCCGCTGCCACCTCGTTGTTAAGCAGCAGCGGTGAGGTATACACCTCGCCCGCTACCACCTCGTCGCTTATTGGTATATTTTTGTTATCCATACGGGGATTCTGTTCTTCATCTCCCGAGCTCCCCACCCACCATGGAGTCCAACCAGGGGACGTCGGTTCTCGACGCCAGGGCTACCCGGAAGATATAGCTTCCAAGGATCAGCAACACACGAGCCGGACCGGCAGACCTCATAAGCAGAGACCACCGGCCGACTGCGTGCCCCTTTCGCCCCAGAAGCTCACCCTGCTGGCCCTCTGACGGGACAGCGCAGCCGATTGATCAAGGTCGGGCTAGGCCTTGACCGCCTGTCTTGGTTGAAATCCGGGCCAAAGTGGTGTGTTGTCCACCACCTGGGGCGTACCCCAGGGCGGGCTCAACCACCAGGATCCCCTCATCCACCCTCACAGGTCGCCACGCACGGCACAAACACGTGGGTGACCCTTATACATCCCCCGCCCGGACCACTAGCACGAGGGATGGGTTTTCTGTCGGGGTTTGCTCCCTTAACCGAGACGTGCCCGTTATTTGAAAAGGCGCCGGCAGTCGCCTTTCACCCTCTCCTCTTAGCTGCGGTAAACCGCATTTCCAGGGCCGCGACGTGGACGCGAGAAGTAGGACTAGAGGGGTCGTAGGCTTACCGTTTTTAGGCGTGCTACTCGGGCATTGCTCAAAATTTATGAACTGCCTACTCGATATAGACAGCCCCTCTGAGACCCAAACCCCTAACTTGGGCCCTATGGAACTCTTCTGCAGGTTTGTATTTTGCTCTTGTATTCCTCCTTCAGTTTAAAGTTGTAAGGCCGCATATTGATGTTACCTATTCTTTTGAAAGTGGATTGATCGTGTTTTAATATTTTGTCGATGTTTTCTTGTAGTGAACTTTTGTTTTCATTCATTACAATTGAATCAATTTTTTTGACACAATTTAACTTTGGACTTTGGACAATTAATAATTTTAATTTTGAAATCGTTGTTTTTCCTATTACGGGCAATTGCTGACGTCTTGTTCCAATTACCAGAAAGTTTAGTTTTACGCCTTGTTGAGCAATAATAATAGCTTTTTACCCGCGTATCCTATTAAGAAACCTGAAAAGGGTTTTTTATACAATCGTATCGAAATAGTACCATTTCGAATGTCATTTTCATGTTAAAATGACGTGTTTTTTTTCACTATACTGTCACTTTTTCGCACTAGATACAAAATGTAAAATTAACTGACAAACACCTCAATTATCAATGAAATGTTGATTCTGTTATGTCGCATTTCCTAGGAAACGAAAAATTGTGCAACTAGATTATGCAGTAAGAATGTGCAATTTTATTCTTTCTTTTTACATTTTAAACAATTCTGGCCACGATTGTATAAAAAATCTTGTATGTAGTACGTTGCAAAATTCGCGTTTTTCGCGCGCGACGTGTTACCAAACTCGCTTCGCTCGTTTGGTAATATTCACGTCTTGGTGCGAAAAACACTTTCATTTTGCAACTTACTACATAAATAGCTATTTTATACAATTATATCTAAATAGTACCATTTCGAATGTCATTTTCATGTTGAAATGACATGCCTTTTTTACTATGTTGTCATCTGTTCGCACTAGATACAAAATGTAAAATAACAGACATACACCTCAATTATCAATGAAATGTTGATTCTGTCAGAAAGACAGCATTTTGCGTAATGGTTCTTTTTATGGCATTTATTACACGTTTTTCCGAACGCGGGGCATTTGCGATAGTTATGAAACGATCCCCTCTTTTTACACTGGTTATTGTAGGTACTGACCTTTTTGCGCGTTGTTTCTATACTACTGACCTTAACGACGAGACGGTGTCAGCTGCTCTGCATTGTGTGGTTTTTTACTGTCATGGTTTCTGGTTGTCAATCGCTTTCTTAAGTCTTTCGGGATTCAGTTTCCGTAGGTTCCAGCTTAGTGGTTTTGTCTGGTCCCCTCCCGCCGAGTTGGTTTCTTTATACACCCATTTGAACTCTATATATCAGTGGTCACTTAACGACTCATCTTCCAATGTCCGCCATTCCTTGATCGTATGTACTCTGTCGACACGCGTAAGTGTGAGATCTATCACGGAGGTGTGCACTCCTCTCACCAGAGTCCATTGTTGCTCTTTGTTGGTTGTTATTAGATCGTTTTGGGCCATCCATTCGGATAGAACTGCCCCTCGATGGTACCCCATTCAATGGCTTTGGCGTTAAAATCCTCCGTGATTAAAATCTCTCCGCGATGACGGCTTAGTGATGTCCCTATTCGTTCCAGAAGTGCAGTAAATTTTTCTAACGTAGAATTCGGCGATATGTAGCAACTATAGATGGCTACATCATTCACACACGCCCACACAAAGCCCGGTTCTCGACTTGTTTTGCCTACTTCCAAGGTCGCATTCATGATTCTAATATCCGCGTGTGACCTTTGGTCCACGATCCACTGGCCACCATTTACCACCGCAACGTTCGGCTCTGTCACCAGAAGGACATTAATTCCGCTTTTCAAGGCCACTGCCATCAACAAGTCGTGGGCCTGTCTGCTTCTGTTGAGGTTTATCTGCAGGTAGCCCATCTGAACTACTTTCGCTATATTTTCTATAGGGATCATTTAAACACAGCAGAAACAACAACATACCATAAATAACTAGATATATATGTCGTAGTCATTGGGCGTAATGCGTCATTTCAGAGAATGCCCGGCAATCGCTGTAATTATGATCGTTAAACTTTCTGTTTTAGGGCAAGGAAAAGGTGAGGAGAGTAGGCAATTTATGAATTTGGTGTTGCTTATCCTCCTCACCATTCCCTGTGTTTTCCTTGCCCTAAAACAAAGAGTTTAACAATCTTAATTACAGCGATTGCCAGGCATTCCCTGAAATGACGTATTACGCCCAATGACTACGACATATATATCATAAAACTTTCGTTTTTTTTTTGAAAGATAGATGCATAGACCGGAATGTATACCGGATGTTCCTTTTGAGAGAAATCGGGCATTTTCTGCTAAATGTAAACATTTTTTAATTGAAGCTAATGCACAAAATACAGTCTTCTTAAATATGCTTTTCAACATTCTTATTCACTTGTCATTTAGTCAGAAATGATATCAACTTTATTATTTCAAATAGCAACACATTATTTTTTTAGCAATTTCTGGTTGATAATTTAATTCTGAATCCAACGATGTATTACAAAGGGGTTGTTGTATAAGAAAAATTTTGAGAAAAGTGACTGAATGTGAAATTACAATTTGCGGCACAGCCTTACTTGATAATGTGAAACGTTCTCACGCCGACACAGTTTCGGGGTGTTTTATCTTATAAAGTTTTTGTATACTCCTCTACATTTGAGGGTCATCTGGTTCTATGATGACCACTTTGACTACTTAGGGTTCCTTATTTTTACTTCCGTGTTTGTGAAAACTTTTTTTATCCCATTCTTTATTTTTAATGAATCTTCGGCTTTTGTTAAAGTTCACGCGCGCGCTGTCTCTCGCTTACGGCAGTGCGAGTCCAACTGTTGAATATTAAACCTGTATCAAAACCAACACAAATTCTTTTAAATTTACAGTCCATTAAACAACAACACGTTCTCTTCTTGCAACCTTCTAATTTTCTCATCTTTGCGCTGGATTAACGCAAGCATCTGTGCTACGTTTTCCATCAAGCTGGTCATGTGCTTTCATACTTCCGTCAATCTTCTTGGGCCCTGGCTTCAGACGTTTCAGTCGCTGTTTTAGCTTTTTCTCTGGCGAGGTATCGTTCCTCGTTTTCGGATGGACTTTCACCCGTTTCTTCTTGTTCGTCTCTCATTTCTGGTTCACAGGTTTTCCAAAAACACTTGAGCACTCTTTTTTTATTTTGCGATTCCGAATCACGTTTTTTTTAGGATGAATTGAGGTTTGTTGTGGTTTAAAATTTTAATAAAGAAACATAGAGAGAAATAATAACATTGTAATAATGGAATGGGCCCCTCGCGCCGCTACTCGGTGGTCGAGTCACTACTGACCTCGCGCGCGACCCACGAGCGGTAGTCTGGACTGGATGTAGGGAGACGCGCCAACACTACCTAGTCATTAGTAACCTCTGTAACATGATAATCAGAGCAATTCTGTTTTGAAGTTATTTGCTAACAACCTTCCTAGCTAGTAATATCCTATTGCAACCGGCTATTCTATTGCCGGGCACCTTGGTAATAACAAGTTATTAGCTACTCTTGACTCTATTTCAACGCTGACGTTATCAAATGAGTCTAATCATAAAATGCAAAGCGGTAAAGCGTTAATAAAATATATTTGAATTGCGTTGATTAGACAGATAATGCCAGTTGAGAAAGCGTATACTTACTTATGCAACGCGTTGCCGGGCAGGAAAAAATTAAGTAAAATATTTTGTATTTGATATACCTACATGTAGGTATCTTTTTATTTCTTACGATGATTTGAGGAAACAATGAGGAAAAACGGTTTGAATATACATCAATGAGAAATAGGTAGTTCTGTCAATGTAGGTAGGTATGTATGTACAAGAAACAATAAATATTAACAAGGGTACTTACACATCATAGAAACTATTTTAGTTGTTGATACCTAGATACATACAAACTCGTAATAATGCAGCAGTGTTACAGGTACTTAATTAAGATAAAACAATAATTACAACTTTAATACAAAATAATATTACAATAGGGTCTGGCCAAACACAGTCCGTAAGCCACTCTGACCTCACTTGGGTTTGTCGAAAGCTAAAGCCATCGCTTTGTCGTGTTTCAGTAGTTTAGTATCGACGACATCTTCCTCGGTTCTGTAGACGTTAAGGCTGCCGTAAAGAGTTGACTAGGTCAGTTTCCGCCCAGATTTTAAATTAGTTAGATCACCAAACATACAGGAAATTGGCGCCACAATGTCTGGGTGAACCACAGCCTAACGAACATTTGAAACCGAAAACAAAATTTTATAGCCCATTAACTTGCCCGAGACGTGACCGAAACCATAATATCAACGATAATATACAAATCCCGACTTCTCCTAACTAACAGATGTGTGTAGCGGTTTTGATATGTGGCGAAAGAGCTCGATAAGTCTCTGTGATATAAAGATCAGATTTGAATTGATCTTTGGTTTTCACCTCAATCAAATCCCTCTCTTCTCTTGTCACCTGATATATAACAAAGAAAAAATAAGAGGCATAAAGCACAAGAGCTGCAGAATGTTTTACCTGTAAATGTTCTATAATCCGTTTACATTGGTCGTCTATATATTTCTGGGGGAGTTCTGGTTGGGTGGCGTCTTTACCGTAATCTCTATCGACAGTTCTCTTGGCCTTTGGATCAGCAGGTGTCCTTTTTGGCAGGGGCAACTCGAGGCGCCTCTTGCTTTTCATGTCTTTCTCCCTCATGCGCTTTTCAATGAACTTTTTGAAACTTTTACCAGGGCTAAGCTGTGTGGCCCGTTTCCAAGATTTCCGGTGCCAATCAAAGCTCCGATTGTACCGTAGAGCAGCCAAATCCATCCTTCTCGTATAAGACCCCCTGGATGTTAGATTCAGTCTTTTCCCGGCGTTGAATCTAGCCGCCACGCTCATAAAGGTCTCCACGCAGTTGGTTGTGCAATTGCCTACAAGATATGGAGTTTTTCTTAGCAAACCCTCCAATGCACCTAAAAAAACAAATTACCATTAGATGAGAAGATAGTCTTTGATATTGAAATAGTTACCATAAACATGATTATATAATCCGGTTTCTTTCAAAGCTTTCACGTCATCTAAATTCTCTTCACCCAAAAGATTGCAATAAGAATCTTTGCAATTCTTATGGTCACCAAAAACGTGTAAAGGACCATTTCTCAAATCCTCGGTTAGTGCAGCTTCGTTGTTTGTCGTAGCTCGGTGGTAGATCACTGATTGGGCATTTTTTTGTTACTGTTCAATCTTCTTAGCTGTTAGAAGTTTCCTGGCTTCTGCCGATACTTTGGTGTTGTTTTTAATTTTGTATAAATACTTCCCATAGTTTTTAATACAATGATTAGAACATTTAATTTTCTTGACTTCCCTGCCATAAGGAACCTGCTGAACGATTTTTGCATGTACACTGCTGTCCCCGTCAGCAATAAACGTTTTGAAGCGCAGATTATACTCCTGTTCAGCTAAGCAAAATCCTTGCAGAATTATATCTGCTTCCATGGCAGACGATGAACCTCTCCAGTTCAAAAAACAGTGGTGGGGTTTTGGATCCTGCCTGATATTTGCGGCCCTTGCACATATTGCACAATATTTATTTCTAACGCCTATAAATAATATGCGATTTGTCCATTTGCCCACTATAACTGCCTAAAACAATAAGGTTCAATTATATTAAATACTGTAATAGAAGATATTATGTATAGACGTACCACTCCTGCAGCTGCATTATAGCTGTGACCCCAAGATCTTTTGCTCCACCCGCAATCACAGTATACAGTGGTAAAAGGCACACCATCTCGATCTACGTCACCATTCATCACAGCTAATCGACGTTCTTCTTCTGCATTTGCTTGCAGCTCTTCGTTCAACTGATCATGCCATATCTAGTAGGTAAAATATAAAAGTAAATTTACTACTAACTAAAATTATTTTTTTTAAGTAAAAAACTTACATTTCCAAGTGTGTTTTCTATAGCCAGAAATGTGGGCTTATTCATCATTGGTATGTCCATTGCTTAGAAAATTTCTTCCAATTGTCCATAGGTACTGCCCACGGAAAGAGTTCCCCAAACTGCACCTGTGCTGATTAGCGAAATCTCTTTTTTTGGATCTTCAGTTCTTTTAATTATGCATTCATTGCACATCGTACAGTTAAAATGAATGTTGCTTACTAAACCAAGGCCTCTAGATGTCTCATGATCTGGATATAGTTGACCATTACATTTTTTTGCTATAGACAATTTGCAGTTGCAAAGCCCATTTCAAAACAAATCCCAAATCAACGATGCGATGACCTGGGAGGTTGTATGTGAAAGCATTTACAACCTCCAATTGTTGAGGCTCACTGCAATTTTTAAAAAAAATAAGATAAAATAAAAATTGTAAACAAAAAAAAACCTGAAGTGAGCTTCTAAATCCTCCAAAGGGGCATCTTCTTCAACTGCTTCTAATTCTCCTTCCGAAGGAACTGTAGCGAATTTGTCACTTTGAACATCTACGTCTTTAGAAAATGTTCGTTCCAACCTCGTGGCTTCTACTAAAATGGTAATACATGGTTAGGTAACATAGGCCAGTGAATAGAGACATAATAACTCAAAAATTTAACAATAATTCTAACATTTTTTAAAGGTAGCAAATATAATGCATACCAAATTAAACCATACATCCCTGACACTGTTCACCAAAAAATTTAATGAACATCAAAAAATCTTAATGCAACCCAAATATACTAAATGTTTACCAAATTTAGAACACTCAAGTGACGCGTCCGTGCTGGTACATAATAAATATTCGCGCTATCCATTTATATATAAAAATTAGATCGTTTTCCAAATAACTCGACAAAAATCTTCAAATGTTTCAAAATTGACACAAAAATGACAACTGATGACAGGTAACTGCGATAAATGTGTATTTCTTGTCAGATAATATAAAAAGCAAAAATGATCAAGATACAAACATAAAGTGAACTTACTAGAAAAACTTATGCTGTTTTTATAAACAAAACATCTGGAGCACTTATTATAAATTTATCTGTCCAGTTATTTGAAAAACAATTTAATTTTTTAGGATTATTCTTGAATTTTGTAATTATTATTGGGTGATTAATCAAAAATGGTTACAAATAGCCATAGGGGTGTACTTACGAAAAATATTCCTTTTTAGTTTCTACATCATATCGTTAAAAAATACGTATAAAGGTGTTTCATTTAAAAAAATGGAGAAAATTAAATTCAAAAGTTCTAAATCCCCCTTGTATAATCGTCTTGACTCACCCTGCATATTCAAAAATAAGTTCCGGTTATAGACTTTTCTCTCTAGTTTATTTGTGTTTTTAAATCAAATTTCTACCCATCATAGAACTCGAGCTATCAAAGTCGGACGCACTATTGCCCCACCCTGTATATTACGGAAATCAATATCTTTTTTTGTGCAAACCACTTCCATTTTTACTCTTATTTTCTTTGCCCTAGCAAATCTACATCTATAATTTTACATAAAATTATTTACCATTTGCACAACATTTTATTGCTTGTGTATTTTTGATCAAC
Source organism: Schizotus pectinicornis (assembly GCA_951805265.1). Classification (NCBI taxonomy): domain Eukaryota; kingdom Metazoa; phylum Arthropoda; class Insecta; order Coleoptera; family Pyrochroidae; genus Schizotus; species Schizotus pectinicornis. Next base: position 15,571,186 of record OX638207.1, on the reverse strand, counting down.
AAATAGTGTTATTAACTGCTAAATAATATAGGACACTGTCGAAAATTAAATGTCTTTGTATTATGTTAGAATTAAATGCGGAATAAAATTTGGTGAACATGTAGTATTTATGGTCAACAAAAGTTATTTTGGCGAATAAAATATATAACAGGCCAGCATTATGTCAATATTTGGTTGTCGCTTTAAGATTATGTATTTTCTTAATTTTGGTGAGCATTTAATATTTTTGGGAAACAAAAGTATTTTTTTGTATGAAAATATTGGGTACATTTAATAGACAGTTAAATACCACCCGTTTTTAAACTTTTACGTGTAATGTGTAACGAATCGAAACGCAACTATAAAATTTTGCAACTCGATTAACGGTTGGCATTATTGTGAAAATCGGAAAAATTTTAATTAAGGGATATCTCGACGGGAAAAAATGTAACATCGTTGCAAACTCGATAGAGTTTTCATTACAATATCAAAATGCACTGCAAAATTTGCAGGAACTTATGAATTAGGGGCAAACTTTTCAAAAGGCCCCCGAACCGATGTTTTGACGCGAGTACCTACTTTAATTTTGGACCGTATACAAATCTCTAACTCTTCACACTGATTTTATTGAAACATTTTGGTTTGGGGGAGAGATAAAGTTTTTAAAAATTTTTGGAGCGCGTAAGAACGCGGGCGCATACATTTGTACAAATTTTGTTGAAAAAACCAGCAGGGGAAGGGGGGGAGACAACTCAACGCACCCTGGATGAAGCCAAATAAAAATAAAAGTTTGCTTTTTGTACATACCTGTTGATTTACATTTTACTTCACGTCCTGAATCAGCTGTAGGCACGTCATCATTTCGGTCGAAAGCAATAGCTGAGTCGGCAGGAGATTCTTCTTGTACGGTTTTTCGAGTTCTGTGATAACTCTTGACAGCTTTAGATGCTTTACTTCTTTTACAGACACGCAAAGGTGGATATCTTCTGCTTCTCCCCATAGCCAAAACACTTTTTGTAGGCTCACTTCTGTTCACTGAAAAAAAACTGAAAAAAAATAGTAATGCAGTATCCTGCTCAATTCCGCCAAAGAGATGTTGATTAGAACTTCCTCGGCACTGTATCACTAATTGGCACTTCACGTTCACTTTCACCAAGCGCGATTCCACCAACTCAACGAACAATATTTTGCTCTCGAAGATGATCGCTCAGAAAAGAAAAACTATGATGAACCAATAGGTAATTCGCACACTCAAAACGCATAGGTTAGATTCAAAATTCAAAATCGAACAGACCTTTTTTCTTGTCTTCGCTTTGATGATGGGCCGGAACCTGGTTCCTCTACCCCGTAATCTGAAAATATTGGTTATGTCGTGTGTAGGTGTGTTATTTGTGTCTGATGGGACCGGTCATAATGCGGGTGTCGCGATGGTTTTACCTGGTTAAAACCGATTTCGGCCGTTTTAACTTGTTCGACGGTTCCTCGCCGTAATCGACGGCTTTACGGACGAGGGGGTTTGTGTGTTCGGTGGCGGAAGCAAAAAATTTTGAGGCGTGATCGCGGAGGAATTCGTCAATATATTTGATTTCGGCGTCTTTATGGAGTTGATTGTTGCGAACGAACCAAGGTGCGTTGAACACGAGTCGAAGAGATTTATTTTGGATGACCTGAATTTTATTGAGGTGTGTGGGAGCCGCATGGCTCCAGACAGGGGACGCATAGGTCATTATGGGTCGAATAATACTAAGATAAATCCGCAGTTTGTTATTGGGAGAAAGACGACTTTTGCGACAGAGGAGGGGAAAGAGTTGGGCCAAGCAACCGCGAGCTTTGTTCCTGGCGTCTTCTATGTGACTGGACAATCGTAAACCTTTGTCTAGGGTCACGCCCGTGGTCTAAATATAATGGCCTGTCAGCGCGCATGCACCCCCACCTCTCTCTAAAACTGTGACGTCACTCACGGAGCAAACTTGTGGATATTACCGCGAGTATTACTATAAAGCCGTACGGATCGCTACATAAAATTGGCACATTTGTTAGAAATTACTTTAAATAAAAATTAGGTATAGTGTGGTAAGTAATGATCGCCTATAATAATTACTTCCAAGTTTATAACTTCTGGTATACAAATAATATTTCCAAAGTATGCTCATTTAAGTAATTTATTTCAGAAAAAAATACAATTTTGTATACAAATAATACGTAACATATTACATAATAAATATATAACTATTTTTTACAATTGGTAAATTTACTAATTTTTTTATCTAATCTCTTTCTACAATTTTCAAAACTGATTTTCTTATTCAAGTCCCTCAAGCGGATGTATGTTCTGGTACGTGCCATACACAAAACCACCTCAAAAGGCATCGGATCAGTTAATTGTTCTGCCGTACTTTTTGCCAATGTTGTGAAAATTTTAGATTCCCCTGATAATGAATTGCCGTGAAGTTTCCGAAATTGTTGGTCTAGGATTTTTCCCATTTCTATCATTTTATCAGAAGGATACAGCAAATTTCCCCTAGAAATCGTTTCTAACCAGCATGACCCGTTAATGGCGACTTTATTTAAATTTTTCGTAGAAGAACCCAACTCAGGATATTTATGGCGGTAACGGAACGCTACATATCCGGCAACATATTTAAGGCCCTCCTCATTTACAGTCTCTTTAAATGAATTAAATTCGAATGTGTTTAACAATTGTTCATCTTCAAGTGACATATCAGTAACTTGAAGTTCAACGCATTCGTCTTGAGGAAATAAAGACGGAACAAAAGAGTAGGACGTAAAATGAGGTTCTTCTTCATTAACATCGGTATTTACCTACCTCCTTTACAAAATTTGCCAACAAACTTTCAAACATACGAACGTCTTCAGTATCAAGTAAAGAATCTATTATTTTTGTTCTATTTAAAGCATCAACGAGACAGGGTTCATTTGGCTCCTCGGTATTTTTCTTCTCAGTAAATATAGCGTTGGAATGCTTCCCTAAAATATACCACCTTAGGCGATACCTACATAAACTCAAGGGGAGTAGGATGGTCATTGAAGCCCCTCATTCCTCTTATGTAAGAAAAAAAAATTTCCAAAATGTCTTGATTCAGACGGTATGTCAAAATGTACTCCACATTATATTTACTTTGAAGGTAATCAAATAACTGGACAACTGAATCATTGTTATGCAATATTCCTTTCTGAACTTGGACAGGGATTTATGGTTCCCTACAACCATGGTTGATATGGCTGCAGTGACGTTTTGCAAGAGAGACATTTGCTCTTTTGTTTTTGAAAAAGCATTACACCCAGCGTGACTTCCAAACTTGGTTCTAGCATTAAACAGATCAAACCAGTCATTAATCAGTTTAATGAAATTGCTTGTTTTCCCAATTTGCGTTTTGCAAAAAGCCATTCTCCCCACAATATCTGGTTGCCTTTGAAACGGTATTGGAGAGAAGATGTGCCGCAGGGCAAACTTTTTGTCTTTGAGTTCCTTTTACATCTAAATGATATCTTGACAGTTTATGGGCAAGTGTCAGTTCTGTACTTGACGAGGATAACAGAAATTCAACACATAAAGTATCAATCAAACAACCATCAAACCGGAACTCTTGGTCAACTAAATAATTTCTGATTAGTATTAGTAGATGGGGTACGTCAGCAAAGGTAAACACTGCCAATGAACTATCGCTTGGATGCTCAAAAAAGCATTTTTTGTTTTTCCCATTTTCAACTCCTAATTTAGACCAAAGTCTATGTTGCCAGAACCCATGTCACACGTTACACCAACTACAATATAGCCTGCTTTATGTAATTGGGATATGACAGAATTTAAGATCTCTGCAGTCATAGGCTGATCGAACATACCATAAAATATTGGTTGTTTCCATTTCCCTATCAATCCACGTACCATCACTACTTGACAGCATTTACACGGACTCAACTTTTGCTGCCACACATTTTTTCAATGCAAATGCAATTTGATATATATACCTCATCGAACGTCAAAATGGTTAAACGATCCATAAAGTTTAATGTTGAAGCTTTCGATTTCATCAGATTGATAACATCGGCTAAAATGCCCTGTTGTAAATTTAGTGAAGATGCCCAAGTACGCAGTGTGGAGAGTCCAGGTAATGGATAATTATTCTGCCTCAAGAATCGATAAGCTTTCGGACTTACACTTCGTAAAGATATTGCCGCTGCAATATCCTCACAGTTCCAACGCATTTTTTTCTGGGGGTTTAATAAGGCGTTGATTTGTCCTGATGTAAAACAACGTTGCAGGATGTTGGTGATATTGTTGAGAATGCTAGCCTCCACTTGCTTTAGTTTAGCAAGGGTTTCTTCTTGTTCTGCCAATAATATTTGTTGTTTCTTCAGTAGCTGGGCGTTAATTTGCTTCACATTTAATAATTCATTTCTCAATGAGGTGATTTCATCTTGATGACTACAAAAATAATAACTAGTGAGAACACATCTTACAATCAAGAAGTACAAACCTTTGAGAAGATTAACCATATTTGCTTGGCTTGAGAATTCCTCGTTAATAGCAGAAGTCCCTTCAAGATTTTCCGTAATAGATGCCTGATTGCGAAGAATATTGTTGACTTCTTCTTTATGTTTTCTCTTCTTTGCTCTCCTAGCCCGGTCACTTTCATTGCATTCATTGATGGAACTTATAACCCCTTAAACTTGGGGTGCAAATAAATTTTTCTTTCCATTTATTATAGGGACTGCATCCGGTTTCAGATCTTGGTATTCTTCGGGAAATATTCCAGAAGTTGATGTTTCAAATTAGTTTGGAAACTGTCCTTTTCAAAGTGCAGAGAACATACATTGCCTGCATAAATAAATTACACTTAAATCGGATCAGAATGGAAATGATGGTTTTACTTACTGTTTTTTGTATTAAACTTATCCGAACGACGACACGCTACCACCACCCATTTAGCACACAAATTTTCTTGCTTGGGAAAGCCGTAATATCGAGTGTTTGTGCCTTTTGTCGTTCTAGAATAGTTTTTACAAGAGAACATACCACATCCCGGCATAGTGTTTATGTGTACCGAATATCCGAACTACTCTCGGAAGCACTTTATCACAAAATAAAACAGATGGGTAGATTATAATTAGAAATTAGACTGGAGTTATTAACCCAAGAAGCACAAGACCACGTGAAGATCCTATCTCCCGCACATTTTGCTCCGCGACTGACGTCTTGCGCAGAAGCCGACGAATTTGAGCCGGCAATCTGACAGACCATTATATTCAGACCACGGGTCACGCCTAGATATTTTGCTTTGTCTTTCCACGGAATGTCGTTGTTGAAGATTTTTAATTGCCTAGGCGTGTGAAAATAATTGCAGTGCTTTTGCTGCCGTTAACATTAATTAGCCAATCGCGGTACCAATCCTCTAGTGTGTCTAAACCTGATTGTAGTTTCTCTAAAATTTTGTTTGCGCGTTTGTCCCGAGCGAGGATGGCAGTGTCGTCTGCGTATTGAGCAATCTCAACTGACGCGGGTTTAGGCATGTCTGAAGTGAAAATGTTGAACAATTGTGGTGATAATACTGAAACTTGGGGCACTCCAGCCGCCAGGGGGCGGTTGGTCGAGTGCCTGTTCTCAATTTTGACGCGAAAAAATCGATTTGAAAGAAATGAATGTATTAAGTTAATGATTTTACGTGAGTAACCGTAATTTATTAATTTATATATGAGGCCCGAGTGCCAAACGCGGTCGAAGCCTTTCGATATATCCAGAAACACTGCGCCAGTGCTCCATTTGAAGTCAAAACTTTGATAACAATGTTTAGCGACCCTGAGGACTTGTTGGGTTGTGGAGTGTTGAGGGCGGAAACCGAATTGAAAATCGGGAATAATTTTATTGTCTGCGGTGAATTTATTTAGCCTTTGTAGAATGCATCTTTCAGCTATCTTTCCGAGGGTTGGTAGAAGACTGATGGGGCGGTAATTGGATGGTTCTTTCGGACTTTTACCTGGTTTTTGAAAGAGAATTATGTCCGCGCTTTTCCATCTTTCGGGGAAGTGACCTAGCCGAAGGGTGGCATTTAAGATAGCTGTCAGATGTATGACGGCTTTATTTGGCAGATTTTTTAAGGCCAGGTTGGTTATTCCATCAGGCCCGGGAGCGCTGCGCTTTTTTAAACTTTTGATTATCACGTGAATTTCGCGGGGTGTTACCGGTTCGAGATTGAGATTATCGTTAATGTTTGGTTCTTGCGTTTCTAAATACGTAGAGACGAATTGTTCTATTTCTGCAATGTGAGCGGGATTTGCAAATGTCGCGTCAATTTGAAATTGATTTTGCAGCGAGTCAGCAAAAAGTTCAGCTTTATCGGCCGGTCAGAAAGCGGTTCCGTTCGGGCCTTAGGACGAAGACACACACAGCGGTTTGTGCCGACGCGGCCGCCGAACCGGGGATGACACACACAGAGGTGTCGACTCGGCGGCTGAGCCGGTGATGAGGCAGCTACGTTGTTGCGGCACAAAGAGTGCATCTGTCCAAGTGTTAACATGGACGAAGATTTAGAATATATAGTACTTTTGGGCTTGCTATATTTGCGTAGGAAAAGAAGAAGCAAGAAGAATCGACGAATGTGGGTGCATTCAATTGTAAATGACCGTTTAACTAAAGGACATTTTTATATAATATTTGCTGAAGTACAACAAGATGAAGAAAAATTTTTTAATTTTACTCGTATGTCAATGGCATCTTTTGAGGAACTACTTGGTTGTATAAAAGAAAAAATAACCAAGAAAGACACTCGAAGCATAGAAATTAGCGCCGCTAAATCGGTGTGTGTGTCAGGGCTCATAAAAAAGCATAGAAATTAGCGCCGCTTAAGCAATAAAACCGCCCGCGTTTCTTGAAGTAAGGGTGATGACACACACAGCGGTTTTGGGCGAGACGGCTGCCGAGTCGGCCGAAAACCGCTGTGTGTGTTTTGCCACTGGCGGCGGCCGACTCGGCAGCCGTCTCGGCCAAAACCGCTGTGTGTGTCATTACCCTCAGATGATGTGCCGAGACGGTTTCAAAACCGAGAGGCGGCGGTGGCCGCCGTGTGTGTTTTAACCAATCTGAAAACTGCAACAGATATGTCGACTCGGCGGCCGACTCGGCAGCCGTCTCGGCCAAAACCGCTGTGTGTGTCATCACCCTTAAAACACACACGGCGGCCACCGCCGCCTCTCGGTTTTGAAACCGTCTCGGCACATCATCTGAACCATGCGCCGCTCGCGGTTTTATTGCTTACGCGGTTTTACGTTTCATTATATTATATGTGACTAGTCACACACAGCGTTTTTGACCGCGTTTTGTTCTGTTTCGTTGTGACATCTTCTGCAAAAATGGCTGGTAACATTGATGTGGAAAGGTTGATAAGTGAGGTAGAAGCTCGACCGGCGTTATGAGACATGAGACAGTCCGACTATAGCAATAGATTAAAGAGAAAGGAGTGCTGGGAAGAAGTGACCAATATTTTTGCCAGTGAAGATATGTCAAGAGACGAAAAGAAAAAATAAAAAAAAATTTCAACGAAGATAAAGCATTGCCAAAAGAATCATATGCTCGTGATCTGCATCCATTGCTATACTGATTTGGTAATGGGCTAGCTGTTCAATTATCCGTATCGTTTTGTTTTGCCCCTTCTTTTGCAGTATGTCTTGCCACTGACGGCGGCCGAGTCGGCGAAAACCGCTGTGTGTGTTTTGCCACTGGCGGCGGCCGACTCGGCAGCCGTCTCGGCCAAAACCGCTGTGTGTGTCATCACCCAAAGAGGCGCAGCGGCTGCTGAAAAACCGCCAGATGACTAATGCCGCGGTGTGTGTTTTGCATCATTTGAAAGCACAGACCTATGCGCCGAGTCGGCGGCCGACTCGGCGGCAGCGTCGGCACAAACCGCTGTGTGTGTCTTCGTCCAACGGTGGAATTTGACGCGGTGTTGAATTTTTTAAAACGCGAGTCATTCTCCAAAGTGAGTTATCCTGAATATTAAGCGAAGAGAGTTTATCTTGCCATGTTTCATTGGCGTGATCTGAAAGCGCGTGTCTTACCCGTATTTGAAGTTGGTTTAGAATAACTTTATCTAAAGGAGTTAGCGTCCTTTGTGTTACAATCGTGAGTCATGGGAGATGACGTCACTTGTGTAAGAGATGTGGAAGGTTTAAAATTAGAGAAGAAGGTCGTTCCGTGGCTCGATGGGAAGAGCGGCAGGCCTGTACGGGAGAGGACGCGGGTTCGAATCCCGCCGGGTTCGACATTTTTTCTCTGGTTTAAATCCTTCTTAACAGATCAGAAGTGGGATTCACTGCGTGCTTGGCTGCTTGGAGTAGTAAGGCGTAGTTGTTGTAGAGGTGTATACAGGTTCGGTGGCATTCGGTGGCAATGACAGTTGTGAGTCTAAGGTGTCGAGAGGACAGCCGAGGACGGCTGTATTGTCAGGTTTGGCCGAACTGTTACAATCGTGAGTCATGGGAGATGACGTCACTTGTGTAAGAGATGTGGAAGGTTTAAAATTAGAGAAGAAGGTCGTTCCGTGGCTCGATGGGAAGAGCGGCCACCAAGCACCAAGCAGCCGAAGCGAGAGGACGTGCTGAGCGACCCTGCTAAGGTATAGTTGAGTGCCACGAAGAGTTAAAGTGTCTTGAGCTGCAAGTGTCTCCCAGTTTTTCCACTGTGCAAATTAGTGTAAAAGTGAGCAACATAGCAAAAGTCATCACAACAGATGCCCCCCAGGGCGACTTAAAATTTCCGGCACTACAGCCAGCTTTACCACATAATAAAAGGAAGGCTTCGCCCGACAACGACGAAAATACAATGTCAAAAGTGAAAGCGGAGAAGAGACCCCGTTCTATTGACGTCATCCCCACAATTCCGACAAAGAACCGATACGAAATATTAACGCAAAATAATAACATGGATGTTAGTGAAGAACCATCCACAAAATCAAACGAGGTAAAAAATAAAAGAATCCCTCCTATTCATTCTGCACGGTGTTTACAATACTGAAGAGCAACACGCTAATTTCCGTAAACAACTAGCGACCACTTTAAAGGGCGGGTTTACCGTTAAATACGGGCCCAATTCCATCGCCGTTCATCCAAGGATTGAACTTGAAAGACAAGCGCTCATTAAAAAGTTGGAGGCCCAAAAAATGGCCTTCCACACTCATCCGCACAAAGCGGAAAAAACTCACGCTTTTGTTGTCCGCGGTTTGGATCATGGTCCTTCTAGCGAAGAGCTAAAGCAAGAGTTGTTGACCTGTTATGAAATCGAAGCCAAACAGGTCTATGAAATGAAAGGGACAACCAGGAGGTTGTATCTTGTTATCACCGGTCCCCAAGTTACCCTGCGTCAGATTCAATCAAAGATCCGTTTCCTCAGCCATACAAAGATCACCTGGGAGCGACAAAACAATAAAAGACGACTCACGCAATGTCATCGGTGTCAAGCGTGGGGTCATGCAACCACGTACTGTCATGCTTCCCCGAGGTGCCTCAAATGTGCCGCGGAACACCTTACATCAGAGTGCTCGAAAGACCGCGACTCGCCGGCCAAATGTTTTAATTGTCAGGGACCGCACCCTGCCAATAGCTCTACATGTCCAGTGTACCTGGAAAAGGTCAGAAAATTAGACGAGGCGTCTGAACAGAAGAAAGCGAAGTCAGGTGTTAAATTCCAGACTCCACCAGCAGCCACTCGGGGAAATTACCCTCCGCTCCGACCCATTGTATCCGAGAGACCGTCCCTAACTCAACCGGAAATTCCACGAAGAACTCCAGTTTGGGGAAATTCCCTTAGCCAAGGATCCGCGCCCAGATCAAACTCATCATTTATCAGCGAGCATAGTCCATTGAATTCAGACCCCAAAAGTGAGTTTATGGAACTGATGAGCGAATTGCAAAAGCTCAATTCCCTCACTAACATTGGAGCAATGCTACGTGCCGTCAAGGACCTAAACAACCAGCTGGAGGGTATCAGCGACGCTGCCATGAAACTGCAAGTGTTCACGGAATTCGCCAAAATCCTGCCGTCTTATGGTATCTAATCTCCATATTATAGCGTGGAACTCAAATGGACTCCAGCATAAGCTAGGCGAGTTTAAGCATTTTCTAAAGGACAGCAAAGTAGACATTGCATTAATTTCCGAAACAAAACTAACGATCACAGCGCAGATTAAATTTAAGGGCTTTCAAATAATTAGAAATGATAGAATTGGGCAGAGAGGTGGAGGTACCGCGATTATTATCCGAGATACAATCCCGTTTTTAGTAATTCCTGGGGTTAATTGTTTGATTGAGCATGTGTCAATCCGCCTCACGGACGGCACAGTCATTACCGCGATTTACAATCCTCCGAGAAACCGATTTTCTGCAAATGATCTCGAGGTTTTGGTGGGTAACAGAAGAAAAACGCTCATTGCTGGTGATTTTAACGCATGTCACACGTCGTGGAACTGTCATCTGAATAACACCAATGGTATTACCTTACAAAATTATGTATTAAACAACAATGTTGACCTTCTTTTCCCCGCAACTCACACTCATTTTCCTTCAAATCTTACCACTCCCACCACCATTGACTTGATTTTATCCAAAAACATTACAAATATTTCTGAGCCAATTTCAGTTCCCACGTTAAACTCGGATCATAACCCCATTTCGTTTGAATTACGTGGTTATGGGAATGAACCTAATTTTGTCTATATCACTCACTGTAAACGGACGAACTGGAATGATTTTCGTCATACTCTCAATCAGTCTATAAAAATCAATCGCGATCTAAACACCCCTGAGAAGTTGACAACTTTACGCGTTGTATTCAAGCCGCTCGACGTCAACATGGCAAGACGGTTAGGATTGATAAAAATCGCGACTTCCTTCCGGATGAAATCGTGCAGCTAATCCGCGAAAAGAATGATTATAGGCGAACCCATCAGGCTCATCCTACTCCTTTATCCAGATCCCAACTAAATCGACTTACAGCGCGAATCAAACTAGAAATTCGTAATTATCGTAACAACACGTGGACACAGAAACTTGCTTCTCTCCGGCCCGGAGACAACTCCCTATGGAGCCTTATCAGGAAATTAAAAGGTACATTCAAACAGATTCCGACTCTCCGTGACGGTAACCTGCATTGTTTGACGAATTCCGAGAAGGCTGACCTGCTAGGTACAAAATTTGAAGAAATACACTCCATAGACCCAACCCTCACCAATCCGACACAACACGAAGCTCACACAAACTACCTACAGATAATTAACAACCCTGTTAACATTAGTCCCAGACAACTTTCTAAATTAATCACTTCCCCTGACGAGATTAAAACCATTATTTCAAAATTACCAGCTAAAAAGGCTCCAGGCCCCGATTTGATTGAGAACAAACAAAAACCTCTCGAATAAAGCAATCTGTCAATATATGTACATTTGTAATGCGATTTTTAAAACCCAGTATTTTCCCCAATCTTGGAAATCGGCTATTGTATGTCCCATTTTAAAAGCCAACAAAGAGCCCTCAGACCCTGTTAGTTATAGGCCAATCAGCCTAATTAACACGCTGGCTAAGCTGTTTGAAAAAATTGTTTTAATCCGTCTAAACAGGTACAACTCCCGACACAACACCATTATCCCGGAACAGTTTGGCTTTCGTCCTAAACACAATACGGTAATGCAGGTTGCTCGTATAGTGCATGACATCACTACCAATTTCAATAGAAAAAAGAACACGGTTATGCTCTTGCTGGATGTAGAAAAGGCGTTTGATCGGGTTTGGATTCCGGGTCTGGTTCATAAGATGACAACTTGCCAAATACCACCGCATATTGTGAAGCTAACAGCTAGCTACCTGGTGAATAGGAATTTTCGGGTGAAGGTAGGTGAGTCTCTTTCGGCTCCTAAACTAGTAAAAGCAGGTGTCCCCCAGGGATCAGTGCTAGGACCCATGCTTTTTAATTATTTTATTAATGATATCCCTAAGTTTGCAAACACGTCACTAGCTCTTTATGCTGATGACACTGCGATTTATGCCCACTCCAGCAATGCAAACACAGCATGTGATTTACTGAAATCACATCTAGGATTAATTTCTAATTTCTTTTTGGATTGGAAAATCAAACTGAATGAGTCGAAAACAGAACTTATTGTTTTTACCCGAAAATATACTAACAACCAGGTGCTTAATCCGCCGACTTTGGGAAACTCCGTTATCAGGCCGGTCTCGTCAGTCAAATATCTCGGTTGTCACCTTGACTCCCGTCTGTACTTCCACAAACACTATACGGAAACGCTCAGAAGAGCATACTCTACAAACCGTTCCCTATATTTTGTGATGAGAAACCGCCACTTGTCCGCCAGCAATAAGCGTTTGGCTTACACCGCGATATTTAGGGCCATTTTAACATACGCTGCCCCTGTCTGGGGCAGCCTCTCAAAAACTAAATTTCGTTCATTGCAAACCCACCAAAACAAGTATCTCCGCCTCATAACAGGACTAGATAGATATACTAGACTTAATATTCTGCATGAAACTGCCAATCTCCCATTTTTGAGGGAGTTTACAAACTCAATTTCGGAAAAATTTTACCGTGTTCAGATGACTCACAGTCCACTAACTAACCCGATCTCGGAACTCCGTCGTAATAACTTGAATTTTGTCATAAAACATAAATTACCTTATCAACATTTAGATTTCTTTAATGAATAAATCATCTGAACTACTGCAAAATTTCTTTGAAACTGTAAATATTTAGTTTAAGTTAGATTACGAACCATCCCCTAACTCTTGGGATTTTAGGCGCAAAGCTACTGTAAATATTATAAAATATAATTGCGCTATTGTACATAGTAGTCCTAACCTATCCCCTCCCTCACTCCCGTCAAAATACACACCCTTATTATATAAGTTCTCAATTAGCAAAACTTAGGTTTTTAAACTTTTTCCTAAGATGTTTACCTCAATGTCCACCACTCCACTCAAATTGTTCGCGGCCCCTGGTCGACAAAGCTGTTAATTTGCAAGGTCCAATTTCTCACTTAACAATGGAAACCCGACATGACGTGAGTCCATGTGTTGGCAGTCCACCTCCATTTTGAGGACGCAACACGGGCCCGTCGAGGGCGGAAATTGTTCTGTGGGAAATTTTACCAATTTTATTTCAATGTAGATGTAAAGCACCTGTAGCTAGGAAATCTACTAAAATACCCTTTGTGTACCGTGTATATGCGTGTATATGCGTTTATGTAATCATTAATAGAAATAAAAATCTTTTTAAATGGTAAATGGTAATGGAAGAGCGGCAGGCCTGTACGGGAGAGGACGCGAGTTCGAATCCCGCCGGGTTCGACATTTTTTCTCTGGTTTAAATCCTTCTTAACATTTGATATTCCCGTTTTGCGCGGTTTTTCGTTTTGATTAAAGTTTTGATATTTTCCGGGAGAGTGAACTTACGATGGTCGGCGGGTCGCGTGTCTTTGAATTTTCTAATGCCTGAACAATGATGGTTTCTAAGCGTTCCACGCTTGTTTTTAAGTTGTCGATTGAATTTAATACCGGGACGGGTCCTATTGAATCATCAGCCTTGTCCTTAAATCGATGCCAGAAAATTTTTGGGGGTGGGAGTGGCTGCTCGTTTCGGATTGTGCCCAGTTGAAGAAAGACCGGATTATGGTCTGAACTGAGTGCTGATAGCGCATAAATTGAAGGTTGAAGCGGGACATTTTTGAGAAGAACAATGTCGAGAACATCGGGCGCGCCTACTGACGAAAAGTGTGTAGGTTCGCGGGGCCCTAAGGGGGGTGATGTCAGTGTTTTCGACGTAGTTGTACAGCCGTCGACCATTGTCGTTTATTCGGCGGCTGTTCCACATAGGGTGTTTGGAATTTAGGTCGCCTGCCACAATTGTGGGGGCGTTGTCGGGAAAAAGGTTATCAAGGTCCTGGTGTAGGATATGTTTGTTTGGGGGCTTGTATGCGGAAATGATTTTGATGGGGTCGGAAGTTGTATTTACTGTAATCGCGGTTGTTTCAATGTTTATAGTTTCGGGATTTGCAGGTTCAAAGTGGTTGATCGCATTTTTTATGTAGATCTCGGTTCCGCCGCCCTGTCCGGCGAATCTGTCTGTTTGGTAATTTTGATAATTTTGAATTTTGATAGCGTTGCAGGGTCGTGTGTGTGTTTCCGAAATTAGGATGACGTCAATGTCGTGCTCATGCATGAAATTGGATAATTCGTGTTTTTTCTTACTTAGCCCGGCCGCGTTCCAGAAGCAAACCGAAAGGGAGTGTGGGTGTATTGTGTTACGCATAAAGTGTTGTAAAAAGAAAAGAAATTTTAAATGACGAGACAGGAGACAGCCAAAAAAGGTCCGATTTTGGTTTTATAGTTGGCCGGACGGTGGGAGGGTGGGTTTGTTTGGTTGGTTGAAAAGTTTGTTTTTAAATTCACCCTTAAGTACAGGGTACCCACGGACCTGTCCAGGCTTTTCGAAACTTTTTATTTCAATATTTGCCGATTAATTTGGAGACTTGATCTAAAGTGAAAAATTACTTGACTTTACCGAAATTGTCGTTTTTTTTTTAGTTCAACGTGTACGCAAATGGCCTAATTGAAGTAAAAAAAATGAACCTGAAAAACTGTAATTGAACCTTTTGGCACGAGATGGCAAGCCTTGTCTTGAAAATGTGACACGATTTTTGTTTCAGTGGATTAATTACAGAATATTCGGTAATTTTTTTCGATTTCCTACATTAATTCTTAGTAATTCTAAGTAATTAAACAATATCAGCTTATATTGAACAATATTTTTAACGTTTTTTCTTTGTTCTCGAAGAAACTCGTCAGGTCTTACGCAGATGTGGGGGTTTTGGTGGGAAGACCAACCCTCCGTGGACAAGAGCACTTTTCTGGGTTTAGGCACGTTTATGTCATAAATCGAGTTATTGGCTTCGAAGGGCGGATATTCCGTCCTCCAAGTAAAATTTTTACAATCCCCAATTTATTTCTCTTTGCTAGACCTTGCCGATACTAACAGCTGGAAATTCCGTCTTTTCGACGTCCCGTGTTACTAAATGTTACAATTCCCCACAAAGAACTTTAGAGTTTATTTGCAACAACAATCTGATTTTATTGTTTTATTTATTTTATTAATGAAATGTAAATATTACTGATATATTTTGAATAATACATACTATTCTACATTTTTGCAGTTGCTATCTTGCACACACCTCTAGATTTCCTAGAGCCACTTTATATTATTTATGTTCATGAATTTTTGCGTTGTAATAATTTTTTGATATTGTTGTGGTCATAATTTCATTATCTCTTGCGATCTCAAAAGATTGATTTAGTTTTCACACCATTTTCAAATATTGAAAGGGCTTTTATTACAATTATTATTTTTATTGCCTTTTTTACATAAACGTTTTCTGCAATGTAAATGTCTAAGCACATTTCTTCTTTAATCTTGTAATACTTCAAATTAAATAGGTAGTTGTTTCAGATCTCGGTTGTACTTTTTTGATATGCGTAAAGAAAAGGTGAACGTTTTTTTTAAGTATTTTTTATTGCTTGATGAGAAATTATTACATCATTCATTAAATTTTAGTACAAAAAAAGAGGCAGATAGCGTAACGTCTTTGAACAATTTACCACGAATAGTGACAAACTGAAACTCTTGCATAATTTTATTCTTAATGATCAAAATCTATCTTGTTTAAGATCTAGCAAGGTGGACAATAACATTTGTCAGTTTTTGGACAATAACACATATCGTGTAATGTATTATATATTCAAAACTTATTTGTTACAAAGTAATATGCTGTGGGACTTTGAAAGAACGTTTATTAGCAATTTGTAACGGACCATTACGTCTAGATGGGACATGCTGCAAATTATTCGTCGTCGGTATTTTCCGCATGTGAAATTTTATATTTTTGTAAGGGGTTGTTTAAAAAAAACTTGCGGCCCACAGAAAATCATGGGGGTCGTCGGCAAAATCGCAAAGAAACGTTTCCATTCTCCCATGACACTTTCGTAGAAAGTATTTATGACGGGCGATCGGGATGAAAGCACTGTAACGGATCAACGCACCCTGTGCGGGTGCCTGCCGGTCTGCCAAAAGGGACATTTCTTTGAATCTTCGTAAACTTTCCAGGGTAAACATATTGGGTGAAACAAAGAAAGTTCCACGCAGTTTGGTCTTCTTCATACCGCTACATCATCCGACAATTAAAGATTGCTGCACGCGATAATTAGCAAGCGCCCTTGAATATTGTTTACTAATTATATGGTCGGCCTTATCACATTCCACACTTTTCTGCATGTACAAAGACGTGGAACGAGAAGGAATAAATACGTGATGACTAGGGCAACGTTGGAACTACTATATTTAGCTCTTTACCACCGGATCGGAAATAAAACCCGACACCGATTTTAAAATCTCAAAACATAAACAACACGATGCACGCTGGAATCGCAAAATTCTTGTAGAACAGCGCCAAAACCCTCACACGGGAAAACCCCTCAAATATATAATGGTTTTACGTATTGTTGACTGCCGCGATCGGGCGGAATCGTCGAGAGGATCCATTTGGTAGCCCTCCACGAGTTCTTGGTTTTACGAAAAACGGGAAGGCCTAACTCATTTCTGTTTTCAGGATTATAAAGCTGAAGAATTGACCTTTCTGCTAAAGGAATATAAAAGCAGTAAAAAAACTATTCCTACGTAATACGTGGCTTCAAAGTTGCCGAACTTTGAAGGGTTGTTACTTTATAACGAAAAAAAAAAATTCGATTAAAAATATCTTTAGCATAATCTTTGATGTTTTGTCATTACATAGGTCAAAGGAGAACTTGATTGTATCATTAGGTTGCTCTAAAACCATGAACTACGAAAGCGTGTTTTGCCGTTTTTTCGCCCGTTTCTTACGGCAGCCTTAAGTAGAGCGAATTCGAGATGCCAGTCGTTTAACGACGATCAAAAGTTTTGCGCGGGATTGCGAGGTGTATTTCCATGATATGACCTGAACTCAAATGGCGTTGAGGGTGCGGCACGGTATTATATTAGTCAGGTAATGTAACGGTCTGGGCTGATGTGTCCCGCCAGCGCGAGACGCGGTGTTAGAGAGAGACAGCAAAACTAGGCCGACAATTCCATTGCGAGCAGCGGCGTTCAACGAGTTATTTGATCATTACTACTTACCTAAAACTACCAAACATCTCTAAATCTTATAAACGTTTATATCTTAAATTACATGTTCAGTAATATAGGTACATTTTATACATAAATTATTATACGATACCGTCAAATATGTACAACAAAATTGAACTTGGACGGAGTATTCGCAGCTTATGAAACATAATTTATTAACACATATGCCTAATAATAATTTACATACTTAAAGCGCCTAGTCTATGAAGTTCACCAACTAAATAGACCCACAATGATATTTTATTTCAAAACTGAATTATAAAAGGTACAAGGAAAATTTTATAAACCCAGTTGCACAAACAACCGTTAAGCGATTGTTAGAATTTTGATGCAGGATTACAAGGTTATTTGTTAACTTCTAAAAATTTGAAAGGTAGCAATGCTAATATCTTTCAATTACCTACGAATGGCAACAACAAATTAACGATCATTCAAAGTAGTAAAGAAGTTAAAGGAGAATTAATCGTTCGTTAAACCTTCGTCACCTTTGTGCAAGCGGACCTAAACTAAATATTGAAGCATTACTATTTTAATGTCGTCAAACTATGACGTATTAAACTATAAAATGAATGACTACGGGCCTTAGTATTTTCTTTCCACTCATTGCAGTCTGCAGTTTTGAATCATTACCTTGTCCCAGCCTCAACCATTTATAAAAAATCGAAATTTGATTATAATACTCCATTGTAAAACAACGTTGACATAATAAAATAAAATTAAAATGTTTGCAATTTAGCTTCCTTTTTCTTTTGCGATGCCAATTTTTTATGCTTTAGTTCTTCTTGCTTGTAAAATTGTTTGATTCTCATTTAGATATAGAAGAACAATAATTTTGAGGTAACTTCATTATTATGACTCTCACACGGAAAACTAAATTTTGAAGTAGGGGTGTCATTCATTAACAATTCATCGAGAGTTTTATCAAACACATCAACTAAGTTAATGTGTTTCATAAGAACATCTTCAATGCTTTTTAAAAAACTAAATATTTTTAAATATAGAAAATTTAAACTCCCTTTAGACTTTA
Organism: Schizotus pectinicornis; assembly: GCA_951805265.1. Taxonomy (NCBI): domain Eukaryota; kingdom Metazoa; phylum Arthropoda; class Insecta; order Coleoptera; family Pyrochroidae; genus Schizotus; species Schizotus pectinicornis. The sequence goes on along the minus strand of OX638207.1, from coordinate 15,552,950 downwards.
ATGTAGTAAAGGAAGCAATCGATGTTGCTTCATTATTTACCGAAGGATTGACAAATAGAACACTTTGTCCACTTGAAATTTTTTTTACATATGAATCCAGTTAAGTAATTAATAATTGAATCGGCAGTATCAGTTTCATGAAAACAACACATATCCTTAATTATTACATCTGAGTCTGCTTCATTTTTCGCCTCAAGATGTTAAAGCCTTGTCAAAATGTTTTCCAAAGGCTTATGTCTATTCTGTTCATCTGTGGTAAAAATTTCTTTAAAGTCTTCGAAAGTTAATGAATTTGATGGTTTTTTGATAGTAAAATTTGCTTCTTGAGTATTTAAAACTGTACAATTTCCAAAGACCGGTGGTTTCATTAATTTATAAACAGAAAGCATCCGATACAGTTGTAAAAAGGTTGTGAATGTTGGATGGTCATTTGCAGATCCAGCCTGGCGAATGGTTCCAAAAAATTGCTAGAATAGTATATTATAAAGTTATCTTTCATAACTATAAGGATGTTCGAAATACTGAAAGAATATCCCTGCTGTCTAAGTAGCACAATAAGTTGCAGCAGCATGCTCAGAGAAGCAAGAAATGTGAAGAAAGCAAAATCAGTTATTAGTAAGCTATAAATAGACACTATTATTCAGTTTTTCTATATTTTAAAGCTCTGAAGAAACCCATACTTATTGTTATTAATTACAAAAATAAGTAAATATAGTCAAAAGTATGATAATGTTAGAACTCCTGGACGTAATTTGTGAATTTACCTCTAAAGGATCTTGATTCATTTTATTGGTAATAACATATTTAAAACCAGACACCGATAGCAAATAATGAGTTAAACCTATAGTAGATAATAAGGAAACTCTCAAGCCCTCCACCGTACTACGAGTTAAAAATTGATCTTTTATGATCACTCCATTAGTAAGCATTTCATTCCACTCATCCAACCATTATAAGTTGTCATGGAGTATCTAATCATACAATAAAATACCGTTTATCACAAATTTGATATTTGTAATGGATATAGGTTACTTACCATAAAGTCATTACTGTTCTCACGTATGCCTTCTAATGAATGTTTACGATTAAGTGTGTCAAAAAGATCATTCATCCTCTTTGTGAATTTTACGGTGGGGTCAGCTTCCTTCAAAGAATCACTATTTGGTTGATAATATTTGATTCCATCAGCCACTGAATTACTAAAGATCTACAAGAACCTTGTAATATTTAAGTGTCCAATTTTAACGAAAATAATTTTAAAATAACTTACCTGAGTAGTTAGTTTAACCCTCATTTTTTGTAAATTCGTCGGTTGAATATGCATTTGCGTGAGTTTTGGGCATATACGTAAATTATGCGGTAAATGCATTTATAACTGAAATATTGTTGTATAGTGATTCTGTTTCTTAATGTTTGAGGTAACTACGACCATGTCTCCAGACAGAGTCAGTAGACCTGCTTTAATGGAGAGCCAAAAATAGCGATAAAGAACGAACGAAAATTAATTCCCACAAGGGTTTGGACCTACCTTATAGTGGAGAATGTGTGATGTAGTCGGCTTCGGGTGTGTGGTGCTCTGGAATCGTAGGAGATCTCGCACAAAACTATAAAAAACCTTAGACCGACTGACTCGAAAATGCGACTGTCTCTTGCAAGGTTCGTAAGAGAAGTGTTGGGTGACTGTGTGAGGTTTTTTTTTTTTTTCCTTTTTTTTTCCTTAGGGAGGGGAAATCCCTTCGGACACCCAGCGCTTGGTTCAATTACGCTGGGTAGTGCCGGGCTTGAACCGGCTAAAACCCCTCCGGACAGGCCGGGACACTGTCCCTTCACCCCGTTATCTTCAGGAGAAAGCGCTCGCGGTGTGGAAATGTGTGTAACCTAAGTCAATGTCGTGTGTCGCGGTTCGCGGTTTGCGAGTTGACGCGGATGGTTTTACCCGTTTAAAACCATTTTCGGCTGTTTTAATCGATAGGGTGGTTCCTCGCCGTAGTCGACGGCTCTACGAACGAGGAGGTTCGGGTGGTCAGCTGCTGTTGCAAAGAACTTTATCGCGACATCTTTGAGATGTTCATTGATGTATTTAATACTCGCGTCTTTATGTAGCTGGTTGTTTCGAACAAACCAGGATGCGTCGAAAACAAGTCTGAGGGACTTGTTTTGGACCACTTGAATTTTGTTTAAATGCGTAAACGCTGCGTGACTCCAGACGGGAGACGCATAAGTCATTATGGGCCTGATAATTGTGGTAAAAATTCGTAATTTACTTCGCGGTGACAATCTGCTCTTTCGGCAGAGCAGTGGATAAAGTTGGGCGATACATCCTCGCGCCTTGTTTCTGGCTGTCTCAATATGCTTGGCGAACGTCAATCGCTTGTCCAGGGTGACCCCCAGATATTTGGCTGATGCCTGCCACTGGATGGGCTCACCAAAGATGCTCAATTCTCTATCCGGTGTTACTAGGTTACGACGTGTGAAAAGTACTGCAGTACTTTTGGCTGCATTGACGTTAATGAGCCATTCGCGATACCATGTTTCCAGATTTTCCAAAGCTCTTTCGAGCTTATTTGAAATTTGGAACGCATGTTTGGCGCGCGCGAGTATAGCGGTGTCGTCGGCGTACTGAGCAAACTCAACTGTCGCGGGCTGAGGCATGTCTGAGATGTAAATGTTGAACAACTGCGGCGCGAGTACTGATCCTTGTGGTACCCCAGCCGCCAGGGGGCGACTGGTTGATCTGATACCATCAATTTTGACGCGAAAGCTACGGTCCGAAAGAAAAGAATAAATGAGTTTAATAATTTTGCCCGGATAGCCCAAATTGATCATCTTATATATGAGCCCAGAGTGCCAGACACGATCAAAAGCTTTTGAGACATCCAGAAAGACAGCCCCAGTGTTGTATTTCCAGTCGAAGCTGGTGTAACAGTGCTCTACCACCCGAAGGATTTGTTGTGTTGTCGAGTGTTGTGCGCGGAAACCGAACTGAGTGTCGAGGATAACGCCATGATCCGTCGTAAACATATTTAGCCTATGGAGAATGCATCTTTCCGCAAGCTTTCCGATGGTCGAAAGAAGACTTATGGGGCGGTAAGTTGAGGGCTCTTTCGGACTTTTGCCGGGTTTTTGAAAGAGAATGACGTCCGCCATTTTCCACGTTTGTGGGAAGTGACCTAGCCGAAGAGTGGCGTTAAAGATTGCGGTTAGATGCATGATTGCTAACATTGGCAGATTTTTCATTGACAAGTTGGTGATTCCATCTGGGCCTGGCGCGCGACGTTTGTGAAAAAATTTAATGTGACTCGAGATTTCCTGAGGGGTAATCGGATTGACGTTTCCGACGTCGTTTTCTACTTGATTTTCCAAATGTTGTTGAACAAATCTCTCTATGAAGCCAACACGGCTCAGGTCGGCATGGGTCGTGTCGGTGGTAAATTGCTCTTGCAGTGAATCTGCAAAGAGTTCGACTTTGTCAACTGGCGCGGACACGGGTCCCGTTGGTCCGTTAAGCGGGGGGATTTTGCGAGGAGCGGGATTTCTGAAAACGCGGGTCATTCTCCAAAGACTTTTCGAATTTAGCCCGTTTAAAGAAGTGAGTTTGTCTTGCCACGAGTCATTGGCACGAACTGAGAGCGCGTCTCTCACCTCGGTTTGTCGTCGGTTCAATTCGGTTTTATCTAAAGGAGCTAAAGTCCTTTGATATCGCCGTTTTGCCCGATTTTTGTCACGAATTAAATTTTTTATAAAATTTGGAAGAGCTGGACGGTTGTTTTGCGCGGGTTTTGTGAATTCTGCTGACTTTATTGCCTGAATAATGATGTTTTCTAACTGCCCGACGGTTGAATTTAATTCCGGAATTGAATTTATAATTGGAACGGGGCCCAGTGACTTACCAACATTGCTTTTGAATTCTTTCCAGGATACCGATTGTAGCGGACTTGGTCGATTGTTGGGAATTGTGCCCATTTGGAGTATCACAGGGTTGTGATCGGAGCTAAGGACTGACAGTGCATAGATAGAAGGGTGTAGGGGAACATTTTTCAAAAGAGCTATGTCTAGGACATCAGAGGTCCCGTGGGTCGAGAAGTGAGTGGGTTCTCGGGGGCCCAAGGGAATGATGTCATTTCTCAGCGTAAAGTCATGCAGCAGTCGGCCATTATTACTAACGGCGCGACTGTTCCACATGTGGTGTTTGCAATTTAGGTCGCCCGCCACAATTGTGGAGGCGTTGTCTGGGAAGAGGGCTTGGAGGTCTGGATCTTGGATAGGATTGTTCGGCGGTTTGTAAGCGGAAATAATTTTGATCGGCCCGGATGTGGTTTCGATTTTGATCGCGGTTGTCTCGATATTTATCGCGGCCGGATTGGGTAGTTCGTGATGTTCGATTTCATTTTTAATATAAATCGCGGTTCCACCGCCCTGCCCGGTAGTTCTATCGGTACGGTAAAGCTGATATTTTGAATTTTGATTGCGTTGCAGGGTCTCGCGTGTGTTTCGGATATGAGTATGACATCGATATCGTGCTCGTTCATAAACTCGCCCAATTCGAGTTTCTTCTTAGGAAGCCCGTTCGCGTTCCAAAAACTAATCAAAAGGGAATTTGGTGTAATTTTGCGCAGCATAAAAAGTTACTGAATTAAATTAGGTTGTCTAAGATAACGCGGGTGTTTAAGACAAATTCTTTAGTTTGGTCGTCTGTTGCATTTGTTTGGCTGAAAGTAAGTAGCATTTGTGCCAGATCGGTCGAAATTTTGGCATACTTGTTTCTGGAGTTTTCGCGCGGATTCGCGGTAGGCTTTGGCACCGGTGCCGGTTTTGGGATGGTGGTGGAAGGCTTTAGGGTTGGTGCCGCAAGGACCAGAGGTTTGGCCCAAGCGGAGGTTTTGGGGATGGGAGCCGGGGATGTTTTTGGGATGGGAGCCGGGGAGGTTTTTGGTTTGGGGTAAGCTGAGCAACCCCGGTAACTGGCCGGATGCGCAAGAGAACAATTTGCGCATTTCGGCGGATCTGATTTTGCCATGGGGCAATTGAAGGCTTGGTGGCCGAGCCCGCACTTGACGCACCTAAATGGCGCCGTACACTTGCTCTGGGAGTGGCCGAAGAGTTGGCAACGATAGCATTGCCCTTTGCTTTTGGACTGCCTAAGGGCCTCCACTCTGACGCGGAGGCCGACACAGGTGGTGAGGTCGTAAATCTTACGACACTCACGCGGAACAATGGCTATAAATAGGGGCATTGGAGTCTTGTCCATTCGGATCATTGGCGCAACCTTGACCGGCCTGTATCCAGCTTGTGTCAAATCGTCGATGATGTCTTCCGGATTTGTCGTTTCCGGAAGTCCGCGTATCACTACTTTTAGGTTGCGTTCCGACGCGAAAGTGAACGTATGATACGGTGTCTCGTTTTTGTCAGAAAGAGCGGTGAGCGCGCGATGTGTGTCAGCGTCCGGAACACTAATTTTAATCCCCTCGTGGGTTACTTGAGCCTTCGTGTAAATAATATTTCTTCTCTTTAGATCGTTGGACACGCGGGACCAAATGCTCTTGTTGCGCATAATAATGGCAGGAATTCGTTCGCGAGTTACAGCGTTGTCGGTGTCAACTTGTTCTTGTTCCGGGGGCTCGTGTGTGCGCGTGGCGGCTAAGGGGCGGGGCCTAGTTGTGTTCGGTGTTTGGCGCATGCGCGGTGTTATGCTTACTTGGTCATAATCAATTTCCTGTTCGTTGTTGTCATCTTCTGCTTCTTCTTCTGCTTCCTCTTCGTTTCCGCTCAGAGGGCTGAACGGATTTCCGGTGGCGACTTCCATTGGGGTTGTAGGGGAGGCTGGGCGGGCGGTCTTTCTGGGGGCCTGAAATTCTTCGTCGTTGTCCGACTCTGCACGTCTCTTGGACATCCGCTCTATCTGGGCGCTGCAATCTCCCTCAGCTCCTGGATAGACCAGCTGTCAGAGGACGTGGCTAACTTTTCCATCGCTGGTTCCTGTAATAAATCACCGGCCGAGTTTTAATAAAAACTTGGCAGTCGATTTCGACTCCACACAGCAAACTCCTCTAATCTCGATTTACACACAAGCAAATTCTTCTGATTGTCGGCTTCAGCTATTCTGACGAACTGCCGAAACCGGACTGAATTGGTCAAAAACCACGTGGATTTTCCTAACCGTTTGCCGCAGTTTTTCTGACGAACCACTGGGACTAGGGTTAGGGCTGTTCGCAAACTCTCACAAGACCCGAACTGATTTACTTTCGCAAAACTGTTCACAATCTCTCACCGTTTGGAAACACGTCAAGTCACAACAAGCGCTGCCACTCGACTACTGACTGTGTGAGTTTTTTTTTTTTTTTTTTTTTTTCTTAGGGAGGGGAAATCCCTTCGGACACCCAGCGCTTGGTTCAATCACGCTGGGTAGTGCCGGACTTGAACCGGCTAAAACCCCTCCGGACGGGCCGGGACACTGTCCCTTCACCCCGTTATCTTCTGGAGAAAGCGCTCGCGGTGTGGAAATGTGTGTAACCTAAGTCAGTGTCGTGTGTCGCGGTTCGCGGTTCGCGAGTTGACGCGGATGGTTTTACCCGTTTAAAACCATTTTCGGCCGTTTTAATCGATAGGGTGGTTCCTCGCCGTAGTCGACGGCTCTACGAACGAGGAGGTTCGGGTGGTCAGCTGCTGTTGCAAAGAACTTTATCGCGACATCTTTGAGATGTTCATTGATGTATTTAATACTAGCGTCTTTATGTAGCTGGTTGTTTCGAACAAACCAGGGTGCGTCGAAAACAAATCTGAGGGACTTGTTTTGCACCACTTGAATTTTGTTTAAATGCGTAAACGCTGCGTGACTCCAGACGGGAGACGCATAAGTCATTATGGGCCTGATAATTGTGGTAAAAAGTCGTAATTTACTTCGCGGTGACAATCTGCTCTTTCGGCAGAGCAGTGGATAAAGTTGGGCGATACATCCTCGCGCCTTGTTTCTGGCTGTCTCAATATGCTTGGCGAACGTCAATCGCTTGTCCAGGGTGACCCCCAGATATTTGGCTGATGCCTGCCACTGGATGGGCTCACCAAAGATGCTCAATTCTCTATCAGGTGTTACTAGGTTACGACGTGTGAAAAGGACTGCAGTACTTTTGGCTGCATTGACGTTAATGAGCCATTCGCGATACCATGTTTCCAGATTTTCCAAAGCTCTTTCGAGCTTATTTGAAATTTGGAACGCATGTTTGGCGCGCGCGAGTATAGCGGTGTCGTCGGCGTACTGAGCAAACTCAACTGTCGCGGGCTGAGGCATGTCTGAGATGTAAATATTGAACAACTGTGGCGCGAGTACTGATCCTTGTGGTACCCCAGCCGCCAGGGGGCGACTGGTTGATCTGATACCATCAATTTTAACGCGAAAGCTACGGTCCGAAAGAAAAGAATAAATGAGTTTAATAATTTTGCCCGGATAGCCCAAATTGATCATCTTATATATGAGCCCAGAGTGCCAGACACGATCAAAAGCTTTTGAGACATCCAGAAAGACGGCCCCGGTGTTGTATTTCCAGTCGAAGCTGGTGTAACAGTGCTCTACCACCCGAAGGATTTGTTGTGTTGTCGAGTGTTGTGCGCGGAAACCGAACTGAGTGTCGGGGATAACGCCATGATCCGTCGTGAACATATTTAGCCTATGGAGAATGCATCTTTCCGCAAGCTTTCCAATGGTCGAAAGAAGACTTATGGGGCGGTAATTTGAGGGCTCTTTCGGACTTTTGCCAGGTTTTTGAAAGAGAATGACGTCCGCCTTTTTCCACGTTTGTGGGAAGTGACCTAGCCGAAGAGTGGCGTTAAAGATTGCGGTTAGATGCATGATTGCTAACATTGGCAGATTTTTCATTGACAAGTTGGTGATTCCGTCTGGGCCTGGCGCGCGACGTTTGTGAAAAAATTTAATGTGACTCGAAATTTCCTGAGGGGTAATCGGATTGACGTTTCCGACGTCGTTTTCTACTTGATTTTCCAAATGTTGTTGAACAAATCTCTCTATGAAGCCAACACGGCCCAGGTCGGCATGGGTCGTGTCGGTGGTGAATTGCTCTTGCAGTGAATCTGCAAAGAGTTCGACTTTGTCAACTGGCGCGGACACGGGTCCCGTTGGTCCGTTAAGCGGGGGGATTTTGCGAGGAGCGGAATTTCTAAAAACGCGGGTCATTCTCCAAAGACTTTTCGAATTTTGCCCGTTTAAAGAAGTGAGTTTGTCTTGCCACGAGTCATTGGCGCGAACTGAGAGCGCGTCTCTCACCTCGGTTTGTCGTCGGTTCAATTCGGTTTTATCTAAAGGAGCTAAAGTCCTTTGATATCGCCGTTTTGCCCGATTTTTGTCACGAATTAAATTTTTTATAAAATTTGGAAGAGCTGGACGGTTATTTTGCGCGGGTTTTGTGAATTCTGCTGACTTTATTGCCTGAATAATGATGTTTTCTAACTGCCCGACGGTTGAATTTAATTCCGGAATTGAATTTATAATTGGAACGGGGCCCAGTGAATTACTAACATTGCTTTTGAATTCTTTCCAGGCTACCGATTGTAGCGGACTTGGTCGATCGTTGGGAATTGTGCCCATTTGGAGTATCACAGGGTTGTGATCGGAGCTAAGGGCTGACAGTGCATAGATAGAAGGGTGTAGGGGAACATTTTTCAAAAGAGCTATGTCTAGGACATCAGAGGTCCCATGGGTCGAGAAGTGAGTGGGTTCTCGGGGGCCCAAGGGAGTGATGTCATTTCTCAGCGTAAAGTCATGCAGCAGTCGGCCATTATTACTAACGGTGCGACTGTTCCACATGTGGTGTTTGCAATTTAGGTCGCCAGCCACAATTGTGGGGGCGTTGTCTGGGAAGAGGGCTTGGAGGTCTAGGTCTTGGATAGGATTGTTCGGCGGTTTGTAAGCGGAAATAATTTTGATCGGCCCGGATGTGGTTTCGATTTTGATCGCGGTTGTCTCGATATTAATCGCGGCCGGATTGGGTAGTTCGTGATGTTCGATTTCATTTTTAATATAAATCGCGGTTCCACCGCCCTGCCCGGTAGTTCTATCGGTACGATAAAGCTGATAATTTTGAATTTTGATTGCGTTGCAGGGTCTCGCGTGTGTTTCGGATATGAGCATGACATCGATATCGTGCTCGTTCATAAACTCGCCCAATTCGAGTTTCTTCTTAGGAAGCCCGTTCGCGTTCCAAAAACTAATCAAAAGGGAATTTGGTGTAATTTTGCGCAGCATAAAAAGTTACTGAATTAAATTAGGTTGTCTAAGATAACGCGGGTGTTTAAGACAAATTCTTTAGTTTGGTCGTCTGTTGCATTTGTTTGGCTGAAAGTAAGTAGCATTTGTGCCAGAGCGGCCGAAATTTTGGCATACTTGTTTCCGGAGTTTTCGCGCGAATTCGCGGTAGGCTTTGGCACCGGTGCCGGTTTTGGGATGGTGGTGGAGGGCTTTAGGGTTGGTGCCGCAAGGACCAGAGGTTTGGCCCAAGCGGAGGTTTTGGGAATGGGAGCCGGAGATGTTTTTGGGATGGGAGCCAGGGAGGTTTTTGGTTTGGGGTAGGCTGAGCAACCCCGGTAACTGGCCGGATGCGCAAGAGAACAATTTGCGCATTTCGGCGGATCTGATTTTGCCATGGGGCAATTGAAGGCTTGGTGGCCGAGCCCGCACTTGACGCACCTGAAAGGCGCCGTACACTTGCTCTGGGAGTGGCCGAAGAGTTGGCAACGATAGCATTGCCCTTTGCTTTTGGACTGCCTAAGGGCCTCCACTCTGACGCGGAGGCCGACACAGGTGGTGAGATCGTAAATCTTACGACACTCACGCGGAACAATGGCTATAAATAGGGGCATTGGAGTCTTATCCATTCGGATCATTGGCGCAACCTTGACCGGTCTGTATCCAGCTTGTGTCAAATCGTCGATGATGTCTTCCGGATTTGTCGTTTCCGGAAGTCCGCGTATCACTACTTTTAGGTTGCGTTCCGACGCGAAAGTGAACGTATGGTACGGTGTCTCGTTTTTGTCAAAAAGAGCGGTGAGCGCGCGATGTGTGTCAGCGTCCGGAACACTAATTTTAATCCCCTCGTGGGTTACTTGAGCCTTCGTGTAAATAATATTTCTCCTCTTTAGATCGTTGGACACGCGGGACCAAATGCTCTTGTTGCGCATAATAATGGGAGGAATTCGTTCGCGAGTTACAGCGTTGTCGGTGTCAACTTGTTCTTGTTCCGGGCACTCGTGTGTGCGCGTGGCAGCTAAGGGGCGGGGCCTAGTTGTGTTCGGTGTTTGGCGCATGCGCGGTGTTATGCTTACTTGGTCATAATCAATTTCCTGTTCGTTGTTGTCGTCCTCTGCTTCTTCTTCTGCTTCCTCTTCGTTTCCGCTCAGAGGGCTGAACGGATTTCCGGTGGCGACTTCCATTGGGGTTGTAGGGGAGGCTGGGCGGGCGGTCTTTCTGGGGGCCTGAAATTCTTCGTCGTTGTCCGATTCTGCACGTCTCTTGGACATCCGCTCTATCTGGGCGCTGCAATGGAGAATTATCTCCCTCAGCTCCTGGATAGACCAGCTGTCAGAGGACGTGGCTAACTTTTCCATCGCTTGTTCCTGTAATCAATCTCCTGCCGAGTTTTAATAAAAACTTGGCAGTCGATTTCGACTCCACACAAGCAAATTCTTCTGATTGTCGGCTTCAGCTATTCTGACGAACTGCCGAAACCGGACTGAATTGGTCAAAAACCACGTGGATTTTCCTAACCGTTTGCCGCAGTTTTTCTGACGAACCACTGAGACTAGGGTTAGGGCTGTTCGCAAACTCTCACAAGACCCGAACTGATTCACTTTCGCAAAACTGTTCACAATCTCTCATCGTTTGGAAACACGTCAAGTCACATCTAGCGCTGCCACTCGACGACTGTGTGAGTGAAGGGTGGAAGAACTTTTAAGATGGATGCTTCCCACACCACCCTCAACACGTCACCCAGGGGGAAATTGCTACGCGACCCAAGCTTTTAAACGAGAACGAGAGGGTCGTAAATCTGCCCGTTACCAGCAGGTAGTCGCTGGACCCTTCTCGAAACTTTGGAACACGTGTTACCCGCAACGTAATGGTTCAGAAAATGCCTTTGTTTGCTTTTAAAAAATGCATAGCTTAATTGGTGATTTTTTTCATACACAAAAACAACGATGATACTACGAACTATTACCACGAACAAACAGTTTAGTTGCACTGCTTGGAGACAATAGACAAAAATTTTGAAAAACGCGATATTTGCAAAAAACGACAATTTAATGGACAATTAATCCGATTGATTAACTATCCGGCTCAAAGGACCAAATGTTTCGTAATCTTTGAGGTAACTACGACTATGTCTTGTTACCCTCGGGGAGCGAGATTTAGTCGCGGTCTTGAGGGTGTTATGATTACCCCGAGAGTAGACAAAATAGCCCTACCGGGACCTAGGGCAGGAGACTCAGCTGGGCGTGGTGGTTCGGTCAGGTCAAAATTGATTACTACGGAGGTGAAGTTTTCCTTTTTACTATATAAATAATGGTACCAATAAAACGATGGATACGATAGCGGTTAAATATAAAAACAAGTAAATAAAAAGAAAAGTTAACAAAATTACCAACGGTTGATCCGGGCTCTCCGGCAACTATCCGTCAATTCCGCTCCCCTACCCCAAAGTGCACTTTTCGAAGGGAAGAATACTGGCGGGTGTTGAGGTTCCTCCGGATAATGTTGAGGTGCCTGAAGGGCCTAGAGGTACACCGGCCTGAAGGGACTTACGGAGATTAACTATAATAAAGGTGCCTGAGGGGCCTTAAAACTAACGATGACTAAATAAATCAAAGGGTACTCAAGTGTCGTTCCGGTTGATCTCCCAGGAGTGTTTACAATTCGGATCGCCTGGACGACGCCGGGGTTCCGAGGAGTGGTCTCGGGGGGGGGGGGGGGTTGCTGACAGCCTTGGCTGGTAATCCTTGCCCTCTGGTTAGTCGGGAATCGCCCCTCGACTAGACGCCCTAAACAGAGAGATTGACGGTGGTACTACAAGAAATCCAGGGAAAGAGGCAAGGTTCACTTACGCAAAAGTGTGGCGGCGGCGTGATTATTTTACGATTATGGTGGTTCTAGTTGATTCGCGGAGAAGAAGTCCTCTTTTAAATCCGTGATTGCACGTAACTTCCTTCTCCTTGAAACACACCTAATGAAATGCCACTTGTGACCTTCCTTCCCTTTTTTTCCCTTCCCGATACCACAATCAATCGCCTCTGTTCTTGTCCGCGCGCGACGATGCCAGATGGTTTCGAGAACCCACCGAAAGACAAAAGCCAATTTAAAAAAAAATAAAAAAATATTTGTAACGCTCTGACCTTTAGGAGCGTTACAGTCTCCAGGCAGAGTCAGTATACCTGCTTTAATGGAGAGCCAAAAATAGCGATAATGAACGAACGAAAATTAATTCCCACAAGCTACCTTATAGTGGAGAATGTGTGATGTAGTCGGCTTCGGGTGTGTGGTGCTCTGGAATCGTAGGAGATCTCGCACAAAACCATAGACAACCTTAGACCGACTGACTCGAAAAAGCGACTGTCTCTTGCAAGGTTCGTAAGAGAAGTGTTGGGTGACTGTGTGAGTGTAAGGGTGGAAGAACTTTTAAGATGGATGCTTCCCACACCACCCTCAACACGTCACGTGGGTCCCACCCAGGGGGGAATTGCTACGCGATCGCGTGCATACAACGAAACTGTTTGTTCTTATACTAAAATAATCACAAGAAAACAAACTAACTACAAAAAGAAAAAATGAACTAAATATCTAAGTGAAGGTACCGAACAGATGCCATTTAATTAATCCTTCTGGAGCCTAAAATATTGTAGAAAGGTCAGTTTGTGACTAAATTTTATTTCTATTTAATTTACCCATAAAATTTGTTTGTTAAAAAGTCTATTTCTTACACATTTCATTAAATGGGGCACATCAGAAAAGAAGTAAAGTTGCCGATATTCATCTACTGGGTGCGTAATATGATTTACTACATTTTCAACTCTACCAGTAATACCAAATTCTGACCACATTTTTCTATTTGAGGTGGCTCCATCACAAACTATGCCATGTATGACAACTCCAGATTGCTCCATTTTTTTAATTATTTGCAGAATTAAAGTAGCGAGAACTGTACCATGTGTAGCACCTTTTGCTGCATAAACCGCTATTGGTTGATAAAAGTTTTCAGCAAATGACGAAAACATAAATACCAGTGCATGATCAGCTCGTTCGTCAACTGTTTTTGAAGATTGTGGATGATCAACTCCAAAATCCTGAATCCCTGAGAGCTTCATGTTTTTTACATTTAGGTTAATATTTTGCCTTACAGACATCTCGTCAAATATCAGCATCCCTTGTCGTTGAAATTCTTTTTTGCCGAAACGCTTCAAAGAAATTATCATCCAAGCCACATTGTACTTTAACTCTAGACAAATATTTTCTTATTGTGGAAACTGCAGGTAATTCCATAATTCCATTTGCTCTCAAAAAGTTATAACTTGCAGGGCTGCGAATATGCATTAGTAAACATAGTAGTAGCCATTCTGATGTATATCTTCTGGACTTCTTACTAGAATATTTACATGTATTAATGCACTTCTTGATCATCATTTTTTGAGAACTATGTAAATTATCCATATTGTCTATTTTGCAAAACAGATCTTTTTCATTCATTTCTCTAATGGCAATTTTGGCCTTTTGCAATTCCTGGCAGAGTACTGAAGTTTTAATTTTTAACCTGTTATGAGCCTTTCTTCTTCTCTCATGATATCTATTTAAATGTAAGGCTTTTGGTATAGTCTTAAATCTATATCTAAAAGCACGCACTGCCTTTAATATTTTTTCGCAAAGATGACATCGCCGTTTGCTATTTTCATTTTCAGACAAGTATAAACATTCTTTGTGACGCCAAACGCCTAATCTTGTTCATACAAGCCATTTTTAAAATTTGTTGGAGCCTCTTGAATTTTTATACCGCCATAACAAGGCACCAGTTGACTGAAGACATTCAGACAGTTTTGAAAATCTTGAATGTAATAGACAATATCTTGCGACCAAAAATGTAGCATTGAACTGCGTTTTGATCTATCAAGATCATTTTTTTATTATAGTGTTTTGATCCATAATAATCATCTCAGAAATAGAAATAGTTTGGCTGCTATCGTCTTTTTCCATAAAATATGTTGCCCATGATCGTGACGGCAGTGTCAGACAACTTGAATCAATCCATAAAATATTTAAAATATTTTTTAATGGATGATTTACATTCTCGCTCAAATTGTCCGCTAAAGAAAAAACATTAAATACACTTAGTTGTAAAGCTTTAAATAGATTTTTTTGACGAATAAACTTACAATTTGGTGGTGAAGTGCCCATATAAGTAGTTAATAAATCATCACTTTTGATTTTTTTTAGGGAAGGACATTCATGCTTCTCAATAATACGCCGTTTTTTTGTTTCCTTCGAAAGATATTTAGGGCAGTTAGGAAATATAGTGGGAACTGTTCCCTTAACCAATCGCGGATAGGATAATTTGATCTAAAATATTATAAGGGCCAGTTTTACGAAAGTCGGATAAGCATTGGAATAACTATTCCGGACTAAAGGCCGGTTTACATACCTTCAGTCCACAGTTTATACCTGGATTTTGTCCTGTTCGACTTTCGTAAAGGCGCATTTATCTCGAGTTATTCCGGAATAGCGTTATTCCAGGTAAACTTCCCTTTCGTAAAACCGGCCCTAAATGTATTAATTTTATAACCAATAGTACCTAACTATATCAATCAGTATACAGTTAAAAGCGGCTTCAGCTATTCTGACGAACTGCCGAAACCGGACTGAATTGGTCAAAAACCACGTGGATTTTCCTAACCGTTTGCCGCAGTTTTTCTGACGAACCACTGGGACTAGGGTTAGGGCTGTTCGCAAACTCTCACAAGACCCGAACTGATTCACTTTCGCAAAACTGTTCACAATCTCTCACCGTTTGGAAACACGTCAAGTCACAACAAGCGCTGCCACTCGACTTTGTGTCTTACACATAGATCATAGAGATTCTTTTTCAATTCAAGAAGAATTCAAATTTTTTTCTCTACGTCCTCAAATAACTCGGCTGAAATCCGTCCGTTTTTGGTGAAACAGTCTGTATATGCAAATAACAAAATTTGGCCAGTTTCTTAATGAATATAATTTCAGTTATAGAAAACTTCTTAGAGATATCACTGGTTTCGTACATACGAGAGCGTAACAAACTTTTTTTTAGTTACTAAAATTGTTAAATACCTACTTCGCATAATATGTAGGTAGGTACTTGGTCATTGCATTTGTGATTTGGCTCAAATCGTTTCCAATTAGGTAAATTAAAAATAAGGCATTTTGATGTTATAATTTGTTCATTTTGTAAATGAACATTTTGCGTTTACGTTGCAACTCCATCTTCCGGGTGTTTCAACGAGAACCGCCAGTGTCTAATTGCGTATTTCCAATGGAGTTAAAAATTTGAAATTAGGCAGAAATAAACTTCAATCAATGCGCTACAATGTGGCGCCATTGCTTGGTTCATAATTGGCGCCGTCGGGACGCCATAAAGTGCTTTTTCAGAAATTTTTAATATATTTTCTTTTTATTATTATGTTCTTAATCCCGCCAGGTATACGTTCCTGTTGTTAAAAATTTGAAATTTGTAGTTGAAGTATGGCTAATTGTACTTTGAAAAAGTTCGCAAAATTTTGACAAATTTATGACAGAACTGCTGTATTGAAGCAGTCAAATTTTATGACAATGAGGCTTAAACAGTTCGGTTATTTATGACTTAATAGCGATACCTACTCAAAGCAAGGGACCACCATAAAATCTGATGTGGTTAACCGCAAAGGATTAGGTAGGTAGGTAGGTGACAGCCACAAAGCTGTCAATCAAAAATCCCTTCAGGGCTGAAATTTAAAAATCCATGTAATTCAATAACGGTTTGATATAAAAATATTTCATTTACTCGTTATCAATCTTGGAGGTCGTGATATAATGTCATCTTGTAGTGCATTAATTATAGTTTACGTTGTATCTTACAGTTGGGAGTTAGTAAATAACGTACGGTCCAAGGTCTAAAATACAAGTATATTAACTGCTCACTATAGATACATAGGTTGTTAACCCAAAAGCGTCGGCACCCCAAAAGAGACCGAGGCGTTCGGTGCCAGGGTATTTATCCCCCTGGCTGTCAACCACGGCCGCCAACCCCTAGCTACTTCAGGACTGCCAACACATGGTTGCCTCAGGGTTGCCAACACCTCCCCCTCTATGAAGTCTCGTATTCATCGAGCCAGGAAGGTGGGTTCCGAATTCGAGTTGACCCTGTTCGAGTCTCCCAGCCGCTGCCGGAGTTGGTGCTTCCGGTGCTGGTGCAACGCTTTCTTCCTGTTGCTGTCGTTGCTGGTCAGCCGCGTCCGGAGTTGGTGCTTCCGGTACTGGTGCTGGTATAACGTTTTCTTCCTGTTGCTGTCGTCGCTGGCCTCTCCCCCCCTGTAGTTCCGTGAATTGTTCCAATATAACCGCTAACGGAAGCTTGTATTCTTCGGACCACCGCTTCGGATCTGAATCGGCTCTGGTGCGGAGTTGATTTGCGTGCGACCTTATTAGTCCTGATCTTCGAGTAGCTTCCAGCTTAACGTTGTACATGACATGCCCAACGCGCTCGATGACCCGCCCTTCGGCCCAGGACCAGGAATTTCCTTGGAATATTTTGGCGTAAACAAGTTCCTGCGGTTGAAAAACTCTTCTTTTTGCTCCGTGGCGCCGGTTAAACTGGTCTTCCTGAGTCGACTTTCTTACGGTCGGACTTGTGGGAGAAGGTAGTTTTAGATGATCCATTTCTATCTTCATTTTTCTGCTCAGCATGTGCTCCGCTGGTGAGGAACCTGATGGAGTATTCTTGTTAGGCGCGGATCTGTACATGGAAAGAAACGTTTGCAGGGCTTCCCTCATGTCGACGTCCGCCATCTTTTTCAGAGCTCGTTTAAATGTATCCACAAACCGTTCCGCCTGTCCATTAGATTGTGGGTGAAAAGGTGCTGTTGTCAGATGCTCGATGTGGTTTTTCTGGCAGAAATCGTTGAAAATGGTTGAAGTAAACTGTGTGCCGTTGTCTGATACAATAGTAGACGGGAATCCAAAACGCGCAAACATTTCTCTCAGCTTCTCAACAGTTACCGCTGCTGTAGTCGACTTGGTGACCACAATCTCAGGCCATTTTGAATAAGCATCGACAACAACCAAGAAGTAGTGGTCATGGACCGGACCGGCATAGTCAATATGTATGCGCTGCCATACCGCTGTTGGTTGCGGCCATGACCGTAGCAGCGTCTTCACGGGTGATTTAAAAACTGAGGGAAACCGGTTCTGTACCAAATTGCAGGTGACTGGTAATTGTAGAACGGGAGTTGTGTTAATCTGGTTGCATACCTCTCTTATAGGAACACGCCACAAATCGAATTTCTCAATCCAATCAATTCCCAGCAAGTTCAAATTCGGTAAGGGCGTGATAAAACACGTGCCTGTCTTTGTTTTCCCTTGAAGCGTCATGTCACAGGACAGTTCCATTGACAACATCACTGGCGTTCCCGAAGCATTCCTTGCAGCATGTTTGGTTTTCTTCGCAGGTGGTTTCCCTAAAGATGCCCATGTTTCCTCCGAAATAATCGTGATGTCTGATGCTGTGTCCAACTGCAGTGTCGTTTGAATTCCATTTATGGACACTGTAACGTACTTACGACGTTTGGTTGGCATCTTAACGCTGCCAACATTGAAAATACTATTGGTGTTCGATGGCTTCGACGTTGATCGGTTATGCTTGCTTTTTGATCTAACACAGTTGCAATAACCCGTCTTATGGCCAACCTTGTTGCACATCTTGCATTTATGCTCAGTGTACGAGCAGTCCCTAACAAAATGCATTTGCCCACACTGCCAGCACGGTGATTTTGGAGTTATCTGAGAAGGACTTCCGGAACGTGGTCGTACCTTTTCTGCTCCTTTGGTGGGGTTATGCTTGATTGCATGCACTATTGGAGGTTTTGTGGTGTTCCCTACCATCTGAGTGTCCTCCTTCAAATTAATGTGTCGATTACATTCCTCGGCTAATGTTTCGATTGTCATGTTGGAACTGTTGTTTCCAATTTTCGACAGTAACGATGTTCGGATGTCCGCATCTTGATTAGAGTTAAGTCCACAAATAAACATGAGCGATTTAAATTCATCTTCGGTGATTTTTGCAATCTGAAAGTCTTCGCAGTGTCGGTTTACCTCTGCTGCGTATGCAATGAAGTCGTCCGATGAATTTCTAGTAATTTGTAGACATTTGAATCTGGCGTGGAACAATGATTGCTGCTTACCAAACATCTTTTTCAGTTTTTGGACTGTCTCCTCGAGGCTGAAGTCACGTGGATGCTTCGGTAGCACGTAATTAGAATATCTTTCATGGACTGGTGTGCTTAATTTCCGCAGCAACAGTCGTACCTTAGCTTTATCATCCAGGCGTTTCGCATCTTCCTCGAAAAGGTCTTCGAATCGGCTGAACCATGCCTCAAAGGTGTGACCAGACTCTGGGCTGTACGTGAATTCGGTGATCGCGTTTGCTAGCGATTCAATGATGAATTCCGGGTTTGTCTCACCAGAGCTTGTGCTTGATGGGGTGGCTCCTGCTTGATCTCGCTTCCCTGTGATTTCGACTAATGTTTCCAGGAACCTTTGTTGGTTTTGAAGCAAAGTGATGATTGTAGACTCCAAATTGGCCATTTTCTGAAGTTTCTTTTCCAATATCCTCGTCGCCACTGTTGTATCTTACAGTTGGGAGTTAGTAAATAACGTACGGTCCAAGGTCTAAAATACAAGTATATTAACTGCTCACTATAGATACATAGGTTGTTAACCCAAAAGCGTCGGCACCCCAAAAGAGACCGAGGCGTTCGGTGCCAGGGTATTTATCCCCCTGGCTGTCAACCACGGCCGCCAACCCCTGGCTACTTCAGGACTGCCAACACATGGTTGCCTCAGGGTTGCCAACAGTTTATTTCTGCCAAATTTCAAATTTTTAACTCCATTGGAAATACGCAATTTGGCACTGGCGGTTCTCGTTGAAACACCCTGTATATTGGAGCTGTCTCCCACACCCACGGAGCTCCTGCTCTTGAATCATGCGCATTTCAGCTGAACGGCAGCGGCTAATTTGGATATATTTTTTTAGAGACACGTAAAATCATGGTCTAAAATATTTTCTTATTTATTCTATTTCATTCGGTAACTAATTTTTTTAATAAAGTTGTTACGATAGTAAGAAAGAGGCTACAAAACTCCCTGGGAAGCAATTACGCCTCATAAGTTGTCATAAGTAATAGATAAAAAAATAACAATCCTTTATTATTAATATTTTTTTATTAGATACCTAATTGAATCATTTCAAGGTTTGTTTTGTTTGGTTGTTTTTATGAGGTCGATGTATGTCATTCATTAGAAACTTGACTGCTCATTATTTTGGAAATTTTATCAAACCATCTTAAGTTCCAATATTTTAAGGTGGCGAAGGAGACATTTTGCCAAATTTTGCTCGAGTTTATACCACTGTAGTATGAAAACTTATGGCGTTAGAAAAATACATTTTATTAAATATTATAAAGGAATCTTTCAGTTACATACTACCGTAAAATTGAAGTATGCACCTCAATTAACAAAGTGGTAATAGTTAATTTAGAATACGTCTGCAGCAATCTTTTGAACGTTATATCGCGGTTACAACCGAAGATTTTGAGGACTTGATCATTTCCTTGTATACAAAAAATTGTAATCTAAAAAATAACGAGCTCAAAATCCGGCTAAAGTTTGAAATTTTGATTTTATGATTAATTAATCAACGTTGCCATTATTTTTTTCTATGCGGTTATATGTTAATAGCTAGATTTTAAAGCGCCATTAGCAAAAGTTAAAAAATTTTTAAGAAAAGTTAATTAGTCTCCTGTCTATCTTAATCGACAACCTACGGTCCTATGCTTGCCATGTTAAATTTAGTTCGGTGTAGAGCCACCACGTGGCGCTTCAAAGTTTGAGCTGTCACGGACCTGTCACCGTCGATCAGGGGTGCACTTGCGGTCAGTTTTATGATCCCTTATCTGTTACCATAAATAAACTGAAATGATGGGGAACGAAGAACGAAAGCAACCACGACAAACATAATAGTTTATTTTCGTTGTCCGGCGGTTACGGTGGTAATGAAGAAAACAAAATCGGCATGGAGATTCTTTGATAAATAGATTATTTTCCTCAAACTCATTGTACCCAATAAAATAACATTTCACTGCATTAGTGATTCTCAATTGCCCCTGAACTTGAAAGTAATAATTGTGTGTTTTTTTAAGGGTTAGTTGGTCACATTCCTAAGAAAGACAAAAACTACGTCTTTTTGAAACAACAGCTTTTCTCATGGTTAGTTGGAGTTGGTCTGTACCAATAATGGAAACGTCTTTATTATTCAATAATGTTTCTGTCATCTAATAAGAAACAATTGCAGCAACATTCAACCAATCCTTTCTTCTAAAGACTTGAACAGAAAATTAATAAAACTACGAAAATCAAAGTGAATGTAATGCGACTCTTTGTTGATTGTCTTACTCAAAACTGACATTAAGTGTCATCTAACCAGTATTAAAATCAAAATGAGGTATCTCAATGAGGTGGACATTGCACGCGGTGTTGCTCTAATTGAAAATGGAACTTCCATTCGGCAAGTTGCAAGAGGTGTTGGTGTGAGCCCATCGGGCATCCAGCGGTTGTGGAATCGCTATAGGACATAGGTCTCTATAAAAGACGCCGCGGACAAGGTTGTAAGAGACAGACGTTCCACGGAGCTCCTGAAACATGCGCATTATGGGTGATTGTTTACAATGTCCACTTCTTGGTTTTTAAGATGTAGATGTGCTAAGGCAAAGAAAATAAGAGTAAAAATAGAAGTGGTTTGCACAAAAATAGATATTAATTTCCGTAATATATAAATGTTAAGGAATGCTTTGCTGTAATTGGCTTTTTGAAAATCCAGAAGTGGGTAAGTAAACAATAACCGCATTATGTAAAACGTAAAACATCTTTTAGTGGTAATTTCTAATCGTGCTTTTAAAAAAAAATTACAGGGCCCAGAACTGACCTTGTACAAAACTTTTTCGCGTGCCTCTAAAAAAATGGAAAAAATCTTTGTCCTGGGCCAAGAACCGAACCTACGACCTCGACCGTCCACTTTCAGCCACTATCCCATGCGGCTACCTTACCAACAACCCTCGAGTGCTCTATCTTTGAAGTGTTTTGTCTCTATGCGCGAAGTACATAATGCGCATGTTTCAGGAGCAATATCTCGGTGAACGTCTGTAGACGTAAATTTCGGAAACCAACTCGCCGACAACCTCGTCACAGGCCTCGTGGCAGTTACCAGATGGCATGTATTGTGATAAGAGAACCTTTTCACGGAAGGTAGTCGACCAAAGTTTATTGCCGATTAGGACCCAGTAAATCTTCTTTTCCATGGGGTTGTGTCATAAATTATTTTGGGCCAAGAAACAGCGCCATCTGTAGAGTCAGAAACACAACTTGAGGGGTACATCGTCGCGTTAACCGGTTTTCTTCAACTGTTGCTGAGATTTTAATATTTTAGATACATCTCTTTCATGGCGAATTTTTCAGGAAAATTTGAATATTTCGAAAAATACTGATTTTAGGTATAGCAATTTATTAACAAAATGATGTTCAAATTCTTTGTAAAATCCAGAAAAAAAACTAAAATTAGGGTAGTCCATTTAAAATAACAAAGGAAATGTCAACTTCCGGTATAAGCGGAAGTGCTACTATTTTGAAAATGTATTTTCAGTAAATAGTACTTACTTGCTTTGTGTTTTTCGCATTATGGACACCCCGAGCATCTAATTTCTCCTCATCTTTTTTGGTTTTTCCGCCAGTGGACTTCGTCGTTTCCTTGAAAATTTATAACAGGAAAGTCGGTAATTATTTAGAACCCGTATGTCTTTGCGTTTTTTCGTAATAATCAAAATGGAAAAAACTCATGATACGAAGCAACCTAGACAATTTTCACTTATAATATTCCTAGTGCATTGATTATTTCCGAAAATTTTTTCGAATGCTTTTCCAAAACGTATTAATTAGCCCGAGTGGAACACGAGGGCTAATTACGTTTTGGAAATGCATGAGAATAAAATTCCCGGATATTAATCAATCCACGAGGGCATATTCGGTAAGAAAATCGCAACGACACGGACATTGGTCCATTATGTCATTAAGATGCCATTTTTAATAAATAAATGATTTTGATTGGCTGAAATAATTTTTACTTATTAATTTCATGTAGGGTTAGCTAGGTGCAAAAAATTTCCAGGAAATTTTTATATTGTCATAGTAACGACACCGGATTCTGTTTTTCTATTGGCTAGTTTTCAGTGACGTTTTTAAGATTCGGCCAAAAGTTTGCAGTAAGAATTTATTGCTATTGTTAAGTATACATGGTGTCCCAGAACTCGCGCCCCTCAGAAAACAGGAGAAATCTCCAAAAAGGACAAACAAATAATACTTAAGAAAAAGTTTTCTAACTTGAATCGTTATTCAAAAAAAATTGCATCTTAATTCGAGTATTTTAAGCTATCCAGGTGAATAGGTTGCATATTATGCAACCTAGCAACAATTACGAAATTTAAGTTAGAATTTTTTTTCTTAGGGATTATTTGGTTGTCTTTTTTGGAGATTTCTCCTGTTTTCTCTGGCAGGCGAGTTCTGAGACGTTCTGTATGTTTGTTTAGAAAATATCTGGGATAAACTCAAGTTTTAGGTAAAACTTCGACTTTTGTGCACTTCTGGTTTTAGCGGCAAGACCGTATAGTAATCCATATGACACTTTAATCGGCATCCGCTTATATGTAAGTACGAGATACAAGATCCTGTGCCGACGCTACGTCGTGTGTTTGCCCTGCGAGTCGTCGTCTATTATTACGATTTAATGAAATAAACGATAGATTTAGTTATGATAAACCGATTTATTTCCATATCACCAAATTGTAGCAAGACGAGAAACAGGCAAACCATCTGGCATGCCATCCGCTTACCTGCGTAGAGAGATGTGGGTTCCAACTTCCAACGAGTCGGTATAGTTGGAACCTTCTTTATTGCCAACAGGTTCCAACGAGGTGGTATCGTAGGAACCTGTTGCATTGCTAACACTATCCATAGAGGGCGCTTCGGTTACCGCAGGCTATAATCATACGACCAGCGAGACTAGTACCTGTGCTAGTACAAACCACTGAATTCTATAACTCTATCAGTTCACTAGCGCCGGCGTTGGTTTAGTAGTTAGCCACGGTAGTTAGTGGCGTGGTTGGTTGGTAAGCGGAAGCCCTGACGCTTGAGCCGCTAATGAACCTCGCCGAGCCGTTCTCTGCGAGATAACCTCACTTTTTTGCGCGTAATGTGCGGTTTCCTTTAATTGTTCTGTGATTTGTGATTGTCCGCAGCTGCCCATGCTGAATAATGGTGTAGTCAGGTGAGGTGATACCTCTGTTTAACATGACTTTTATTATTAGGTTTGCTTTTCTCTTGCAAGCAAGAGAACGACGGATTCCAAACCGTTAGAACGTTTGGTATGTCCTTCAATTCAATTTTTAGTCATATTCTTGCCAACACTATTAAATGTAGTGGTTAATTTGAGAGATGAACGCATTTGTTGATCATTATTCAGAATGCTTGGTGGAAAAATTAATTTGTTAATGGTGACAATGGACACGATTCATTTCATTTATTTGTGTACAAATGCAGACTTTTGGATCAGAAAAGTTAAGTACTGATATTAAAATGATTTGATCCATTGTATAACCAAAATTAGAAGAGGTGCAAGAAAAGACGGTAATTGTTTACAATGCCCACTTCTCGCTTTTTGCGTTTTTTTTTTTGGAAACCATCGTGAAACATTATAATAATGCCATTTTAAGCAATGAAATGTGCGGTACAAATGATAAATAATTTTATGCAAAATTTATAGATCTAGATTGTAGATGTGCTAGGGCAAGGAAAATAAGAGTAAAAATGGAAGTGCTTTGCACAAAAAATTATATTGATATTGGTTGATAGCATCTGACTTCGATAACTTGAATTTTATGATAGCTAGAAACTTGATTTAAGAACACAAATAAACCAGAAAAAAAATTCTATAACCGGAAAGTATTTCTGAACATACAAGGTGAGCCCGGACGATTATACAGGGGCAAGTGACGTTTTTTTAAATGGAATATTGTGTGTAAAAGAAGATTTTTCGGAGGCTTTTCCTAGACCCTTTTCACTCCAATATTATTGATTACTATTTCCAAATTATTTGGACGTAGCGATTTTTTTTTTGTTCAAATAATGGCATCTGCCGATACGTGTTAAAAAAATCACTACATCACAATAACGAGTTTTAAGAAAAAAATATGTAAAGACTAGTTAGGAAACATCTGTGGAATGTCTTTAAATCGTTTTTACTTTTAAAAAATTATACAGAGTGGCTAGATTTAATTTTTCAATTTAAAACTTTTTTAATTTAATTTTGTCCATTTTTTCAAGTAGAACACGCCGTACATTTTTTAACGATATGATGTAGAAATTAAAAACGAACATTTTTTTGTATGGCCATTTGTAACCATTTTCGAATTATTGACCAACAATTACAAAATTCAGGAATAATCTCAAAAAGTTAGATCGTTTTCTAAATAACTCGACAAAAAACTTTAATGTTTCAAAATTAACACAAATGACAACTGAAAACAGGTAACTGCGATAAATGTTTATTGCTTGTCGGATAATATAAAAGCAAAATATGATCAAGATTCAAACATAAAGCGTTGATCTCAATCAACGCATAAAGTGAACCCACTAAAAAAACTTATGCTGTTTTTATAAGCAAAACATCTGGAGCACTTATTACAATTTTGTCTGACGAGTTATTTGAAAAACAATCCCATTTTTTAGGATTTTTGTAATTATTGGGTGATAAATCGAAAATGGTTACAAATAGCTATAGGGATGTACAACCGGATGATCTGTAAATGAGACTTTTGAATTGTCTGATTTTTGGTTTGGCTGATTTGGCAACATTGTAGACTGGTCTGGTAAGATCGAAGCTTAGACCATTCACACTTAGTGGAGCGAATTTGCCCGTAAAAGACGCCTCCTTCTTGAAAAAAAAAAAACTTACGTAGAACCAGATCAGACTTATATTTTCTTATTAAGCATGCTAATTGCTATAAGAAATGGTTAATTACGACCTTTTTGACTGGTACCGACCATTTTTATTAATGAAAAAGTCCCTAAATCACGAATTTCCAAATAATGTGTTTTTTAAGAAACATAACGCAATATCTCAGTAACTACTAAAGATATCGCTTTGATTTTTCTTTCTACATATAGCCAATTTATGAGCGCTTCTCACTGTGTAATCTTAATTTTCAAAAATTAAATCCTTCTTCCATAAACAAATTACAAAACTAACATTTTGTGTTAAATGTACTCAAATTTTCAATAAGCGGTGAACTTTTATAGTTGTAGAAATTAACATACACATGCAGCGAGCGAAATGAAGAAGAAGCTTTGAAAAAGATTTTGATTTATTAAAGAATCATATATAGGTCATGGTTGTTCTTATTTGAATTTTTTTACCGAGCGCCGCGCACTAAAGTTTCTTTCTACTTACGAGCACTCGTAGACTCGTGGTATTCACAGGCGTTAACAGCATATAATAATAATAAACGTCTGTATTGATGTGTACTTACCTGTATATATAAAAAAATTTATAGATTACCTGTATATCTTCATTGAAAATTGAAAAATTATGTTTTATTACAATTTCTATGTACATATTCAAGGTTTCTTCAGGTTACTTATGGGTGAAAATACCATTTTAGAAATAAAATATGGCAAGGGAAGAACATATAGTATGTATTAACTATTAACTGTTTACGATGTGATATGTAAAATAAAAAATATTCTTATAATTAAATATATCAAAGAAATCTTAATAATTTTCTTCTGGGTCCGATTCATCACTGTCTTCTAGTAAACGTGATAAGGTGTTATTGCAATCGGTACAATTGCATTCAGTACAACATTTAAGCCCTTCCCTTATACAGTTGCACTTATTATTGTTGCAAGTTTTGTCCGAACAATGAATAGAGAGAACTTTTCTTACGGCTTCTGGTATTGGATCTCGATTTGAATATATAGGTTCCCAGTACTTGTTTTCGAAAGACCATCCATATTTATTCGGACTTTCCAAACTTACCATTGGAAGATGACTTGAATACCAGATTTTTAACTGATATATACATCTACAATTATTTCAGATTATATTTACAGATTTCATGTTAAAGAAACAGTATGCAAACCTTTGTAAATGCTGTTGAAATGCATCATCAGTGGGAGGAAGCTCCGATGCTGGTCGATTAGTTTTCGTTGTCAGATGAAAGCGCAAATCATTCAATGTTTTAATATTTTTGTTTCTATTTTTATATAAAAGTAACATATATTGTGTAGCAACCGCCAGTGCCTCTTCTTCAGGTAACGAAGGGAGATTTGATAACTCTTTCAAATTGTCAATGTTCTTCAGTAAGACATCAAATCCCGTTCTCTTTCCTATCTTGTAGATAGCGTTGGTTGTATCACAGCCAGTTAGGCAATGAATTGCCAACAAGCTCGTACAAATGGGACTTCCTAAATTTCTTGCAATTTCATGAATAGCTACATAACGTCTGTTGGCATTATGTCCCAACTGAATTAATAAATGACACGTTTGCAATTCAGGCATAATGTTAAAGTAGTGTATTAGCAAAATAAGAACATCAGTATCCACAGATTTTACTAAAAGGACTTTACTTTGTCTACATTCGTCCAAAGTGTGCAATATTATTCGAGTGTCTGCTTCATCTTGATTGCAATTTAAAGAGGCTACAGGGCTTAATTTCACATTTTTTCTCACAAGAAAAACATTTAAAGGATTTTCGAAGCCCCCTGCTATAATTAAACTTTCGTTGTCATTAAGAAATTGCCCACCATTTTCTGTAATATACTTTGTGAGAAAAAGTAAAAGAGACCGTTTGTTTCCTGAAGATTTTAAGAATTCTCTAAATTTTGGTACTTTCCTTGTACCAGTCACATTAAATTCTATGATTGTACTGTCGTCCCCTCGTCTGCTCCTCTCCAAATATTTCAAAGTGTTAGGTTTGTAGGTGTCAAAAACAATCGTTATTCTTAAAGCGTTGCATTTTCTTCCCGCCATTAAAAGGTTCTTTAGAAAAACTTTTCCTAAGTCTTGAAAAAATGTAAATAACGTTTCTTTCAGTTCCTGAATAGAGACCATGCCATCAACTATATAGGAATTTACACTTGGACAAACAATAAGCGGAGTAGTATAAGCCTCCAACTTTTTCTGCGAATGCGCCCGTGGCCGAGTTCACGCTGCCGCAACCGTTCAGCAATAAAAAATCATAACGCAAAAACTATGACTCTTATACAATTTTTTTAGGCATTAAAATATTTTTCAAACTATTTTCTTCATTTTGTTCGCTGCATGTATATATTAATAACTAAAACTGCAAGAGTTTGTCGATTACTACAAATCTTACTTCGTCGAGTGCCAAGTTTGGTTTTCGACACTTTTTTACAAAACAAATAATTTATGTCTGAAATTTAGCATAGCATGGTTAAAAGCGCTCACAAATCTGCTTTAAAAGGAAAAAAAATATATGCTCATATCTCGAGTAGTTACTGAGATATTATATTTTATTTGGTAAGAAACGCTTTTCTTGTGAATTACAGATTTAGGTACTTTTCGACCAATAAAAAAGTTCGGTACCAGCAAAAAAGGTCGTAAATAGTCATTTCGTATGGCAAATAACATACTCAACAAGAATACATCGGTATCACCTGGTTCTACGCCGGAAAAAAAAATATGCATATTTTCGAGGCAAATTCGCTCCACTAACTGTGAATGGTCTAAGGATCGAAGGCACCGAACCGACTTTTCCCGGCGTTCGGGTCGGTTCGGTGCCTTCGATCTTATCAGACCAGTCTACAATGTTGCCAAATCAGCCAAACCAGCGATTTAAGAGTCTCATTTACAGATCATCCGGGTGTACATACAAAAAATGTTTGTTTTTAGTTTCTACATCAGATCGTTAAAAAATATACAGCGGGTTTTATTTGAAAAAATGGAGAAAATTAAATTCAAAAAGTTCTAAATTAAAAAATTAAGTTTAGCCACCTTGTATAATTTTCAAAAGTATAAATGATTCAAAGACATTTCACAGATGTTTCTCAATTAGTAATTACATAATTTTTTCTTTAAACTCGTAATTGTGACTGTGGTAATTTTTTAACATGCATCTGCAGATGTCAATATTTGAACAAAAAAAATCGCTACTTTAAAGTGGTTTGGAAATAGTCAATAATAATATTGGGGTGAAAAAAGTCTAGAAAAAGGCTCTAAAAAATTTTCTTTTACACACGACATTCCATTTAAAAAAATGTTACTTGCCCCTGTATACTCGTCTTGGCTCACCCTGTATGTTCAAAAATAATTTCCGGTTATAGACTTCTTTCTTTAGTTTATTTGTGTTTTTAAATTAAATTTCTATCTATCATAGCACTCGAGCTATGGAAGTCGGACGCACTACTGCCCCACCCTGTATAAATGTTAAGGAATGCTTTGCTGTAATTGGCTTTTTGAAAATCCCGAAGCGGGTAAAGTAAACAATGACCGAAAAGACAAACATTTGTACTGATTTTAGCAAGTTTCAATGAGCAGGAAATTTGAAAAACCGGTATTGAGGCGTCAAGAATGAAAAAAAAAAGCACAAAAGAGGATTATTGCATAATTGTGAACTATTTACGGTTTAAATTTATAAAACACAAACAAAATTCTACGTAACATCTAAATAAAATCATAATTCTAAAACAATTAGTCGACTCGGCTATAATAATATAAGGTAACTATAAAAAATGTATTGGTTTTTACATATCTTTATTGGTTATTGACCGGCTAATTTGAGGGATAAACGCTTTTGATCATTCTGGTTCAGAAATCAGACTACTTTTTGAAAAAATAAATCTGTTGACTGGTCAATTGAATGGTGACAAAAGACGAGATTCATTTATTGTGCAATGTGGCTTTTGCATTATAAAAACGTAAAGTACTGGTATTAAGATGATATACTATTGTATAGTCGGAATTAATTTTTTTGTAATCACAGCCCTTTTCTTGGGCATTGGGTTGCAAGAACTGACCCTTAAATTGTAAGGATACCTCGTATATTATTTTAGGGCGCGGATTTGCTTACAGTCTCGTTCCGTTTACCTCCGTGAATAAGAATGAGACATCGGCGGGAGCGTACGGTCAACCACCATCGATACGCGTGTGTGTGATTCCAGCCATCATTCTAACACTTTTACTATGGCCACTTTTCTATTTGTAATAAGGCAAGCATCACATTGCATTTATTGTATTTTTACTTACAGTGGGTTCAAACTACATGACGAAACAGAAGGAAGGACAATTTCGACTGCAGGTGCAGTACGCAGACCGTTTCAAAATCTGGTGAGTCGCTAGGTTAGGTTTTTACGCTCATAATCGCGTTTTTGTACCGTGGTCTTTCCACTCAGTCTAGAATTATGTACATTCAGAAAATATTGTGATACTATGAGTTACAATTGTAGGTAAATAATATACAATTTGGAGTGACTATAGAAACAACCCGTGAAAATGGGAACGATCACTCATGTTTTGTGGTAAACGATTGTACCGAAAGTAACTATCCCATATTTAACTATTTACTACAAGCTTAGTTTTACTTTATCCCGGTGTTAAATAGTAATAGTTTCTACTTCAACTGATGGCGATTACTGAAAAATTCAACGTGCACATATCAATGGAACCAATGTTGCGTATTAGTTTTAGTGATGATACTTCATAAACTAATTAGTAATCTATACTGCAATAATTGCCATTTGCAATCACATTTGTAGTAAATATAACCAAATTTAAAATTTAATTTTGAGCACACTTCTAATATACGTAACCACAATTTTTGATAATTAACGAGAATTGACTATGTTTGGGAAGTAATATTGAGTGGACTACTGGTATATGTTACTCTTATAAAATATTTGATATGTTAGTGGAACTGTTGTAAATTTTACCACAATAATATTGATGTAAATAAAATTCTTATGTATTTAAACGATAGGTCCTTAGGTTACTACTAAAAATACGTACAAAAACTTAAAGTAAATTGTTATATCCACATAACTGTTGGATCCGTCGTTTGGGGACTGGAACGCGTAGTCGAAAAGATACACCGATTTTCCTAACCTATTTATTATAACTGGAAGTGTAATGTTAATAAAGACATGTACGTTGCTTGGAGGACCAGGAACAAGAGAGCGAGCCTGGTTCCTTCATGATACATTTCACTCTGCTTTTACTTATTCAGTAGCGCCATCTATTTGCTACCCAATGTACGTATTACAGGACACTACAGCTCTCCCCATTTAGCTTAAAAATACCTAAATTATAACAATATATTAACAGTCACAATTTAACTTAACTAAAATTATAAATCTAACCTAGCTGGAGGTCTTACATTTCGTCTTGGTCTTGCAACCGGGGTGATCGGCGGATTTACAATATTATTTTGTTGATTAACCTCCAGAACTGTTGTCCTAATGTCTTTACCTAAATTATTTGATACCTTAGCAAGATTTGGACTGGTTACATTTCTCGTTCCGGCAATTATTTGATTAAGATGTCTCTTCCAAACCTGACCGCTATCCAAAACCTTACATAAATAAATACGTAACCCTAAAACCTTAAATATGTGAGCTTTAACCCATTTAGCTTCCCTTACTGATCTATAATCTAAAACGAAAACCTCTTCTCCCACTGCGAAAATCTTTTCTCTTCCCTGTTTCGACGATAATTCTCTCTCTCTAGTGTCCCTATCTTTTGGTCTAATTGAATCTAGTCTTATGCGTATTTGACGTCCAAACATTAGCTCTGAGGGAGCTTTGTTGGTAACACTTTGAATAGTTGTACGATATGAAAGTAAATAACGTGCTAATATTGTGCAAATATCCGTCTCCCTATTCTCTTTATCAATAAAAGCCTTATAAAGAGCCCTTTTTACAGATTTCACAGTGTTCTCCGCCGCACCGTTAGTGGCAGGATGGTATGGAGGAGAAGTGATGTGATTTATACCATTCCTCTCACAAAAAACCTTAAATTCCTGTGAACTAAATTGAGGTCCATTATCAGACACCAGATTTTCAGGTATTTCGAACCGAGCAATAATGTCTCTTAGCTGTCGTATTGTGTTTTTTGTAGTGGTTGATGCCATTTCAATTACTTCTACCCACTTACTATAAGAATCTACCAACACTAAAAACATTTTACTACGCACTGGCCCAAAAAAATCTACGTGAATGCGTTCAAACACCCGTTTAGTTGCTGGAAATGAAATTACAGTCGCCTTAGGTGGATTAGATCTAACCTGCATGCAACTTTGACAGTTCTTCACCAACTCTTCAATGTCGTTATCTATCTTGTGCCACCACACATACGATCTCGCAACTGATTTCATCCGTACCATGCCAGGATGAGCCGTGTGAAGTTCCTTTAGTACTGGATTTCTGAGAATTCTGGGAATTACCACTCTATGCCCCAGCATAATTATTCCCTTTTCTACCGTTAATTCGCCTCTTCTACTATGATAATACTTAAACTCCGAATCTAAAACATGTTTTGGCCTTCCATTTAATATACATTCTAAAACTTTTCCCAATACCTCATCTCTAACCGTCTCTTCCCTAACATTCGTTTCCTCTGCTAAAAAAGTCGTATTATCTTGCACAAAATTTAAATAATTATAACCTTCCTCTACTACCTCCGTCTGTTTAATCGGAATTCTTGACATACAGTCAGCGTTTGAGTTCAATTCACCTTTAATATGGCTAATTTCGAAGTTAAATGCACTCAAATATACGGCCCAGCGTTGCAACCTGCCTGCGGCCATAACTGGTATGCCTTTCTTTTCACCAAATATATATATCAAAGGTTTGTGATCTGTCCTAAGAAAAAATTTATTACCTAATAAATATTGTTGAAATTTTTTAATACAGAAATAAATCGCTAACGCCTCCTTATCAATCATTGAATAATTTTTCTCTGCCGAAGTTAAGCTTCGTGAAACAAAAGCTATCGGTCTCTCATCACCGTTTGAAAATACATGAGACAAAACTCCTCCAACACCGTAAGGACTGGCGTCGCAAGCTAACCTAATCTCTAGATTTGGGTTAAAGTGTGTTAACACTGTGTCTGAAACTATTATTTCTTTAACTTCCTTGAAAGCCTTCTCGCACTTAGCGTCCCAGATAAATTCCGTATCTTTCGATAGTAACTCATAAAGTGATCTCAAAATATTAGCAGAATTTTTAATAAATCTCGCGTAGTAATTAACTAACCCCAAAAATGATTTCAATTGTGTTATATTCTCTGGTCGCGGCGCTTCTAAAATAGCCTTCACTTTGGCTGGATTCTTACGAAGACCATTCTTGTCTACTATATGTCCTAAGTAACTAATTTCGTCCTGGAAAAACGAACACTTATTTTTCCTTAACCTAAATCCAGCTCTAAATAATTTTCTAAATACTAATTTTAAATTTTCCAAATGTTCCTTATCGTTTCTACCCGTCACCACTATATCATCTAAAAAATTGATAACCCCATCAACTCCTTGTACTGTTTTTTCGATAATTTGTTGAAAAATAGCACATGCCGGCTTTGTACCGAAGGGTAAACGCTCCATTTTATAAATTCCCTTATGCGTACTCCATGCCAATAATAATTTTGATGACTCATGCAGCTCAAGTTGATTGTAAGCATGAGACATGTCTAACTTAGTGAATTTTTCTCCACCTTGCAAAACGGCAAATAATTCCTCTATACGCGGCAAGGAATACTTAAAATCCTCTAAATCTTTGTTAACTGTTACCTTGTAATCAGCACAAAGTCGGACTGTGCCATCCTTCTTTAAAATCGGTACTAAGGGAGTACCCCACTCACAATCATTAATAGCCGTTATAATACCTGTTGCCTCTAACCTATCCAATTCGTCCTCAATTTTTTTTTATATGCTAATGGCAACGTTCTTGGCTTACAAAATTTAGGGGAAACATTATTTTTTAATTTAATTTCTACCTTTGCGTATTTATAACACCCTAATTCGTCTTTAAACAAGTCTGAATTGTCGTCTAATATTGTTTGTAATTTACTTCCGCAATTTAAGCTATATACATTCCCTATTACTGTGATTTTAAATGTTGTGATTAAATCACGCCCAATAAGTGGCGGTCCACCTCCTCTTATTACTACTAAATTTACCTCCTCGGTCAGATTTTGAACAGTCATCGGAACCTTAATTTCTCCGATCGAGTTCATCGCGGTACCATTATACCCTCGCAAAACAACCTTAGTACTTAACAGTTTGAAATGTTAAAAAAAACTTAAATAAGTATTCTCTGAAATAGCTGAAATACTTGCGCCGGTATCCAGCTCCATTCTTAACCTAACATTTTGAATCCTAACATTTACAAAAAATGGTTCTACTTTTATGCCTGTACGCATATTGTATAACGTATGTACCTCTTTTGTTAAAAAATGTTGATCATGCAAAACCCTATATTTACAAACTTTAGCAATGTGCCCTACTTTTTGGCATTTACGACACTTCATTTTTCGCGCTGCGCAGAATTTAAAATTGTGGTTTGAATCTCCACATGCAAAACAGTTACTGCTTACACTTTCACGCTTATTTGACGCACCTTCAGGTTGTCTGTATCCTGTCTTATTCGTGGTCGTTGTCCACTTCGGTTTACGTACGTCCTCGTTCTGTACCACGTGCGTGCTCTTGCTCTTGTCTGTCGTCCATTTTGGTTGCTGTTCGCTTCTTCTTTCCAACACGTGTATGTCTCTGGAATCGCTACGGGATTTCAACGAAGCCTCCTTCTTCATTGCGATCTCCAGGAGTTCCTCGAGCGTCTTTGTCGTCGGATCTTCTTCACAGAGACGATCTAGGATTTGACCTCTCTGCAACCCGGTCACGAAACGGTCTTTTAAAAATGCCGTGAGCTGACCCCCAAATTTGCAGTGTACGGAAAGCCTCTTAACCCTTGCGTGCCACTGTACCACGCTTTCGCCGTTGTCTTGTTTGGCGTCATAGAACAAAATACGCTCATTAAAACAAGAAACTTTCTTTCCGTACCTGTTTGTTAAGATGTTGCACAAATCCTGGTAGGTTTTATCCTCTGGTAAACTGGGGTCGCACAGGTCCCTCAACGTCACGTATACGTCTTCTTCGACTGCGGTCAATAACAACGCCACTTGCTTGTTTGCTGCTATTTCGTTTACCTTGAAAAACTGCCCCAAACGTTCTTTAAAAATTGTGAAATCTCCCTCCTGGGAAAAACTCGGAACGTTGCCCACTGTAGCCATGCTGCTTACTTCAATTTTCCTTCTTTTTCTTTTTTTTTTATCTTTTCCTCGTCGCCACTGTTATATCCACATAACTGTTGGATCCGTCGTTTGGGGACTGGAACGCGTAGTCGAAAAGATACACCGATTTTCCTAACCTATTTATTATAACTGGAAGTGTAATGTTAATAAAGACATGTACGTTGCTTGGAGGACCAGGAACAAGAGAGCGAGCCTGGTTCCTTCATGATACATTTCACTCTGCTTTTACTTATTCAGTAGCGCCATCTATTTGCTACCCAATGTACGTATTACAGGACACTACATAAATAACTAGTACAGTAAAATGCGGCGACTTTAGTAGGTAATTTCAAAAAGTATCATCAAAACAACAATAATAATTTATCAAAAAATATGAGAAGTCCACAAAAAATTGCGTTAGTACGGGAAAATCAGGAGAATTGTGCTAATCGCTTTAAATTTATGAATTTTCAAATATTTTTAACACAAAAAAATTAAAACTACCCGCTCAATGTTATACTCTAAATGGGGTGTCTTTGATACCCCTACCTAAAAATGTCTTCTATTAAGCAGTATTCCTATTCATGAATCAATGTAGCTCCATTTTGAATTCGGTTCAGCAGGTTTTTAGTTATGATCAATTTTGTTCTGAGAGCTATTTTGATACCTCTCAATATAAGAGCAAATCTACTGATATTCATAATTTTTGTTGTTACTTTTGTAAAACAACTTTTAAACAAACTTGATATAACTGGAGTCGGCAAAACAGCTACCTATAATATCTGAAAATGGTACGGTATTAGAGACATTTTTTGCGACCAGCTTGAAATGTGTCTTCTCCGCATTACAAGACTATAACCCAACAACAGTCTATTCGTCTTTGGAAAATTGTTCTCGAATCATACACACGTATCTGTAATTGGTAGGTTTTCTTTTCCTCGATAAATATTTAACAAGTAAAAGCGTTTCGGAAGTTAGCAGCTCTCTTTCTGGGTGACGAAAATCCACTTCTTCAACGACTTCGTCAACCGCTTCTTCCATTACTTCATCGTCCACTTGTTGTTCATCTTCTTCCTCTTCATCCATTGGTACTTCATCATTATCATCTGATGAACTACTGTCATCTCGATTAGTAGAAACGCTTTTTTCGGGAACAACATTTAACCTTGTTTTCTTTCTACAAACTCTTTCAGTTCTTTGACCGTATCTTTTTTCACGAAGAAAGTTGGCGAATGTATCATTGACTTCTGGTGCCGGATCATGTTGTACGTCTGGTATTTTGTCCAGTACCTTACCTCGATTAATTGGATATACAGGGTGATTCACGTAGCCCGTGCATTAGACATTTTTCAACTTCCAGTTGGATTAGAAATTTGAAACTTGGGAGGCAGTCATAATCAGTCATGCTCATTCTATCTAAAATATTGTGAGCTCTCTAGCTATACAGGGAGTGCCAAAAGTCGGTATCAACTTTCTTATTTTAAATGGAAACGTACCATTTTTTCTACATGGTTCGATCAGTCTTTTAACTTTGAGTTTTCATGACACTTGCTATGTAAACTTCTTTGACAATTTTTGACATTATGTTAATTTTTGTGAAAAAAATGGTTGATGTGGTAGCTTACAAAGAAATTCGTATCTGACAGATGGTTCAGAATTTATAAAAGCCAATTTGTAAAGTACTTAGTTTGAAGTCCAGACTAACTTCTCATATCGTAATGGTGGTTCCATTGGTTCCATTTTGTACCATATGGGCGCAGACAATTTTCAAATATCGCAACCAAAAATGGTCAAGAAGTAATTTTTTAAATGGCACCTACTGATTTTTTTTACACCATTCGATAGAAAATTGTATTTTGAGATGAGTTACTTAAACATTCCCTGTACCTAACTTCATCTCCTATCAAATTAAAAAATTAAAATCCAGAAATTTCATCAATCTTGCCGAAAGATTTTTTGGGTTTTCAAGTATGCCATGGAAACAAAAGACAATTGCAACAATGTAATTATGAATTGAATACCTTGCTAATTTTATAAAACAATAACAACAAAAACTATCAAGAACCATCTTAACAAAATTCTAATGTAAATGTTCAATGCGAGCACCATTTTGATTACTACATTCTGTTAACTTTCACGATTT
This sequence comes from Schizotus pectinicornis, assembly GCA_951805265.1. NCBI lineage: Eukaryota > Metazoa > Arthropoda > Insecta > Coleoptera > Pyrochroidae > Schizotus > Schizotus pectinicornis. Next base: position 15,516,140 of record OX638207.1, on the reverse strand, counting down.
TATTAAAACAAACTGATGAACAAACTATTCAAAAACTTATTAAAACAACTAATTAACTTGAGAAAACGTGGTAGCGTCTCGTTGGTGCCGTTTCGTCGCGTGTGTACGTCTCGTTCTCGCGCTCTCCGCCATTACGATCGCCGACGACTAGCGGGAACTTTAAATTTCTGACAATTCTATTAGTCTATTTTCAACAGATTGTGTAGCTCTTCTTATTTTATTGGGGTCAAGACTGTCGAATGCTCTTATTATCCTCTCTCTCAATTCGTCTATTGTTGGGAAGTGATGAAGTATAAACTAAATCTTTTATTCGACCCCAAACATAAAAATCTAATGGGGTAAGGTCTGGAGACTCCGTATCTTTCGTCCGACCGGAATGGGTCGTGATTGCGTAGCAAATATGCGAGAGAGTGGACCGCGCGAGCGAGACGTGCTTGGGTGCGAGTCGATCGTATTCCATTACGATGTAGATGCCATATTTTACGTAATAAAAGCAGGCTAAAGGTTTTTTGCTATTTATTGACAGCAAATAAGATTAATAACATAAAGTATAATGTAATACAGAAGCGTAGTTACTTAGATTGTAACTTGGACATTTTATTTTTTTCTTTGAAACCTGACTTTGTTCTGGAATCTTCAATTTTAAAATTTGGTCTCATTCTTATTAAGACAAAATGATGTAGGACCTGTGAGAAAATATTTAATTTATGTACGTCGCAATACATATCTGTCACTGCAATTTAATTCAATTTCCTAATTATTAAAATAATTTTACAATGCGCTCCTTTTGCAGTCAAATAGAAATATCTTTTTTTTTTTAATGCAAAACATAGAAATTGTAACATTATTTTAAAAACTACACTAAATGAGCCATCTTTTAGAATAACTTGCCAAGTTAGCGTGGTATTTTTTTCAAAAGTATGAAGAGTCAAAGTTAAGTCATTAAAAAAAATATCATGTATCAATCAAAAATGTTTTTTTCTTTCCCAAAGATCTGGCTTTAGTAATGCTTCTTTGGCTCTTGATCAATAACAGGACTATTCAGGGTTACGTAACAACATTGAGAATAATATAATATGGAAATTTAAAGTTGGGACACTCTAAAAACTGATCTAAGGTGTCGATTTTCACAAAATTCATAAAAGTCCCAATATTTCGAAAACTAATGACTTTTTACTAAGGTCATATTATAATATCCTGGTCAGTAATGAGCAGGACTATCAGCTCTCCACGGGTTGACGTTGAGTTTTGGGACACCCTGTATACCTCTAATGTCTGATAGTTTGTTTCTGAACACTTCACTCTTTTTAATTCCGTTCTTATTTTTAACTTACCTCCCCTTGATTTTACACTACAACCCTCTCTATTCTACCTTCTGGATTTCCGCCCAGTGGGCAACCTGGAGACTTATAAGATCACTAACACGACATCTACCGGTCTTTTCCGGCTACCGTCCCAAATATTTAAAGATTTTAAAATGTTTGTTGGGTTTAATTCAAATTAAGAAGAGAGCAAGGAATATTGTACTTATTGTTGTTGGTCCAAAATTACCAAACAACTTACTCTTGTAAATTTTATCTGATTCACTCTTGTGATTTTCATGAACTCCAGAGGTGGTAGTTGAAGAATCGTTTGTATTAGTTTTTCTGTACGATACCAATTCATTACGCCACATTAAAAGATAAAGATACACATAAATACCACTTCATTTACAAAGGCTTTATATCTTACACTAGGGCTACGCCCTAGTATCCGCCGAGACGTTTACCCGCAGGGGCCCCCGGGTGTATGAGGGTGCCACGTTGCATGTGGGGTTCGCAGCTTCGCTGCTTCCCCACATGCCGCACCCGGGGAGGCCCTGCGGGCCTCCCCGGGTGCTTGAGGGTGCCACGTTGCAAGTGGGGTTCGCAGCTTCGCTGCTTCCCCACATGCCGCACCCGGAGAGGCCCTGCGGTTCTCCCATGTTTTGGAGCCCCCTGGGGCCCCCATGTTTTGGAACCCCCTAAAGCCCCATATTTTCGAGCCCCCTGGGGCCCCTATGTTTTGCACCCCCCTGGGGCCCCCATGTTTTGTAGCCCCCTGGGGCTCCCATGTTTTGTAGCCCCCTGGGGCTCCCATGTTTTGTAGCCCCCTGGGGCCCCTATGTTTTGGGCCCCCCTAGGGCCCCCATGTTTTGGGCCTTGGAGCCCCCATGTTTTGCAGCCCCCTGGTGCCCCCATGTTTTGTAGCCCCCTGGGGCTCCCATGTTTTGTAGCCCCCTGGGGCTCCCATGTTTTGTAGCTCCCTGGGGCCCCCATGTTTTGGGCCCTCCTAGGGCCCCCATGTTTTGGGCCTTGGAGCCCCCTGGGGCCCCCATGTTTTGAGCCCCCCTGGGGCCCCCATGTTTTGGGCCCCCCTGGGGCCCCCATGTTTTGTAGCCCCCTGGGGCCCCCATGTTTTGGATCGTCTTGGGATCGCCATGTTTTGGAGCCTCTTGGGGCCCCCATGTTTTGGAGCGTTCTGGGGCCCCAGGGTGCCACGTTGCATGTGGGGTTCGCAGCTTCGCTGCTTCCCCACATGCCGCACCCGGGGAGGCCCTGCGGGCCCCCCCGGGTGCTTGAGGGTGCCACGTTGCATGTGGGGTTCGCAGCTTCGCTGCTTCCCCACATACCGCACCCGGGGAGGCCCTGCGGGCCTCCCCGGGTGCTTGAGGGTGCCACGTTGCAAGTGGGGTTCGCAGCTGCGCTGCTTCCCCACATGCCGCACCCGGGGAGGCCCTGCGGGCCTCTCCGGGTGCTTGAGGGTGCCACGTTGCAAGTGGGGTTTGCAGCTGCGCTGCTTCCCCACATGCCGCACCCGGGGAGGCCCTGCGGGCCCCCCCATGTGCTTGAGGGTGCCACGTTGCATGTGGGGTTCGCAGCTTCGCTGCTTCCCCACATGCCGCACCCGGGGAGGCCCTGCGGGCCTCCCCGGGTGCTTGAGGGTGCCACGTTGCATGTGGGGTTTGCAGCTTCGCTGCTTCCCCACATGCCGCACCCGGAGAGGCCCTGCGGGCCTCCCCGGGTGCTTGAATATGCCACGTTGCAAGTGGGATTCGCAGCTTCGCTGCTTCCCCACATGCCGCACCCGGAGAGGCCCTACGGGCCTCCCCGGGTGCTTGAAGGTGCCACGTTGCAAGTGGGGTTTGCAGCTGCGCTGCTTCCCCACATGCCGCACCCGAGGAGGCCCTGCGGGCCTCCCCGGGTGCTTGAGGGTGCCACGTTGCAAGTGGGGTTCGCAGCTGCGCTGCTTCCCCATATGCCGCACCCGGGGAGGCCCTGCGGGCCTCCCATGTTTTGGAGCCCCCTGGGGCCCCCATGTTTTGGAACCTCCTAAAGCCCCATATTTTCGAGCCCCCTGGGGCCTCCATGTTTTAGAGCCCCCTGGGGCCCCCATGTTTTGGGCCCCCCTGGGGCCCCCATGTTTTGGAGCCTTCTAGGGCCCCCATGTTTTGGAGCCCCTGGGGCCCCCATGTTTTGGGCCCCCTTGGGGCTCCCATGTTTTGGGCCCCCCTGGGGCCCCCATGTTTTGTAGCCCCCTGGGGCCCCCATGTTTTGGGCCCCCCTGGGCCCCATGTTTTGTAGCTCCCTGGGGCCCCCATGTTTTGGAGCCCCCTGGGCCCCCATGTTTTGGGCCCCCCTGGGGCCCCCATGTTTTGTAGCCCCCTGGGGCCCCCATGTTTTAGAGCCCCCTGGGGCCCCCATGTTTTGGGCCCCTCTGGGGCCCCCATGTTTTGGAGCGTCCTGGGGCCCCAGGGTGCCACGTTGCATGTGGGGTTCGCAGCTTCGCTGCTTCCCCACATGCCGCACCCGGGAGGGCCCTGCGGGCCCCCCCGGGTGCTTGAGGGCGCCTCGGAGTCGGTAGCCCCTTCGGACATCCAAGTCAGGCCCCTTCGGGGCCTTTTTTGGCACTTTTCCGGTACCAGCAACGAAAATATTTTCTCGACCGGTGACCGTTTTGTGAATTTTTCTGACTTTTTTCGAAATCACCATAGATTCGACGAAACTCGCGTCGGGCATCTCTTTCTCACGAACACACAAAATCGTCACGGGCCCCGTTTCAGGGCCTCAACTCGAAAATCGCTCAGGTCTATTTGTTACAAAACGTAATTCCACGTCGAACTGCACTTTCCGCTCGCCGCTTCGCGGCTCGCCACGCCGTCCAGCTGGTCCTCCGTTTTTCGTGCGAGGGGCTCTTCCAGTCGTCTTTTATATAGTATAACTAGGGCTACGCCCTAGTATCCGCCGAGACGTTTACCCGCAGGGGCCCCCGGGTGTATGAGGGTGCCACGTTGCATGTGGGGTTCGCAGCTTCGCTGCTTCCCCACATGCCGCACCCGGGGAGGCCCTGCGGGCCTCCCCGGGTGCTTGAGGGTGCCACGTTGCATGTGGGGTTCGCAGCTTCGCTGCTTCCCCACATGCCGCACCCGGGGAGGCCCTGCGGGCCCCCCCGGGTGCTTGAGGGTGCCACGTTGCATGTGGGGTTTGCAGCTTCGCTGCTTCCCCACATACCGCACCCGGGGAGGCCCTGAGGCCCTGCGGGCCTCTCCGGGTGCTTGAGGGTGCCACGTTGCAAGTGGGGTTCGCAGCTGCGCTGCTTTCCCACATGCCGCACCCGGGGAGGCCCTGCGGGCCCCCCCATGTGCTTGAGGGTGCCACGTTGCATGTGGGGTTCGCAGCTTCGCTGCTTCCCCACATGCCGCACCCGGAGAGGCCCTGCGGGCCTCCCCGGGTGCTTGAATATGCCACGTTGCAAGTGGGATTCGCAGCTTCGCTGCTTCCCCACATGCCGCACCCGGAGAGGCCCTGCGGGCCTCCCCGGGTGCTTGAAGGTGCCACGTTGCAAGTGGGGTTTGCAGCTGCGCTGCTTCCCCACATGCCGCACCCGGGGAGGCCCTGCGGGCCTCCCATGTTTTGGAGCCCCCTGGGGCCCCCATGTTTTGGAACCCCCTAAAGCCCCATATTTTCGAGCCCCCTGGGGCCCCCATGTTTTGGAGCCCTCTGGGCCCCCATGTTTTGGGCCCCCCTGGGCCCCCATGTTTTGGGCCCCCCTGGGGCCCCCATGTTTTGGAGCCCCCTGGGGCCCCCATGTTTTGGAGCCCCTGGGGCCCCCATGTTTTGGAGCGTCCTGGGGCCCCAGGGTGCCACGTTGCATGTGGGGTTCGCAGCTTCGCTGCTTCCCCACATGCCGCACCCGGGAGGGCCCTGCGGGCCCCCCCGGGTGCTTGAGGGCGCCTCGGAGTCGGTAGCCCCTTCGGGGATCTAGTTTGGGGCCCCTTCGGGGCCTACAAAAAAATTTTGCCATTTTGACACATGCCGCACCCGGGGGAGGCCCTGCGGGCCCCCCCGGGTGCTCGAGGGTACCATCGGACTCGGTAGCCCCTTCGGACATCCAAGTTAGACCCCCTTTCGGGGCGTTTTTTGGCACTTTTCCGGTACCAGCAACGAAAATATTTTCTCGACCGGTGACCGTTTTGTGAATTTTTCTGACTTTTTTCGAAAATCACCATGGAATCGACGAAACTCACGTCGGGCATCTCTTTCTCACGCACACACAAAATCGTCACGGGCCCCGTTTCAGGGCCTCAACTCGAAAATCGCTCAGGTCTATTTGTTAATAAACGTAATTCCACGTCGAACTACGCTTTCCGCTCGCCGCTTCGCGGCTCGCTACGCCGCCCAGCTGGTCCCTCGTTTTTCGTGCGAGGGGCTCTTCCAGTCGTCTTTTATATAGTATAATTACTCTAACTAATATTACTTCAGCAAGCTCATTTTTGTGAACGGCCGAACTTTCATTTGACTTTGTTGCCAAATAGAACCGTAACTTCTGTGACCTGAAATATTAATTCGATAATTGCAGTCTGATCCACTGGTAGGTACTGCAAATTGATCAAATCCATTTCGAAATCCTGTACTTTAAAATTTTTACAGTGTTACATACATATGTGAAAAAAAGAAATTTATTTGTTTTTGAATAATGAAGTCTATCTGCCGTTATTGTCTATATTTTTTATGTGCTCCTTTCAAATGTTTTTTTCATTAGTGTTTTTCTACTCTATTGCCAAACAAATCTGCTTTTCAGTGCTTTGCTTTCTTGGCTTTGAATTTTTATAATTTTTTTGATTCATATATTTATGTACAGTCATGTAGTTATCGGATGAAAACAAAATTTCGCATTGCACATCTAATCGATTAATTGGAAATCGGCGAAAATTCTCGGGTAAAAGTCGGCCTTGTACTAATAATTTAGATAATTTCAAACGTTTGGGATCTGCATAGATTATACCGTCAACCGATGAACAAAGAGGACCAACAATCAAAGCGAGCCCTAATGTCTCTACAACAATGTCTGCAAAAAGATTTCTCGATTCCGCATCTTGGAAACCTAATTCTGCATATCTAACACTTATATAATTTAACAGTATTTGAAGCTGATTTGCAATAATATTATAGAAAAAATGATTTTTTGCAAAGATAATGGATTTTTGTTGCTTATTGTACCTATAAGTTGATGTTGCATTCAACGGTCACATTTATCGAGGAACTGTCTATTTTTAGTGTAAATTCGAATTCCTTGATCTGTTGCAAGACATGTCTCAGATTTTGCTGTTTCCTCCGGTTCTTTTCTGATACGAAGATGTCATTAATATTATATGTTGCTACCTCTTCTAGTTCATTATGTTCTATTGCTCATTTTGTGGTTATTTCTGGAGGTAATTGTGGTTTTGTGGTGTTGAAGTGATCGTCTTTTAGCGCTGAGTAAGCTCATTTACTTACTTTTAGAATCTGCACTTTGCCTCCCCGCAATTATCGGGTGTTTTGCTTTTTTACGTTTGCTTTTTTGTGGTAACACCTTCAAAAGATTACATTTTTAGCTGTATCTATCGGGTCGATAAATATTCGGGGCCACCCTCGCAGCTTGCGGTATCTCCAAGTGGAGAAAACGTAAGCCTTGCTGCGTTTAAAACCACTTACCTGGTTACCGGCGCCGCCTCTACGACTTACTGGTTCTCCGAGCGGAGGGAGCGTAAGTTTTGCGCTCTAAACCAAGTTTGCGTATTTTCGGCGGCGCCCTTGCCGTCTTGCTGCCTGGGCTTCTCCAAACGGAGGAAACGTAAGCCTTGCTGCGTTTTTCGGCCAATTTAGCGAATTTTTGACCTGCTTTGTTTTTTTGCCTTTAATGCGCTTTGTTGTGTGACCAATTTATTTAGGAATTGCTGTTGGTATTAATCTGTAACTCGTCTCGGAGTGAGGTTCCGGTCGACTCTATGGTGATAACCTACGTTGCTGGGTTTTGTTCTAAGATGTTTTGTGCCGTCTGCGTCGGCTTTTCCTCAGACATTTTGCTTGGTTTAGATGATAATCTTGGGACTCTCTTGGAAGTGCGTCTGCGTTTTGTGCCAGATAACGATCCAAGCTTGCGACCTTGCACGAAGCCAAGTGCGAAAAGATGTCTTTTGACATTGGAGGGAAGTGCAGAAGCTCTGTTGGCGAACCTCGGAAATTTGCTCAATCTCAGCTGGTTGCGGGTGAGCGGGTGTTGCGACCTCCGACTTACGCTGAGAAGGTACGAACCCACGAAGAGATAAGAATCTCACGAGTTTTTTTTGAAAGATTTATTCCAAAATGTGTTTCCACAGAAAGAAATAAGCTTGTCTCGTGAGACAAAGTTTTTATGTGTTTTGGGCATTTCTTTGAGCTCATGCTCATGGGATATTTTTTGACTCTATGTTTCCACTACAGAACGGTAATGAAATCTCTCATCTGCTTCAGTCTCAACAGTTTTGTCTTGGAGCACAAGGCATTTTGGTGCTTAGTAGCGGGAGATAGCCGACTCTGGAACCTCTCTGTGTGTTCTTATGGGAGCCAATTGTAAAACCTTCTTTGGCGTGTATATGATGTTGCCTAAGCTGTTAGGGATCGTTTTAGCACATCGTGCGCATGCGTCAATTTGACGCATGATGCGTGATGTTGCCTGAGCTGTCAGGGACCGTCGTCAAAAGATAAAGTTTGCATATATATGGTTTTGCTTAAAGGCATAGCAAACCAAAAAAAACTCACTCACTCACTTACTCACTTACTCACTTACTCACTTACTCACTTACTCACTTACTCACTTACTCACTTACTCACTTACTCACTCACTCACTCACTCACTCACTCACTCACTGACTCACTCACTCACTCACTCACTCACTCACTCACTCACTCACTCACTCACTCACTCACTCACTCACTCACTTACTCACTTACTTATCTATTTATTTCAGACATAATTACATAATTGGATGAATGGTGTAGAAGAAAAGCACAAAATTCTTTATTATTTTCACTTTAGTCTACCATGGTGCATGGTGTCGTGAGTATCTCAGTGAATGCCCGTTGCTTATTTCGACAATTATATATTTTTTTTATTGAACTCACTGATCAATTTTGACGATATGAGTGGAGTAACCCCATATTTATATGAACCCCGTTAATCACAACTAAATCTGAATAAACATAATAATGAAAATTCCCCCGAAGAACATGAAAAATTCGAAGGCCGTAGTACAAACATTCTGTGGTGCAAAAGTGATTTTAGCAAAGAAATGACCAGTGATTTGGAATGTATTTGTTGCAAAGAATGTGCCCAAGTTTCAAATGTATGGGTGGTGTTGAGTGTATAACATTACATCTCTTGTTCGAAAGTGTTGTTCTCAATCAAGATACATTTAGAGCTACTAGGTACCAAATGATGCTGAGGACATCTAAAACTGAAAGATCTAAATTATTAACTGTTAGTAATCGATCATGGAGACATATCGCTTTTAAGCAATTAGTTTATTGGATAAATGGATGGTTTCCTGTTGGTCGAAATAATAGAGAAATAATACCTGCTTGTGTTGTGAATAAGGCGAAAAATCAATATCCGGAAATGAATGAAGCATACACAGGATTAATCCCAGCGAGAGAAGACGACCCAAATTATTTCGATTAGTGCCAACTACACTCATGAAAAAATAATTAAATAACTAATCTTGTGATAATAATGTATTAAAATTTACACAGATACTACATGTAATAAAAAATTCACAAGTATAAACAAAGTTATAAATACTAAGGAAATAATATGTTGAATTAAGTTATGAAATAAAAATACTTACAAATATTGAAAAAGTGAAAAACATTGACGACATTATTGAAATCTAGAAAAGTGGCGTTTTGTTTCTTCCAAACTTGGTTGAGGTACTATAGCTGTTTTGTGGAATTGCTCCAGCATATTTTTCTTCCTTTTTTGTAGTTACAACAAATTTTCCTTCTATAAATAGATTTATAGAAGTCATCAGGTTTTTTTGCCACTGGTTTGATTTTGCATCATATATCGAAACATACATCCACTTTTTTAAAGATTTTGAAAAATCTTTGTCCTTCGCGATCTACTTTTCTTTCAATATTATAATTGTGATCCAGAACTTCTGGCATACTAGAAACAATCATTCCATTATATGAAAACTGCAAACGTTTAGGCAAAAATTTCAGTCTTTTATTGTGGTAGAACTCCAGAGCTCCGTTGTGACAATAGCGACTTATGTGCTCTATATCTTTTAAAAACTCCTTTTTTTCAATGATTACCCTTAATTTTTGAAAATCATTGGAATATGGGGATAACCAGACTGTATTTTCATTGTCTCTTTCTATAATAGGCCCGTGTTCACAAACAGAAAATAAATTACCTTCTCACGAATAAATGTTACTAACATGTTTCAGCACGGATTTAAATTTTTCAAGAAGTAATTCTTTATTGCTCTCCAAACAGAAAGAAGTGGGGCTTTTTTTCTGTAGCTTTTATTGTTTTGTAAGACTTTTAACCATGTGCCATTTATTAAATTCATGTGTTATATTAGGAAATTTTGTTTGCCGTAATAGTCTGATTCCTCAATGTCTGTCAAAAAGAAAAAAAAAGTGGTCAGTAGATTAGATTAGATTACAGAGGGGTCGTTTGGCTTTCTAGTCTTTCCAAACTGAGACCAATAAGATCTTTTGTTCAAACTCTGCTTCTAATTTTTGTCCCAAAGGTAGTGACCAGTATGTTCGCATCATTTAGTTCAGAGGTCGGCAATCTTTTTGTAGAAGCGGGTCACTTAGTAAAGCTGTAGATGTCGGCGGGCCGGAGTCTAGGCCGGATTTTTTTTCCAAAAAAAAGGACTCAACGCAAATTTGAAGCGACGTTACATAAAATTTTATTTAGCTCTAACGGGCTGCAATTTCAAAAATTATCAACTCTGGGAAAAGGCGCGAAATGGTCGCTGATAAGTTTTTTGAGAAAGGAGGTTTTTTAGAAAGTAGTTGAGTGAGGAAGCCTTGACGGTGGTGAACGGAAAGGTTTTGTTTTGGAGAGTGCCTTTGAGATCTAGTTGAGAGAACTACCGTGCCCTGCTAGAGAACCATCATTAGCACCCACCACCACTGGCCAGATGCTTCAACAAGAATTTCCGCTACTTGGGCCCACCCCCGTGTATCGGTTCGATACTTCTTTGAATTTGTCCATTCTCATCACTAGTTGCTGTAGCGGGGAAATTCGTTATTGTGTCGGTATTTAGCGCTTGCGGGTCCAAGCTATACCTTCGACGTAGCGGGCAGCGATTTGCTGTTTTTCCCTCTTTAAGTGACAACGGGTAGGTTTTGCGCGAAACAACTCACGCTAGTTTAGTGGGTTTAAGGCCGGAAGCTTTCCTTCAGGGAGTTGCCTTGGTTGGGTGGTTGACGAAAGCAGAGCAGAAGCAAGGTAGGTTTACCGTACCGACTACCTTATAGGCCTGGCCATATTACCCCCGCGGGACAATAAATCAATTTACCGGGGTGGTGGTGAATAACCGGTTGTTCGCCACATCCACCACATAATATCTGGTTGGCGCCCTTTACAAGTGCATTTTTTTTAACATCTCACCTAGTATGAACCTCCCCTCCCCCAGCCTACTGCTTAGGGAGCTCCGGCGATTTGAAACCCTAGGTCTCGCTATCCAACTCCGGGACGACTGAGGGTTACATTTATTTTATGTCTAAATATTTATTGACTTTAGGGTTAGTTTTTCAGTCGATAATTATTCTTTAACTTTGGTTAGTTGCTATAGAAACCTAAGCATTGTTGCAACAATAGTATCTACGACAGTTACTGATAATTATAAATTAATCTGCTACTGACAAACCGGTACATAAATAAATAGATATTTATTAGTTTTACATAAAATGAAGTAACTCAAAATCCAACGTAGTACATGCGCAGGTATTACGTCGAATTTCACTCGGTAACTTGGTAATCTGATTATTTTCTTGTCATTATTATTAACGCTAACATTATCTGGCAAATACTTCAAAATGTTTTCAAATGCTTCCTTTGCATTCACAGCATCACAAATCTTGAAAGCTTCGGGTTTAAAACTGTACGTTACTTCCCAACTGCATAGACGTTCTTCGTTACCAATGCATTGGTTAATTACGGTAATCTGCATATCCAAGGGGCATGTAAACTGAAAAAGAGCTCTGGTTCTTGTGAAATCGTTCACCGTGGCGCAGTCCACACATAGAGTAGCTCATTGTGACCTAGTAAATGTCGAAAAGACAGGGCGGCCATTCCTAAATTTTTCATCGTTGTTTATATTAGGTAGCAAATAGTTTCATTGGGTAGCAAATAGTTTGATAGGTAGTCTTTTGCATAATAATGCGCGGAATTTAAAAGTTTCAAACATTCTTAGTTTAAGTTGTAAGAATTCGTTTAATTGAGTGTAAGTGTCGCCACCACTGTAACCTCATTGGCCGTCGTTCAATTTAGTTCGCATACGGGGAGGTGTGGCTTGGTCGCATTGTAATACATACTTTTATTGAAAATGTGTTTTATCAAGAAATTATTTCTCTTATTTGCAATTTAACATTTGAGGCGAGTAGATGCAAAACTCGCCTTATCCATGTGAAGCACTTTTGAGGTAAATTTGAAACACGTGTGCCCAGTGTATTCTAACGTGATCATTATTACAAATCGAATGATTATTTGCAGAAAGTTAAACGTTTGTGATAATTTGTTTAAACAAAAATTCTACAATTTTTGCAAAAAAGGCTTTTTAATTTGGATTAGATGAGTTTTGCATCAACTGGGTGGATCAGGCGAGTTTTGCAACATCTAACAATTTTTATTTTATACATATAAGTATTATTCATAATAACAAAATTGAAACAAATAACGCATTAAAAAATAATTTACTTACACTAAAAATAAAAAAAATAATAAAAAAACAGGAAATATTAGACGTTTAAATTCTTAATCCAGCGATTTCTTCTTCTTTGGTTTCGCAAAAAACATCTTCGTCAACGACTTCCTCGTTCGACGATGACGGCGCTAATGGCTCTTTGGCAGATAATAGAGGTTTGAAAAAGACCAGGTCTTCTCTCGACTCCCAATCGTCTCCAAAATGTTTTATTAATAACCTTCTAACATCGGCCAGTTTCTTGGGGTTTACCACAGCAGCTCCCATCGGAATTATTTTAGCAGAAAAATTATTATTTAGTTTCTTTCCCTTCTTCAACAGGGATTTAGATGCACCAGTGTCTGAATTATAGAAAACTTCTCCGCAAACTGCGGCATTCCCGCTTTCGTTTTTGCTATGATAAACCTTTTGGCTTGTGAGAACTGGAAGTGTTAAGATCCAACAGGTTTAAAAAGTTCTGCAACATACGTTTCCAATTCCTGACCGGACAATCCTTGCCCAATTCCATCACAGTACCGTGCTGCTTAAAAATTTCCACGTACGTTTTAGGATCGGTGATTGTAACTTCTTTCTTCAAAACTTTTTCAATTCTCCCGAACACTCGGTCTGGTGGTAAAAAAGAATGTCCTGGAACTGGAAACACTAGTTCGATTGTTACAATATTAGGTGGAGCAATATTTGATAAAAAATGTGAACACATGCCGACCATCGTTGAATTACGATTCTGGCCTTCGCATCCATCGGCACAAAGTCTGATGACAGAATACGGAGTTAGATCGGTTTCTGAAAGGCGATGAAATACTGCCGAGGCAACCTCATTCGAACCTTTCTTATGTTCATGCTCCATCCAAGTATAGATGAAGACATTTTTTGCAGACATTTTGCTTTTAGAGGAGCCTTTGACGATAGTAAAGTTGTAAGTGTACAACTGACGGCTATAATAAACAATTTGATCTGGAACTTTGGGGTTGACCAAATTCTTCTCACAGTCAAACGAAAACGTAATAATCTTGGGAGCAACTTCTTTCACCTTCCTAAAAAATGCATTCGCTCTAAGTTTATGAACCCTTTTATCTATAATAAGGGCGTTCTTCTTCTTGGCGTCTTTCTCGGATTTTATTTTTTCAGTAAGTTCTATGCATTTCGAACAAGCATCCGTTACTGGGCTTCCAAAACCGTTATTGTACTTTGTGACAAAAAGATTTTGGAAGAAAGATCTCTTTACGTTGAGGATTGGATCACGATCCTCGTTATACGTTCGCCAAAGCTTCGAAATGCTTAGACCGCTGGCCAAATAGTCGGCTATCCGTTTTTGAACGACAGTAATGACTCTCGATTCTTCTTAGTCCGGCAATGAACTCAATTACAGCAATCCGCTTTTCTTCATATCTCTGGCTTATTCGATCACCTCCACGATTCTCTCGAGGCATGACCCCAGTAAGCTTTTGTGAAAAAGGTAGAGATCTCGGAAAGTTAACTTTTTACAGTAGTAGGTCTTGCCGTTATGCTTACACATGAGAGATCGTGGCAGATTTGTTGCAACATACCTGTGAAACATTATACTTTTTTTCTATTTCTTACGCCAAAAATAAAATTATTCAACTACCTTCCACGCTTAGAGATTTCCCGTTTCCAGTTGGATTTGCCAGCAACTTTCCCTCTGCCTTTACCGGGCTGTGTAGGAACAATTTTCATATTCATTTGATTCGCAAACTCACAAACCGTATTTTATACAATGAACTATTGCTTTTGCGTAATAATAAAATTATTATGCTGACATGACATCTCAAACGTCAATCGCCAAACTAGTGCGGTTCTATTGGCCGCGTGGATAAGACAAGTTTTGCATTGGACTCTAGACTGGATAAGCAGAGTTTTGCTTTAACAGCGTTATTTCACCATTTAGTTTAGAAAGAAAAAGGCGAGTTTAGCTATATAAAAGTTTTACCAGCTAGTGAGCTTCTAGAAGGCCTTGTCAGTGGCGTATCAAACTTCTTTTTCACCAAAAGTGGATAAGGCGAGTTTTGCAACTACTCGCCTCATTTATCTAACGGAATGCAATATCGTCAAATACCTATATCGTTGCTGTAGAAACAATACCTTGTAAGCCAAAACAATGCAAACATATGATTTTTGTTGTAATAAAACCTGTATGTCATAGTTGATCTTGTGCAAAGGATTGTATACCAAAATCTGTTTGATTTCACGTTGAATATTTTTTTGTTGAAACCTATACTTTCTTAATTTTTATGTATTTAGAATAATAAAAAAAAATTTAACAATACTATTTTATTAAATTGACTACATATATAAGTTAACTACATTTGTGTGAATAATGGTGGTCTTTTGACCACCACCACCATTACGGCCACCTTGCTCCCGCCGTCTCCAATACTGCCTCCTTCTAAGAGCAGAATGATTAAGGAATGCTCAAGTTAAAAACAGAACTACAAACCCTCTTGTTCTTTGATTAATCTCCCGCCGCCCCTGGCGTAATTCTCGGGTACCCGCATAATAAGGAGGGTACGGACCGTACGTATACAGGAGAGGAATCATCACTGGCGGCGATAACGCTACCCCCGACATTGGTGGAGCCGGGGGATTTACGGACGCCGGCATTGGTGGATCCGGGGGATTCCCGGACGCCGGCATCTCTTCGGTGATCTCGGGGGTCACCGGGGGCGCAAAACCCTCGCCATTGGCGATCATTGACATCTGTATAATATATAAGCCGTATTGGGAGGTTTAATGAATTTAAGATTCAAATATGTAATATATTATGATAAACAAGTACTTATGTTCTGCACTTCGTCAGCCATCATTACGGCCCCCTCGCTGCCGCCTCCAATACTCCCTCCTTCTAAAAACAGAATGATTGAGGAATGTTCAAGTTAAAAATAGAACTACAAACCCTCTGGTTCTTTGATTCATGCTTCGCCGGCGTAAATCTCGGGGACCGGCATACCCGTACGGATACGGGGGAGACTCGTACGGATACGGGGGAGACCCGTACGAATGCGGTAGAGAGCCGTACGGATACGGGGGCGGGATCACTATTGACGACATCGGCGGATTTACCGACGCCGACATTAGTGGAGCCGTAGGGTTCCCGGACGCCGACATTGGTTTAGCCGTGGGGTTCCCGGACGCCGACATTGGTAAAGCCGTGGGGTTCCCGGAAGCCGGCATCTCGGTAACCTCGGGAGTCATCGGGGCCGCAGGACCCTCGCCATCGGCAATCATTAACATCTCTATAATATATAAGGCGTATTGAGAGGTTTTATAAATTTAAGATTCAAATATGTAATATATTATAATAAACATGTACTTACATTTTGCTCTTCATCGGCCATCTTTCTGAAGTAAGTTTCGCGCGTTTTATAAAATGACTAAGTGACATTGAGTTGAAAATTAAAATAAACTAGATACATTTGAAACTTCGCGGCAATCGAATGCCATGATGTATAGGCACAGAATCGATAACAGATATAATCATTACGACCGCAAAATAGAATATAATAAATGTTTTACAATTTTTACATTATTATCCTTCTCCAAATTCAGAAAAAAGCATCATTTTTATTTAATCATGATACTTGCAGTTAACAATAACCAATAATGTCCTAAGTACTTTGAATATGTCAGTAAAGTGGAATGTTTTCGAGATATTGGCTTCTTATAGTTTTGGATGTAACATTTATTGCTTATTTATTGCTTGATAACGATGGATGACAGCAGTATAATATGGTAAAATAGCAAAGCTTGACACAATCCCGATTCGAATTGTCGTCCGCGATCGGTGGTTATTCTCAGGGGAACGCCAAACCTAGCGATCCAGTTTGAGACGAAGGCGAAAGCTACAGTTTCCGCGCTTATGTCTTGGACTGGAATGACTTCCGGACACCCGATAAATCGGTCGACGCACGTAAGGCAGTAGGTGAAACCTATAGATGATGGAAGAGGTCTCACCAGTAGCCGGATCCTGGAAAAAGCGATTGCGATCGAGTCGCTTCTAAGCAACCAAAAACGGTTGCTTTGGATAGATATCAACCGAGTCGCAATCGGTTAAACAGAGAGTTCCGAGAGGCTATCGCATTTTTTGGTGTGCCGAAGGTGCATCCCTATCAATGGCATTGGTAGATGACGGCTTAGGGGATGGATTTTCAAATATTTTCAGGTACAAGTGGAAGGGTTATAGCCTCCGGCACCCAAGTTTACCTGTTCTTAGTGGAAATCGTTTCTACAACTCCAAAGGTGCTGCTTTAAAAGCGATTCTTCGGATATTGCATATTTATCGTTATTTGGAGATTAACAAGGGGTTTTTAACTAATCTTTATCTTGTTGTTCATAATATGTACCAATATTATAACGTTTGTAGGTAAAAAATAACAATTTTTATTTCCGAAACCACTTTTAAATGATCTCTAGATTATTTGAATTTTTTCTTCAAAACGTGCTTGCAAATTTTACAAAATCATAATGTCGACAAACATTTTAATTATTTCCTTGAATAAACGTTATATCCCAGTCAACTTGGACATTTGTAATTACATTCAGAAAAAATATCTGTAAACAAAAGTCCTAGGTACAATCGTACCATAAAGTATGTTTCTATACCAAAATAATATCCTCCACAAATTTTGTTACATTTATAATAATTTGTTGGATTCATAATATACAGTAGCTTATATTCTAACTCTGTCAGATTGAAACGCAAGTTTGAATTCATACGCATATCTCAATTTTTGTATACATAGTGTCCCGGAATAACTCTTACAAACTTAAGAAGCGGATATAAAATCAAAAAATTAAACGGCTTTTCTTAATAAACATGTTCTCGAAAACGGTTGATAACGGAGGAAGAGTTCTTGAAAATTGTCGTAACTCTTGACTCTTATGATCAATTTTTCCGAATGTTTGCACATGTACTACTTATCATGTATCGTTGGTATCCATTTTGATGAAAATCGCAAGACACCGAAAAGTAGCCAATAGAAAAATAGAATTCGATGTCGTTTCTATGACAATGTAAAAATTTCCTGGAAATTTTTGCACCTTGCATGAAATTAATAAGTGGAAATTATTTCAGCCAATCAAAATTATTTATTTATTAATAATGACATCATAATGATATAATAGACCAATGTCTCTGTCGTTGCGATTTTCACTTATAATATCCCTAGTGCGTTGATTATTTCCGGAAATTTTATTCTCATGCATGTTCCACTCGAGCTAATTAATACGTTTTAAAAATGCATTCGAAAAAATAAGACTTGTGGTCCACGAGGTTTACGTTCACGATACTTAGGTTAGGTAGTTTGAAAATTCAGTCTTTTCACCTTAACAAATTGCTGAAAAGTGATTGGTTTCGCATTTTTGAAAAGATCCTCCCCTAAACCCCTTCCCTCCAAAGCGACCGAAATCGTAAAGATATCGACTCGATCGCAATCGCTTTTTCCAGGATCCCTACACAGGTCTACGTGGACGCGCTCGAATCGTGCCGTGGGGGGGTTTGAAGGTTCCTAATTGTGCTGTGGTGTGTCGTGTCACTTTTGATCGTTGGCAAGGGATGCATTCTCAACTCCATGTCTTGCAATTCTTGCGTATTGATGGCCAAACGAAACGCTGGGTAATTAGTTTTGTAGTGCCTCTGCTGCCTGGATGCGACAACCCGTGCAACGACGTTTTGCGACGTTTTTAGCTTCCCTAGTCGTTTCGTCTGAATTTTGCGATTTGGCCAAAGCTGCATAATCTATATCGGAGGTTTGAAGTTGAGTTATGACGTCTAAACGGGACAGGGTGTCTGCTGTTATGTTGTCTACCCCGTTAGCGCGACAAATGTTGGTAGAAAATTGGACGATGAAATCTAGGTACCTGAATTTCCGGGTTGAGCATCGGTCCAGTTTTTGCTTGAAAGCATAAATTAAGGATTTGTGGTCTGTAAATATCGTAAACACTCTTCCCTCCAAAAACTGCCGGAAACGTTGGATTGCAGCATAGATTGCAAGCAGCTCCCTGTCATAGGCGCTGTAATTTCGTTAAGCTGCATTTAGCTTTTTTGTGAAAAATGCTAAAGGTTGCCATGACTCTTCGTTCCGTTGTTGCAAGACGGCGCCCATTGCAGAATCGCTATCATCTACCACGATTGATGTTGGCAGGTTGTGGGCCGCATGCGCTAACGTTGCAGCATTTACCAGTGCTGCCTTGATGTTGGCAAAAGCTAACTCGGTCTCCGGGTCCCAGGCTATTTGCGTTGAGTCGTTCTTCTTCGATCCAGTAAGCCACCTGTGTAAGGGGGCCTGTAGGCTGCCTTTGGGATAAACCTCCTGTAGAAATTTATCATTCCTAAGAAACGATATAGTTGTTTGATCGTGGTTGGTTTCTTGGCGTTGCAGATCACTTCCACTCGTTCTGTAGATGGTCTGCTTCCGCTTGCGTTGATGGTGTAACCGAGAAAGCTGACTTCTTGTTTTTCGAAGTTGCATTTGGTGGGGTTGATCACAACGCCGAATTCTTCTAATGGACGGAAAAGTTGACGAAGATGGTCGACATGTTCTTCCTCGGAGTCTGACGCGATTAAATATGTCGTCAATGTAAGCGTAGCAGAAGTCCAGTCCTCGGATTACCACGTCGATAAAACGCTGAAACGTTTGCGCTGCGTTACGTAGTCCAAATGTCATGAAAGGAAATTCGAGTAACCCAAAAGGTGTTGTATGGCTGTCTTGGCGATGTCATCCTTGTGGACTTGTATCTGGTGATAGGCCGAATTAGATCTACCGTTGAAAAAAATGTCTTACCATGTAAGGTATGGGCCAAATCTTCAATGTGTGGCACCGGATGCATGTCGGGAATAGTCCTTGCGTTGAGAGGTTTATAATCGCCGCAAGGTCTCCACTCGTTGTTCTTTTTCTGCATTAAATGTAGCGGTGTTGCCCAATTGCTTTTGAATGGTCTCGCGATTCCCATTCGTAGCATTTCTTCAAATTCCTTTCTTGCGATGTGGAGGCGGTCCGGGGCGAGCCTGCGTGGACGAGCTGTCACTGGTGGACCTGGGGTAGTTTCGATCTGGTGGACGGTGTTGTGTTTTGCAGTCGCCGCCTGAGCGAGTGAACGGGGCTGTGTTATGCTAGAAAACTCGTTTAAAAACTTATAATATTTACAGGTTAATGAAACCGTTTTGATAGTCGTAGGTTCACAGTTCGACAAACTCCCGATCACGCACAAACTAGTTATTCCGTCCAAAAGTTATTTTTTTTTGATATCCACGAGTAGGTTATAGTGGCGTAAAAAATCCGCACCGATAATGGGTTTTGTAATATCGGCTACTACGAACTTCCACAACAACTCGCGGCGTAAGCTGAAGTCTAACGAAAGCGTCACGGGTCCGTACGTTGAAATTGCGCTGTTATTTGCCGCGTATAGTTTGTAGTCCGTGGGTGTGATGCGCCCTTCATTAAACTTTTGGGGAAAACACTGATGTCCGCGCTTGTGTCGATTAAAAACTGCACTTTTGTCTTTTTGTCTGTAACAAATAAACGGCGCGTTTCGGTTGGAGGTGGTTCATGGGCCGCATCCACAAACGCCCCATTTAGTTTTTTACAAAGGCGCACGGTTTGACGCACTTACGAACTCTCTGGTCGAAGTGAAAGTGGTACCAACACAAATCCGAGTCCGTCGGATAGACCTTGCGCTGACCTGCATAGGGATTCCAATTGACTCGATACGACACTCGACTCGACTCGGGTCACTCGACATAGCGACTCGACCCTATACTCGACATAGCGTAAGAGCGATTCCAATTTGGTATCGAGACGTAGTAGTTGTTTCCGATCGTAGCGAGAATACTTTCGGCTCGTAGCCGCTAGAGGTCTGCTTAGTAACCAATCGCATTTCAGCGCGCGAAGGGTAAACATTGAACAAAACGACACGTTTGGTTTTTGGTTTAGATTAGCACGTGGGGTTGCAGACAAAATGTAAGTATAAATAAAGAAAAATATTAACAAGGTACTATCTTAAAATATTTCAGGACTTTCAGGGTGAGGGATATGCATTGGAAAGTAATTGCAAATTATTTTGAAGCCAACCGCGACTTTGCAGTTGGCCGATTAAATTTCGCGGCGGCTTGGCAACAATTTTGCCAACTCTGGGGCGATTTAACCAACCAGTTAAATTCTTTAGGGTTGGGAGAAAAATCAACAATAAAGTGGCAAAAGGTACGTACTCTAATCGAACTGTTTTCATTTAGCTAATGTGTACATGTGTTGTTTAGACGTGGATTGATTACAAAACGCAGCTAAAAAGGAGAGCCGCAGATAATAGAATGGCCCAACAAGCCACTGGCGGGGGCCCACAGGATTGGAAGGAGCTCTCGCCCTTGGACAAGAGAATGTTGGCCCTTCTCGGACCCTCTTTTTACGCCGGCACGGGTACAAGCGAATATGGGGTATCTTGTAATATTATTTTGTGTAGCTAGGTTTCTAATTAAATTATAAATGTAGCTACCCCCAACCCCAAATGCTGCCCTAGCCCTCGACGCTGCCCCAGCCCCAACGCTGCCCCAGCCCCCAACGCTGCCCCAGCCCCCAATGCTGCCCCAGGCCCTGCAGTGGGATTCTAATTGACGCGACTCGTTCCAATTGCTGTCGGGTCGGATCCGATATCGGGTGAAGCAGGTAGTCGAACACGATACATAAGGAGGTATCGTGAAGACCGTTCTCGACATGTCGTTTCGTTTAACGTTTACCCTTCACGCGCTGAAATGCGATTGGTTACTAAGCAGACCTTTGGCGGCTACGAGCCGAAAGTATTCTCGCTACGGTCGGAAACAACTACTACGTCTCGATACCAAATTGGAATCGCTCTTACGCTATGTCGAGTCTACAGTCGAGTATAGGGTCGAGTCGCAATGTTGAGTGACCCGAGTCGAGTCGAGTGTCGTATCGAGTCAATTGGAATCCCTATGCTGATGCTGCCTCAACCACTAACGGTGCCCCAACCACCGACGCTGCCCCAACCATCGACGCTGCCCCAGCCTCCGACAAAGCTAAAGAAGCTTTAGTGGAATTGCCAGGTGACCACTTTGCAAGACCAAAGAGGTCCCTGCCTTCCCCTTCGAACGTAGCCAGCCAGCCAAAACGGAAGAGGACAACGTCAGGCAATGATTTTGATGGTATGCAGCAAGAAACAATGCAAATGTTGCAGACCATCAATAATACAATTGCCGCAGGGTTTTAGGACGTGTGCGTTAGCATTAATAAGGTCGCCGAAGCCCTGGCGAAGAAATAAATTAGTTATTTTATTAAAAACAGTTTTTTTTTATTTATGTGTTTAGGTATATTAAATTAAAATCTATGTTTACAATTAAAATAAATCATTTATTATTTTATTAAAAATAGTTTTTTTTTAATTTATATATTTAGATATATTAACTTAAAATCTATATTTACAATTGGTTATTTACAAAATATCGCTGTACAATGTTAGCTTGCACCCTTCGTCCTTCATGTAACAAATTGTTATGGTGTTGTTGACCATTATTTCGTCTGCCTGCATTTGGTGGAATAGGGGCTCGGCCAAAGGGATGTTATTATCAATGCATATGTTGTGCAAAACTATGCACGTGTTTATTAACGCTCCCACAAACCTAGGAGCGTACCGAGCTGGGCGTTCTTTTAATAAACACCTAAATCTTGCCTTTACACTCCTACAGCTCTCTCAACGCAGTTTCTGGCTCTAATATGACTATTGTTGTAAGCGTGCTCTGGAGAGCCTTCTGCTGGGTTATGAAAAGGTGTCATTAGATAAGGTTGGAGAGGGTACCCAGAGTCTCCAATTAACCATGAATTGATCACATTATAATTGATATATTCCATATGCATATTCCGCCGAATCATGGACTGGCCCCAAATATACGCGTCATGCTTAAAACCGCCAAAATTGGCGTTCACACTTAATATTCGGAGGTCTGAAACAGAAAAATGAGCCAACTGCCCTCTCGGTAGCGATGTTCAAATTCAAGTAATCGTCCCTACTCATACAAATTTATATATACTTAAACACTAAACTTAAAACTACCTTAACTAATTTGATAAATTTAACTTTGAGTACTAGGATCATTTAAAAATTTTCTAATCCCGTGCTGTCCTTTGTAAAATACCGCGAGCTTAGAATTAGTCATGGATTCTGACAGGAGCTGACAGCTTGTTTACAATATTAGCAATTACTATCTTACACACCCAAAGTAACGTACGTTTATTTTTAAGTAAGTACGTTTCTGAAGAAAAGATAAATATTTTTATTACCCCCTTCATTTCGACCATGTTTTCAACCCTTCGAGTTGTAGTTGTAAGAAAATAATGATTTGTCCAGAATTTTTCAGAAACTAATTTAATTTTTGACATATTTGTGTATTTAAGCCTGTTATTTGCCGCCAAGAAACTTTTTGTAGGAGCAAGCGACAAAGCATATTAGAATGAGACACAAATGTCGAGAACGGTCTTCAGGTTACCTCTTTAGGTATCGTGTTCGACTACCTGCTTTACCCGATATCGGATCCGACCCGACAGCAATTGGAATCGCATTTCCGACTCGATTTGGCTACCCAAGTCGAGTCGAGTCAATTAGAATCCCGCTGCTGACCTCCTCCGACTTCGGCCTCGTGCCCGGGGTTGTGGGTGCCGTCCGGATGGCGTGGTCAATGCGGTCACTTGCTCCGTAAGTGCTTGTACTTGTTGTGTCAGAGCTTCAATTTTGTCTTGTCGCGCCGTTCTCTTCTGCGTCGGCGCGGCCGCGCTTGCTTTCAGGGTCGGCGCGCGCAAGAATGGCTCCTCTCGTGGATTTTGTGTGCCAAAATGGCGACTTCCTCTAACGACCTCTCACTCTGGGTGGCCAGGATGTCTTGCATGCTGGTGGGAAGTTTGCCTAACCATAATGTCCTCAGGAAATCGGGTACGATGTTCCCCGAGGAACTGGGACGGCAGGCACGGAGCTAGAGTTTACATCTTGGGTGGGCCAGGACTGGGCCCAAAATTTTAAGGGTGGGCCCATAAAATTGAGATAAAACTTACCTAATGTAAAATGATGCGCCTGTTGTTGTCGGCGGCATCGAACTTATCTATCACATGGTCCAAATTCAAGTTTTTGGCTGTTGCACTTTTAATGTTTAGTATTGCTAAATGGTTTAGTCTATCATGGCTCATTTTATTTCTAAGATACGTTTTAAGTCTTCTTAAACATGAAAAAGTTCTTTCACAACCGGCACTTGATATTGGTATAGTAATAGCGGTCACTGCCAATTTATAGGTTTCACTGAACACTATTTTATAAGACTCCAGGAGATCTAGCAGCTGCATCACAGTTGCGACAGTTAGATTTTTTTCTGTTTCATATTGTGCAATCGTTTTTTTCAAAATTTTTAGCTCAGCATTTAAAGTTTCCAAATCAATGTTGTAATGCTCAGCAAACGGTTTCAGAACTTCATATTTTAAAAATGTTTTATTACTCGGATGCAGGGCACTGGTGGCTTTTATCACATTAGAACTTTGATTAAATCGATCACTGATAGCTTGTAAAATGAGGTCAAGAGTTGGATAAAATTGTTTAATTTTGAATTCACTTGATAAAGTCATTATTTCTTCTTGATGGTCAGTAGTAACAAAAAATTTGTTGTAACGTTCCGGCATTTTTCGTTGCCGTTTAGTCGAACGTTGCTCATTCGGAAGATCGATGTTGTTATCTTCGCTGATTTTGATTGCCTCAGAATATATTGAAGCAAATTCTTTTGAACTTTTATCCGAACGCATCGTATTAAAAGTCTCTTCTGCGGACTTTAATAAAAGTTGTGTTTCTGTAACATTTGAAGAAATTTTTTGCAAATAATCACTGACTCCTTTGAATAATTTTAAAATTCGACAGTACATACACAAACTGAATATAAAATTGAAGTTTATTTGATGTAGCAGTCCAATTGCCTCCGAAGCACGATCACTTTTGTCATTAATCAACTTATTTAAAAACACCAAAATTTCAGTCAATAATCTTTTCACAGCAGAGCAGGCGTATACTTGAGCTGTCCATCTGGTGTAACAAATTCCTTTCAATTCGGTGGGTGTTTTTTCGGGATTCAGTTCTTTTTGCAATTCAATGAATTTGCTGTGGATAGCAGAACCGGACATAAACACGTATAATGTCTCTAGCAAATCGAAGAATAATTTTCCATGAGAAATGTTTTTACAAATATCCACTGTAATTAGATTAAGTCTATGGTTATAACAATGCACATACTTGGCTTGAGGAACTTCTTTTCGGAAAAGGGTTTGCACACCTTTCAGGCAACCACTCATCACGTTAGCACCATCATAAGTTTGAGCTACACATTTGAGCATATCAACTCCACACCTATTTAATATTTCTTTAATGTAACTTAGCAGTGCTGGGGCGTTCAAGTCTTTTGCTGCTCGATATCCTATAAAACGTTCGAAAATGGTCCCGTCCACATAATACCGCAATACCACAGAAACTTGTTCAGTTTTCGTTATGTTTTTGGTTTCGTCACAAATGACAGCAAAACAGGTAGCGCGAACCACTTCAGAACTTATATTATCCAAGACCATCTTCGAACAAATGAATAAAATTTCACTCTGAATTTGGTGGGACGTATACTTCGCATTTTTCGATACATCATCAATTAATTTCTTCTTAACCAGTGGGTGATGTCTAGCAAGAACATTTAATAATTCCAAAAAATTTTCTCTGTTGGCACTTTCTATATTTTCCCTGTTCCCCCTTTGCGAAATGTTTTGGGTTGCAGTGTATAGCAAAACGTCGATAATTAATTTCATGTAGTTTCGGTTCTCTTCAACTAAAGTCATATGGGCTGCATAAATTTGACTTACCACGGATAATTGTGCTTGTGCTTTTATGGTAGAAAAGTTGATCCACTTTACATGGCAGTTTTTATGTTCAACACTGCCGTTGTGCTGCTTTAACCCCGAATCTTTTTCTAACGCTCGTTTCCAGTTCTTAAAACCAACATTGATAAATACTTCACTTTTACTTATATTCACAGAAAAGTGCCGACACACGAAACAAAATACTCTGTCCGTTAAAACACTATACTCTAGCCAGGTGGGATATAGTTTATACCATTCTTTGCTGAACTGCCTTAATTTAGTACCAAAAGTTGTACGTGGATAAAACTTTAGCTCAGGTTGGTTCGGTTTATCTGCTGGTCCTGGCGGCATGCGTATTGTGCCAATTGTGGTTTCTCCTTCCGATAGTTCTGAATTTTTATTTTCATGAAGTAACCACTGGTCAAAATCGTGTAAATTGTGCGTTTGTATGTCTTCGTCATCTTCATTTTCCGAATAATCGGAGTAATCGACTTCATCTGCGATATCCTCAGCAACGAATTTGGAATCCGAGCTAACGCTAATAACACTAGATACCGAAGGTTGCACAATACTGTCTTCAGGTATATTATCACTGACTTTTGTCTTTTTAACTTTTTCGAAATAATCCTGCAGTGTTCTTTTAGAAGCCATTCTAACCCCGTAACACGCGTAAAGTTCACGTCGGCCGAGCAAACACTGACGACTGCATGATAACCAAAACTCAAAACGGGAAGAAGCCTGAAATTGAAACCTTGTTTACCGTTAGTAAGTATTTAGTACTGATTTATTGAAGTGGTCCTTGGAAATCGGGACTTTGTTTTGAGTTGTGAGCTGATTACGCACCGTACAAGCAAGCAAGCAGAACCTTTTGGCGGCGGTCATTTTTCTAATAGCTAGTCATAACAATTCGGCGTTCAGTGTTCATTCGGCAGGAAATAAATCTTAGAATTGATTGGGTGGGCATCAGGGTGGGCCTGTAAATTTCGGGGTGGGCCAGGCCCCCCAGGCCCCCCCTTAGCTTCGTGCCTGTGGGACGGCGTGCGGTCTCTCTCTTCCTGCTCAAATAGCTGGCACAACCGTTGCTCTTGCGACGTCAAAAGTCTCCTAATTAGCTCACTTTTTAATTTCTTGTATTTACCGTCGGCTGAGGGGTTTGCTATGATGTCCTTAACTTCCTTCGCGTAGCGGAAATCCAAGTTGGTGGTCACGTAATGGTATTTTGTCAAGTCCTGCGTTATGCCGTTTAGCGAAAATTGACCTTCGATTTGTAGGGTCGGGCTTTCGTGCCAGAACGGGGGAATTTTTATGGAAACCTTGTGGACTTCTCACGGCGCGCCTCTCTGTTGAACGGCGTCCCCGTGTTGCGCTCCCGGGGTGGATATATTGTGGGATTCGTTGCATTGTTTTCGTAACGCTATCGGGGCACTGTTAATGTCGCGAAAAAATGACGCGGGCGGTGGAAAGTTAACACCTGGTCGCGCACGCACTTCGTACTAACGTTTTTTCGTTGAAGATCACGTCTCTTCTTCTTCTTCTTTCAGCATTATGCTGTCCATTTCTGAAGGTAAGCCTCTTTTAATTGTTGTCACAAAGTTTTGTTTTGGGCGAGATGGTACCACTCTCGTCCAGCCACTTCTTTTACGTCATCCAGCCATCTCCTTTGGGGTCTTCCAATACTTCGTTTGGTCTCTCTAAGCCTCCGGGAAACTATGCGATTGGTCCACCTGCTGTAATCTTGCCTGTCAACATGCCCTGCCCAGCTCCACTTAAGTTCTGCAACTCGACATCTGTCACGCCGGATCTCCTGCGAATTTCTTCGTTGCGAATTTTGCCCCTCAAGCTTGTACCCAGCATGGCACGCTCCATAGCTCTTTGAGTCGTTCGTAATCGGTTTGCACTTTTTATAGTGAGTGCCATAGTCTCCAGACCGTAAGTTGTCACTGGAAGAATGCATTTATCATCGACCTGTCGCTTTAAACCATTTGGAATATTCCTGTTTTTAAGTATGTAGCCAAGTTTACCAAACGCGGCCAAGCTATGCTGAATTTTTCTTGCAATTTCTGCAGTTTGGTTATCCTTACCCAACATGATCTTATGTCCCAAATATATGTATCGGTTTACCGTTTCTATTATCTGTTCGCTATTAAAGTCGCTTTGGCGTTGGCTCATGAGTTTGGTTTTTGTTAGGTTCATCTTCAGGCCTACTTGTTTTGATGCAGTATTTAGTTGTTTTAGCATGACTTCCAGCTGGTCTAGGTCGCTACTTATAAGGACAACATCGTCGGCGAAACGAAGATGGTTCAGGTATTTCCCATCAATATTAATGCCATTCGTTTGCCAGGGTAGTTTTTTAAATATATCTTCCATTGCCAGCGTAAATAACTTTGGAGATATTGTGTCCCTTTGCCTAACGTCCTTTTCTATAGGAACCTTATCCGTAGACGCATCCTCGTCTATAGTCACTTGGATCGTAGCATTCCTGTAGATGAATTTCAGCAGGTTAGTATAGCGCGAATCTATTCTTGCATTGGCCATTGCTGTCCATATGGCCCACAGTTCAATTGAATCGAACGCTTTCTCGTAATCGACAAAGGCGAGATATAGCGGAATGTTGTACTCTGCGCTCTTTTCAATAATGGATCGTAAGGACTGCAGACGATCAGCTGTGCCATACCCCTCTCTGAAGCCCGCCTGTTCTGGAAGTTGGTAAAAGTCAAGCTTACCTGACAACCGGTTTGTAATTATTTTGGTCAGTAGTTTATACATATGGGATAGCAAGCTCATGCAGGAACTAGTCGCGGAAATAATCTGAGTTGTCTCTTGATCATCATCGATTTCGATTTCTTCATGTGAGGAAAGTTGAGTGCTAGGCGTGGCTACTTCTGGGAATAACTTTGTTGTTTGGTGAACTCTCAATAAATGTTGTTTCAAATTGGTGGTACCGCCAAAACATTTGATTTTTTTTTGCATAGCTTTTTTTTGTAATTTGATCCGGCGTGTAAAAAAAATTCCATACCACAGATCTTTTTTTAGTGCCCGGATTACTTATTATTATTATTTAGTAGGTTGTCGATATTCTTTTTGGCTCTAAAATTTAAAATAAACTGCACGAGTTTACTGAATCGAGAATCGAAGTTTTCGTTGGTCTAAAAAATTTTAACAAAATTATCGGTGGTGATAAAAGTTGAACCTTAATTTGGCTTAATAAAACGTTCTCTGAAAGAAAAAAAACAGAAACCGCAGAGATGTAGCTACACACAAGGGCGTACAGGGCGACAACCCCGCAAAAATGATAGTTAAGATAAACCCGACGCACCGAATAAATTGTTTTACATAATTATATAAGATTAAAACTTATTTAAGGTAAGTAATTGTGCATTCGAATTGACACGCAATCATTAAACAGTGAAGAAATATGTACTGGCACACGTTATTACAATCAGATAACTTAGAACGTTGAAAATTAGGTGAGGGTAGAGAAGGAAGTGCTCCAGGATCAACGGTTGTGGGTGGTCCTGATGGTAGCTACAGAGGGTGACGAGGGGCGGTGTTCCGGCCTGTAGTTAGGAACAGCCTTAACGACGTAGACCAGGAGGTGGTGGTTTCAATGCTCGTACAGGGGTGTTGGACAAATACGAACATGCAATTATATTTTGCAATTTTACAATTATAATTTAGCTATACCATGCAGTATTTTTACCTATACCAAACCAAAGTTTATTATTTATATACTCATTTTTTAATCACAGACAAGGTTACGCACTTATCATAACTAATAGTCTTGTTGACGTAAAATATGGGGTTCCTATTTAAATTAGATGAATAGGTATCTACTATGCCCCAATATTCGTCAATATTGTTTTGCAATCTTCGGCAAAAGCTTTGAAAAAAACTTACCTGCATATAAATCTGTTGCTGTTAGAGTTAGCGCTATGAAAACGCCAGTTTGTCTTCGTTTCGTTTTCATAACGTACCAACCACAATTGTACTTCATCCTCGCTTTTGAAAGATCCCCTAAAAGTATTTTCACCGACCGAAATTAGCCGACCGAGTCGTTAACGCAAACTTCGTACTTGAGTTCAAACTGAGACTTAGTGACTGAGGGCACAATGTTTCCCTAGAAAGTCTTTCAAGGTGTCAAATAAATATCGGAATATCCGTATTTTTAACGTTGAGCTCGAACGACCGTCTAGTCTCTCGGTCCAGTTTATCCAACGCTAAATTAAGCAATATGAAACTCCAATGGCGAACTGGAAACCCCATCAATTCTAAAGCTAAAAGATTTTCAGTTAAGCCATCAACGAGCTCGCGAAGAGCTTTAGCCGATTCTTGTGTCAGCGCTGGTAGAGCTTGGATTTCGCGCCAGTATTGCGTGGCAAGCAATCGCTTATTTTCATATCGATTTAACAAAGTGTTGTATGCTACCAAATAATTTTCAGCGGTAAGTGGAAGAGCGCGAACCAAACCAAGTGGTTCTTTCGCAAGGAACGAGACAAGGTATTGAAACTTCTCGACTGGCTTCAAAGGGGAATTCTCATGAATTAAAGTGCGAAATAAATCGATAAAATGTGTCCACTCTTTCTAGTTACCGCTAAATATCGGAATTTGGATTTTTGGTAGTTTTACGTTGGAATGACTTCGCGAGGTTGGTGCGACATTAGAAGTAGCAACCGCAACCGGAGAGGGAAGCAACTCCGCTTGCTTTACTAAGATAGCAAAATACGACTCGTCTATTTGTTTCCGCGTGAGATCCTCTTGGGCCAGCTCGTCAACGGTAGTTCGTAATGTTGTGGTTGTGATCTTTGCGATTACGCCTTGCTGTAAAATTCTGGCCTCCTCGTAGAGCCGTTTTACGTGCTCGGCCCAAATTAAAAACGACGACTTGAGCTCAGAATGCTTTGCAAGTGCAAGAGTTTCCTCGAGCTGATTAACAATAACAGTACGTTGAGCTTTGAGTTCTGTTAAATTGACCATTTTTACTTATAAGTAAAGTTTGGCCGTCCAAAAACCGCGACCGATAGCGTCGAGGCAATAAGACGACAAACCAAAAAACGACTAACTGCGGAAAGCAGATAAGGTTTGCGATGAAACGAATTCGATTAATAACGCAAAATTTGCAATTAACCCCTTGAACAAAGTTCAAAACGAAACGAACGATGGATTCTGGATAAATCCTGCGTGGATCACGATAGATCCGGCTCGAAGAATCAAAAAATATCACGTAGCCAACGATACATGTTTTGTCCTTATTTATTTAAGTCTTTTAACACTCCCACTCAAAAATGGAGCGGTGTTTTTTTTTTAATTTGAATGATTACAATTAGTGAATTTAATGAACACATACATATATTTTTAATAGAAACGAGTATATTATAATTTGTGAACTTAAGAACTAATGCATTCATTCCTCTAGGCCAAGTTTCAATCGGATGGGAAGAAACTTCGCCGGTGCGATCATCTTGGTGAATGCGTCAGCCACCTGGTTCTCTGTGGGAATATATTTGAGAATTACTGTTTGCCTTTCAATTTGTTTACGTGTGAAGTGATATTTGATATCAATATGTTTGGTTCGTTTATGATTAGTTGGATTTGTGGCTATTGATATACAACTTTGATTGTCTTCTTAAATTAGGGTTGGTTCTGATAATTGCCAATTTATACTATGCAAAATTGTTCTCAGCCTCTTCTTTGACACCCTCATAGAGTGCCATGTATTCAGCTTCGGTAGAGGAAGCCGCTACTGAATTTTGCCTTTTCGTGTTCCAGCTAATAGTGCATTTTTCAAATAACTGAAATAAGTACCCAGTTGTACTTTTGCGAGTTATTTCATCACTTCCCCAGTCAGCGTCTACAAATCCAACAATTACTCTTTGATAATCACTTCTCACATATGTTAGTTTAAGTTCAAGTGAGCCGTTAATATATCTGAGAACCCTTTTAAGATATTTCCAAAGTTCAATATTATTCTTACTTTGATATCGACTCAGAATATTAATTGCTGCACAAAGATCAGGTCGAGTACGCAACATTGCATACATTAGGCACCCGATCAAATTCTTACATGGCGCATCATTATATTCATCGGAATTGAGCGCTTGATAATTAATTTTTAGTTTCAACAGGTTTACAGTTGCTCATATTAAATTTTGCCAATACTGATTTTAAATATGAAGCTTGGTCTAATGTAATTTTATCTTTGGTACGTTCAACCCTGATACCCAAAAATAATTTAATTTCTTGTAAATCGACCATTTGAAACTGCTGCATGAGATATGCTTTAAAATTAGTCATAGTGCTCAAGTCGCTTGTGGCAATTACTAGGTCATCAACGTATAACACTACGTACAAGTTTTTATGAACGTGACCCTTATCGAGGAAATATAAGCAGCGATCAACTTCTGAATTTTTGAAATTTCGCTCTTTTAAAATTTGATCAAACCTTTCAAACCAGCACCTCGCTGATTGTTTGAGACCATAGAGCGCTTTGTTCAATTTACATACATAATTGTCTTTTGCTTTTACTCCTTCGGGGACGTTCATAAATATTTCCTCTTTCAAAATTCCATTTAAAAAGGAGGTTTTAACATCCATGTGATGTACTGCCCAATTAAATTGGTTTGCTAAAGCTAGGATTAATCGTAAAGTTGAAATCCTTGCAACTGGTGCAAAGGTTTCCTTGTAGTCAGTCAAATATTGCTGACTAAAACCTTTCGCCACGAGTCGCGCTTTGTACCGTATGGGGTTTCCGTGTTCATCATTTTTTACTGTGAATACCCACCTACAATCAACAATGTTTTTGTTTTGGGGCCTCGTTACAAGTGACCAGGTATTATTAATTCCAAGCGAATTTAGTTCGTCCTTTATTGCATGCTCCCACTTAATCTGATCGTTCTTATTTTAAATTTTCTTGTAAGAATTTGGAATTGTAATTGTGCTTGCATACATGAATTGTGTACTGAAAGCTTCAATACTATCATTTTGATCATTACTGTATGAAAGCCTAGGACGTTTCTTTAATCGTTCGCTTCTTCTAATTTCTGGCTGATTAATTTTTGTACCGGTTGGTAAAGAGGATTCTTTTAATTGCGCACTTGATTCAACAGAGGTTTCCGATGCCACCGATTTATCTGCTTTGGTTAAGTCAGATTTCTTATCGGGTTGCGGCAGTACTAATTTTTTACCTGACTCAAAGTCAGAGTTATTAGTTTGGATCGGAGCTGTGACCTCTTCATTTGTAAAGGGCGGCCGTGAGATTTCATAGTTTGTTTCGTCTACGATTACATCCCTTGCCTTTATGAACTGACCAGTTTCAGTTACCCATACCTTATAACCGTTTGCTTCATAACCCACAAGAATACCTTTGAATGATTTAGAATCAAATTTATCCTGCCTTGTTTTGTTATGAACATAAACGGTTGACCCAAATACCTTCAAGTGCTTCAATGAAGGTTTTTTTGCCGTGCCACATCTCATACGGAGTTTTGTCCGTTTTCAGAGCTTCAGTGGGGGAGCGATTTATAAGGTAGACCGCCGTCAAAACAACTTAGACATGCTTGTTGCAATTATCATGGCACGAGCCTTTTCTTTGATTGTTCGATTCATTCGCTCAGATACCCCATTTTGTTGTGGTGGAGTATGGCTCACAGTTAGATAGTATGTTATGCCCTTTATTGCGCAAAAATCTTTATACTCTTTTGACAGGTATTCACCCCCATTATCGCAATAGAGATTTACGATTTTTAAATTAAAATGCGCTTTGCATTTAGAAACAAAATCTTTGAAAACATTTAATACGTCGGATTTGTACGTAATTAAATATACAACGGTATAGTGAGTAAAATCATCAATGAATGATACAAAATAGTTTTTATTGTCTACTGTTGTCGGTTTTATTTTACCGCAGACGTCGGTATGAATTATAAACAAAGGTCTCTTTACGTGGTCCTTTGACTTTACCTTTGCAAATGGTAATCGCGCCTGTTTGCCATACACGCAGGCTTCGCATAATTCATCGGTTGGAACTAGACCATCAAGAGATTGCCCATCTTCAACCATTTGGCAAGTTTTTAATTTTAAGAAATTTTCCTTGCTTAGATGCCCCAGGCGCTGATGCTATAAGTTGTACTTTTTTGTATCATTCACTCTACTACTGCTGTAGTTAATCAGGTGACACGGTAGTTGAAAAGTCACTTCTATTAAACCATGCATTAGCTTACCTAATAGGATGATCTTACTACCGTTTTTGATTGTTACACCTGCGTGGTCAAAGATTATTGTCATGCCGCTTTCCTGGAGGCGGCTGACAGACAAGAGGTTGTAGGGTACTTCCTGCGAGTAGAGGACGTTTTCCAGGCGTCCGCGAATTCCTAGATTGGTGATGACCTTGAGGATGCCCCGTTTAGTTGCTTGAATTGAAGCTCCAGCTTTTGCCACCGCAATGTTTACAGGTGATGTCAGGTCCTCGCTTGCAGTGAAGAGGTGTGGGTTGTTTACGATGTGCTCGGTAGCACCGGAGTCCAGGAAGAAAATACTTCGTTTCCGCCAGTGTTTAAGTCGTTAACTTCTCCAAGCATAAATGCAAAACCGTCATTGTTTTTGTTTGACGCGTGAGACTCAGTTGTGATTCCCTGAAGAGTTCTTGTCCTGGCTTGTTGATTTTCGACCATCCGTTTGTAATAAATACAATCTCGTTTAAGATGATTGGTCCTCCCACAGTGGTGACATTGCATATTGGATGTTTTGTAATTGTTTTTATGATAGGTGGGGTTCTTGAACTCAGAATTACGACCTTGGAAATTTTTGGAAAATTTATTGTTTTTCTTGTAATTATTGCGGCGGTTATTAGGTTTTGTAGTTTCTTGTTTGGACATGGTTGATGCTGACGCCGCGTGTAAAACTTTCGCGTTTGCTGATCCACTTGAATCTGCTTTGAGTTTTACCTCTTGATCCAGGAGACGTGTTTTGAAAAATGCGATGGTTAAATTATCTTTGGTTAAAGTTTCCAGAGCAGTTATAACTCCATCGTAAATGTTCGGAAGGGTCGTTAACAGGTGTGACATCTTGTCCATTTCGTCAAGTTTTGCTCCGGCAGCGAGCAATTCAGTAAGAATGTCATCGAAATTGGAGAAATGGGTTGTTAATGGTGTGTCACCTTCTAATTTCAGTGCCAAGAGTTTCCTGCGACAGGCCAATTGGGTTGCAAGACTTTTTCTTTCGTAGATCACATCCAGATTGTTAAAAATGTCTTTCGCGAAAACTTTATCTTTCGCGAATCCGAGAAACGAGTCACTTAAATACTCAATGATGATACTTCTTGCAGTTGAGTTTTGTTTTAGCCACCTTGCACTTATTGGTTCATCCGGGATTTCCGCGTCGATCACGTTTAGCACTTCAACTTCACCAAGAAGCGCTTTTACCCGAAATTTCCAAATCGCGTACTTTTCACAATTAAATGGTTTAATGTTACGTTTTTGATTTTTGTCCATTTTGAAGTGTATTCGTGTTTTTTCACTTTCGCACTTTCACATCAACACGTCACCACAACACTCGATTAACTAGTTACCTGGGTCCATAACCTATTAGCAGAGTTAAGGGTTGCCGGTAATAAAAATAAGGAAGTTTCTCAAAATACTTTTATTAGAAGTGTTTACACGACCACGGCGGCTTTGCGACTAGTTGCATGGTTAAAAATTACAGATCGACTTTTTGTTTTTATGACTTCATCGGCTAGTCGGGCGCCTTTGCCCATTAGTTATGGTTTTGCTGTCTACACAGAAAACCCTAAATATCACGTAGCCAACGATACATGTTTTGTTCTTATTTATTTAAGTATTTTAACATAACTAATAATGGGGAAATCTCCCACAACACAAAAACGACGATGGTTGCGAAATCGAAAGACTTAACTTGAAGGAAGACTCTCGCAGGCTCAGGGGGTATAATGCAAAATGGTCGAACAACACAAAAATTCGTTTCACACTCTCTCAGTTTTCGAGTTTACGATGCGAACTCAACTCACACTAGGTTCGATTCCTGATGGGGAATGAGTGGGAGGCCTGGCAACCCAAAATACGCGACAATTCTTAACAATAATTTTGGTCCTTCCGCAACCGAACACAGCGTGTATCCAGCTATTGAATCGGAATCGGCATATCCGGTTCCACCAATGCTCCGGATTTTGATTGGCAGCAGTGGTTTACAAGAGAACGGTTCCGACGCTATTTCTGCTTGAAAGAACTGCAGTGAATTCGTTTGCAAAGCATTTGCTGGTACGACTGGCTTTGAACATTTGGGACATTTTGCGCGCGTGACGCCTGGAGCGCCGCATCCATAACAAGAAAATGATGTTTTGGGTAAGCTGACCAGATTTGTCAGGAAAGAAATCGGACACGATTTAATCAAATAATAATAACGCCAATGATAACAATTTTGATTCTTGATAATTCGATATATGTAGTAAAATTATTGTAGACAGGTACAAAAACTAGAAAATTATTATAATAGAAAACACAACAAAGTTTTTGTAATATTTATGCATAGCTTTTTGAAACAAATTTAAATAAATGTAACATAAAATTAACAAATCTGTAGAACACCAAAAAAACTTAATTCTAAATGGTCAAAGTCTTATATTTGGACGAGCTGTGTACTGCTTCGCATAATCTTTGTTTCGAAATTGCTTTTTGGTAACAATCAGTACATGAGTAATTGTTATTGAAACGTACTGTATCGCTTTCAAGGTTTTCAAATTTAACTGCGGCTTGTCAGACGTCTAAGGGCCGGTTTTACGAAAGGAGAATAAGCCACGTATAACGCTATTTCGAAATAACTCGAGATAAATGGGCTTTTACGAAAATCGAATCGGAGAAATCTAAGTATAAACTGTGGACCGTTGCTATGTAAACCGGCCTTTATTCCGGAATAGTTATTCCAATGCTTATCCGACTTTCGTAAAACCGGCCCTAAGTTTTATTCATTAGACTAAAATATCACATGAATTGTTTGCCATGGTTGTGAAATTTTGGGGATTGGATGTATTTGAATTTTTTTTTTCCCAGATTTATTTTTGGATGTCTTACAAACTAAACAATTGTCAACGAATCTTCCAACATTTTTAGACATCTTAGGAAACCAATATTGCTCGTAGAGTTTGTCTACAGTTTTCTCCCATCCTAGATGCTTTAGATCGGTATGTACGTGGTTAATTATTGACCAAATCATTGACCTCGGAACTATTGGTAGATAACGTGAACGATTGCGCCGATGGATTTTCCTAAACAAAATATTATTGCGAACATCATAGGTTTTAGCCACGTCAGAGATTATTTTAAGAAGCTTATCATGACGTTGTTGTGCAACTGAAAGCCAATCCGTCTGAAGGTTAATAATATGAATCATGTTAGTCGAGTCTCGGCCATCGGAAATGGTAGCTTCATGATTTGATTTGGGGTTTCGGGAAAAGAAATCTGTATGCTTCTTGCGTTTGCCTTCGAGATAAGCTACGTCGATCGGGGGGTCAGATCATGTTTCATGCGAGATGCTTTAAGGGAGTTGCAATCGGTGAACACGGTAAAATGCTGACCCACGAAGAAATGACGTAAGTGTTTGACAGCATTTACCACAGCTAGGGTCTCGAGCTCGTAGGAGTGATAACGTGATTCAGGGCTAGTAGTGCGAATTAAGTTCTAACACTTAATAATTTTGTTTTTAAAAACTTTATTAACACGACCCAACAGTACAGACTACCAAATCAGAGTGAACAATAAGTTCTATTGCGTTTATTTATAATGTTCGATATTGAAATGTGAAGGAATGTAACAATACAATAATAGTGAATTGTTGGATACAGGAAACATAAAACACTACCAAACCTGTGATGAACTCTATCTACATTGAATTGGGGTATTATATTGTAATCAGGGCGTCTGGTTATGTTGAACTATAACTCCTCCCGACGAAGATTTGAAAGTATCATGGGAGATGTATTTTCGATGTCTTGTAGTTGTAGATTCGTTTCCTCTTCTATGTTGAATTTGTTTGTCCACGGTCTTGTCCTGAACCAGTAGTATCCAATGGCTATGCAACAAGAAATAATTAATAATGTCGCAATTGTGGTGTTTACCCAGTCATGCGTTGATGAAGAGTTTTTCATTTGATGACTTCTAATTCGCATGGCTTCGTTCTTGATTTGTGATATTTTGCTGAGGGATATGTTTGCAAGTTGAAGTCTCAGGTCCATGTTCTCGACGTGATCTTCTTTATACGGTATTTCTGGCAATTTGTATGTTGGCAGTTTAGAGTTGTCTTCTTTATTAAGGAATATTTGGTCGTTGATGGTGACTGAGCAATTTATAGGGATTCGGATCATCGTGGGTTTCTTTAAAACTTGAATTCCTTTTTCTGGGCAGATTTCTTCAATTGTGATGTCATCTCGTGGCACGACGATCATAGTGTTTTCGTTGATTTTTTCGATGATATCGGTTTTTACATCGGCTGGTTGTAAGTCGCATGCTTGTTGTCCTTTTGTGAGAAGTTCCTTGAGGCATGGTTGATTTTTCGTAATTTCTGTCGTTTTGCAAAAGAAGTGACCTTCTATCTCTGGACAGAGGTGGTTGATTTGTCCGTATTCCATTTTGTTGAGTAATAGGAAAGGTTCATTGGGTATTAAGATTTTTTGTTTCAAGGGAATAGGAAGTAATTGGAGATATGTAAATTCAGTACGTGTGGTTAAGGGTACAAAAATATAGATTCGAATTAGGTCTGATCTGATTTCTACTTTAGTAGCAAAGTATTGGTAATAAGATATTAAGTTACTAAAATCGATTAATTGGTTTTTGTAAAGTCTTTGGGTTTTTCTAACTACTTCTTTAATATCATGAATATTTAAAATGCTTGTATGTAAAATGTTTATGCGAGCAAATACTATAGTTTGGTGAATGTTTTCAAGAAGGTTCAAAATGTTTCTATAATTAAATACAATCATGTCTAAATTAGTTTGAATATTTACATGCGTTGCAACATCGGAAATTCTGGAATCCAGTTTTTGAATTTCATTCAATTGTTGGCTAATGGCTCTTTGGTTTTCTACTAATTTTGAAAAAGTGTTATTATATCGGTCAGTTACTTTCCTTAAGAAACTAATTTGGTTTTCTAAATCGTCATGTAGATTATCTTGGTTCTCTTTAAGGGCTCCAATCTGTTTGTCAATGTTGTGTTTATCTTTAATGTCCATAGTACCGAATAACCATTTTGAAGCTACTCCTACTGCGTTAAATAAACCTCTTCTAACTCTATGTATATTTAAAGTTTCATATTTAATTTTTACTTCTTCTGATAAGTAACCTATTTGTTGTAAGAAATTATTTAAATTTATGTGATAATTACTTAATGGAGTTATTTTTGTTAACGTGTTAGTAATATTTTCTATACACGATTCTAAATAGTTGATTTGGTTAAATATAGGGGTTAGTTCAATATCGTATATATATAGGTGTTGATTATTGATTAATCTAGCTTTGCCTAAAACTAAAGGTAATATAGGGTTAATTATTTCCTCGTAAGTTATAGCACTACTTGCTTGGTACGGAGTTATCATTAGGGTCAGGAGGATCCTGCAACAAACGTGGTGGTTTTAGTATCTTTTTATGAAAAATACCTTTTGTAGTTTTTATTTTTTCTCCAAGATCTTGTAGGGGTTGTACTTTTAAGAACCGGGGTTTTGCTTTATCGAGACGATCTTTGGGGGAAATAAAAATTGGTCTCTGTAAATCTATTTCAGGAGGATCCACGCGATCTTCATTTCGTCTTTCTAGTATTTTCTCTTGTCTGGATGTAAGGCGATTGAGAATTATTTTTTGTAGGGCTTTTAATCTTTCGTTATGTTCATAAATGTAGTTATTGGCAATAATTTCTTCATTAAATTCAAATGGGGTTGGATTGTCTAGTTTACCTTTTAGTATTTGAAAGGGTGTTAGATTTGTAGAGTTATGTATAGAATTATTATAACCTATAAGGGCGTAATTCATTAAGACATCAATTGGGGTGTTGTTTGTTAAATTTTCTTCCTGTAGTATTCTTAAACTTTCAAGTATGGTAGAATGAAATCTTTCTATGGGACTATTGCTATTTGGGTTTCGGATTGTGGTGTAGTGTAGTTGAATTTTATGTAATTTACAAAATTCCTGTAATACAGAGCAAATAAATTCTTTTCCATTGTCACAAGTTATCTTCTTTGGAATGCCATAATGGCTTATAAACCGAAAT
The DNA here is from genome assembly GCA_951805265.1 of Schizotus pectinicornis. Taxonomy (NCBI): domain Eukaryota; kingdom Metazoa; phylum Arthropoda; class Insecta; order Coleoptera; family Pyrochroidae; genus Schizotus; species Schizotus pectinicornis. The sequence continues at coordinate 15,476,729 of OX638207.1, read as the reverse complement.
ATTCCACTAGTGGCTTCGAGAGAAGTTTGACCTTTTATTAGATAGGCTTGACCAAATTTAGAAAAACTGTCTATTAGCGTTATGAATTTTGGTCCTCTTATTCCGAAACTGTCTATATAGATGTGGTCAAAGGGTTCACTACCTATTGGGGTTGGTTTATATTTTATTTGATATGGTTGTCTTTCGTATTTATGTTTTTGACATTTTTCGCATGAATTTATGTATTGAGTTACGTCTTGTTTAATTGTGGGCCAATAGTAAATTCTCCTAAGGGCTATAATGGTTTCGGTGATTCCACTGTGACAAGTTTTTGTCTCGTGGTGGTATTTAATTTTCTCAATTTGTTCTTCTGGATCTACAACGTCACCAAGTATGGATGTTACTTGTGTCACTTTTATACCTGAGTTCGTAAAAAGTTCTCTTAATATCTGACTAAATATTGGTATTAATTCATTATTTCTGAAATATATGGCGTAATTATTTTGTGGATTAATATAGTCTTTTAATAATTTTATAATATTACTTTGTTTATTAGAAATGGGGATGTGAACGGTCAATCTAGTTTTGTCGAAAATTTTTTCTTTATGTACTCTTAAGTCTTTATTTACTTTGGAAAATATTATAATTAGCTGTGTCTTAAAGTAGTTCAGGGCTTTTTCGCTTATTGGCATAGAGGCTATGGGGTCTTCGTGATTGGAATGTTGTGTTTCGTTTTCATTGTCGGATAATTCAGGACTTGCTATATTATCTAATTCTCCTGGATTCATACTAATTGTAGAGGGGTCTAAATTTTGTAATAAACTTTGCAATTCATTTGAACTTACATCAGCAGGTGTTATATCATCTAAATCCATTATTACTTCGTCGATATCTCCTGGGTTATTTTGTATTGAATTATTATCGTCATTATTGGTAATTACATTAATTTCTACTCGAGATAGTGCGTCTGCATTAGTATTCTGTTTTCCTTTCTTGTAAATTATGTTGTAATCGTATTCCTCTAGTTTTAACCTCCATCTAACTAATTTAGAATTAGGTTCTTTTAATGAGAATAACCATTGAAGTGGTTTATGATCGGTTACGATATTAAATTTTCTACCATATAAGTAAGGTCTAAAATATTTTGTTGCCCAAACTATGGCAAGTAATTCTTTTTCTATTGTTGAGTAATTACATTCAGCTGGATTTAAAGTACGTGAAGCATATGCAATGGGTAAGTCTTTACCTATTGTGCCTTGACTTAATACTGCTCCTATTGCGAAATTTGATGCGTCCGTGGTTAAGTTAAAGGGTTTTTCAAAGTCAGGGTATTGTAGTATCGGGCTGTTCATTAATATTTCCTTGCACAAGTTAAAGGCTTGTGTGAAAGCAAGAGTATGTTCTACCTTTTCACCTTTCTTTAAGCATTGTGTTAGTGGTTTTGTGATTTTTGCATAGTCTTTAATAAATCGTCTATAGTAACCTGTTAATCCTAAGAATCCTTTTATTTCTCTTGCAGTTTTTGGTATCGGGAATTTTTTTATTGCATCTAATTTTCGAGGGTTTGGTTTTATGCCATTTTTTGTAATTTCGTGTCCTAAAAATTCTACATTCTGTCTTAGAAATTCTGATTTATCTAATTGAACTTTTAAATTAGCTTTTCTAAACTTCTCAAATATTAATTTAAGGTTGGCTATATGTTCTTCCAATGATGTGGAGAAAATTATTACGTCATCCATATAAACTAAACAAATTTTTTCTTGTAATTCTCTCAGGACGTTATCCATTACTCTTTGAAATGTAGGTGGGGCATTTTTTAGGCCAAAGGGCATACGAACATATTCATAATGACCATGTTCTACATTAAAGGCTGTTTTTGAAATTGACGTTGGATCCATCTCTATTTGGTGGAAACCAGAAGCGAGGTCTAAAGTAGTAAAATAATTGCATCTACCTAGTTTATCTAATATATCTGTTATGTTGGGTATCGGATAGCGGTCATCGATAGTTTTTTCATTTACTTTTCTGTAATCAACTACAATTCTCCACTTTTTCTTACCGCTAGCATCCGGTTTCTTAGGAACTATCCATATAGGAGAGCTCCAGGGTGATTGGGATGGACGAATTATTCCATCTTCGAGCATTTTATTAATTTGGGTACTGACTTCTTGCTTATGGATGTGAGGATATCTATATGTTTTTGTATAGACCGGTAACTCATCTTTGGTTTTTATTTCATGTTTAATAGCATTAGTGAAAGTTAGTTTTGTTTCTTCATTGTAGAATATGTCTTGGTATTCTTTGCAAAGGTTAAGGATACTTTTTTTTCTTCTTGATTTAAATGGCTAGTTCTTATTTTGGTTTTTATGTTATTTAAATCGGATTTAAATGGAAAAATTGACTGTTCAACATGATAACATTCAAGATTATCTTTGTCATACGTGTAGGGTTCTAGAAAATTATTTGGGACTTTGATCATACGGGTTTTATTATCTTCATTAAATATCTCGATATAGCTTATTCCTTTTTCTATTCTAATTATGCTATCTGGAATAACTATATTGTTATTTATTCGTTTTTGTTTTATTAAATAGTCTCCATCCGGGTAGTAGAAATAAAATCTTTTAATGATTGAACTTTCTGGTGGTATTTCTAATGTAATATATGAGAAGTCTTCGCGATAATTTAACTGTAATTGGGTATATGTATTACTTAATTTGTTATTTTTTAAGTCGATCGTTAGGTTTAGGTTTTGTAAATCTCTTAATCCTATTATGCCATCAAAATAATCGTGAAAATTATATAATATAAAATTTAAAGTACCTTTTTGTTGAAATTCAGAAAATATCGGTATGTTAGCTCTATACGTAGCTTTATCATTGCCAATGCATGTGGTGATTGGTGACTCTTTTCGGAAAATTGTTTCTGGGAAATATTTTTCTGCTATGTATGGTCGAATAATAGATGGGAGACATCTAGTATCGACGAGTAGTTTGATAGGTGGGTTATTTATCTGGATAAATGGCAATTTATTGACTTTTGAGGTGTTTATCTCTATCTGGGATCGACATCGAGGCGGGTTTTGCAAAAATTTCCTTCGTTTACATCAGCACTTTGTTGGTACTGATCTACAGCGTTTTCTAATGGTGAATTTGAAATAGGGTCGTTACTAAAGTATTCTTGGGAATCGTCTTCCACATTAAATAGTTCTTCAGAATTAAAATTTGACATATAATCGTTATTAAAGTATTCTTGGGAATCGTCTTCGACATTAAATAGTTCTTCCGAGACAAAGTTCTTTTGCGCATTTGGTTGGAACGCGTTTCGCTGCGGAATATGATTTTGCACTGTTCGATTTCGCGACACGGTGGACATTGGTTCATAGTTCCGTTGAATTGGCTTGTTAGATGGTGCAAATACGTTCTTGGGTTTGCCAAAAGTTTGTTGGGCTGAGGGGAAGAATGGTTTTACTGTGCGTTGTTGCAATTGCACAGGTTGTGATGGGAATTTTGGGGTAAGTTGTTGTTGGTTGAAATTTTGAGTTGGTTGGTATCTTGGGGTATACAAAGGCGTATAATTGTTGGCATAGCTGTTGTAATCCGAGGGTACTTTATGATTTTGTTGAGCGAAATTCTGGTTTGTTTTGAAATTATTTTTTTGTTGGGGTTTATTCTTATCTTGAATATTAAAACGAGAATTCCTAATTTGAGATATGCGTTGGTTTTGATGTTCAAAACGTAACACATGGGTCATCGCATTATCAATTGAATTTATGTCTCTAACCATTAAAATAGTTCTTAAGTCCGCAGGGACGTTACTCATTAAAACATCTAGGGCGATGTTCTCGTGTTGAGAGTTGTATAATAGTTTTTGATTTGCATTTAGGTTATCATCGGAATGGACCTTTATATCTAGTTTACTTTTGATTTGCTTAATTCTTTCAATGAAATCTATTAAGGTTTCTTTTGGTTTTATACTCATGGTTATGAAGTCTTGCGTCAAAGTTTGTCTGTCACAGTGATCAGCAAATTTGTTTCTTAAGGTAGCTTTTACTTGTGGCCAAGTTGTGAGATCTGGGCGACACATAATGCATTTAGCCGCATCTCCTGACAACTTGCTCAAAAGTGTTGAAAATACATATTCACTAAGGGTGTTATCTGGCGTAACCCCATAAATATTGTAAAATCGATCGCAAATATTAATGAAAAATTCTAATTCATCTGGATCTCCAAAAAATCGAGGTATGGTATGGGCATGTTTATCAGCTGAACCGATTTGAGGTCCATTTGGTTGTGCCATATTACGACGATGTAATCTAATTTGATTATCGATTTGGATACTATTTATTCCGTTAATAATTTCTTCTAAATGTTGGGTGGTTAATGATACGCCACAGGTATTAACTATAAGAGTTTATTAATATAAGTATTGTCGGAGCGTTTACACGAAGAGTCATACACGCGCGAGTGGTGGACATGAACTGGCGAACTCAACAAGAGGGAGTCTAGTAGAGGGGTCAGCCTTACCAAGTGGTTAGGCAATACAATATACATTGTATTTCACACAACATCTCCCTTTTTTTTCAATAAACGACAACAACATTTTAACAATATCTTAATATTACCATGGGGGTTAGTATTACATCTTAATTCTATACATAATCTCGAAGATAGGCGGGCTTATTGACCATACGACCAGACCTTGTCGTTTTATTATTATTTGATTTCTCTTCATTTTTGACAAGATTAGGTCTCGATGGTGAACAAAACTGATTTGGACGCACTGCACTTTCACTTAACATTGCCGGATTTGTATTTTTCGCCAATCTATCTTCTAGTAACTCATTAAACAACTGGAAATTAGTGTTAGTCTTAAAATTATTTCTTCCGATTTTCTTAATAAATCTTTGATTGCGAATTAAAATATTCGGTGAATTGTCAAGTTTGATTTTGTATGAACGGGGTTTATTTTTGGTTTCGTCAATGATTTTGCCAGGTTCCCATTGTCTTGTTACAAAATTTTGAACAACGATTAAATCATTCGGTTTAAATTTTTTAACAGAGTCAGTTGCAGTTTTATCATAATGATATTTTTGGGCTTTTTGATTGCCAGCCAGGAATTTTGTGTAATTAGGGAAGTCAAAACTGGGTTTTAGTAGTCTTTTCGTTATTGGCACATGGCCTTTTAGCCTTCGTCCAAATAATAATTGGGCGGGTGATGGTAAATCTTTTCCCAATGGGGTGTTACGTAGCTCTAATAATGTTAAGGACAAATCTTTTTTATCATAAACTGCCTTCTTAATTATCCGTTTTACTGTCTGGACCTGCCTTTCTATAAAGCCATTAGATTGGGGGTAGCGAGGAGAAGAAGTTTTATGAGCTATTTCCCAATCATCCAAGAACTTTTGAAATTGTGCGTTTATAAATTGTGGTCCGTTATCTGAGTACAGGATTTCTGGTTTTCCGAATCTTGCTAAAATTGTTTTAAAAGATTTAATTACTTGTTCGGCCGTTGTACCTTTGAACAATATTATTTCTGGGAATTTTGAATACACGTCTACGATTAGTAAGTAGTCGTCTGAATTAGCCGTGAAAAAATCTGCGGCTATTATTTGCCACGGTCTGTTGGAAATTTCGCGGTTAATTAGTGTTTCTTTTTTCTCCGAATTACTGAATTTTAAACACGCAGGGCAATTTTTGATGACATCTGTGATTTCTTTGTTCATTAAAGGCCAAAAGATAAGCTCGTTCGCTTTGTTTACCGTTTTGTTTATACCTAGGTGAGTATAATGTAGACGATTGATCATTTCACTCCGCATAGATCTTGGAATAACAAACTGACTGCCTTTATGAATTATACCGTCATGATTTACCAACACATCACGATAGTTCCAGTATTTTTTCAGGACGTCAATTACTTGGGTTTTATTCTGTGGCCAACCCGTCAGAATGATTTCTTTCAATTTCAAAAGTTCCTCGTCTTTATCCGTCTCAACTTTCAATTTATTATACTGTTTTGTACTGATGCTCGAATATTGTATTAAATTTACATGATTTTCGACATCTTCCTCAATTACTTTGAACTCTTTATTTTCATAGCTGGCTCTCGATAGTGTATCAGCTAGAAACAATTTACTACCAGGAACGTACTTAACTTCTACTTCATAGTTTTGCAAAGTTATTAATAATTTTTGTAATCGCAAAGGGCACTGATTAATTGTTTTTTTAAAAATTGACTCTAAAGGCTTATGATCTGATTCTACAAAGATCTTTTTACCAAAAATATATTGTCGAAATCTTTGGCAACCAAAAACAATTGCGAGAAGCTCTTTTTCTATTTGTGCATAAGATTTTTGCGCTTGATTTAGTGATTTTGTAGCATATTCGATTGGGCCACCGTCTTGCAAAATTGCAGCTCCCATTCCCTCACTTGAGCTGTCAACTGTTAGAATTAATGGTTTTTTTGAATCATAAAATTGAAGTACAGGACTTTCTGTTAATTTCTTTTTTAGACTTTCAAATTCTTGTTGGTGTTGACTTGTCCAATTATAGACAGCATCTTTTTTTAGTGGTTTTCTGAGATTTTTAGTCAATTCAGCTTGATTATTAATAAATTTTGACAAGTAAGTCACCATCCCTAAGAATCTACTTAATTCTTTCGCATTTGAAGGAGTTTTGATTTGCTGAATCGCTTCAATTTTATTAGGATCAGGTTTAATACCGTTACTCGTAATAACATGTCCCACATATTTTATTTCTGTTACCAAGAACTGACATTTATTTTTATTAAAGATTACTCCTTTTTCTTTAGCACGTTGAAAAACTTTCCGCAAAATTTCATTATGCTCATTTTCATTTTTCGCAAATACGATAATATCATCTATATAGATTTTAATTCCTTCAATTCCCTTGAATATGTCCGTAAAAACTCGATGAAAGATTTCTGGTGCGTTACACAACCCGAAAGGTAATCTTAGGAAACGATACCTCCCAAAGGGGGTAATAAACGTAGTTAATTTCGAAGCTTGTTCTGATAGTGGTATTTGCCAAAACCCTTTTGATGCATCAAGAACTGAAAAAACAGTAGAACCAACTAGTTCGTGAGTTAATTCTTCAAAATTTGGTAATTCAAACGGTTCACGTACAATAGCTTTGTTCAGGTGCAACGGATCTAGACAAATCCGAATCTTTTTATTAGGTTTCCCTACAATAACAATTGGGTTCACGAATTCTGTGGGCTCGGTAATTTCTGCAATAATTCCGTCGGATTCCATTCTTTTTAATTCGTCAAGTAGCTTATCACGTAATGCAAAAGGTACCCGTCTGCAAAGTGCCACTGATGGTTTGCTATCAGGCCTTAGTACAAAATCGTAAGGATTTATCTTAATTTTTCCAATACCCTTAAGTATTCCTCCATATTCACTGATTAAGTTATTTAAACTGCTCTGCACTCCACGTACAGTAGTTTTAGGTCTGATTAATAACTCAAATTTTTTAATTGTATCTCTACTTAAGATTGGTTGAGCCATTTTAGCTGTTCTTACAATGACAAACTCCAAATGACCTGATTTATTATTCAATTCCACATCGAACAAAAATTTTCCGACCACGTCTAATGGCGAACCTCCGTAATTATCAACCTCGTTCATACATTGAGTGTACTTAACTGGGAGTTTTATTTGTTCAAAAATACATAACGGGATTACATTGATATCTGCGCCAGTATCTAATTTAAACTCAATACAAACATCAGTATTTTTAAATTTAACTTTCTCATGCCATTTATCGGTCGTCAATACATTCTTGGAAATGCAACCTAACATATAAGGCGATTCATCAGAACTGTTATCGTTAACTCTGGTTTCATTATTCTTAGAACCAATAAAATCAACTCTCGACTTACATTTGACCGCATAATGGTTTAGTTTATTGCATTTTTTGCACGTCCGACCCATGGCTGGGCAACTGTAGCTGTGTCCGTGCGAGCCTCCGCAACGACCACACTCGTTTTTATAACCTTGAGCATGCGATTTATAGCGATCACGGTCACCTGTTTGCTTTTGATGACGGTATTGTTGTGTCTCGCCGCCACCTCCTCGTCTCTGCTGCTGTTGGGGTGCTCTTTGTTGACTAATATTGTTACCACCACGATTGCCGTCGAACTTTTTCACTGACTTTTGGATTCCACTAACACTTTCCACATTTAAGTCTTCAAACTTATCCAGAATTTTATCGCACTCTTCTGCTGCTTTACAGACTTCAATTGCACGCGATAATGTCAGTTTATTTTCGCGCAAAAGTCTGCTTTTAATTCTCACATCTCTGACTCCACACACTACCTGGTCCCTGATAAGGCCATCACGCAGATCCCCGTAATTGCAATGCTTTGAAATTTTTCTAAGGGCTGCTACATAAGATTCGATGTTTTCATTTTTCTCCTGTTTTCTGTTTACAAATCGGTGCCTTTCCACACTCTCGTTGATTTGTGGTAAAAAGTACGCGTCAAACTTCTCGATTATTTTCGCTGGAATTTTCTTATGGGGTTCCGATAAGTCAAACGACTGGAAGATTTCACGAGCTTCATGTCCAATGCAATGCAGGAAAATTGCATCTGTTTTTTCTTTACAACCACTGGCTATGCAATATATTTCGAAATCGGACTTGAACAGTTTCCAGTTCTGTGCTAAGTCCCCGGAAAATAACATTTCCTTTGGCTGCTTGAGGAATTCCATTTCACTGTTTGGATTAACAACACTACTAACTTTCGATATTTATTACTTTTTCTCGTTGTTTACGACTGCGCCATGTTGGGTGGTTAATGATACGCCACAGGTATTAACTATAAGAGTTTATTAATATAAGTATTGTCGGAGCGTTTACACGAAGAGTCATACACGCGCGAGTGGTGGACATGAACTGGCGAACTCAACAAGAGGGAGTCTAGTAGAGGGGTCAGCCTTACCAAGTGGTTAGGCAATACAATATACATTGTATTTCACACAACACTAAACTCATTAATTTATATATCAGTGCCGATTTTTAAAGCTTGATAACAAATTATAATTTAGAATTTTCGAATTTATATTTTTGTTAGGAAGTATGAAACAAGGGAACTCAACTTACAGCATGATTCTGAAGTTCATAGTTGCCTTGGACTCTGGGTAGCTTTTTCTTCTCGAGATTCTTCTTTTTCGATGTGCCGACAAACCGTTGAGACGGACCAGTGGTTTCTTGCAAATCTTCAGACTTCAGCAGGAATCACTGTTTAGCACATCCTACCGACTGCGCCAATTAAGTTCTAACACTTAATAATTTTGTTTTTAAAAACTTTATTAACACGACCTAACAGTACAGCAGCGTTTCTCAACCTGTGGGGCGCGCCCCCCTAGGGCGGCGCGGTATATATTTAGTGGGGCGCAAAGGATTGAGAAAGCAAAGGATTTAGAAAATGTATAGGAAAAAATTAAATTTTTTTATTGGCTCAAAAATAGAAAACAACAACATAAAACATAAACTCTAATAATAATAATAAAATTTTAAACTTATTCCTATTCGTAGGTAAGGTACTTATTAATATTGCAAAATAAATGACTCATTGTAAGAACAATGATTTTAATAACTAAGTATTAATGATTACCTTGGGCCTGTCTCGCAGAGCAAAGATTTTCAAAAGATGGTAACATATTGGAAATTGACACTCTGCTTATTTGCAAACTGTCTTTTGACTTCACCATTTGCCGTGAAGTCTATATATTGTTCCTCTTCTTCAATTGAGAGACCTTCAGGAGTGAGTTGAAATGGATTTCTGACCCACTCGTATCTTGTTATCAAGTCATCGTCGGTTATAAAATACCTTCTGAAATTTTTTCCCAACATGGCTAAATGATTTTCAATGGTCGAAAATAGGACTTTGAGGTGTGTTTCTTCTGCTTTGTAGATTTTGACAAATTCATTCACATTTGTAAACATTTCTAAATTTTTCCGCTTTACGTTTGTGTTCCATAATTCCACTTTTCTACAAAAAGCATTTACTTTGTCACTCATATCCAAGATATGTGTATTTGTTCCTTGAAGTTGAAGATTTAACATATTTAATTTCTCGAATATGTCAACCAAATAGCTCAATTTCATCACGAACAAGTGGTCTCGAAACAGCTTTGCTTCCTGGCGATTTTCCTCTTCTAAGAATATGGCGATTTCTTCTCTTAATTCGCAAACACGTTGCAAGAATTTGCCGCGTGATAACCATCTAGCATCACAGTAGAATAGTAACGCTGAATGTTCTCCACCCATGTCATTGCAAAGTGCAGAAAAAAGTCTTGCTTTTAAGGGCCTCATTTTTATGTAGTTCACCACGGTCACAACTGTTGTTAACACAATATTTAGGCCAGGACTCATTTCTTTTGCAGCAACAGCCTCTCTGTGAATCATACAATGTGTCCAGATACATTGTGGTGATTTTTGCCTCACAAGCGCTTGCAAACTGTGGAATCTCCCAGACATTGTTCGTGCACCATCTGTACATATTCCAACACAGTTTTGCCACTGTATGTTTGCCTTGGATATAAATTGGTCCAATATATTAAATAATGCGAGTGCTGTCGCTCTATTTTCCACTGGTTTGCAAAACAATAGCTCTTCAACTGCTGACAATTCATCGCAAAATCGAACATAAGCAATTAAATGACAATCTTTGTTGCTATCTGTTGCCTCGTCAAGCTGAATTGAGAAAAAATTTCCACAAAGCTTCGATAAAAGTTGTTGCTGTATATCTTCAGACATATCACCAATTCGACGAGCAACCGTATCATTTGATAGAGGTATTGCCTGCAGTTGTTTGGCAAAATTATCTCCAGGCATTATTCTAACAATCTCAATAGCAGCTGGCAGAATAAGTTCTTCCCCAATGGTGTGCGGCTTTTTGCATCTGGCTATCTTATATGCAACTTTGTAAGAAGCTAGTAAAGCTCTTTCATTTACTGTCGAAGCTTTTTTAAAAGTAGATTTTTGCTTTTCATACGACTTTAGTTTAGCAACAAAGAACTCCCGAGGTTTCTTAACGTACTCACTATGCAAAGTTTCCAAGTGACGTTTAAGTTTGTTAGGTTTCATGCTATCAGCCGCCAAAATTTTCGAACAAATGACACACATTGGTCTTTCTTCACCATTTACTTCGGTCTTCGTAAATCCAAAATTTAAATATTCTTCGGAATATTTCCTTGATTTTACTTGTGGAACTTTGCTGTTCTGTGCACTTTTTGATGTTGATGCTTCGCAATCGTTCGATGCTCGTTTACATCCAATTAAAAATTTATCCATGGTTGTTATATTAAAAATAGTTAAAATAGTTTGTTTTTACCGTATATCAGAGTTGAAATGCAATGCAGATACGCGCTCAAGTGATGGGGTGTCTCACGTGCATTCCTAGTACATTCGGGACAAGATCGGAACTTTTCGTGAAACTGCGAGAATTTTTAATACGGTGGGAGACGTCGGATGGCGACATGCAATTTTTACGAAGCCGATAACAATGTATGGTTACAGTAGATTTCAATCGATATTTTAACAGATTTAATCAAAAAACGTAAAATCTGAGATGTAAAATTATATTGCTAATTACGGCTGTTTAAGCAGAATTTTGATCAAACGACTGGAAGGGGGGCGCAAAAAAAGTTGACAGGGTAAAGGGGGGCGCGAATGCAAAAAGGTTGAGAAGCGCTGCAGTACAGACTACCAAATCAGAGTGAACAATAAGTTCTATTGCGTTTATTTATAATGTTCGATATTGAAATGTGAAGGAATGTAACAATACAATAATAGTGAATTGTTGGATACAGGAAACATAAAACACTACCAAACCTATGATGAACTCTATCTACATTGAATTGGGGTATTATATTGTAATCAGGGCGTCTGGTTATGTTGAACTATAACTTGCGCTTGCTAAAATAAGCAACAGAATGTAGTTTATCGTCCGTTTTTTTAAACAGAACCGCTCCATAACCTTCCGTACTGGCGTATGTATGTAACTCAATCGGCAGGTCTGGGTCAAATATCTTGAGAACGAGTTCGGAGGTTAACAGACGGATTAATTTATTTCGTGCTTTCTGATGTTTGGGAAGCCATTTAATTGTTTTGGTTGAGGTAGCCACCAATTGATATAATTGATATAATTTGTCGGAAATATGATGCTAAACCCAGAAATTGGCGAACTTGAGTGGGTGTTTGTGCTAACGGAGAATTTAATAGCACTGCAGTTTTACCCGGATTGGGACGTAGTTCCCCTGCTCGGACGGACAAACCGAGGTACTCGACTTCTAATTTAAGAAAGCTGCATTTATTTATGTTAAAGGAAATGCTAGCATCAACAAGAGTTTGGATAACCTTTTCGAGGCGTTCTAGTCCTTCGGAAATTGATGGAGAGGGTATCAAAATGCCATCAATATAAGTAACAGCTATTGTGTTACGCAAATCACAGAGTGCTAAGGTTATGGTCAGATGATACACAGAGGGGGCGTTCATAAGACCAAACGGCATAGTCAGGTATTCGTACTTATTTTAAATTTTAAATTTGAAAAATTAAACTTTTGTATCCACAGAAAAAGAAACTTTGACTGTAATTGGTGAGCATGATTTGAATTCGACGATAAAACAATAAAAGAAAAACAAATTTACTTTAATAAACTTAGTAAGAAATAATAAAATGCGCTATTTCATTCAATTGCGACATGGTTAGTTACAAATGTGCCTAAATACAATTTTCTCTAAGTATGTAAGTACTTACCTACTTGAAAAATTGAAAGTACGGGTGCATTATTGCTAACCTCTTTTTTTTTAAGAAAATTGTCACTTATAATATCCCTAGTGCATTGATTATTTCCGGAAATTTTTTTGAATGCATTTCCAAAACGTATTAATTAACCCGAGTGGAACACGAGGGCTAATTACGTTTTGGAAATGCATGAGAATAAAATTTCCAGATATTAATCACTTGCTTAAAAATAAATTGAGAAATAAACTCAGTAAATCTCAAAATCGTTTACGGGTCCGAGCATACAGCCTTAAACTGATTTTGTCATTCTCGCTTAGATAAATCTTTAATTTATAAATTAATGCCACTTTTTCGAAAAGGTACTCGTATAGTGTCTGATTGGCTTTAGGCACACATCCCATCATTTTGTCCAACATGGCGTGAAAATTACGCTTTGGAAGGAAATTTTGAATGAACATTTTCTTCCACTCCGGCCATGTGAAAATTCGCGTAGGAAGACCACGATACCACATCTCCGCTGGTCCCTTTAATTTAGTTAGGGCTAAATGGCACACCGTTTGATCATTCCACTTATAAATATAAGCGTATTTGTCGATAGCCGCTAACCATTCTTTAACATTTTGCCCAATGGGGTTGAATTCTTGGATGATATTGCTAGTTAGGGCGGTACTTACCAGCTGTTTTTCATTCCTTACCACTCTACCAGTCAGTTGTCAGTTAGTCAATACTCTTTACCAGCGCTTTGCTGAGCTGCGACACCGCTCGCTCCGATGCCCTCGTTCTTCGGGAGGACCTGGAGCGTCCTCGGTGCCGACTCCTGCGCTCCGGGCTTATTCTGTCTCGTCGAGCATTATTAAGTATATTTGGGTTCGTACTTTACTTGCGGTTAATTAATACAATTCAATTTGATAATAATAATAACAATCAATGGTTTTCTACGCAGCCGCTTTGACGCAGACTTTTGCAGGCTGGCTGTTGCCAACCTAAGAATGCAACAAGTATGATGAGAGCGTCGCCTCGGATGCCTTTCCCGTGAACGGGATCTGGATCGGTTTCTCGGCATCTTCGACGGCTTGAGTCCTTTATCTCACTTCTGATGTAAACGATTTCACAGGGTGTCACAACGAAATAATAAAATCACACTGGAACACATTTATTTGTTGGTACAGCTCAGAGATCGAAACGCATCAATTCATTCAGAGTCTTTTCGCGAATGCCCCATTGTCGCGGTCCCGCCGTTCGCCACCTTCGTCGTTCCGTTACCCTCCAAGACGTCAACGCTGGACCAGCGCAGGGTAGGCGGCAGCAATTTTCCGCCAGTGATCCGGATGACGCCAATAATTTATTATCAGTCCATGTAGCAAATTTTATCATCTTTTTTTTAATGGCATTTTCTGGTGTATCTGCGCGGGCATTGTAAGGGTACTTTATTTCTACGATGCCATAATGGTCTATTAGACCGTCTGGGGTGGCGCCTAAATAAAACTTGTCATTTCTTCTTACAAAAAGATCACATTCTTCGATTTCCATTCTGCAAATTGCAGAAAATTATCTTCTTGCCATCGGTTCGTGGTCTTTGCCATAATTTGTAGCGCGATTTCCGATAAAGGGGGAATGTAACCAGTAATTCTTGGATCTGTGGTAGCCCTCATTTTGCAGATCCTTCCAAACGACGAAGCTGTGAGTCGATTCTGTCTTTCAAGGAACCACAAATTAGAATCCGATTGTTCTACGGTTGCTGCTGACAATTGCAGTATTTTGTCTTCCAGTTTTTGTAGATTTTTTAAAAAACATTCTTTTCCTTGTTCCAACTTCTGCGGATCTATGTCAAGAGCATAAACATTTATCCTATAATCTTCATTATCGTCAGAACAATCATTTTTTCGACGCTTAGCTTTGGGCACATTATTCTTAGACTTAGTGGCGGCTCGTGGTAATTTAGTACGGGAGGTCAACGGAGGAACAAATGTTTTTTTTTCAAGTTATCTGGGTAAAACCGTTTTTATTTTTTGACGTAATTTAATAAGAAAGTTAAGAAAAACTTAACTATAGCGGTTTATATTTCAGGTCAATTCGTCTATTCTTCGAGCCCGCAAAATGATCAATGACAAGTTCGTTGAAATTGGTAATGTTTTTGATCAATTCATTCACGATGGTCAGCATAGCTAACGCATACAACCTATCCAGTTCCATTGTATTTCGCAGAAAAGTCTTGATTCTTTTCAAGGTGGAAAAACAACGTTTGCTCTCCCCGGTAGTTATAGGCAGCGTACACAAGATTTTTAAAAATTTTACACTCCGAAAATGTCTCACAAAGATTATTATTTATAAATAGCTGAAGAATTGCTACTGACCCGGCATTTTCACGGAAGTCTTCTCGGTCATATATGACCTCAGGTTCGGTTTTCAACTTCGCGTCATTAATAAACGAAAACTGTTTTTTTACTACCCTAAAAATCTCCTGTGGAAACTGATGACTAATCTTTTCAAATCTGTCACTATGAAATAACTGGGTCACTATTAAATGATCACTAAAATTAAAACGATGTGTTATTTCTGAGAGTACGATATCACACACTTCCAGGAAGATTCGACGTTTAGAATCTTGACTTCTAACTCTATTTGCATTAGAAGATGAAGGAGTTTGCAGCGAGGTGTCGTCGTTTGAAATTTTCGGTCGTACTTTTTGAATAGAAGTTTTAAAACTAGCAATGTCATTTTTCACCGATAATACATCAATAGATGTTAGGCATAAATAGCTGAAAAAACTTTTGCCAGTATAAGAAATCATCATTTTCTAGAAAAATTTGTAAACCGATGGCTTGATTAATGGTATTGTCATCTTCTTCTTGATCAATTATCTTCGTTAAACAAGCCATGATATCTGTCTAATGTGAATAAACGGTTTCAACATATCGAGCGTTGAAATACTACCTCGTTAATGCTGCTTTTGGTAGCCTAACTTGCACAACCTCATCCAGAACTGCTGTCCGCTTTGGTAACCGACCAAAAAACGAAGAAAAGCTGTGCAGATTAGCGAAAAAAATCCGTATAGTTTTATCCTGACTAGCTGCCTTTTGCAGGATTAAATTGAGTTGGTGGGCATAGCAGTGAATGGAATTGGCAGCGGGATAATTCTGTTTAATTTTGGCTTGTACACCTCCAAGTCTTCCGCTCATCGTCGATGCTCCATCGTAGCTTTGTGCGATTAATTTTTCTGGCTTTTTATGTATTTCTAAAATTTCTAATTCTCTCAAAATGACATTGGTTAATTCTTGAGCTGTTATGCCCTCTGACTGAATAAACTTTAAAAATCTTTCGTGAGCAGTGCCGTTTAAAACATAACGAATAATAAAAACCATTTGTGTAAACTTTTGGACACTATTTTGGAGCGTAGCCTCACGCTCCTAGCAAAGGTGGCTTTGAATTAAAATAGTGCGAAAGTTGATAAAAACAAGTTGACTAATCTGATCATTTAATTAACAACCGTAACAAAAACATCATAGCAACTAACTAATTACAACATGTATCCAATTTTATAATAATTAAACATGCTGACGGCTGGCGCTTCCATCTTCCCATGGGCAGTTCGGTGGCCCGCGATCGAACGAGATTGATTTGGTCGATTCAGCTTCTGTCAATTGTCGGCGGAAATGCAGAGACCGGGATATTGAAGGTTTGTCGGAGGAAGCGCGAGTTGTTGACCGACTTGGTGACGACTAATTTTTTAGTGCTGTTTATGATTGAACAATTTGGGTTTTATTTGAAGAATCGGTTGTTTCGT
The DNA here is from genome assembly GCA_951805265.1 of Schizotus pectinicornis. Lineage (NCBI taxonomy): Eukaryota > Metazoa > Arthropoda > Insecta > Coleoptera > Pyrochroidae > Schizotus > Schizotus pectinicornis. The sequence goes on along the minus strand of OX638207.1, from coordinate 15,460,195 downwards.
CAACTTCGACAGCAATAAAATCGGCTAGGTCTATTTCGATTTTAATCTGATTTTGGCTGATCACTAATATTGAGTCCAGCAAATCATTTTGAATTGTTTTAGAAATGTCTTTGAACACAGTGCTTTGTTCCAAATGGGCTTTAAAAATTGTGTCCAATTTTGAAACAAAATTTATGAGTCCGCGAAATATTCCAGCATTTTCTGATGATTCGGGTTCTCTTGTCCTCTTAGCGCTAACTCGAATGCGCCGCAGAATTTTACGCAGTCAATTATTTTATTCAAAATGTAACTGTTTTAGTAACATTTTCATTATAGTCTCTAATAGACTTTCGATAGGCGCTATCCAGCTGTAACCGAATGTTAACCCGGCCGAGCGTAGCATAATTCATAGAATTTTTCATATGGTCTGCAGATAAAGAATGCTTCTTCACTTTGTCTTTTAAATGTTTTAAGTCGGTAACACCCCTTTGACATCATAATGAGTCATTTGAAAACAAAAGACAAACGTAACAATAAAATCGATTGGTCACTGCACATCCACAAATCCAATCGGATAAATTATACATTGTTTTATTAAAATTAGGATGCACCACCTTATTTTTGTCTTTGCTGGTTTGTCTAATTTGAAGTAGAGGTCGAGGACAATAATTTTTTTTGAACTCCAGTCGTTTTTCAAAGTTTAAACTATTGTTCCTTTTTAGTTCTTTGATATTTTGCACTACCGGCACAGATTTAATGTGTGGCGGTGCACTAGTATGGGCGCGCGGCGAATCTGATTGTGTTCCCTCGATAGTTTAGCGGTCAGAGCAACCAACCGGCAATTGGGAGACCCGGGTTCGAATCCCGGTTGGGGAATAACACTTTTATCTCGCTACGCCACATGCCATACCTGCACTCGAGCCCTAAAAACTTAAAATCAAAAGTGAGATTTACCGCGTTTTCTCATATATTTTACTGAATTGTGTTGCTAATTGTGATTTGGCACGTGGTGTAGAAAAATCTCGTAAGCCAAAACTCTTTCCACTACCGAAAATAGTGTGTCAGCAACAATACATAATAATAATAATGATTACTAACTAAAGAATTTGTGTCATTGCTTTGATCAACACGTCCGCAATTTGTTCATCTGTAGAAACATGTCTGACATCTAATAATTTCGATCTTCGTACTTCTCTCTGACGGAATTGAAGCGAATGTCAATGTGTTTTGATCTCTTGTGGAAGACTGGGTTTTTGATTAATTTTATGGCACTTTGAATATCTACATATAGAACCAAATCACTTGCGCACCTTTCACCAATTTCACTTATTAGACGCTTTAGCCACATTGTCTCGTTGGCGGCTTTGGAAGCCGCGACGAACGGATTGTTGTCTTCGGGTGCACTACGTAATTGCACCACCGCTAAATTTGAAGACGTATTCTGTGTTGGAACGTCTGGTGTCGATGTCATTTCCGTAATCTGCATCCGAATATCCAGTTACACTATCTTGAGCTGAGGAGAGGAAGCGCCTTCGTTGATTTTAAATATTTCATTATTCGCTTGACAGCATTCCAATGGGAGTTGTTCTGATAACGACTGACAATGTTTACCGCATACATCAGTCCCTTTTAAGATAAAGTTATTTAATAATGATCCAACAATTAGCATCACCATCGAGAATGTGGGTTGTGTTTCTGATGATAATAATGTAGTAACCAATTCAAACGGTTGCAGAATTGGTACAACGGATTCAATTTAGATCCATTCTTCTTCTGACAGTACAAGTAGTGCCGCCTGTGCTCTTCCTGTTACGGATCGATCGGATAGTACGGCGACTACTGCTTCGCGTTGCTCCGTCAGCCTTTTTAACATATAGTAAGTTAAATTCCACCGAGTCTTCACGGATTGAATTAATTTGTATGTTGGCAACTGAAGTTGCTTTTGTTTCATTTGCAGGGCACTTCTTGTAGCCTTATTTGAATGCTTGAAATGTCCTACAATGCTACTGCATTTGCTAATAATGGTTTTAAAGATTCCTCCATCTAAAATCTTGTTTAGCGCCAGTTGCAGCGAATGTGCAAAGCAGCATACCGATTCATACGGCAATTCTCTTACTGCACCTACAATATTAGCAGCATTGTCATGAACAATGGCAACGCATTTATTTTGAATATCCCATTCTTCCAAAATATTTTCTAGTTTATTTTTTAAATTCAAAATCGTGTGAGATTGGTCAAACATCTCTGTGATTAAATTACATAACATCTGTTTCCAATCATTGCTAATGTGATGACACGTAACGGTAATGTACGATTCATTAGCTCTTGAACTCTAGCAATCAGTGCTTATAGCTACATATTTCGCCGCACCTAATTTGGCATTTAATTTTTGTCGTTCAGTCTCATAAAGCGCGTCGATTCTTAACGAAATTGTTTTTTTCGTATGAATTTTATAGCCTGGAGCAATATATGCAAGTAGATTTTTAAACCCCTTATTTTCTACGAAGGAAATGGGTAAAGTATTTATGCATATCATTTTTGTAATTCGCTGGGTAACCATTTCCTGCTTCTGTTCGGTAATTTTGGTGCTACCAAAAACTTGATCAATTTTGGTCTGTGTTTGGGATGGTGTTGCAGATGTCGATGCCGTTGCGCCGAGCGTTGAAGCAGTTGAAGTTGAAGCCACTTCATTATCAATTTGGTCGTCTTCATCATGATCATGAGTAGTGGAATGAAACCAATTATGTCAATAATGTTATAGAAGCATAATATTCAGAATACAGAGTTAGTTGTTAAGGTTGCCATTTATTCGGTGATGCGTTCTTGACGTTCTATCTGGGCGCTATAGGCACGTCAATCAGTGGTTACATTTTACGGATTATTAAATTTATAGCAAAAATCGGACTCAAAATGTAGACGATTAGGTGAAAAAGCTTTTTTTTCAGTTTCAAATAATTGTAAGTTTTACTGTATGTTTTAGTTTTCTTTTAAAAAATATTCAAAACAAAATCAAAAAAATTTTAAAGTAAATTTTTGGTTTTTTTATTAAAAAAATAAACCGATGTTTATGTAATATGACACATTACATAAGTATATGTAATTTTTTTTCGAACATTTTTTACTCTTAAACGCATTGAGATTTGAGATAAAAAAATAGAAAAGTCAAGCAAAAGTAGATAAATCCATTTTATTTTTGTTAATAACGTGTGACGTAGGTCTAAGGAAAAATAAAATTCGCCATTTTTTTTGTTTAGTGACTCGACTTTAAATACCGCATACGTTATTTTTTGTGTAAGCGTTACGGGTAGATATATCAATATAGGCTTTTTATGAATAACTCAAAATTATCGGTCATTGTTTACTTTATCCACTCTTCGATTTTCAAAAAACTAGTTACACCAACGCATTCGTCATCATGTATACATTACGAAAATCTCTTGGCAAATGATACATGCTTGAGGATGCAAAATTTTCTTCTGTGTTTTAACAGTTTTGAGAGGTTTTAGCTTAATTCTCGAGTCAAGTTCACTATCGGAACTTGTACTACTTTTCGCATCCATTACCAAATCGGTCTATAATCAAATACGAATAAAAACTAATATATTATACCATACTATTACTATTGCGTGCTTACCAAGGTACGTCAATACTAATTAAACTTCAAATCTAAATTTTAATCGATGGTTTTTAAACAATTTTCACTTTACAAAGAAATAAATCACGTCTGTTGCTTGAAAAGTTACAGACAAATGCATCGGAAACTGAAACTTTATTACAACCCTGCCCAGACATGAGAAGAGGGTGCTTAATACTGGAATATCGACCTTACGCACCATCTGAACGTAGAGTCGATATTCGACCGCCTATGCCGCGCCAATATGAACCTTACTCGCGTCTTTGCGTCCGGTCGCCACCGCTGGCACATCGATTTAAAAAATAAAGTTTTAAGACAAAAGCATTCATCGGATTGAAAATTCGAAAACATCATTGCTATCCTTGATCTTGACGTATCAACGTTTATAGAAATGATTATTTTGATAAAATAAACGGTTTTTGAGTTAGGACGATTCAACGATATTGCACGGTTCCGTGTTTCAGGGGAAGCGTTTGTTCAATACGGCGTCCCATATAGAAGCACTTGTTGCTAGATGTTTAATATTAATAAAAAAATATTTTCTTTTAGAATATGAACATAAGGCTGCAGCAAATTGATGCCCAGATGATGTAGATTGAAAAAATGTAAAGTCAAAAAAAAATTTTTTTCTCTTAATTACCCCTAACCACCCCCTGCACCGTACGATTTTTGGACGACCAGTTGAGTTTGCATTCTTAAAGTATGGGGGATGTTTTAAAGCGGTTCTTAACTTTTAGCAACAAAGTGCAAACGGGATGAGACGATAGAATATGATTATTACTCCACGTGTGTTCATTTTGAGAGGAAACGGGCATTTTCTGCTAAACTATAAACTTTATGTAAAAAGTTTTTGATAAAAGCTATTGAACAAAATACAGTCTTCTCAAATATGCTTTTCAATATTTTTATTCACTTTTTATTTAATCAGAAATGATATCAACTTTGTGATTTCAAATGGCAACACATAATTTAATTTAATTCTGAATCCAACAATGTATTACAAAGGGGTTGTTGTATAAGAAAAATTTGGAGAAAAATGATTGAATGTGGAATTACAATTTGCGGCACAGCCTTACTTGACAATGTGAAAAGTTCTCACGCCGACACACAGGTAAAAAATAAGATAGAGCGATTATGGAATTATTGTTGAATAACATTGACATTGACAGTTACCAAAAAAATTATGTTTCTGCTCGATTTTGATAACAATAAGACCCCTGCTACACTGAATTTAAAGATACCAAGTTACATATTTAATGGTTTATCTACAAATTCTTCAGAGTTTCTGCAATAAGTGAATTTTAATATGTTTTTTAACGTAAACGAAGTGAACGACATCTTAGAAATTTTTTACGAGTGTGGAAAAAACACTAGTGACGCTGTAAGGATCTATCAAGAAAGATACCCATTGCCACGAGCGTAATCCACTTTCTACCACCGTGTTCTTGAATTGCAGGTTAATTAAGCTAAAGACATGATAGAAATCTGTGATCCAGGAGAGGTTTTAAAATATCTTCGACAATTTCTAGAAACTGAAATGTTTTTATTCGGTATGTATAATGTATACGCTTAATAACAAAGTAATTATATCGAATAAAATATCGATCAAACAAATAACAATAACAAGTCTTATGAGGCACTTTTTGAAGGTCTTCTTGAGCGTTATCCATGAGCGTGTATAATCCAAAACTCGAAGAAAACATCAGCAAAACGTAATTTTTTTTCGCAACGATCTGGTGCTATCGACGCATGCTAAGGGTTTCGTGAACCTACCATATAACCGAGAACCAAGGACTCAATATTAAGAAGAAACTAAACTAACACTAGAACTGTAAAAATAAATGGATATGGCTTTAAAATAAATGTTCAAACTGCATTCCATTCTGTTCCATGCACATAGCACATCTCCTCCTAACAGCGTTAACAGAGTCAACAAGATGTTGGGGATCAATTTCTGCGCAGGCCACTTCGATTCTTTGGCGAAGGTCTTCTACATTTTGCGGCGAATTGATACCAAATACCCTATTTTTTATGTTACTCCACAAGAAAAAGTCCAACGGGGTTAAATCAGGCGATCTAGCAGGCCATCTAACTGGCCCTGCGGTTCCAATCCAATTATCACCAAAAATATTGGTCAGCTCTCTTCTGTTAACAATAGAGTTGTGTGGAGGTGCACCTTCTTGTTGGAAGTATAAGTCGCGTACAAGGTTAATTGGCAACTCATCCAAATAATCTACCAACTGACTTCGAAGTAACTGATTGTACTTTGGGCTTGTGAGATGCCCATCAATAAGAATTGGCCCACAAAGCTGATTGCCAATAATTCCGCACCATTCATTAACGCTAAATCGTACTTGATTTCGTCCTTCTCTAATAATCCGGGGGTTATTAGTGGCCCAGTGGTAACTATTGTTCCTATTGAACATTCCGTTATTAGTAAACGTACTCTAATCAGACCATAAAATTTGACTCGGAAAATTCGAATTGTTTTCGCAGAAATTTAAAAACCATTGGCAAAATGTTACTCTTCTTTGAGCGTCATTTAGACGCAGATGTTGAACCACTTTATACAACTGTGTTTTTGAATTGCAGGTTAATGCAATTCAAAAACACAGTTGTATAAAGTGGATTGAAATAGTTTTGGACCCAATCTCAAATCGCGACTGATGATACTCGTTTGTATTCCAAAATTTGGGTTTTGATTTACGTTTAATTTGCGCCGGCTATTAGTTGTGACTTGATATCGGAACCCTAAGATGAATTAACATATTTCATACACACCTTGTATGCTCTCACTTTTGCTTTTTGAGCACCTTGTGGATCGTCCCTGTTGAAAGTTGATGTTCGAGCGCGAGTTGACGAACAGATGTTCTAGGGGTTTCTTCAATTGATAGCAACACATTTAAATTTCTATCCTGCTGGACCTCATTGACAGGATGTTTCCTGAGTACCTTCAAGGACCCCGTTCGTCTAACACGTTTATGTATTTTCCAAATGCCGGACCAGTAGCCGGATCCTGGAAAAAGCGATTGCGACCGAGTCGCTTCTAAGCAACCGAAAACGGTTGCTTTGGATAGATATCAGCCGAGTCGCAATAGATTTCCATCGGTTAAACAGAGAGTTCCGAGAGGCTATCGCATTTTTTGGTGTGCCGAAGGTGCATCCCTATGAATGGCATTGGTAGATGACGGCTTAGGGGCTGGATTTTCAAATATTTTCAGGTACAAGTGGAAGGGTTATAGCCTCCGGCACCCAAGTTTACCTGTTCTTGGTAGAAATCGTTTCTACAACTCCAAAGGTGCTGCTTTAAAAGCGATTCTTTGGATATTGCATATTTATCGTTATTTGGAGATTAACAAGGGGTTTTTAAATAATCTTTATCTTGTTGTTCATAACATGTACCAATATTATTACTTTTGTAGGTAAAAAATAACAATTTTCATTTCCGAAACCACTTTTAAATGATCTCTAGATTATTTAAATTTCTTCTTCAAAACGTGCTTGCAAATTTTACAAAATCTTAATGTCGACAAACATTTTAATTATTTCCTTGAATAAACGTTATATCCCAGTCAGCTTGGACATTTGTAATTACATTCAGAAAAAATATCTGTAAACAAAAGTCCTAGATACATCGTACCATAAAGTGTGTTTCTATACCAAAATAATATCCTCCACAAATTTTCTTACATTTATAATAATTTGTTGGATTCATAATATACAGTAGCTTATATTCTAACTCTGTCAGATTGAAACGCAAGTTTGAATCCATACGCATATCTCAATTTTTGTATACATAGTGTCCCGGAATAACTGTTACAAACTTGAGAGGCGGATATAAAATCAAAAAATTAAACAGCTTTTCTTAATAAACATGTTCTCGAAAACGGTTGATAACGGAGGAAGAGTTCTTGAAAATTGTCGTAACTCTTGACTCTTATGATCAATTTTTCCGAATGTTTGCACATGTACCTACTACTAAATTAAGTTATCATGTATCGTTGGTATTCATTTTGATGAAAATCGCACGACACCAAAAAGTAGCCAATAGAAAAATAGAATTCGATGTCGTTTCTATGACAATGTAAAAATTTCCTGGAAATTTTTGCACCTTGCATGAAATTAATAAGTGGAAATTATTTCAGCCAATCAAAATCATTTATTTATTAATAATGACATCATATTGATATAATGGACCAATGTCTCTGTCGTTGCGATTTTCACTTATAATATCCCTAGTGCATTGATTATTTCCGGAAATTTTATTCTCATGCATGTTCCACTCGAGCTAATTAATACGTTTTAAAAATGCATTCGAAAAAATAAGACTTGTGGTCCACGAGGTTTACGTTCACGATACTTAGGTTAGGTAGTTTAAAAATTCAGTCTTTTTACCTTAACAAATTGCTGAAAAGTGATTGGTTTCGCATTTTTGAAAAGATCCTCCCCTAAACCCCTTCCCTCCAAAGCGACCGAAATCGTAAAGATAGCGACTCGATCGCAATCGCTTTTTCCAGGATCCCTACACTGGTCGGAGCTCGTCGCAATGGGTACCTTTCTCGATAAATCCTTACAGCGTCACTAGTATTTTTTCCACACTCGTAAAAAATCTCTAAGATGTCGTTTACTTCATTTACGTTAAAAAACATTAAAATTCACTTATTGCAGGAATTCTAAAGAATTTGAAGACAAACCAATATTAAATAACTCGATATCTTCAAATTTGGTGAAACATCATTTTTTGTTGTCACTGTCAATGTCAATTGCATTCAACAATAATTCCATAATTGCTCTATCTTATTTTTTACCTGTGTGTCGGCGTGAGAACTTTTCACATTATCAAGTAAGGCTGTGCCGCAAATTGTTATTCCACATTCAGTCATTTTTCTCCAAATTTTTCTTATACAACAACCCCTTTGTAATACATTGTTGGATTCAGAATTAAATTATCTACCAGAAATTGGTAAAAAAATTATGTGTTTGAAATAACAAAGTTGATATCATTTCTGATTAAATAAAAAGTGAATAAAAATATTGAAAAGCATATTTGAGAAGACTGTATTTTGTTCAATAGCTTTTATCAAAAACTTTTTACATAAAGTTTATAGTTTAGCAGAAAATGCCCGTTTCCTCTCAAAATGAACATCCGCTATACGCTTGACACGTCTGCAAAATTACTGTCTGAAGGGAGCCAAAAGGAGTACTATAATTGCCACCGATCATATAAATATATTCCGAAAGGGCAAGGTTTAAGATCCTTCTAAAAGCACAGGCACAAACAAAATTGGAAGTGTGCGTCCTTCAAGAATGGAAGCCTTGATTAAAAATGATGGGTCCATTGCTGTACATTTTGGAAGGTCCATGTTGGACATGCTAATGATATTGGTCGGATGCTTTTAAATAAGCAAATGAGAGCAGAAATTGCAGGTGTGTTCGAATATGACATCCTTGAGTCAAATTCTTATGGTTGTGTTCCAGGAAAATTAAAGGAGGGTGTAACATTGCAACACATATTATACAATATATGCGATTCACCAATAAATCACCAAGATTCGCAGCGAATTTCACTGTTAGAAAGGAAAGACATGCACAATATTATAAGAGATTTTAACATCGATTATGGTACAAAACGACACCGAGATGATGCAATTAGCATAAAACTATGGGTTGAGGACATGAAAAAATTGGGTGATGATTGTCCAGTATTGTATTATAAAGGACAAGGTGTAGAAAGTGAATGTGACACAAAAACTGCTCGAGGTTACAGACTTTGCTTTAATTATAATGACCTCATTTCAATAGTGACCATGATTCAGGAACTACTGCCGCTTGACTTCGAAACACGCATTCAGTTCTGTCATTGGTTTAATGAAACGTTGAATAACGACTATACTTTGGACGTGACATTTTTCAGTGACGAAGCATGGTTTTACTTAGGTGGTTATGTAAATTCACAAAATTATCGGACATGGTTCGCAGAAAATCCATATGTTCTCCGCGAAGCAACTTTACATCCTATTAAAGTGGGTGTATGGGTCGCAATGTCACGTCGAAGAATAGTTGGACCAATTTTCTTCTACGAAACAATTAATGCTGAACGATATCACCAGCAAATTTTACAACCATTTTTGGAACAGCTTCATGATGATGAACTAAGAAATGGTTACTTCCAGCAAGACGTGGCCACGGCCCATACAGCAAATGCTACAATACAATTTCTGCAACAATATTATGATGACCGTTTGATTAGTCGAAATCGATGGCCACCTCGTTCGCCCGACTTAACACCTTTAGATTTTCATTTATTTGGGTACTTAAAAAATACCATTTATGTCAATCGCATGCACACAGTAGAAGAATTGCAAGACGCTGTAACAGATGCAATTAGAAATATAAATGTAAATCAATTATACATAATGTATTTAATAGTTTAAGAAGGAGAGTGAATATGTGTATTGCAAGTGAAGGGCAACATTTTGAGCACTTGTTGTGAAATAAAAATTTGATGTAATCAATGGTCTCATTTCATTTGCTTTCATCTCTGAAACCTTAGTAACTCCTACAACTGGGACTGATTGCTTACGAACAATTTTGCTTTTGTCAATCTGGAAATTAGGAAAGTGTCTCAGCACTGTCCTGTTTTCTCAGAATTTATGCATGGGCCCCAAAACAGGATAGAAATATCGATTTTCTAAGCTAGCAGTACTTACCAACAAAACATGCAAATTAATTTTATTGAAAATTTTTAATAAATGTCAGTTTCCCAAATTGAATATAATCGGGATCAAATCTTCGTCATTGTAACGTCTTAGGCGACGCTATTAAATACGCAATAATTGTGAGCTTGTAAAGAGGTTTTAATATCGAGTGTTGTTTAACAATCATGAACAATGAATATCGCTATTTGACATATGACAGCTATTACACGCCACGTTGGTGTGTCGGTAAAACAGTGTGTTGTCGTTACATCCCCCTTTTTCGGATTAAAGAATTAAACGTTTCAATGGCTTCACTTGACGACCGGATCGGGTGAAGACTGGTGTTGGCGCATCTTGAATGGTACGAGATGCGACCGCTTGCGGTGCTGCAGGTGACGGTGGCTTGCGGACGGGAGAACTTGGTTGTAGATTGTCTGGCGTATCTACTGGTATCAAGTCGTTCGGAATAACAACTGATGGTCCTGATGATGGCTCTGCATTGGTCGTTCTGAGTACTGATGAGTTACGTCTCAGAATTTTGCCCTCGTTGGTTTTGATCACAACAGCTCGTTGGTGATTTGGATCTATTCTTACCACTTCTCCTCCTATCGAATTGTGTGGAGAATGTTGTATGCGGATTTTATCTCCTGCTTCCAATGATTGCGGCTGCTTTGCACCTTGGTCAGCATAAGATTTTTGGATCAATCTCAGTTTGGTAAGTTCTTTGGTGACGTTCTCGACTACTCTGGGAACGAGTGCCTTGATGGAGATCGGAAGCGTCGTCCTGGTTGTGTGGCTCATCAGTCGTTGTGCTGGTGAACCTAAGAATTCGTTTCTGGGGGTATTGCGGAAATTGAGCAGTGCTAGTTGAACGTCTGTATTGTCTTGGGTACATTTACGCAGGATGTTCTTCGCAATTTGTACGTTTCGTTCGCCCAAGCCGTTTCCTCGGGGATGGTGTGGACTAGACGTCTGATGCTCAAAGTGCCACGTATTCTTGAAATCCTTGAATTCTCTTGATGAATACTGTGGTCCGTTGTCCGACTCGAGAATTTGCGGTATTCCGTGTACTGCAAACCATGTTTTGAGGTGATTTATCACTTCAAGAGAAGTGGTGTTCTTCAGTTTTTTGAAATCGAAGAATCCGGAGTAGCTATCAGCTACCAGTAAGTAGTGTTTTCCTTGAAATTCAGTAAGCTGTGACAAGTTGGGAATGAACTTGTTGAGGTAGGTGACCATTCCGAGCAGACGTTGAGCTTCTTTGACGTTTGTCGGAGTCTTCAGGCTTCGAATTGCTGCGATTTTGTTTTCGTCCGGCTCTAATCCTTGGTCAGATATTATGTGACCAAGAAATTTGATGCGATTTGTTTGAAATACGCATTTTTCTTTATTCAATTTCATGCCTGCTTTCTTGAGTGCTTCGATGACTGTTCTTGTGATTTTTTCCAACTCTTGTTTGGTGGCTGCGTGAATCAGTATGTCGTTCATCGAGCATTCTACTCCTCTGATTCCTTGGAGAATATGGTTCATTACTTCCTGGAAAACTTCTGACGCTGAACACAATCCAAATGGTAGACGAGAGCAGCTGTATCTTCCCCATGGCGTAGCAAATGTTAGTATTTTCTGGCTTTTCTCTGTGAGCTTTATTTGCCAAAAACCTATCTTGCAGTCGAGTAGAGTAAGGAACTTGCTCCCGTGTATTCTTTTCAGTGGATAGTGCCTTCTAAGAACATTCTTGTTGACATCGGTCGGATCGATGCATATGCGAATTTTGCCATTTTTTCTCACAATTACCATTGGGCTGACTGCTGGAGTTGGTTTGATTACGTTGAGTTTAACCATGGAGTTTAAGACTTCCTTTACTTGATCAGCAATGGCATGTGGTACTCGTCTCGGAGGTTTGATGGTAAAATTCGGATTTTCTACGAGATCGATGTCGTATTCGAAGTTGTTAATGCAGCCAAGTCCCTTGAATATGTCGTCGTTGAGGATTTCTTGCACAGTGTTGACTCTGGCTATAAGTCCTAACTTTTCACATGATTTGCTTCCTAGAATCGGTGCGACGTTGGCTTCTGCCACTTTGAACGTAATCATTCTCTCTTGATCCCTTATCTTGCATCTCAACTCAATTTCTCCTAACACTTTGATTCGGTGGTCGCTGGAGCTGACCAGATTTTTAGTGTTAGTTTTCTTCAGCTTGGTTTCGATCTGCTGGCTCAAGTGAAGAGGAAGCACGTTGCATTGTGCGCCGCTGTCGAGTTTCACGACAAATTTCAGCTTCTTGTGATTTCGATTTGTACATTCTAGTGTTTCTGTCCATTTATCGTCGCCGCTTGGTCCGCTGACGCGATTTATGTGCAGTACTTCTGCGTCATCAGAACTTTCTTCCAGCTCATTGACCTTGTTGTATTTTTTTGGCTTTTTGTTCCCTCCTGACCAGCATGCTTTTGCAAAATGACCTTTTTTCTTGCATTTGTCGCAGGTTTGCTTAAATGCTGGACAGTTTTTTGGGCCATGCCTCTGTTGACAGCGTCGACAGTTAAATTCTTCTGGCTTCGGTGATTTTTTCCTCAGGGCGTTCACTTCCTCGTCCTTGTCGTTATGTAGAGCTTTGGCCTGCTTGGATGCTCGCTCGCTGGCTCTACAAAGTGCAATAGCTTTAGACAAAGACAAGTCATCTTCAGAGAGAAGTCTTTCCCTTAATAAATCAGATTTTATACCACAGACAATTTTGTCCTTGATCATGCTGTCATTCAAAACGGAAAATTCGCAGCTCTTCGCCAAGGTTTGGATCCTCGTCAAATACTCGTCAAACGTTTCTCCTTCGATTTGTGATGTTGAAAAGAAAACGTACCGCTCATAGGTTATGTTGACTTTCGGAATGAAGTAGTTTTCAAATGCTGTTTTGATAGCTTCTAAATCTTTCTTCTGCTCATCTGACAGGTCGAGTGTATTGAACACGGCGATCGCATCAGGGCCTATGCACGACATGAAGGTCGCTGCTTGCACTTCGTTCTGACGCTTGTTGAGCTGGGTGGCGGTGGCGTAATATTCGAACTGTTGTTTCCATATTTTCCAACTCGTTTTCATGTGTGTAGACATTACAAGTGGACTGGGAGGACGGAGCCCCTGTACACCTCTGAGCCACTCTCCATTTGCATCATTTCCATTTGAGTTTGCTGCAACGCTTTCATTTGGATTAATCGACATATTTCGGCGGTTTTTTTACACTCTAAAACCAAACCACATCTGACACCATGTAACGTCTTAGGGGACGCTATTAAATACGCAATAATTGTGGGCTTATAAAGAGGTTTTAATATCGAGTGTTGTTTAACAATCATGAACAATGAATATCGCTGTTTGACATCTGACAGCTATTGCACGCCACGTTGGTGTGCCAGTAAAACAGTGTGCTGTCGTTACAGTCATCACATCATTGAATGAGTAGCTTCTCACTATTAGCTCCCCTAAATTTCATTATTTGTCTAAAATTTTGAGATTTTGAGGTTATGTTTATAGAACGCCACTGACATTAGTACGTGTCAGAATAATAACCAATCGGCAAAAAATAGTTAGGTATTAATATCGACTAAGTGGCACGTTCAATCTATTTGGATTACTCTGTACAAAAGAATAATGTCTGAAGGTGGTGTGATTGAGTCTGAGGAAGAAGATAACAATGAAAATGAAGATGAACAATGTGATTGTCTAGAAGAGGACTTTGGCCTTCACATTTAACTTTTTACCCTTGTTTTTTTTATATTTAGGAGTTTTTGTTGGTTTTTCACACATACCTACTCTGTATTTAAAAATTTTGAGCCTTCATGTTTATAAATAAAACCAAAACTTTAAGCGATCGTATTTGCATATTTTTTTTGTTTCAAGCAAACACAGATATATCCGTGTTATTCAAGCAAAACCAGGTAAATCCATTTTATTGTTTTCAATAACTCTTTAAATCAGTCGAAAAAAAATTGTAAATCCGGTTCCTAAGTCTTGTAAACTAGCTCTATAGAGTGCATGCATAATTTTTTGACAAAATAAAGCCCAACTAAAGATAATCGTTTTTCGTTTACAATTCGAAACTGTTTCAAACGGATTTATCTGGTTTTGTTTGATTGCTCCACATTTATTGTTATATTCTATATCTATAAACCAACATTTTTTTTAAGAATTTCCATCAACCAGTTACTGACACTGTGGCAAAGCTGAAATGTAACAGTGAGTCACCTCAACTTGTTTATGATGAAAACAATATAGTTCCGTTAGAAAGATGTATAAGATAATATTAAGATTAATGCTCGATTTCACAAACACACATTGTAGGGTTATCCGCGGGTTTTTAGAAATATAAAAAGTTGCAATGTTAATGTCTATCAAACACTTTATGAATTGCAACAATGAATAATGGCCGATCAAAATAGTAAAAAATTAGGATAAAGCTAATCAACCGTTAATGAACCATTAGCTAATGTGCCTTTGTGAAACCGGGCATTAGTAAATCTTATTTTTAATACTCCAGTAATTACAATTTTTTATCACTGTTTTTGTTAGGTCACAAGAATGCAAAATCAATTCTTCGCATAGTTGAGGTTACAAGAGAAAATCAGCTTACCCCTAAAAGTAAGATTTTTTGTAAGAAGTTGGTGTCTTGGATTGCAAGAAATGTCCTACCAACAAAGATTGCGAAATGCCGAAGAACTTGCAAAAGCGGACCACTTCCAGCATATTAGCGCCAATCAGCCGTATTGCGTATCAACCATGTTCAGACTCAACGGTCATGTTATCGTGTTGAGATGAACATGCTTCTGAACGCTTGACGTAAAACTTGGTATTGCGTATCGCGCTCCGTTACGGGCCCTGTTAGGAATGATGCGACGAACGGCGGGCACCAAGCGGGCATGAAGGCGGACGGAGCAAGTGAGATAGACTGGGCCAAATGGCAGTGGTTAAAAAGAGAAAACGCATCCGAATAACAAGCGGCTGTGACGAATGAAATGGCGTTGGAAATTGGCGGGCTACAACGGAGAGATTTGAAATTCTTGGAAACTGGGAATACCCACATCTGCTATTTTGCTAACCCGTTGGAATTATTACAACCCCTAATAACCTTTGTCCATTTTTGCAGTGTGCTTGTTGAAAAATAAATCGCCTACAAAAAACTACATCGAGGCAGTTTGAGGAAATGATCAATTTCCTCAAACAAAATAAAATATTGGTGACGAGAAAAACAAAGTTATCAGAAGCCAATGCAATAAGGAGCTGTGGAACAAGTTTAATAATAAATAAATGAAAATGAATCTGTTCATTCTAAAAGAATTTTTATTTCATACAAAAATAAACATGTTTCTATACAAATAATACAAACTTTCTAGTCTAGTTACAATTTAGCCTGAGACTTGGTCCCCCTATTTGCAGCTGGATGCAGGAGGTTATGCAAAATTTTCCCGGGTACAGACAATTCCATGTTCTTCTTCCCTCTGCTAACCAACCTCTATCACCCACTAAAACAAGAAAATTTATGTTTATTGAAGTACTATGTAAAATACGTACTTTTAATTCTATCGGTACACCGGTTCTTTTTTGCCGTGGTGGAAGGTGTGATCGCAGAGCTTCTATAAAATTTTTGGGCTATTGCCTTCGACACTCAAAAATTCTTGATAAAGCTCCATCTTCAAATTGGAACGGGTTACTGATATCTCTTAGATTACGCCGTTCCAGGGTTGCTCTTTGCCTAAAATACGTTATATAATAATTAAAATCCATGTTTAGGTACTTTTACCGTAATGTCTTCTTACCTTTCAAGTGCATTTTCTAGTTCCTCTTCTAGTAATTCACCCAGTGCTGCATCTCGCAAATTATCTAACGCTGCCATAATTGCGATGAAACCGACCAAATACACAAAAATATCGAAACACGTTCAGAAAAGTTAGGTTGAGCGCCGACTAGTGACAGCCGTCAGTCGTTGCGGAGCATGCGCGAAACTGCTAACGTCTCCGTCGAAGCCTCAACGGCATGTCTAGAGGTCCCGTCCAAATTTCATACATAACATGAACGGCTAACAGGCTAGCGGCGATACGAATACCGATTTCTCTAACATAACGTCAACTTGAGGACACGCCCCGCGTTATGTCTAACATCTTGGATACGCAATACGGCTGAATGTTAAGGTGGCCGTTCGAAATGCTCCAAACGCGTCAATTTTGAGGTAATTTCGTTCGTACGAATTAGCTCTCCTCTATGAGATGGAGAAAATGTAAAAATACTATAAGAACGAGAAAAGATGGGAAAAGTGCTTTATCTAATTTTCTTTGTATTATCTTCTCTAGTTACTGTATAAAAAAATTCCTAAAAATGGTCAAATTTTCGTGTTACGTTTTTACGTCTTATTTTCTTCATTTAATTTTTTTTTTCACCTAAAAACTAGCATAAGCACTCGGCAATCATGTTTAAAATGTATGTTCAAAATATTTTTGATTTCAATGATGTCATTATTGAGATTTGTTCGAAATAAAATGATTGAAGCAGCCTTTGACTTCAGCCAAATTTTAGGCAACATTACTTGCGTGTAGCCAAAAGTTTGCCTAGATGTCAGTGAACTAAGTTTACGTTATTGCCACTGGATCATTATGATCGCTATGGTCGCAAATGCTGTTCGTTCTTCACCTGGTTACTTATTTTGCGTGTAATGAAAATCGTGGTCAAGCAGCGCGCTTGCCAATACAGCATATTTACAGCGATTGTTTTCCGAATGGAGAAGCTTCAAATAATTCCAACATTCTGATTAAATTCTACTACATCTTTAATTTTTCTTTAATGTTGCACAATAATTAGTCACAGAACTTCGAACAAAATCAGTAAGACTCAATAACTACAGAAATTTCAAAATGGTCTTATTTATACTACATTATAGGTACTAACAAAAATAAATACAGTACATCTGCATTGTCGATACGTACGTATGGTTTTGTGTATCAATACATAGAACAAATTATAACAAATAAATATTGCTACGAATAAAATAACACTGCGCAACATGTTTAAAATAGTTATTTATCTAACAAGTTGAAAGCGAAACCAAAAACCACCTGATTGATATAAAACCACTTTATAGTGACGAATTGCGGAATCCCTATTAAAAATATTATTAAATATTAATAACATATTTGATAGAAATCTTTAAAACATTTTAAACATGATTGCCGAGTGCTTATGCTAGTTTTTGGATAAAAAAAATAAAATGAAGAAAATAAGACGTAAAAACGTAACACGAAAATTTGACCATTTGACGACAGTGAATACCTGGAACGGGCAAGCTACCCTCTACCCTGTAGTGGGATCCTGGAAAAAGCGATTGCGACCGAGTCGCTTCTAAGCAACCGCAAACGGTTGCTTTGGCTAGATATCAGCCGAATCGCTATGGATTTCCATCGGTTAAACAGAGAGTTCCAAGAGGCTATCGCTTTTTTTGGTGTTCCGAAGGTGCATCCCTATGAATGGCATTGGTAGATGACGGCTTAGGGGCTGGATTTTCAGATATTTTCAGGTACAAGTGGAAGGGTTATAGCCTCCGGCACCCAAGTTTACCTGTTTTTGGTAGAAACCGTTTCTACAACTCCAAAGGTGCTGCTTTAAAAGCGATTCTTCGGATATTGCATATTTATCGTTATTTGGAGATTAACAAGAGGTTTTTAAATAATCTTTATCTTGTTGTTCATAATATGTACCAATATTATTACTTTTGTAGGTAAAAAATAACAATTTTCATTTCCGAAACCACTTTTAAATAATCTCTAGATTATTTGAATTTCTTCTTCAAAACGTGCTTGCAAATTTTACAAAATCTTAATCTCGACAAACATTTTAATTATTTCCTTGAATAAACGGAATAAATGTCCCAGTCAACTTGGACATTTGTAATTACATTCAGAAAAAATATCTGTAAACAAAAGTCCTAGGTACAATCGTACCATAAAGTATGTTTCTATACAAAATAATATCCTTCACAAATTTTGTTACATTTATAATAATTTGTTGGATTCATAATATACAGTAGCTTATATTCTAACTCTGTCAGATTGAAACGCAAGTTTGAATCCATACGCATATCTCAATTTTTGTATACAGAGTGTCCCGGAATAACTGTTACAAACTTGAGAGACGGATATAAAATCAAAAAATTAAACGGCTTTTCTTAATAAACATGTTCTCGAAAACGGTTGATAACGGAGGAAGAGTTCTTGAAAATTGTCGTAACTCTTGACTCTTATGATCAATTTTTCCGAATGTTTGCACGTGTACTACTGAATTAAGTTATCATGTATCGTTGGTATCCATTTTGATGAAAATCGCACGACACCGAAAAGTAGCCAATAGAAAAATAGAATTCGATGTCGTTTCTATGACAATGTAAAAATTTCCTGAAAATTCTTTTTTCCGGAAATTTTATTCTTATGCATGTTCCACTCGGGCTAATTAATACGTTTTAGAAATGCATTCGGAAAAATTTCCGGAAATAATCAATGCACTAGGAATATTATAAGTGACAATTGTTTAGTGTATTAAAGTCCACGAGGTTTACGTTCACGATACTTAGGTTAGGTAGTTTGAAAACTTTTCACCTTAACAAATTGCGGAAAAATGATTGGTTTCGCATTTTTGAAAAGATCCTCCCCTAAACCCCTTCCCTCCAAAGCGACCGAAATCGTAAAGATAGCGACTCGATCGCAATCGCTTTTTCCAGGATCCCACTACTGTTCTGTTTGCTCACAGGGGCCGATTTCTTTGACATCCTCGGCACAGTCTCGAGTAACTTGGGCTGCCTAACTATTTTTTTCAAAAGGGCAGGCGAAAGTAGCGTCATCTCAGCAGTTTTTGCACTCGAGGGTAAACAAACGGCCACCTTAACAGCACGACTTTTAAATTTATTATGCAGCAACGTAAAAACCAACACTTAAAACCAAAGGCACGTCGGTATACATTAGATGAAAAGTATTTGCATTAAGTGTTTTAAAGGCAAGCGAACGTGGATACCGTTTGCTCTCAAAAATTCTTGCCCTACCCTCAAGAAGGACGTTAACGAATTTATTAAACAAAGTGCCTCTTTGTGCCGGAATAAATCTGCAAGTCTTTCAGTCACTGTCTGCTATTGTTCAGAAACTGAAACCCGAAGATCGAGTTTGCGCTTTACTCTTCGATGAAATGACCATAGAAGCTAGTTTATTTTATAATATATGTAATAAAGCACGGAACAATATTGAAGGCTTGGGAGATAGTGGCACAAGCAGGAAAATGTAAATTGTAGATTATGTCAATGTGTTCAAGATTAAAGGACTTCATCGACAATTGAAACAAGCTATTTACTTCAGCTTTAGTTGTGGTCCTGATAAGACCGTAGATTTGAAGCACTCCATAAGGGAAGTAATTTGTAATTGTCAGCAGAGCGGGGTGCGAGTTGTTGCAACAATATGTGACCAAGGTTCGGCCAATCGAGCAGCCATCAACTCGTTATGAAAGACACACGAAGGAAACTGGCGGCAGAATCGATAGAAAAGAGATATTTTGGATTCCTGTTAAACGGAGAAGTTGTCCCTGTGTTTGATGTACCTCATTCCGTTAAAAGGCATAAGAAATAATTTGTTAACCAAAAATTTGCACTTCATAATCAAGGGTGAAAAGATAGTGGCTAAATGATTACATGTAGAGCAATTCTATATGCTAGATATAAGGCAGATGCGACGAGAAAGTGTTTTAAATTAACATACACGCCATAAAAGATAAAAATAACAAAATGAAGGTTTCTTTTGCTGCGCAAGTATTCAGTCACCAAGTAGGCTCATTAATGTTGCGGATCTCAAAGTGGGGTATGTACACGCATATTTATTTTAGAACATAGTAATATTTTTTAAATGTTATTGCAGACGCTGCTGAAATAACTCTTGATAAAGATGCAAGTGAGACCGCCGAATTTATACTCTTTATGGACAAATTTTTTGACAGACTCAATGGCCACCTACAAACATGTCCTCAAAGCAAGCCTCTTGAAGGGGGCGTTACTGTTAACAGTTTGCATAAAGTTTTTTGGCAGGAAGTAATTGAAGTGCTAGAAACAATGAAATTTTATAATGGTGAAAAAGGCGCCTTTGCATTAGTTCCTTCTATTAAGAACTTTATACATACTTTAAAAGGCGTCATCTATTTAACCGATAAGCTGATTGAGCATGAAAATTTTAAGTATGTGACCGACCCCTAGGACACTGAACCAAGATGCATTGGAAAATATCTTTGGGTGCATCCGAAGTCATGGCGTTAGAAATGTAAATCCTGATGCACCACATTTTGTTGCTTCATTTAAGGCTCTGCTTGTGAGTGGTTTTATGTCAAGCCATTCTCCTGGAACCAATTGCAAAGACGATTTTAGTTCCGGTGCCTTAGATAACCTTAGGTTTTTCCTAACTGGTGAAAAAATTGGTGGAGTAAGTTCGTTAAAATCACCAGAAATAGAAGTTAACGAGGAAGATTTCGTTACGTTTTCAAGATTGTATGCTTAGAGAAGAACAAGAGTTACACATTGCACAGTCTTTTATATTGCCGGCTATGTAGCCAGTAGATGCATGAAATTGGTAAAAAATTGTGCAAGCTGTCAACATGAGCTTCAATATTCAGATGGCAGTGATACAAATGTATCAGATTTTATTAAAGCTAGGGCTTATAATAAATGTAAATTGACTCGGGCCGGCAGATTTTTGTATTTTATTACTAAGGAAGCGCTTTCAATACTATTTTTTATTTTGTCCAGAACGTGTCACCTCAATAATGTGAAGACCCAACTGAAACCCCTTTTAATTCAAAAAATTAATGCAAGACCCTTAAATTGCGCAAAACCCCCTCAATTGCACGTATTTATATTTGATTTAATTTTGCGGCGCGACATATTTTTTGGGGTTAAAGGAATTAGTTTAATTCTTAAGGGCAGGGACCAAAAATTTGTCAGCTATTGTTAACAGTTGCCCAAGGAGAAGGAATCACTTCTCGATCCAATGTAACTTATGGCATACAAGAAATGTTTAAAAAGAAATAAACAGACAAAAAAAAATTAAGATACCTAATGGTTTTACATAAGTGTAAAAAAACTCAATTGAAACAATGGATCTTTACATCCATAATCTGTCAAGTAACTAATTTTGTATAATATTATAAGGTACCTAGTGTTACGATTGAATTTTGGGAAATGGCAAAAATTTTGAGACAGTCTTATCGAGTCCAAAACAACAACACTCATGAAAAAGAGGAGATAACTTTTTTTGAAAGAGAGCGTCAGGACAATCATTAGTTTGGTGAAAGCCGGAATAGCAGGTTGTTAGTAATTTGATCCTGCAACGACAAATACATAGTTTGTCAATTTGTCCGGCCGACGCAAGAAAAAGTAAAATTCCAGAAGTACGCGTATGCGATTTTACAAACTAATAATTGTGTTTTGTGCTGTTATCGGTAATTATTGGGCCAGAGTACGACTCCACAGGAGCCGAGAAAGAGAAGCCAACCGTTACCTACCACCTTTTCGACACGTTGCCACATTTCGCTTTTTTTATGCGAGTGCATTGAAAATTTAATTTAATTGTTGAAAGACAACGTAGGGGGAATATAGTATTTTTAGTTACTATTTTTGTTAATGTAAATAGATGGTAAATATTTCTTGTACATACATATTACGAAACAAACAATTCCGGCGTACTGTCTAGAACGAGCCCTGAAACATCAGAGGTCGACAAGGTCTCTATAAAAGATTTTGCATTAGTTAAAAGACAAATAGCCACTATCCATATTATAAATAACACTGTCAATACGGATAATAAAGATACATTGCATGCAGGCAATTATCATGAATCTATTCTTGCGGCTGGATATGCAGATACTTTAAAAATAGCATTAGTGTTGGAGCGCTCGCTACCTCATAGCACAGCATATATATGCTGTGCTCATAGTATATGCGGTATATTAGCACAGCATATATACAGCAGCGTCACTCACAGGGCGGCACTTTGATCTGCTTGGAGCAGTTTTCAGTGACCTCGAATTCGCGCATAACGTCCCGCGCATCCAATCTCGGGATCCAGAGCTCATTCAACACTCGGCATCGTTTGGGTGCATTACGCGATGGTACGAGAGTTGTGCCAGGAGCGTATTCAAAAAAATTGTACCGTTTATCGATGTTGTTTAATTCTATAACTGTGCTATAACGATGGACTATTTTTGCGATGAATAAAAAAATATTGCCCTTAATATGTATTGTATGGGTTTAATAAAAAAACATCTGGAATTAGTAAATCCACCTCTATTACTAATTTTGCACGGCGGTGCCCAGAGATAATTTATTTAGTCTACTTATACATATATGCTGTATATACAGGGTGTAAGCAAAATAAGTGCATTAATTTTAACTGGTAATAGAACTCTTCAAGACCAAAAACTTTTCCTAATATATTTTTTTTAAAACGTTTTAGTTTTTGTGTTAAAATTATTTTAAAATTTTACACAATTTTCTTACACGCCACTGGAACCAACGTTATCTAGTCAACAAGATTACCTTATAAATTAATTGTATTATTATTGTTCTTTGTTGAAGCATTTCATAAAAAGCTCATAAATTTGTAGGGGAAAAAATTATTTAAAAAAATTAGATTTTGAAAAAATGGTACATAGAATTTTTTGGTCTTGATGATTTTTACCACTGGTTAAAATTAATGCACTTATTTCGCTTACACCCTGTATAAGGTTGAGGAAAACAATTAAATATAAATTAAAATATTATAATTAATATAATATATTAATATTAATATAATAAATATTACAATTAAAATATAGACTATAACAGTTAATTTTTTACTTTCTAGTGGATATGAATCCAGTTGGAATCCTAAACCAACAGATTTTATCTGCAGTTCTCATTTTATTGGAGATAAAAGGGGAGAAGGAGTCCTAATTATACAGGGTGATTCATATTGAGTGGTATCTTAGAAGTATCTCGAGAAGGGAAAAAGTTACTGACCTGAAAGTTTGGCTAAGTCCTAGCGAGGTAGGATCTATTCACTGAAAATATTTTCAAAATGGTGGTACTTCCGCTAATAACCGGAAGTTGACATTAACTTTGTTATTTTAAACGGAATACTTCAATTTTTATTTTTGTTCTGGATTCTATGAACAATTTGGACATTATTTTGTTAATAAGTCCCTATACCTAAAATCAGTATCTTACGAGATATTCAAATTTTCCTGAAAAATTTGACATAAAAGTGATGTAGCTAAAAAGTTAAAATCTCAGCTACAGTTGACAGAAATATGTTGAATTTTTTATATAGGTGAGAAATTAAGGTTTCATAAAATTTCAATAATATTTAACAGTTAATATTCTAATGAACGACATACGTCGACCTCAGAAAAACAGCCAAAAGTCCATTTTTTTAAATGGCATGTTACCTAATTACATACATCAATTGGTAGAGAAAAGTAATGCGTTTCTAATGATGTATGATGTTCCTAAACCTAAAATGTATGGTTCTTTAGATATTTGGCTTTTTACAAATTATAACCTCAATTTTGAATGTAGAAACGATAAATTATTCATTTAAACGTTATACTTACCGTGTATTGCAATTCGATACATCGTTGTTTTAGGTTCAAATGTAAATAGTAGTAACGCAAATTATGATATTGAAGTTGTACCAAATTCAATTAGTTTAAGTGGTTGTAAAAATGTTACATTTATTTTTAATATTAATAAATAAATAATATTAATTTCCTAGCGAGAATTTTAGGGTATTATTTATCTCCGGAAAATAATTGGTCATATATGTCATAATTTTGTTGTCATAAAAATCGACAAATTCTCCCGACTGTAAAAAAAATATAGAAAACATACGTAAAATGTTGTGTATTTTTCATAATCTTTCTAACAAAAAAACATTCGTAATCCGGCCCTGGTGCCTAACAGCGACACGCTTCATAATTTATAGATTTGTGCGTAACCCGATCCGATACGTGTGTTTTATAAACAACTTCGAGGTCAACGAAAATTGCACTACCCCCACCAGGCAAGTGACTCTGCTGTATATGCTGTGATATTAGTTTGACTGAGGGGGAAACTTTTCATTAACTTAATTTTATTTTCTAGTAACTCAGAATGACGCTCCAGGATCTGAATTTATGTTAAAGGTCCATTTATACTATCCGGTCAGACACGGTGCGGGAACGTATAGGAAACGTTCCGGCAAAGACATAGGCTGTTTATATTATCAGTTTTCTTCAGACCTCCAACGACACTAATTGTGGTCTTTAGCTTAATTAACAGTGCAGTTTATTGTTAAAAATGTTCTCTCATTTATCATTAGAGGATTTATGTATGGTTGCCGTGTTGTTGGATGAAGAAGTAGAACAAAGTCGTCGTCGTCATCGTCGTTTCAGTGTTCATAAGATGTTAAAAAAAAGGAAAATCCATGGAGAATTTTGGACAATTTTTTCTGAATTGATGGACGATGAACAGAAATTTTTTCAATATTTTCGAATGTCTCAGTACGATTTCCACGTTTTGTTGGAAAAAATTGAAAATTCACTGAAAAAACAGGATACTACATTCAAGCAGGCTATAGGACCAAAAGAGAAACTGGCAGTATGTTTGAGGTAAGTAACAATTTTCTTTATTCTAAATACGTACAGAAATCTTTATTACATTTTATTATAATGAGGGGGAAAGTTCCCATAAAGGTGGGTAAGATTATGGTTAGTGTCTTCCCTTTCCTGAAAGGGTTGCTGTGTGGGTGATGATGTGTGCATCATAGAATTGTCAGAAGTATAAGATGAAGAGGGTGTTGATACAGCGTGAGAAAATGAAGGAAGCGATTGTAATCCCTTTTGTGACAGTTCTTCTATCTCTAGCTGCGAAATTACATTAAATACCCGTGCCTTTGCTATGGCTTGATTGTAGGGGGACAGTTTCTTTACAGTGGCAGCTATACCATTAAAGAATAAATCAATATCATTTGGCTTGTTCGCCACTTCTTGATCAGAATTTTCTCTTCTGTTTCTTAAAATGAACTTCATTAAAGAAGCAGAAGCGGTTTCTGGTTGATTAACTTTCTTTTTGCCATAGACCGACCGTTTTGTAGAAGTTCTGAGATTTTGAACCGGTGCCGACTGTTCTTGTGTCGTTTCAGCAGCTGGAGTTTCATTACTCTCTTCTTCTGAATCTGGTGCATTGATCTCAACGGAATCTTCTTCAACATCCGAATTGTTTTGACTACCTGGGTCAATATCAATTGATGTAATTGTCTCTCGTTCTTTAATATACGGCAGCAAGAAAGACATTTCATCATCAAATTTCCATTTTTTAATTTTTGTAGCAGCTTGCCCACTTTTTGTGGCTTTTTTCTTTTTTAATGCTCTCCGAAAAGAATCCCTAAGATTATTCCACTGTTTTTTGCATTCAGTTCCTAAAAGGAAGTTAACAATAATTAGACATATTTAAACTTATGCAATATACCAAAATTTCTAAATAGTATCTTTTTTCGAGAGAACAACATAACTATTAATAGATAACGTAATTCATTTTTGTTCCAGATTCTTAACCACTGATGACTCTTACAGGACAATAGCATTTAGCTACAGACTAGAGCACACTACTGTTTCAAAAATGGTAATTGAAGTTTGCAACGCAATAATTAAGCATCTACTTTCCGAGTTTATGCCGATACCGACTGAACAAAAATGGCTTGAAATAGCTCATGCTTTCTGGGATCATTGGAATTATCCTAATTGTATTGGGGCACTGGATGGAAAACATGTCACGATTACAGCTCCATATAATAGTGGTTCTTTATATTTTAATTATAAAAAAACTTTCTCTATGGTTTTGTTAGCCCTTGTAGATGCTAACTATAGATTTATAGCTGTCGATGTTGGATCATATGGTAAAAATAGTGATGGAGGTATTTTTGCAAATTCGAAGCTGGGAAAGTCTCTTGCGCTCGGTAAACTCAACGTGCCAGGCGATAGAAAACTGCCAAATACTGACATCGTTATGCCTCATGTCATTGTAGGAGATGAAGCGTTTCCTTTGAAAACTTATCTCTTGAGACCATATCCTAAAGCACAATTCGATGACTTTAAAAAACAAAACTATAACTACCGACATTCTCGTGCAAGAAGATTATCAGAAAATGCTTTCGGCATCCTATCACAGAAGTTTAGATTGTATAATAGGAGAATTCAACTGAATCCAGAACATGTTGACAAAGTGATTCTAACTACATGTATCTTGCACAATTACATTTTAAAAGGAAGACATATTGAGGCGCCTTCAAATGATGAACCTTTAGGAGAAAACTTACAAAATCTTCCACTGCAAGGTGGCAGCAGTAATCGGACAGCTTTTCACGTAAGAGATACGTTTGCAAATTACTTCAGTAGTGCACCCGGAAGTGTTGAATGGAGACCAAACTGATAAACAATGATTGTATATTAACTACTGGAATTATTTCAAAATGTATTTCTCAATATTTTATTGTTTATTATTAATATTGTATCAAAAAAAAAAGTAATTTTATATATACACCTACCTGTAGTTTTTAGCATTTTTCCTATCTCTTTCCAGGCCATTTCTTTTTTTTTCACTGTCGCTGTATCGCTTATCTTCTTGATTGTATAAAAAGCTAAATTTTTGGACAGCTTCAATTAGTTTTTCGTGATCCATCATAGAAGCAATTGTACACAACGTAACCACTGCAAGCTAGGTACTGTCTAATTCACTGTCTGATTTGATCTGAAGCAGTCTGAAAATAATGTATACTAACCGTTTGAATCGTTTCAGGCATGATCATACATGCACAGACTCGTAACGTGTCATACAAAACATTCTTCTCGACAATGCCGTCCGGCAAATGCATGATTCGTAACGTGTCTGAACGGACACGATCTGCTAAATATAAATACTTTCATTAGGAATGCATGTAAAAATATTCATATTGTCGTAAACGCTACGTTCCCGCACCGTGTCTGACCGGATAGTATAAATGGACCTTAACACTGGATACCTTACTGCGTTGCTAAAGGAGCACGGCTGCAAGGAAACTAGCATTACCTCGAGTCCATTAATACATACGCTACACATCTCTCCGTCGTTCACCATGGAGATCCTGTTAACTCCAATACAAGTGTCAAAAACTAACAGCATTGCTGCATTTATTGTGGGAAGTTACAAACAGCATTAGCGCGTCATCTTCGACAGCAACATAACGATTAAGAAAAAGTAAAGTTGCTTTTGAAACTACGACCTAAGAGCGACGAGAGAAATCTTGCGCTCACTCAATTGAGGCGTGCAGGTGATAAAAAAATTTACCCAAAAAGTTGAAATGTCACAAAGAATTACGGTTAGACGGCCTAATAAAACGTCCGTAGCGAACTGTCAAACTTGTTCTGGATTAATTGCAAAACGAAACTTTGCTAGACATCAGCGTTTTTGTTCGGGAAGACGTCCAAACAATGAAAGAGTTTACGTCGTTGTCCATAAAACAGATTTTAATTACTTCAAAAAAAAGTGAGGATGTGGCCGACGATTTGGCCAACAATCTGATCTACGTGACAATAACATAGGTCTTTTGGCAAGATTCTGCGATTCGGGCATGAGCACGGAGTTACGCGATGTACTATAAAAGCACTCCGTACCAGCTGTCAAATTGCCGCGCTAGTCTCCGCTAAGGGCACTAGCCTCCGCAGATGTGCACGCCCCCTAGCGATTTTACGAAAAGTTAACCCAAATTTTCAGAATTTATCTGATTGGTTCAAACCAACTTTGTACAACACGGTGGTAAAATTTGTGCTGGAAGCTTGTAAATACAGTAGAATCCGCTTATAGCGAATACTGGATATAACGAGATACCGGTTATAACGAGCACATTTGCGTGGAAAGTTTGATTTTGTATTCAAGCACGTATAAAAATATCCGTATATTACGAGTTCGGCTATAGCAAGAACACCGGATGTATTTGAAGTTCATGCAGAAAAATCCTGTTATAACGAGAATTGTTGTAACAGGAATCAGTTTCGTATTGACTTCTCCAGAGAAATCATGTCAACTCCGAATACTAAATTAAAACGCAAACAGTTTTCCGTTAATGAGAAGAAAGAAACTCTACAAAAAGTCCATGCTGGTGTCACCAAATCAGCAGTTTGCAGAGAATATGGTTTGTTCAGTTCAACCCTGTCAACGTTTCTAAGAAATAAAGCTAAATTGAACGAGTCTTCCATTGAGAACCCCAAAAGGAAAAAAAGCAGAAAGGATAAAGTAGACCTGGATGAAGCACTACTTAATTGGTTCCGAATCCAAAGAACCGCAAACATCCCACTGCCAGGCATGGGCAACCTACGGCTCGCGGGCCGTATGCGGCCCTCGACAGATATATTTATGGCCCGCCAAAATTTTTCAAAAATACATTACTACCGGCCCGCCGGTACGAAAGCGTCTAGGGGTCACCAAATTAAAATAAAATTATTTTTTTCAATATATTGGAAAAAAATCCAATATATTGAAAAAAAAATCCAATATATTGGAAAAAAATCCAATATATTGAAAAAAAATCCAATATATTGGAAAAAAATCCAATATATTGAAAAAAAATCCAATATATTGGAAAAAAATCCAATATATTGGAAAAAAATCCAATATATTGGATTTTTTTTCAATATATTGGATTTATTAGTTGTTTGCGTGAGAGGTAGATGGCGCGCTAATAGGTACCTTTACACTTGCGTTCAATCACGCGCGATTGGCGCGCCCCGTTCCAAGCACTCGCGAAAGCGCGCCTGTGTAAATGCTGCTCAGCCGCGCAATGTTTGAACGTGTTACTACCTGCACGCGGGCCTGCAGTGCATTCGCGC
The DNA here is from genome assembly GCA_951805265.1 of Schizotus pectinicornis. Lineage (NCBI taxonomy): Eukaryota > Metazoa > Arthropoda > Insecta > Coleoptera > Pyrochroidae > Schizotus > Schizotus pectinicornis. Next base: position 15,430,954 of record OX638207.1, on the reverse strand, counting down.
AGTTGAAAACTTTGTTTAAAATTTGTCACGTTGCGAATCACGCGGTTAATTTTGTACAATTAATACTTAGGTATTATTAACACTAAAAGCCCGTAAGTATACCTACTTTTATATTAATTATGTCATGTAAAAGTAACGACTAATATTATTTTAATGTCACACGGCCCTAGGTGACTTCGTATGCGTACTTTTCTTTATATTACTTTTCAGATACCTAATTATGGCAGATGCACGTTATTGGTCAAAGGAAGTGGTTACTAATTTTATTGAAATATACAAATCGCATCCATGTTTATGGAAAATTAAATGTAAAGAGTACACGAACCGAAATTTAAAAAATGCAGCATACGATAAACTTGTTGATTTTTGTAAACCAATAATCCCAGAAGCTAACCGGGATTATGTGGTGAAAAAAATTCAAAGTTTTCGTGGGTCTTTCCGGAAAGAAATGAAAAAAATGGAAGACTCTAAACGAAGTGGAGCTAGTGCGGATCAAATTTATACTCCAACATTGTGGTATTTTGATTTGTTACTATTTACCATGGACCAAGAACTGCCAACATCAAGCATTTCTAATATTGGAGAAAATGAAACGGAGAATTTAGCCAAGGAAGGAACGTCACAGGAATGGGAAATAGCGGATGAGACTGAAGATGAGAGTTCAAATCACAATAACAGCCAGGTAACTTTTTTATGTATGCATCTACCTACAGAAAACAAATATACAAATTAAGCTTTTCCTTTAGCTAACATTTCGTCCTGCCAGTCAATTTTTCCATGTGAATTAAAATAATTTCTATAGTTATCTCAGTTAGTTTTAGCAGATAACGTAGCAATTTTTTTTCTACTACTGTTTAAGTTTGTCATCTCAACCACATTTTTCCGCCAGTCACCCATCTGCATTTCATGTGTTATCGAATTTTCTTGGTCGAATGATGTCGATGTTGTATAGGCAGTATCGCGCTTTCGAAGAAAATTATGTAGAGCACAAATAGCAAGTACAACGTAACTTATATTTTCTGGGTCCAGCATATGTATAGGCGTATGAAGAATTCTGAATCGTGCGGCTATAAGACCAAACGCATTCTCGGAAACATTTCTTGCACGCGAAAGTCTGTAGTTGAAAATTCTGTTATTATAAGAAAGATCACGTTGGGGATATGGTTTTAAAAAATGGTCGCCTAAAGCAAAGGCTTCATCTCCCAAAAATACAAAATTAAGAGCCCCCTCGGTTTCAGTGTTGTTTGGTAAATGTAGCTGATCTGAAATATAATGAGATAAAATTATATAATACGTTTATATAAATCAAAGTTTACCGTTTACTAATTTATGATAAAATTCTGTAGAATCAATTACCCCACCGTCAGATAATCGTCCATTTTTTCCCACATCGACAAAAATAAATTCATAGTTGGAGTTCACGAGTGCCATTAAAACGATACTATAGAAATTCTTGTAATTATAATACAATGCTCCTGAACGAGGGGGAGGTACAATGCGTATATGTTTCCCATCCAGGGCTCCTCCGCAGTTTATAAATTGCCATTTCTTTTTAAACCCAGCAGCTATTTCTTGCCACTCCTGCGTTGTAGATGGAAACTGTAATAAGCAATATTGTTGTATTATTTTAGATCAGTAATCAAGATGCATCAGAAACTCCTGCAACATCTTATCAACTTGCAAAAAGCCCAGCTGCCCCAATTAAAAAAAGAAGAAATGCTAACCAAAATAAATCCCAAATAGACTTTATACACTACTGCAAAAATCAGCTTGAAAAAACAGAGTCCATTGACGAATTTGATGCAGCAGCAATTTCTTGGGCGAAAAAAATGAAACGAATGAATCCAACCCAGGCTATTTACGCAGATATGCTTGTAAATAGAATTATAAATAAGGGACTGTTAAACCAATTAACTAACATTACAAGCGTAATCGATCATAGGGAACCCAGTGCTGATCCTTCACCCGTTTCCCCTTTTAGCCCATATAGTACTACTTCATCACAGTCTTCTTCGGCTCAGCAAGGACCAGCACTACAATTCGACTCGTCCGCTACTGTAGCATCCTACTACGAACAAGCTAATAATAATTTTGAGTTGCTTTAGTAATAAAACTTATATAATATATTGTTATAATTAATTAATAAGATTATGTTGATTAGGGTTCTTTTGTTAATTTTTAATAAAACAAGAAGTCTCACCTTTAAATATGTTTTTTGTAAAACCTCATATATAGCTTTACATGTCTCAGGTATCAGTTTACATAATGACGGTGCGGATATTCCTGTGAAAAATTTTAAGTCTTCAAACGAACGACCTGTAGCTAAGTAGCGTAAAGTAGTTGTTAACCTTTCTTCGGCGCTTATGCTTGCACGCATTTTTGTGTCTTTTTTAGAAATTATTGGAGCAACCAAATCTAACAAAATGCGAAATGAGTCAGAATCCATTCGCAAATAGTTTTTGAAATCCATAGGAAAATTTTCACGCAAGTCACGTATCAAGGGCATATGACCATATTTATTGCGATCTTCCATCCATGTTTTTATCCAATATCTTCTCTTTTTTCTTCTATTTGCAACATTCAAATACACAGCTAAGTACAAAGCCACTTTCAATTTCCGCGTTTTAATTATTTTATCCATTATTATTAAAAAAACGTATGTAAAACTGTTGAAAATTTCAACACTCCACGCGCCACGAATGTCGCGCGGAAAAGTTGACGTTTTTCAATTTAGACTGGCAGGTTTATCATCTTACGTTTCAAAGCACAGACTAAAACCAGGCGATTGAAATGTTGCACTTTTTAGGAATCTATTTTAAGACGCGACACTCTTGGCCGCGCGAAAACACGCGTGTTTAGAACGGGACGCTCCAATCGCACGTGATGGAGCGTAAGTGTAAAGGTACCTAATAGTACAGTATGTCTATTTAAATTTCTCATCTAGTGTGCTGTGAATAAAAACCAGTCACGTCCGATCGTTCGTCTTACATTTCACGATTTAATTTGACAAACGACAGTAGTCAACAACTGTTTCCCCAGTTTCTGCAGATATACGATTAGCGCGCCATCTACCTCTCTCGCAAACAACTAATAAATCCAATTTATTGGATTTTTTTTCAATATATTGAATTTATTAGTTGTTTGTGAGAGAGGTAGATGGCGCGCTAATAGTACAGTATGTCTATTTAAATTTCTCATCTAGTGTGCTGTGAATAAAAACCAGTCACGTCCGATCGTTCGTCTTACATTTCACGATTTAATTTGACAAACGACAGTAGTCAACAACTGTTTCCCCAGTTTCTGCAGATATACGATTAGCGCGCCATCTACCTCTCTTGCAAACAACTAATAAATCCAATATATTGAAAAAAAATCCAATATATTGAAAAAAAATCCAATATATTGGAAAAAAATCCAATATATTGGAAAAAAATCCAATATATTGAAAAAAAATCCAATATATTGGAGAAAAATCCAATATATTGAAAAAAAATTGTGTCGTTTATTATTTCGTTTACGTTGCATTTTCTGGGGCTGGGTACCTAGGAACGAAGTGAAAACTGAATGCATGGTGGTGACTGGTGAGTGGCGGCGTAGAGGCAGCGTACAGCGTTTAGCGACGTTAACCTAACAGCACAGTGCTTGTTTTTATGTTGGTAAGTACTTTTGCTTAAGCTTTCAATGAATAGAATTACGTCCCAGAGAAACAACGTCACTCTCGGAGATATATACCTCAAAATAATTTTCTCGAGGTAGTTACCCTTTTACCATCAATTCTATCATAGAGATATATTCGCTGTAACGGATCCCCTTCCAATTATCGCTACTCGTATTTGTTACCAGGTACAAAAATTGCACCTGTGACCTTAACATGATCTTTGAAGACGACCCATCAGCTGAACAACTAACATTACACACATAACAAAGAGTAAAATGACAACAGTTCGAGTAAGTAACCAAGATTTAAATCAGTCAGGTTTCTGTAATATAACCACGTCAAAAGTCAGGAGTTAAATTAAACAATTGGTTACTAAATGAAGTTACAGTGCCGTTGAAATTCTAGGTCTCTGTAATGCCGCCATCGTCCATGCAGCAGAGTTCTGGATTCCGTCCGAATGCTGTAGGGCATGTCATTGCCCTGCGTTTGTGGTTTTTGAGGGAAAATACTACAGAACGAGTCATTTTTCCAAATTTTTGTTTCCTAAAATCGACTCAAGAGGTCATTTCTAGATCATTTATGAAAAAGAATTGTCGAAAATGCTCGTGTCGGTCTTGTAAGAATTGTTTTATTTTTGTACCAACTGAATTTAGTTTACTTGAGTAGGAAAGACTTCAATGACAGCTCATCGTTGATAATTGAAATGGTTCATTTTAAATTAGAGTGATATTAACCATTGTTGCCATTAATGATCACCTAACACTTGATTTGACAAAAAGGTTTCTGTAGGTACATACCTAATTTAATGATTTTTCAGAATAGGAGATATTAGTACCATTGACTGCAGAACAGAATGGAGTTGGACCTAGAAAATTATTTAAAAACTCTAAACATGGCCGATGGTGATATTCAACACATGAGGGATGAAAAAGTAAGTTTTTTTCCATTCCAGTTTATTTTGTTCTGATCTAAAATTATTTCTTCAGATTGATGTTAATGTGATTTCCATCATGTCGGATGAAGAGTTATCTTGGTTCATCAAAAACACAGGAGACCGTATATTAGTCCGTGATTTTGCTAAGAAAGCAATGAACTCCACGCAGAGGAAACAATACTTACTCAAAAGTGTGAAAGAGAGATTGGCTGCGATAAGAAGCAAACGTTTGAAGGACGCAAGACAAGGCAGAAAAGGAAAAAAATATGAAGAATCTCCTAATCCTTCGACTTCGATGAAGTGTCAAGAAACTTACAATTCTACAAAATCAACTAGACAAGTGTGGCTAGGATGGAAGCATTGTGAAAATACTCGTTTAATCCAAGTTATTGAGAAAAAAGGTGGAGGAACCAAACTTCTGTCCATGCCAAAGGACTACAAAAAAACTGACATAATAAATTTAGGGAAAAAGGTTTATTTCCCTAATGGAAAGTCAGACAAAGGAGAAGATAATGAATTTCATTTCGATCTTGTGGATTCGGCAAATGTATCTCTACCTCCTGATAAAACTATTTTAACTATTCTTGAAGAAAGAGCTCCGAAAGTTCCCAGGCTGTATATGAAAACAGAAAGAATGCAATCTTTTCAAGTAGAGGAGCCTTTAGCAAGTGAAGAAATAATTCCTGCATTGCAACCCTTTGAGGAAAGTTCATCAAACTTAGAAATAGTGCCAGAGATCATACTTGTGGAGGATATTTCAAGAAATACTGAAAATGTTCAAGATTTTTCACCCGAAGAGGATGTTTCAACAAACACTTTCTATGACTCTGAAAAAAACGACATCAAGGTTTTTTACGCCGATATTGTAATATCAAAATATAGTGGACTAACTTCTGTAACACTAAAAGAGAGACGAGATATATTTGAAACTATAAATGACGACACTGTAAACATCGCTTTCCAAGAATTTGATCCCATCGATTTTGACTACCCCATTGCCAGAATTGAACTAAATGGAAAGGTTATACTTGATATCACCATAAGTGACCATAATGCACGACATATTACGTTTCCCTCTGATGCTAATAATATGAAGGAACACGAAATGTTGTATGACGGCAAGCAGTTGCAGGGTAACTGCGATGGCCACATGGGCATTGGAACCATTAATGCGTGTGATGAACATTGCGCTGCTGACTACACTTGGTATATAGACGATCAGTTGTATAAAAGTGGTAAAGGTTTGTACTGGATAAATGTTTTCAAAGATGGGCTATACAGATGTGAGGTGATTTGCAATAACAAGAATGTAGCAGTGTCCAGCCACGCTTCGTCTTGTCTCCCACATACTGAGTTAATCGAACCATTAATCGAACCATTTCTTCCAATTATTCCAAAAAAAGATATAACATTTTCTGGTACATTTTTAGGTGCTGGATCACAGGGAACAGTACGCGAAGGAAGTTGGCTAGGCACTGCTGTTGCTATCAAAAGTTTTAAGACAGGAAAGTTATCACATGTAGAATTAACAGAAGTTAATTTGCTCGCCAGAATAAGGCATCCGAATATTATTCAAATAATGGGTATATCATTGGATAATAGGCAGACCCATGTTGTACTAGAGCTAGTGAAAGGACATAATTTAGGGGACATTCTCTTTGACGATGATGTGAAGGTGCAATATGAAATGAATTCTCTAAAGCGAAATCATGTTATTTTACAGATATGTCAGGCCATAAGTTACCTGCATGGTCAAAGCAATCCAATTATACATCAAGATATCAAGCCTGATAATATTCTAATCAATGAAAATTTGGTAGTCAAATTATGCGATCTGGGATTGGCAAAATTCAAAAATATGGCAACCGCGTTCAGAACAATTGTTGGTTCATTAAAAGGAACCATTCTGTATTTAGCACCTGAAATATTATTAGAACAAGCTACCGCCACGACTGCATCAGATATATGGTCTCTAGCCTGCACTATTTTTGAAACTCTTACAGAAACTGATGTTTGGCCCGATCTCGAGGGTGACTACTCAATAGTTTTAAAGGAAAAAATGAAAAACTCTCACATTCCTGACATTGCAAATCTACCTTTACATTTCCAACCAATTTTACGGAGATGTTTTAGTTATAAGTCTTTGGAAAGGCCTTCCATACAGGAGTTGTTGGAATGTTTTAAGAACAGCAACTAAGTATAATTAACATTGTTGAACCAATGCCAATAATTTTCTTATTGCTCTTTTTATACCATTATTTTTGTTATTCTACTGTTTATGTCGTTGCATGTTGAAATGACATGATTTGCTTAGATTATTATTTTATGTTATACAATGTTTAATGATATTCACATTTAAAAGACGTAGTTTATTGGGAATGAAAAATATATTATTTTATAACTTTGCTGTTACTGTTATTTTTGATTATATTTTTATGCCCTGTAATATTATAGGTTTAGGTTTGAGGTAATAAACTCCAGAGCTTTTTTTAATTATTTGTTGTCTTTTCTCTTTAGAACACAGAAAAAGAAATGCTCACTTAAATTTCCAAAGGAGGGAAAGCATGGCAAGTAGGTGTGTAAAGGTTTAGATTTCTTAAATTCTTTATTTTATGACTTACTTAATCTAAACATTGCGGCATGTACCGACATTTGAAACTGAAAATTATTGACACCATGCGTATTAAGCATCAAATAACTGAATATCTAATTCTAAATTTAAAGTGTTTCTTAGTTTATGATATAGCTCTGCTGCTGAATAGGCGTCTTGGGGAATTTCAATTTCTTCTTCCTTCATTAAAATTGTACACAATTCATAAATGTCGGTTTCACATGGTAGTTTATAGTACAAACATTCTTTTTCGCATGTTTCAATTAATTGATCATCAACGTTACATAAAAAATTTGAGGTATCATATAATTCTGGTAGTTCAAACAATATTACAGGGCGCCCTCGGGGACAAACTGCATTTTGCGCAGCACTTATCAAATGAGTATTCCATTCGTATACTATCTGATTGAGTTCATCCTGAAATCAAAGTTTGTTGAACAAAAAATTAAATTATTTCAAGCTGATATCGCTTTACCTGCAAAATTCTTAAGAAGCAAAACTGTATTAAAGCCTTGTCCAATGCAAAACCGGTAAAATCACCATCTTCTTTTAATCCCTCAAACAGATTCATCCAGAACTGAACTGAATGTTTTCTCAATATTGACCACCATGATTCTATGCGTTGATTGCATTGACTGGAACCATATATAAAACTTCTATCACCAAATATTGTATCAGAACCGTCAGCAGGATTTTCCCTTAAGACTCGTTGAAGTTTTTCTACATCAACATTTTCAGTACCGCAGTCGGAACGTATTCGTCTGGGACATCCTCCATATTTCTTAACCGCATTCATATAATATCCACCAATTATTTTAGGATTACTGGCAGTTCTACCTGCTTGAAGCCACACTATATGTCTTGAAAAACCATCTATAGCTCCGCTAATGGCGATACCGTAAGGTTTCAATTTATCATAGGCATCCATATGTCATATGTAGTTAGGGCCCTTTGTTACATATTTGCGACGTCGAAGTCTTTTCCGTTTTCTGTATGCTACACCCTCTGGATCCAACTCTTTGATTATGACCCTGACAGTGACTTGTGATACAACAAGTCCGTTCTGTATACATCTTTGATGCATCCAGCGATATCCACATAACTGCCCAGACGTCCTTAGTTCAGTTTGAATGAAATCAACAACTCGAGCTAATTCAGAAAAATTCTTTTTTCTGTTTAACTTCATTAGCTTCAGTTTACGCTTTAGGGTTGACAAACTTAAGTCTATGTTATGTCTTAAACATAAGAAAGCTATAATTTCATGATAATGTAACCCACTTAAAAAGTATCCTTTTATTAAGTTATCAATACCGTCTGATGTATCTACCTCCATTATACTTTATACTTCTATTATTTCTTTCTTGTGCTGTAATAAGACATGGTTAGTTTCTCTATAATTCTCAAATAATATAACGCTCAACCCTACATTGTAATAAAAGCCCTTAGTGGGCTCAATGAAAGCACTTACCAACATAAAAACAAGCATTAATAATGAGACCACCTTTCTAAATTTTCAATATATTGGATTTATTTTCAATATATTGGATTTTTTTTCAATATATTGGATTTTTTTCCAATATATTGGATTTTTTTTTCAATATGTTGGATTTTTTTCAATATATTGGATTTATTAGTTGTTTGCAAGAGAGGTAGATGGCGCGCTAATCGTATATCTGCAGAAACTGGGGAAACAGTTGTTGACTACTGTCGTTTGTCAAATTAAATCGTGAAATGTAAGACGAACGATCGGACGTGACTGGTTTTTATTCACAGCACACTAGATGAGAAATTTAAATAGACATACTGTACTATTAGCGCGCCATCTACCTCTCACGCAAACAACTAATAAATCCAATATATTGAAAAAAAATCCAATATATTGGATTTTTTTCCAATATATTGGATTTTTTTCCAATATATTGGATTTTTTTTCAATATATTGGATTTTTTTCCAATATATTGGATTTTTTTTTCAATATATTGGATTTTTTTCCAATATATTGAAAAAAATAATTTTATTTTAATTTGGTGACCCCTAGACGCTTTCGTACGCCGGCCTTTTGAAATAAATAAATAGTAAATAAAAAATAAAATTTACATTTTAAATTTTATTAATAATTTTTTTTTAAACCCCATGAAATTCAAGAAAATAAATATGCGCCACTGTTGCTTACATACCTATAAGCATTTTTGTATAATGTGTCAACGAAACAATACTAAATTTTTTCGAAGATTTGTTAAATTTAGATCACACGAAACTAATTTCCAAATATTTAGAATCCCTTTCGTACTAATGTAAATGAAGTTCCTATGGAATTTCAAATGGAACTAATTAAATTACAATCAAATGACGGCCTTAAAAGAAAATGTAACAAATGCAGTTTGTAAGAATTTTACATTAAGTATTTTCCAGCTGGAGAAACTAGTAATTTTTCCATTTTTATTTGTAAAATGATGGCATTATTTGGAAGCACGTATTGCTGTAAGCAATTTTCTTCTCAAATAAATTTTACTAAATCGAAAAATAGATCGAGACTAACCGATAATAATTTGGAAAATAAATAGTTTGCGAATTGCAGTTGCTTCCGAGTCACTCGCACCTAACTTTGCTATATTAATTAAAAACTGCCATCGCTCTCAAATATCACACTAACCACAGCACTAATAAAATATCGTAAAATATTGTTATGGATATAGGTAGGTATGGATTGTTTAGCCTTTTTATTTCAATTTGTTATATTTTTTCTTTATTTTCCTTTTTTATGTTTTATTTTGTTCCCATCCACATACATCTTATTATAATTATATCATTATTAAGAGTTTGATATCGGAGGTCACCTAGTTGGACCTGCGGGGCAACGGTTTGGGACGAGGTATCAGGGGAGTATTGAGTGGGGATGCAATTTCGGCGATTGTTTTGACGGCAGTCTCCTGCACCTTTATTTAGTGCACTCGATGCGATCGCTTGGGTATTGTTTACGTTGCTTATAGTAATTTTATCCAACGTCGAGCGTAAATAAATATTTTGCGAATCTACTTACAAATTAATTTTCCTAGTAGCTACTTTTTGCTTTACTTGCTTAGGCAAGCCTTTACCCCAGATTTCTATTTTTATCTAACGTCGATTTATTTGAATTTAAAAATGGGAAATTATTCTCGCTTGAAAGGGTCGAAGAAAAGAACTGTATGTTCAAAACGGTTGAGCTACAAAAATCGTGGATTGAAGTCACGGTAAAATTGAAACTGTTTCGTACTTTCTGTAGACAAAAACAACGGGAAAAACTACAAATGAACTCATCTGCCGATCATGAAACTCCCACAACGGTATTTATTTTTTCTAAACCGATTACATAGATAAATCAAATCACTCTGAACTTGCCAGTGAAGTACTAAAGTAACTTGGCACTAAAGAAGACAAATCAGTAGTAAAGTGCCAGACTCTTTTTGGTACGATTTCGGGTTGCTACATGAATACATATCAATAACGTTTAAATTTCAATTACTTCAAGCTCTGTAAATTTTTGCTGCTTGAATAAGAATAAGACAGCGTTTACCTAAAAGTTATGCAAAAAAATATTAACCGCTACCATTTATTTTTATTGTTACATTTAGAGCAATGGCCATATCAAGGACAGTATCCATGACATGCCCGTTGATAACGTAAATTTACAAACGGCAGAAAACTATACACTAGTAAGTTACTCAACTAAGGATCTACAGGCTGGGGCAATAGTGCGTCCGACTTCAATAGCTCGAGTTCTATGATAGCTAGAAATTTGATTTAAAAACACAAATAAAATAGAGAAAGAAGTCTATAGCTGGAAATTATTTTTGAACATACAGGCTGAGCCAAGACGATTATACAGGGGCAAGTGACATTTTTTTAAATGGAATGTTGTGTGTAAAAGTAGATTTGGAAAACAATCTAATTTTTTTGGATTTATCTTATATTTTGTTATTATTGGTCGATAAATTGAAAATGGTTACAAATAGCCATAAGGGTGTATATACAAAAAATGTTCGTTTTTAGTTTCTACGTCATATCGTTAAAAAATATACGGGGTGTTCCATTTGTAAAAATGGAGATAATTAAATTCAAAAAGTTCTAAACTAAAAAATTAAATCTAGCCACCCTGTATAATTTTTCAAAAGTAAAAACGATTCAATGACATTCCACAGATGCTTCCTAACTAGTTTTTAAATAATTTTTTCTTAGAACTCGTAATTGTGACTTTTGTGATTTTTTTAACATGCATCTGCAGATGCCATTATTTGAACAAAAAAAAATTGCTACATCCAAGTGGTTTGGAAATAGTCAGCAATAATATTGGAGTGAAAAGAGTCGAGGAAAAGGCTCCGAAAAATCTACTTTTACACACAACATTCTATTTAGAAAAATGTCACGTATCTCTGCATAATCGTTTTGGCTCATCCTGTATGTTCAAAAATAATTTCCGGTTATAGACTTCTTTCTCTAGTTTATTTGTGTTTTTAAAGCAAATTTCTGCCTATCATAAAACTCAAGCTATCAAAGTCGGACGCACTATTGCCCCACCCTGTATACTATCCGCATTAATTAAAATTTATAATAGATTGCAGATGATGGGTCCTACAAAGCTGAAGGTCGCAGAATTTTTGACATAGGATATCTCTTCAAACAAGTTTTTTCTAGTGAGACACACAAGCCATTTGATTGTAGCTTCATAAACATGGAAGTTACAAGTGAAGTCAGAATGGGTCTACAAAGCATTTTTAATTTAAGATGCAAAATGTGTGGTATCACAACCCAAATTTGTAACGAACCTACAGAAGAAGTTAATGAAAAATTGCACATAAATTGTGCTGCTGTCTTAGGCACTGTATCTTCTGGAAATGGTTATTCACAGCTTGATCACATTGCGGGGGTAAATTATTTTCAGTCGATAAATCTCTATCTATTTTCATACATAGGTACTTATTAGCAAATTTAACGTGCTCCGTTTATTCTTAGATTTTAAATATACCTATGATGTCAGCCACCACATATCAAAAGTATGAAAAAACAGTTGCCGAAAAAATTTCTGAAAAGGCTTGGGAAGGGATGTTGGAAGCTGGTAAAGAAGAGTTTTTACTAGCAAAAGAAGCTGGCGACATTGATGAAGACGGGATCCCATTTATTACTGTTGTTGCAGATGGTGCTTGGTCTAAGAGATCATATAATGTGAATTATAATGCTCTTTCCGGAGTGGTAATAAGTCTAACGAGTAATGCTTTTTGCAACAAAAGTAAAGTAAACATTTTTCAGGGGTGTATTATAGCAGTGGTTCTCAACCCAAATTGGTCCGCGGACCGGCTAAATGGGGAAGCAAAATCTCAAGGCCCTCGAGTAGGTGGGCCCTGGGGGCTACCCCTTAAGAAGCTTTTCTGCTTTATTTTGTAAATACAGCAATTTTAGCGCCTACCATAATAAAGGGTTAATAATAATAAAACTATTAGGTAATTAAAACGGAAAACAATGTTGTTTATTTATAACTATAAAACCTAAGCAAATAATGAGTAATAAATGAAATACACGTAATTAAATAATTATCTCAGTGAGATTGTTGTTGCTCTCTTTCGCTGACCAAGTTGTCAATTCTTGGGCTCAAGCCAGTAACAGCAACACGTAAAGCAGGACCGATCATAAGTCTATTTCGTTGCTTTGTTTTTATCACCGTCATGGTTGAAAATGTGACTTCACACAAGTAGGTGGTAGAAAAAGGCAACAAAACCTTCATTGCTTTTGCATAAAGACGTGGGTATTCCGTTTTACTTTTTACCCAAAATTGAGGTAAACTATTAAGTGACTCAAATTGAGATTTCAATCCCAGATCGGAACTGAGTTCAATTAGTTCTTCTTCTTCGGTCTTAGAAAGTTTATTACTTTGATGGTCAATAAACGGATTATTTATCCACAAATTTCCGACACGTACATCCTCCTCTTGTGGGTAATATTTTTCAAATGCTTGACTCAGTGCATGCAAATGTTCCATAATAATACTGGCAATTGAGTTTATGTCAAAATCTTCTGCACTAATAAAATCACAAAAAGTAGCGAACATTTCAAAGTTTCTTTCTTCTACAACTCGTTTGTGCCAGAGTTTGAGCTTCTTCTTGAATGCATCAATTTTAAAGGTAAAAACACTGGTACTGGTACCTTGCAAACTTAGATTTAAATCATTTATACATGAAAATATGTCCGATAAATAAGAAAGCTGTGCGACCCATTTTTGATTGCGAAAATATATACCCAATGAAGAATCTTTCTGGTTTAAAAATATTTCTACTTCCTTCCTTAATTCAAACAATCTTGTCAGAACTTTTCCTCTGGACAGCCACCGCACTTCTGCATGCAACAATAAATGTTCGTGATTTGATCCCATTTCTTCACATAAAATTGAGAACAGCCGAGAGTTTAGTGCGTTACTCCTAATGTAATTAACAATTTTAACCGATACTGTAAGAACGTCGTTCAGTTGCGGAGACATTTTTTTTGCTGCTAAATGTTCACGATGGATAATACAATGAGTAAATATCATTTCGTTTGATGCTACTGCTTTAATTCGTGTTGCAACACCAGAATGTCTTCCTGTCATAGATGCAGCACCATCGGTGCATAAGCCAACACACATTTTCCAATCAATTGATTTACTCTCAATATAGTCGTTAACAGCCTTAAAGATTTCGGAACTAGTTGTTTGAGATGGCAGTTCAATACAACACAATAATTCTTCTCTAATATCGGTAACTTTATAATCAATATAACGTGCATAACATAGTAATATGGCTTTATTTGAAACATCAGTTGACTCGTCCATTTGCAACGTGAACCATTCTGATTTCTGAATGTCTTGGACCAGCTGATCTTCAATGTCTTCAGACAAATCACAAATTCTGCGTCGGATGGTATCGTTAGACGGGCAGCGCTTTTATTTTATCTGCGGCTGTTTGACCCAAAATTTCAGAACAGACTTCTACCATGCATGGCTTTATTAACTCTTCAGCAATTGAATACGGCTTTTTAGATTTTGCAACATGTAAAGCCACTAAATACGATGCCTTCAGGAGTGATTTATCTGCCGCAAAGGATTGTTTGAAAGATTTTTTTTGCAGTTTCATTTCAAAACTTTTTCGTTGAAAAAAATCGATTGGTTTTGTTTCCAAACTCGGATGCTTCGACTGTAGATGCCGTACGAGCTTTGATGGTTTCATACTTCCATTTGCAAGAATTTCTCCACAAATAACGCACTGAGGTTTTGGGCAATTTGTATCAGATTGTGGCCAAACGACAAAACCAAATTTCAAATAATCTGAATTATATCGGCGAATAAAATCAGTCTTTTTCTTCTTGGCAGGTTGCGGGTCGCCACCTTCTTGTGGGTCGCCAGCTTCCTGCAGGTTGTCAGGTTCATTTGCTGTTGACGTGCTTGCCTTTGAAGAATCTCTTTTGAATACGAAATTAAGTAGTGTGCCTCTAACTTTTTCTTTATTCATTTTGAGTTTGTTATTTGAGCCTACACCTGAATTAATCGTGAATTTATTACGACAAATTAATTAATCTCAAAATTTACTCACGATAAAAAATTGTAAAGTTACTGCTTCTTGTTTATGATTTTGGCGTACACAGATCGGACTGCAACTTCTCAACAAGCGGATGTGAACGAGAATGTGCATGCTCCGTTGGCTATCATCAGTTTTACGATGTCGCCTGTATCAATGGGTCAGCAGTGCTGATTGCCAAAGTTTGCTACTTTTGTAATATATCCTTCATTGGTAATGAAATTACCAATGAAGGATATTTTGCCCATGGATGTTCCGATCAATTAATACTTTTTAAAATAATAATAAAGAAATTCTAGGGACCAGTATTATTAATTTGATGGCGGACAAATTAATAATACTGGTCCCTAAAATTTTGTCGGTCCGCCGCGGACCGGCAAAAATTTTTTACGGACCGGCACAGGTCCGCGGACCGGCGGTTGAGAAACACTGTATTATAGGATACCGCACTCGCAAAGTGTTATTCATTGGCATCAGAAACAAGTATTGTTGTATTTGTGCCAGGTCTGATAACACGAAAAAAAATGCACCTAAGCACACATGTTTTAAAAATTGGAAAGGTCCCTCCACAGGGTGGAGACCGATATAATCGTCGAGGGGTTCAAAAAAAGCCTTGAAATGCACGGCGTTAAATATTTAAAATTGGTAGGAGATGGAGACAGTTCAGTTTACAAAAAACTATGCACAGTCAAGCCATATGGGAACCAATCAATTCAAAAAATAGAGTGCAGAAACCATTTGTTGAGAAATCTTTGTTCCAAACTGCGTCAAATGGGAGGTTTGTATTTGGATGCACCTCATATGAAACTTTACAAGTATGTTCTTTACAGGTCGTGCACATAGTATTTCCACAGGTGGTGCTGTTCCCAAAAAACTTAGAGATGTAGTCACTAAGAACATAAAGCGAATTCGTATGGATATAGTCATGGCTATGAAACATAGAAGAAGGGAAGAAATTCCATTTGCGCAAAAAACTCAAGCTTTGAGAAATGATTTGCTAAATATTCCATCTCATGTTTTTGGCGAACATGCAAAATGCGCCGAATTAAAATACTTTTGATGTTCAAAAGATGCAGCTGAAACTAATATTATTCCCGAAATGACTATTTGCGGCCTGCTTCAAGACATTGTAAATGCCCTAAATCGACTTGTGACTCACGCAGAAAGTTTGATTTTTAATCTTGACAACAATATGGCTGAGCATTATAATAGTGTGGTAGCTAGATTTGTTGCAGGAAAAAGAGTCAATTTTTCGCAAAAGGAGTCTTATAAAATGAGATGTGAGGCCGCAACTATACCTTCAATAAAAAGCACAAATTTTTCAGTGCTCTGCATCACGCGTTTACAAATAAGACGCCGGAGAAATACACTCAGCAGTACATGAGTAAATTACAATATCGAAGAAGTCAAGTAAAGCGGCGCCGTCTTTTTCCAAATTGCGCTCTGCCCGATAAGTCCTACGGTCTCGCTAATGAATCAGACAATGAAGCGACTTCAGACGTCACTTCAAATAATACGGTGCCAGTTCCTGCTGATATAGATCAAGTAGAATTTGAGCGACGTCGGAAAAAATTGTTTGAAAGGCTTTCTAAATCTGTCCCAGAGATTTTGCAACTTGAAGAGGACACAAGACTGCAAGCCGATTGCCAAAAGTGGAGAGATGAACGCTCACAAAGACTCACAGCTTCTAATTTCGGTCGAATTTGTAGAATGGGGAGCAAGACCAAATGCATAAGTACGGTGAAAGAAATCTTATATCCTTCATTTCGAGGATGTGCAGCAACTCGTTATGGAAAAGAGTGTGAGAGTAAAGCTGTAGCAGATTTTGAAAACCGTTACAATGTGAAAGTACGAAGCTGTGGGTTATTTGTATCAGAAGAGTGTTGTTACTTAGCTGCAAGTCCGGATGGAATCACAGAAGATGGCAGTTTATTAGAAATAAAGTGTCCATATTCATGTGCAGACCGACATCCAGCAGAAGCTATTAAAGATAAAAAACTCCCATTTGCGACAATACTAGAAAGTGGAGCACTCCAATTAAAAAATATTCATAAATATTATTATCAAGTACAAGGACAATTAGCTATTACCAAGTGTGACCGTTGTTATTTCATTATTTGGAGCAAACATGGAATGCTTGTGGAAGAAGTACGAATTTGATATGATTATCGTAATGCAAAAAATCAATAAATCAATTCTTTTTCAGATACACCGAGATAAGACTTTTTGGGAGAAAGAGATGTTACCGAAACTCAAAATTTTTTATGAGAAATGTATTTTACCAGAAATTCTAGATCCCAGGCATCCTCATCATACAATCAGAGATCCAGAGCGTTGAAATCTACTGAACCTACGAATAATGAAAAAACTCGGTCATTATTTACTTTTTTCACAGCCGGGAAAATTAGTCGATTTCTATGACATCAAAATCGTGACAAATGACCAATTATTTTTTCTACGGAAATAATATTAGTATTATTTACTTTTAAGGCCAAAGACTTCGCTATCACATGTGGTTTTTTCTCGCTGTGTGCATTTTGACGTGCAGAGATTAGTTTTCTCACTTTAGATCACTGCATAAAATAAAATGGAATAAGTCAAGTGCAAGTATATAACCCAGTTAATTTAATGGAATGACGTCGCGCACATTCATTCAGTACACAGCTGGTTCACAGTAGTACGTTCCGCCTTAATCCAGTATCGTATTCAGCAGGCTACTGCTTCATACGTTGTTACTTCAGAGTGAAGAGAGCGTGTACAGGCCTAGTTTTCGCGCGCCAGTATGATAACTCAAGACAATATTCATAATCTTTGACGTGAGATCATTTCTAGTGTTCTGCAGAGTAATTGCACTACTACATCATTTTGCGCAGCCGTAAAGTGAGGCAGATGGGTATAACCCACTGTATGACTGTTGAACAGAGAACCACAATAAGCACCAAATTTGTATTTACAAATTTGCAAAGAGAACACGCATATTTTTAGTAATATAATTAGTTTGCGTTTAGAATATTCGATAACAAATGGCAGATGAAAAGGTTTACAGCAAACTGAAGTCAAATTGGGCTATTTATTTAATGTTAAAGTAAACATTTGTATTTTGTTCATATTAACGTGCATGTTAATTTTCTTCAAAGCTTCTTCCCCCGGAGTCTCTATCGTTACGTATCCGATCTTAAAAACAAAAGTCAGATATTTTTTACCTGTACGGAGCTGTTTTGGAAATACGAAATGCGTTTTCTCCCTTTTCAGTACGTGCCTCTGCTAATACAAAAAGTCATGTCAATGTATTTTGCTGACGTTCTACAATCACAGATGACAAAGCGGAGACGTTCCTCTTAAACACAAATTTGTTGATTTTTTTTTCACCGTTGTCAAGGCATTGAAATTCAGAGAGCACTAGAGTTTGGTACATTGTCAAACAAAAAGTTTTTTTCAAATTCAGGTTACGTTTTATTTTACTAAAGACTGTGAAAAAAATGGTATACAAGGTGTAAGCGAAATAAGTACATTAATTTTAACCAGAGATAACAACAACAATTTTTTTTTCTATGTACCATTTTTTCGAAATCGAATTTCTTAAAATCAATTTTTTCCCTACAAATTGACGAGCTTTTTATGAAATGCTCCAACAATAACAATACAATTAATTCTATTTTTATGAAATTGATTGGAAACGGACGCTTTCAAATTTTTATGTTTATTGTTTAAAATCGACAATAATAGTCGCAACCAATGGTAACCGTTTCATAAGGTAATCTTGTTGACTTGATAACTTTGCTTCCAGTGGCGTGTAAGAAAATTGTGCAAGATTTTAAAATAATTTTAACACAAAAACTAAAACGTTTAAGAAAATATATCTACATCTATACATTTTGCATAAAATTATTTATCATATGCACCACATTTCATTGCTTAAAATTGCATTATAATGATGTTTCACGATGGTTTGCAAAAAAACACGACAATAAGCGATAAGTGGGTATTGTAAACAATTACCGGAAACTCACCCTCATGTGGGCAATAGGGTATTGAAGAAAAAGAAACGGGCTCAGGAAAAGCCATAGAAAGGCTGAAATCCATAGGTGGGAAAGGAATGCTAAAACAGCATACTGGAAACAAGTTTCTTCGTATCTTCAAAATGGTCTTTATGAAACATGAAATCAGAGTTGAAGCTACGACGTAATCCAATTATTTACATATTTATAAATAATTATGGAGGAAGGTAGCATAATTATTGTTCTGCATAGGGTATCGGTCGATGGTGAAGTTTCGGAAACAATAATATACAGTTGTTTTTGAGAAAAACCAATAACAAAGTGTCCAGATGATAAAACGAGAGAACTTTTGTGGTTTGTCAGTTTTAAATACGCCATAAACTGTTATTTTCAATTTCTTGTATAAAGTAAATGCTTTGTGTTGTAAAATTAGTTAAATAGTTTATTAGTGTGAATTTGGTCGCTTAGATAAATACTTCCATTATCCTGTACAATAATTTTTCAATAAACAAATTCCATAGAACTAAAGCCAATAATTTTTACCTCGTGGGTCGAAAATTATATGTATTATTATTTTTATGATCGGGTTTCCGGCTGGATTTACCGGCGTATTCGACTTCAATCAGTCTCTTGGAGTGGGGATGGCGGGGTATGAACATCTGACGATAACGCCAGGGAGCACCAGCGGACGGTCCCAAATTTCGCTAAACCTTAGAATTCGTCGCATTCTCTTGATTATTATCCAAATAGTTTTTTGTAAGCATCAAAATTTTTTATTCGTGAAAATACACGGGGCCAACCCTATTTAAAAACTAGAATGTTGTTTTTTTCACTTTGTTACTTTTATTACTTTTATGTTACTTTATGTTACTGCTTATGCGCCTTGCGCTCTAGGCCTTCATGACTTCTGTGCCGCGCGTGTGTGTGCGCAAGACCGGAGATAACGGTTGTTGGCATTCGGTAAAAACCTAAGAAAGGAAACGCATGTGTTTTTTTGGTTTTGTGGCTTGTTAGTTTTGCTTTTATCAATAAATAATACAAAAATCTATGGTCCTTCGAACTCAACGAAACCGCAACATAAAATGGTCCTAATCGAACCGGATTGTACCGCCCAGCAACCAGCAACTTCACCGAGAAATTGTTGAAGCCACGAAGCAAGCGTAACCGCCGCCATTACAACAGGGCCGGACCGGGGACGCCAACTCGCCAACAAAATAACCTACACCCACGCAAACAAAAGTGAGTCCTTTCCAGCTTTCATTTAGCAATTTCCCTTAATTTCACGTGCAATTTTCGGAAAACAATAAATATGGCTGAAGACGCGAACGTCAAATTATTGACACGAAAACGGGCCGCTTTAAAAACAAAGCTTACTAACTTCAAAAACTTTCTTGACAAAAACACGCTTGATTCTCAAATCACACCTTCCTCAACATTTTTCTTGCAGGTAGAACAACGTAGTGAAGGTTTTAAACAACTCATAAGCGATTTTAACAAAATTCAAGACGAAATAGACATTACAGTATCGGAGGAGCTCTTTGCACAGCAGGCCAATGAACGAGAGCAATTTGAATCTTTATTTTACGAATTATTAGCAACCACAAGCCAGTTGTTATCGGGAAACCAGGTTCAAATTCCAAATCCGCTTCAAGTTGGTGCAAACGCTCAAAATTCACTATCAGACAGTGCTTCTGAAAGCTTTAGCTCACCTATGCTGCCGCAAAATGCGCAAGCAGCTGTAGAACAAACTACTGTTAAATTACAAGCGTTAAAACTCGAAACTTTCGACGGCAAGCCTGAACATTTCCCCGCCTTTTCTGATGCTTTTAAAAGTCTCATAGAAAACAATAGCAAGCTTGACGACTTATCAAAATTCTTGTACCTTAGGTCGGCACTTTCTGAAGAACCGCTTCGGGTCATCCGATCATTAGAGGTCACCTCCATTAACTATGCTACTGCTTGGTCACTTCTGAAGAAAAGATACCAAAACAAAAAGCTAATGGTTCACAATCACGTCAAAGCCATTGCTGATGCGCCTAAAATTCCAAAAGAGTCTTTTCAATCTCTTCGTCAGCTACTCGATGACCTTCAAACGCATTATCGTTCCTTGAAAAGTTTAGGGCAACCAGTAATGCACTGGGATAGCATGCTCATATACCTAGTAGTTGATAAATTCCCGTATCAAACCAAAAAAGAATGGGAAAATGAGGTTGAAGAAGCAAAGGAAGTTGATCTACCAACTTATAACGATCTCGTCAACTTCTTAGAAAAGCGCTGCAGATTGTTAGAAAAAATGACCAAGCTGCATAATGCTGATTCAGCGTTAAGCAAAAACAAATACGAAGGTAAGTTTTCAAAGTCTCAATCTCATGTTGTGACAAAGTATAACGCGTGCCCTTCTTGCAAAAATGATCACCCTTTATATGCATGTCGCTCGTTCCTGAGCATGCCTGTCGATAAAAGATTGGAGGAGGTAAACAAAATCGGAGTTTGTTCTAACTGTCTGCGAGAAGGTCACAAAAAGTCTAATTGCAGATCTCGACATTGCAAAAAATGTTCCAAATTTCATTCAACCCTCTTGCATAAAGACACCAGCATTTCTGATCAAGCCGAGCGTACTTCTCCTACCCCCTTAACTCTCTCGAACCATACCGTTCATTGCAACGCAGAACAAATTTTGCCAACCGCAAAAATAATTGTAATCTCGGAGGATGGTAAGCAAATTCAATGCACAGCACTACTAGATTCTGGCAGCATGAGATCTTATATGACCTCTCAGTTATGCAAAAGGCTTTCCCTTCCTACCATTCATAGCGACTTTTCAATCGCTGGCATTAATCAAACAAGGTCAAAGATTTCTTTCAGCACTTCTGCCAAGATAAAGTCAATTCATAGCCATTTCGCAGCGGAACTATCATTTCTAATACTTCCAAATATAACCCAAACTCTATCTGCTGCAAACTTCAGCATGAAATCGTTGACCATTCCACCTCGAATCGCTTTAGCCAATGTGGATTTCGCTAAGAGCACGCGAATAGACATATTGTTAGGGGTTGATGTTTTCTGGCAGCTCATAAAGGCTGATCAGCCCTACATTCACGAATATCCATACATCATCAACTCAGAACTCGGTTACTTGATCTCTGGTAGCTTTTCATGTTTAAGGAATCAAACCAATAATGACATAAGCTGTAATCTTTCCGTTTCCACGCTTTCGAAACAAATATCTCGTTTTTGGGAGCAGGAAGTCTGCGAAGATTCAGCACCCATTCTTTCTGAAGAGGAACAACTTTGCGAAGACAATTTCGTTAAGACAACTAAAAGAAATGAAGAGGGCCGCTTCGTAGTCACCATCCCGCTACAAAGCTCTCCTAGCGTCTTAGGCGATTCAAAACAAAGAGCGACTAAGCAATTTCTGTCTCTTGAAAAGAAGCTTTCTTCTAATGCCGCTCTTAAAACAGCCTATTCTGATTTCATTAACGAATACGAATCTCTTGGTCACATGGTCAAGCTTTGTCACGATGCCGATATAGCTTCTTACAGCTATTACATGCCACATTTGCCGGTTATACGCGAGCAGAGTTTGACTACAAAGCTGAGAGTCGTTTTTAATTCTTCAGCTCCCACTACTTCTGGAGTATCTCTTAACGACATTCAGATGAGCGGCCCCGTAATTCAAGATGATCTTTTCTCTATCGCACTTAGATTCCGCCGTTACAAGTACATTTTGTCCAGCGATTGTTCCAAAATGTATCGTTCCATCATTATCGATCCTGCTCAACGTTCTCTGCAAAGAATTGTATGGAGACCCGACCCTTCGCTTCCGATTGAAGGTTATGAGCTATGTACTGTCACATATGGTCAAAAGGCCTCAAGTTTCCTTGCCATAAGGTGCTTATTCGAGTTAGCTGCTTCTCACGAAAAAACACAGCCGGAAATCTCTAAAATCATACGAAGAGATATGTACTGCGATGATCTGTTGACCAGTATCGATTCCTTTGAGCAAGCTCGATATGTTTGTAAGACAATATCAGAAATTCTTCTATCAGGGGGATTTGTTCTCCGCAAGTGGACGTCGAATGAGCCACAAGTTCTTAATTGTGTCAATGATGGCAACGTATCGCAAATGGTATTAAACTTTCAACAGGATGAAAGCACTAAGACTCTTGGTCTATCATATGCTCCTCATTCTGACCAGCTGTTTTTTAGCATTGGTTTCAAAAAACATGCATCAATTCCTACCAAACGTGAAGTTTTGTCCATTATTAGTCAAATTTTTGATCCCCTCGGTCTTTTAAGTATTTGTACTATTTCTGCAAAAATTTTTATGCAACAGCTATGGTTGGCTCAGCTAAAATGGGATGACCCTCTAACACCTGATCTAAGAATCCAATGGGAAAGTTTCAGCAATGAACTGCCCATCTTAAATGATTTACGAATCTCTCGGCATGCAATGTGCCATCAGCCTTCTAAAATCGAGTTGCATGGATTTTCTGATGCAAGCAGGAAAGCGTACGGCGCCTGTATCTACGCTAGGTCAATAGATAGGCAGGGCAAAATTTCAGTTCATCTTCTCTGTGCTAAAACCAAGGTTGCTCCATTGAAGCACCTAACCATTCCCAAACTCGAATTGTCTGCCGCTGCCATACTTGCAAAACTTCTCAAAAAAGTGAAATCTTCTTTGGACTTGAATGTCGACTCTATATTCTTGTGGACAGACTCCGAAATCGTCCTGGCATGGATCAACTCTGAACCTTACAAGCTAGAGACTTTCGAAGCCAACCGGATCGTTCAAATACACACGATTTCACCACGCGAGCAATGGCGATATGTCCATACCAGCGAAAACCCCGGAGATCTGCTATCACGAGGCGTTAGCCCTCGCAAAGTTGCGAACTTAAAGCTATGGTGGCATGGTCCGGATTTCCTCTTGCTGGACGAGCGCCAATGGCCCAAGCAAAAATCTGTCTTCTGCCACAGATTTCAGGGAACTAAACCCACGACTCAAGCGTGCCTGTCACAAATTCCCATGTCAGGTTTTCCCTTTCAAAGATTTTCCTCTCTTTCAAAAATGGAACGCGTAGCCGCATATATTCGGCGATTTATTCAAAACTGCCGCGTCTCAAAAAATGTCCGCCAAACCAGTCCTCTGACAATTGTCGAATTACACGAATCTCTGCTATTCCTGATTAGGCTTGCTCAGTCAGAAGAATTCTCCACTGATATACAAGATTTGAAGGCTTCTAAAAGTCTAAGCAAATGCAGCAAATTAATTGCTTTAAACCCATATTTTGATGAGACCGAAAAACTACTACGAGTAGGTGGGCGTTTATCGAGATCTGATTTTTCCCACGACAAAAAACATCCCATACTGCTTCCTGGAAAGCATCCTTTAACCAAAGCGCTTTTTCTTAAGGAGCACTCCCGCCTACTGCACGCTGGACCACAATTATTGCTTTCAACCATCAGGGAGACTTACTGGCCTCTTGGTGGCCGGTCCTTAGCCAAAAATATTGTTAGAAGTTGCGTCTCATGTTTTAGGGCAAAGCCTTCTTCTATCAGCAACCTCATGGGAGATCTTCCCGCTGATCGCGTCACTCCTCACTCGCCCTTTACAATTGTAGGTACCGATTATGCCGGTCCGTTCTTAGTGAAAGACCGAAAAGGTCGGGGTGCGAAAGTTTCGAAAGCCTACATTTGCGTTTTTATCTGTTTTGCTACCAAAGCTGCGCATTTGGAATTGGTATCTGATTTAAGCTCAGATTCGTTTCTTTTAGCATTGAGACGATTTGCGTCTCGCCGAGGCATGCCTGCAAAGATCTACTCCGATAATGGAAAAAATTACGTTGGCGCGAACAACAAATTAAAAGAACTTGGTCAATTCCTAATCGATAACAATTTAACAGAATCTTTCAAAAACGAAAAGTTTAATTGGATTTTTTTACCCCCCTATTCCCCTCACATGGGTGGTATTTGGGAATCGTGCGTCAAGTCAGTTAAGAATCATTTGCGACGAGTAACTGGAAATTTAACTTTTACATTTGAGC
This sequence comes from Schizotus pectinicornis, assembly GCA_951805265.1. Taxonomy (NCBI): domain Eukaryota; kingdom Metazoa; phylum Arthropoda; class Insecta; order Coleoptera; family Pyrochroidae; genus Schizotus; species Schizotus pectinicornis. The sequence continues at coordinate 15,406,128 of OX638207.1, read as the reverse complement.
AGCTTAACACTCTACTTGTACAAATTGAAGCCATTCTAAATTCAAGGCCGCTTTGTCCGCTATCTAGTGATCCTAGCGACCTCACTCCTCTTACTCCCTCACATTTTCTACTGGGTAAAACCTTGACTACGGTTCCGGATCCACGCCTGACACACCTGAGGCCAAATAGGCTCGACACGTATCAGCACATCCAGCTCATTACACAGCATCTGTGGTCAAGATGGTCCAAGGAGTACCTCGCAGAGCTTCAGCGCCGCAATAAGTGGCAGGTTCGCCATCAAAACTTGAAGGAAGGCATGCTGGTCATTTTGAAAGATGACAACCTACCCCCTGCCAAATGGCGCCTCGGACGCATCCTCAAGCTGCATCCAGGAGCTGACAACATCGTTCGAGTCGTCACGCTTCGCACTTCCAGCGGTGACACCCAACGTGCAATAAACAAAATTTGTGTTTTGCCACTCGCGGCCTAGTGCAGTGAGTGATCACCTTTACTGAGTTTTCCAGATTGACTTTTATAGTACTCTTTGGAATTTCAAATTTATTTTATAACTTTACTCTTCCAACGGGGGGAGTATATGTTACTTTTATTACTTTTATGTTACTTTATGTTACTGCTTATGCGCCTTGCGCTCTAGGCCTTCATGACTTCTGTGCCGCGCGTGTGTGTGCGCAAGACCGGAGATAACGGTTGTTGACATTCGGTAAAAACCTAAGAAAGGAAACGCATGTGTTTTTTTGGTTTTGTGGCTTGTTAGTTTTGCTTTTATCAATAAATAATACAAAAATCTATGGTCCTTCGAACTCAACGAAACCGCAACACACTTTTTTAAGTCAATTTAAAAAAAAAAAAACTTTAATGGGTTAGCCCCCTGTATTTAACCATTTTTAAGATTCTGCGAAAATCTCAGTTAATTCGATTGAAAATTATGGACACTGGACGGATTCTCTTACCAGGGGGGGTGTAGCGGACTCTTAACAGAAGGAGTTAATTTTATTTTTTATTATTTTGCTTTTTCTATATAAAAATATAAAAAATAAAGTAAAAATACAATACAAATTTTAAAAAAATATCTATGTATTCAAAAGACCTAATTTTTGAAGATTCAATAATTGCATCTAAAATTCGTGACCTTCATTTTAAGACCATTTGACCTTGAAAAATCAAAAAAATTTGCCTGCGGCAAATCAGGATCAGTTGGCCCGCACAGCTTTTAGAAATTTTGGATCTGGCCCTCACTTAAAAAAGCTTGCCCATGCCTGCTCTAAGCGGACCAATTTTACAACAAAAGAGTACTCAGTTTGGCATTTCTTTGTGTTATGGCGCTGATTTTAAATGTTCCATGAGTTGGATAAATAGATTTAAACTAAAGCACAATATAAACGCAGGCAAAGTTGTGGAAGAGGCAAAATCTGTAAACCGAACCGTTACTGAAGAATAGTTAACTAACTCCTGGCCTCAAACAAAACATGGCTATGCTGATGATGACATTTTTAATGCAGATGAAACAGGTCTCTTTTATAAATTAACACCAGATAAGACTCTTAAATTCAAAGATGAAAAGTGCAGCGGGGGTAAATTTTCGAAAGAACGGGTAACGGTTCTAGTTTGTGCAAACGCTGACGGTTCCGAAAAACGAAAGCTGTTAATTATTGGCAAGGCCAAGAAGCCCCATTGTTTTACACACATAAAGTCTTTACCCGTAAAATACCGTGCAAATAGAAGTGCATGGATGACATCCATCCAAAAGTTCCTGATCTGAAAAATATCAATCTGGTATTTTTACCACCCCACACGACGTTAGTGCTGCAACCTATGGACCAAGGAATAATAAACCCTCTAAAATTTCATTTCCGAAAGGTGCTTGTTTTACATTTAATAGACGGTATTGAAAAGAAGAAAGAAGATCGTGTGACCCTTCTAGATGCCATTCGATTTGTGGATCGAGCCTGGAAGAATGTTACTCAAACCACTATAAAAAATTGTTTTAAGCATGCTGGATTCGTAGGGAAAATTAGTGCAGCTGAAGAAGAATGGCAATGAGATGGTGAACTTTGCATTTCATTAAATGCTGAAAAAGTCAACTTCCAAGAGTTTGTCAAAGTTGACAACTTCGTATGGACTAGTGGAATTTCAACCGAAGGTGTAATTGTTGAGGATGCTTACCAAAAATACAATTAGTCTGAGCGTAAAACTGCTGAATCTGACGAAGATAAACCAGCCCCAATACCAGAAAAAATCTCACGCCAGGAAGCCAAAAAGTACCTCACAAAATTGCACAGCGTCTTTGAATCTGAAACTGCTTTAAACAATGCTGAACAATCCTTTAATTTGATATTCAATCACTATAAGTGGTTTTATATCATTCAGGTGATTTTTGGTTTTGCTTTCAACTTGTTAGACAAATAACTATTTTAAACATGTTGCGCAGTGTTATTTTATTCGTAGCAATATTTATTTGTTATAATTTGGTGTATGTATTGATACACAAAACCATACGTACGTATCGACAATGCATTTAGTTATTTATAATTATTGAGTCTTACTGATTTTGTTCGAAGTTCTGTGACTAATTATTGTGCAACATTAAAGAAAAATTAAAGATGTAGTAGAATTTAATCAGAATGTTGGAGTTGTTTGAAGCTTCTCCATTCGGAAAACAATCGCTGTAATTATGCTGTATTGGCAAGCGCGCTGCTTGACCACGATTTTCATTACACGCAAAATAAGTAACCAGGTGAAGAACGAACAGCATTTGCGACCATAGCGATCATAATGATCTAGTGGCAATAACGTGAACTTAGTTCACTGACATCTAGGCAAACTTTTGGCTACACGCAAGTAATGTTGCCTAAAATTTGGCTGAAGTCAAAAATATTTTGAACATACATTTTAAACATGATTGCCGAGTGCTTATGCTAGTTTTTGGGTAAAAAAAAAATAAATGAAGAAAATAAGACGTAAAAACGTAACACGAAAATTTGACCATTTTTAGGAATTTTTTACGAAAGCGTAGTTAGGACATCGAGAAAAAAATAAAAAAGTTGAAATTTCAACTTTTTTCTTGAAATTTCAACTTTTTTCGTGAAATTTCAACTTTCTGGAAAAGTTAAAATTTCAACTTTTTTCTTGAAATTTCAACTTTCTTCTTCTTCGTTTGTATGTACCTATCTACATAGGCGATTTACATGGGAAATAACATGACTTTCCACTCAGTATAATAATATGCAGTAGGTACAATCATCATTTATTATATACTGTCGTTCGCAGTGTTATAAGACTTAATAATAATTAAGCACGTAAACTTTAAATATGTTTTATTTAAGAAATTGAAAAACACTATAAGTAATTATATCTACATAAAACTTAAAGGTAGCTTACTTTATGAACAATTAACATAATTTGTATTTATTGAGGCAAGTATTTTAAACAAATATTTGAATATAGTAAAATATGGTAGAAGTACCATCATTTAAACTCAAACAATATCCATCACCCAGGATAATTATTGTAAGTTGTAGGCAATGTCAACAAACACGCGCATGTGTGAGCAATTGGCAATCTAGAGAGCCCGCTAGAATTGTTGAATTTTATTTTAATCAGAGATCAGAGACTGCACCACTAAGATTGCACTAAGCTCTATAGGTTTCACCAGTGTTGCCAACATTTAGTTCTGTAAATTCCCTTTGTGTCGACAAATGTTTCCCTAGATAATGCCGGATTTCCACCAAGCGGACAGGACAAAAACAAAACACGAACTCGGTCCGTTTGTGACAGTTCGCGAACTGTTTGCGAACTGTTCTAGAACTTTTGGAGCGTTTTCCAAACTTGTTAGTCCGCGCATAGAGTTTTTACGAACACAAACAGTGTCCCGGCGAATGTCGGTAACTTCAAAGGGTCCGCGTGTTCTAGCAATGTTTGTCTGCTTAGTGTAAACGTTCTTGAAATTAAGACCAGTTTGTTTTTACTTTCGTTGTGATTCAGTGGTAGTCTAATTTGGTGCGTGAAGAGAACAAGTCGCAATGTCTGATGTAAGTAATTTATTTTATTATATCAAAATACACCTACAAACAGGTATATGCACTTCTAGAATACTTCTAAAAAATCATGGACAACGGAAGAAACCTCCAACCTAATTGAGGGCTACAGAAATGTTAATTGCTTATGGGATGCCAAACACGCCGACTACAAAAACAGAATTAAGAAAAAGGATGCTTTGATAGAACTAGGGAAAATGTGTAACGTGTCCACCGCTGAAGTTGAGCGAAAGTTAGCCAATATAAACTCGCAGTACCGAAGAGAGAGACGTAATTATAAAAAATATAAAAAGTCTGGAGCATCTTCTTCCTTTCGTCCTAAATGGTTTGGGTATAATTTGATGGCCTTTCTCCGAGATAAAAACAAACCAAGAAGAACAGAAGAAAGTGGACTTGATGAAAACTCATTATTGGAAGTAAGTATTTATTTCGTCCAAACTCCTCACAAAAAGATTTTTAATAGTATGCTGTTTTGCTTCGTCTTGAGACGAGGCGAGACGTCTTGAAAAATATTAATGACTTGAAATAAATTAAGTTAATTTTGGTAATCATTGAAATAATATTTTCAAAAAAAAATTTAAAAAAATAGGCCCATCTTTACCATTGGGATTTCCTAAACTATAATAATAAAAGAATATACAGCTTCAGTTAAATTGGGGCAAAGATGCTAAATTGTATGACCATTATTTTATGCTGGTACGAAAGTTACAATATTGGGGATACTTCCGGAGATATTCGAGAAAAATCGAATAGCAGCATTTTAGTTTTAAAAGATACCACCAAACCAATTTCACTTTTCTGTAGTCATTTTTTTCAAGTATATTAGAAAACACATTATTTTCGTCCAGGCTCCGTATAATAATAATAATATTAATATATGCATTGTGCTATAATTAACAATTGTAACACAAGTCTCTACTTAATGCCCCGACCGACCACGCCCACCGCTTGAACCGCCAGTTTCGCGCGACTCAGCTGGACGATGCAGCGCCGCCAAGCGTCCGGGGACTGCATCGTCGCCTCGCTCGTTACTGCGCCCCTCCGTAGATGGCGCAGCATACAATCGCCCGCTACCCTGTCCTCGGTATAATCCTATATATGGACAGGGCCTCGATCACCAAGGCAGTCCTCTTACTCTTCCAAACGGTGAGAGATTGTGAACAGTTTTGCGAAAGTGAATCAGTTCGGGTCTTGTGAGAGTTTGCGAACAGCCCTAACCCTAGTCCCAGTGGTTCGTCAGAAAAACTGCGGCAAACGGTTAGGAAAATCCACGTGGTTTTTGACCAATTCAGTCCGGTTTCGGCAGTTCGTCAGAATAGCTGAAGCCGACAATCAGAAGAATTTGCTTGTGTGCAAATCGAGATTAGAGGAGTTTGCTGTGTGGAGTCGAAATCGACTGCCAAGTTTTTATTAAAACTCGGCAGGAGATTGATTACAGGAACCAGCGATGGAAAAGTTAGCCACGTCCTCTGATAGCTGGTCTATCCAGGAGCTGAGGGAGATGATTCTCCATTGCAGTGCCCAGATAGAGCGGATGTCCAAGAGACGTGCAGAATCGGACAACGACGAAGAATTTCAGGCCCCCAGAAAGACCGCCCGCCCAGCCTCCCCTACAACCCCAATGGAAGTCGCCACCGGAAATCCGTTCAGCCCTCTGAGCGGAAACGAAGAGGAAGCAGAAGAAGAAGCAGAGGACGACAACAACGAACAGGAAATTGATTATGACCAAGTAAGCATAACACCGCGCATGCGCCAAACACCGAACACAACTAGGCCCCGCCCCTTAGCTGCCACGCGCACACACGAGCTCCCGGAACAAGAACAAGTTGACACCGACAACGCTGTAACTCGCGAACGAATTCCTCCCATTATTATGCGCAACAAGAGCATTTGGTCCCGCGTGTCCAACGATCTAAAGAGGAGAAATATTATTTACACGAAGGCTCAAGTAACCCACGAGGGGATTAAAATTAGTGTTCCGGACGCTGACACACATCGCGCGCTCACCGCTCTTTTTGACAAAAACGAGACACCGTACCATACGTTCACTTTCGCGTCGGAACGCAACCTAAAAGTAGTGATACGCGGACTTCCGGAAACGACAAATCCGGAAGACATCATCGACGATTTGACACAAGCTGGATACAGGCCGGTCAAGGTTGCGCCAATGATCCGAATGGACAAGACTCCAATGCCCCTATTTATAGCCATTGTTCCGCGCGAGTGTCGTAAGATTTACGACCTCACCACCTGTGTCGGCCTCCGCGTCAGAGTGGAGGCCCTTAGGCAGTCCAAAAGCAAAGGGCAATGCTATCGTTGCCAACTCTTCGGCCACTCCCAGAGCAAGTGTACGGCGCCTTTCAGGTGCGTCAAGTGCGGGCTCGGCCACCAAGCCTTCAATTGCCCCATGGCAAAATCAGATCCGCCGAAATGCGCAAATTGTTCTCTTGCGCATCCGGCCAGTTACCGGGGTTGCTCAGCCTACCCCAAACCAAAAACCTCCCTGGCTCCCATCCCAAAAACATCTCCGGCTCCCATTCCCAAAACCTCCGCTTGGGCCAAACCTCTGGTCCTTGCGGCACCAACCCTAAAGCCCTCCACCACCATCCCAAAACCGGCACCGGTGCCAAAGCCTACCGCGAATCCGCGCGAAAACTCCGGAAACAAGTATGCCAAAATTTCGGCCGCTCTGGCACAAATGCTACTTACTTTCAGCCAAACAAATGCAACAGACGACCAAACTAAAGAATTTGTCTTAAACACCCGCGTTATCTTAGACAACCTAATTTAATTCAGTAACTTTTTATGCTGGGCAAAATTACACCAAATTCCCTTTTGATTAGTTTTTGGAACGCGAACGGGCTTCCTAAGAAGAAACTCGAATTGGGCGAGTTTATGAACGAGCACGATATCGATGTCATGCTCATATCCGAAACACACGCGAGACCCTGCAACGCAATCAAAATTCAAAATTATCAGCTTTATCGTACCGATAGAACTACCGGGCAGGGCGGTGGAACCGCGATTTATATTAAAAATGAAATCGAACATCACGAACTACCCAATCCGGCCGCGATTAATATCGAGACAACCGCGATCAAAATCGAAACCACATCCGGGCCGATCAAAATTATTTCCGCTTACAAACCGCCGAACAATCCTATCCAAGACCTAGACCTCCAAGCCCTCTTCCCAGACAACGCCCCCACAATTGTGGCTGGCGACCTAAATTGCAAACACCACATGTGGAACAGTCGCACCGTTAGTAATAATGGCCGACTGCTGCATGACTTTACGCTGAGAAATGACATCACTCCCTTGGGCCCCCGAGAACCCACTCACTTTTCGACCCATGGGACCTCTGATGTCCTAGACATAGCTCTTTTGAAAAATGTTCCCCTACACCCTTCTATCTTTGCACTGTCAGCCCTTAGCTCCGATCACAACCCTGTGATACTCCAAATGGGCACAATTCCCAACGATCGACCAAGTCCGCTACAATCGGTAGCCTGGAAAGAATTCAAAAGCAATGTTGGTAATTCACTGGGCCCCGTTCCAATTATAAATTCAATTCCGGAATTAAATTCAACCGTCGGGCAGTTAGAAAACATCATTATTCAGGCAATAAAGTCAGCAGAATTCACAAAACCCGCGCAAAACAACCGTCCAGCTCTTCCAAATTTTATAAAAAATTTAATTCGTGACAAAAATCGGGCAAAACGGCGATATCAAAGGACTTTAGCTCCTTTAGATAAAACCGAATTGAACCGACGACAAACCGAGGTGAGAGACGCGCTCTCAGTTCGCGCCAATGACTCGTGGCAAGACAAACTCACTTCTTTAAACGGGCAAAATTCGAAAAGTCTTTGGAGAATGACCCGCGTTTTTAGAAATTCCGCTCCTCGCAAAATCCCCCCGCTTAACGGACCAACGGGACCCGTGTCCGCGCCAGTTGACAAAGTCGAACTCTTTGCAGATTCACTGCAAGAGCAATTCACCACCGACACGACCCATGCCGACCTGGGCCGTGTTGGCTTCATAGAGAGATTTGTTCAACAACATTTGGAAAATCAAGTAGAAAACGACGTCGGAAACGTCAATCCGATTACCCCTCAGGAAATTTCGAGTCACATTAAATTTTTTCACAAACGTCGCGCGCCAGGCCCAGACGGAATCACCAACTTGTCAATGAAAAATCTGCCAATGTTAGCAATCATGCATCTAACCGCAATCTTTAACGCCACTCTTCGGCTAGGTCACTTCCCACAAACGTGGAAAAAGGCGGACGTCATTCTCTTTCAAAAACCCGGCAAAAGTCCGAAAGAGCCCTCAAATTACCGCCCCATAAGTCTTCTTTCGACCATTGGAAAGCTTGCGGAAAGATGCATTTTCCATAGGCTAAATATGTTTACGACGGATCATGGCGTTATCCCCGACACTCAGTTCGGTTTCCGCGCACAACACTCGACAACACAACAAATCCTTCGGGTGGTAGAGCACTGTTACACCAGCTTCGACTGGAAATACAACACCGGGGCCGTCTTTCTGGATGTCTCAAAAGCTTTTGATCGGGTCTGGCACTCTGGGCTCATATATAAGATGATCAATTTGGGCTATCCGGGCAAAATTATTAAACTCATTCATTCTTTTCTTTCGGACCGTAGCTTTCGCGTCAAAATTGATGGTATCAGATCAACCAGTCGCCCCCTGGCGGCTGGGGTACCACAAGGATCAGTACTCGCGCCACAGTTGTTCAATATTTACATCTCAGACATGCCTCAGCCCGCGACAGTTGAGTTTGCTCAGTACGCCGACGACACCGCTATACTCGCGCGCGCCAAACATGCGTTCCAGATTTCAAATAAGCTCGAAAGAGCTTTGGAAAATCTGGAAACATGGTATCGCGAATGGCTCATTAACGTCAATGCAGCCAAAAGTACTGCAGTCCTTTTCACACGTCGTAACCTAGTAACACCGGATAGAGAATTGAGCATCTTTGGTGAGCCCATCCAGTGGCAGGCATCAGCCAAATATCTGGGGGTCACCCTGGACAAGCGATTGACGTTCGCCAAACATATTGAGACAGCCAGAAACAAGGCGCGAGGATGTATCGCCCAACTTTATCCACTGCTCTGCCGAAAGAGCAGATTGTCACCGCGAAGTAAATTACGACTTTTTACCACAATTATCAGGCCCATAATGACTTATGCGTCTCCCGTCTGGAGTCACGCAGCGTTTACGCATTTAAACAAAATTCAAGTGGTTCAAAACAAGTCCCTCAGATTTGTTTTCGACGCACCCTGGTTTGTTCGAAACAACCAGCTACATAAAGACGCGAGTATTAAATACATCAATGAACATCTCAAAGATGTCGCGATAAAGTTCTTTGCAACAGCAGCTGACCACCCGAACCTCCTCGTTCGTAGAGCCGTCGACTACGGCGAGGAACCACCCTATCGATTAAAACGGCCGAAAATGGTTTTAAACGGGTAAAACCATCCGCGTCAACTCGCGAACCGCGAACCGCGACACACGACATTGACTTAGGTTACACACATTTCCACACCGCGAGCGCTTTCTCCAGAAGATAACGGGGTGAAGGGACAGTGTCCCGGCCCGTCCGGAGGGGTTTTAGCCGGTTCAAGTCCGGCACTACCCAGCGTGATTGAACCAAGCGCTGGGTGTCCGAAGGGATTTCCCCTCCCTAAGAAAAAAAAAAAAAAAAAAAAAAAACCAAGGCAGTCTACAGTCACCATCCATTCGGACGACTACTAAGACGATTTCCTTGGCGGAACAACCAACCTACAATTATGGTGCGGCCCGTGTGCCCCGACTAATACAGTAGTTTCTCTTGTAACCGCCTGATGTATTGTTTTACTACTTTACTGAATAAATCGCTCTTACAACTGACGCCCAAACGTGGAGCCCGAAACCCACGGAGTAGTGCCGCAGCCCGAGTGCTCCACTAACCCCTCCAAGGAGACGACGACCAGTGCGCAGCCCGAGTGCTCCACTAACCCCTCCAAGGAGACGACGACCAGTGCGCAGCCCGAGTGCTCCACCAACCCCTCCAAGGAGACGACGACCAGTGCGCAGCCCGAGTGCTCCACCAACCCCTCCAAGGAGACGACGACCAGTGCGCAGCCCGAGTGCTCCACCAACCCCTCCAAGGAGACGACGACCAGTGCGCAGCCCGAGTGCTCCACTAACCCCTCCAAGGAGACGACGACCAGTGCGCAGCCCGAGTGCTCCACCAACCCCTCCAAGGAGACGACGACCAGTGCGCAGCCCGAGTGCTCCACTAACCCCTCCAAGGAGACGACGACCAGTGCGCAGCCCGAGTGCTCCACCAACCCCTCCAAGGAGACGACGACCAGTGCGCAGCCCGAGTGCTCCACCAACCCCTCCAAGGAGACGACGACCCGTGCGCAGCCCGAGTGCTCCACTAACCCCGCGCAGGAAGGTGACGAAGCGTCCCTGTCCTTAGACGAACCCGACAGTGCTCCAAGTGCAGCCAGTTCGTGTGTGCCCCAAGAGCGGCCAGTTCAGTGCGCCCCAGGTCATTCGAAGACCCAAAAACGTCACAAACACCAGTGCGGCGTAGCCCCCGGTTTACCATGGCTCTTACACCAGAAGCTCTGGAACAAATCTTGCGGCGAGTGACGCCCAACCCCCGCACGTGTCACATGACACAGTGCCCGGCCCGGTTCGACGGAACCCGGGATCCTCACCTAGTAGGGGCCTTCATAAGAAGCACAACCTTCTTCAAGGAACAGGAGAACATCCCAGATGGCAGCGCTCTCTCCGCCCTGGCCATGCTCCTGGAAGGTCCGGCCAACACTTGGTGGGAAGGTGCCAAAAACGGAGTGACGACATGGGCCCGAGCCATGGCCCTCATCCGCGAAGAATACGCGCCTAACAAACCTAGATACCAGGTTTTTATGGACATCTTCACCTCAGCACAGTCCCCCGATGAAAACACCGCCGATTTCGTCTCAGGCAAGCGAGCGCTGATCGCGAAGATCGACCCCCTGCCTGACGAGGATTACCAAATCGACCTCATCTACGGGATGCTGAAGCACGTAATACGAGACCGTGTCCCCCGCACCGAAATACAAACTTTCGCAGCTCTCTTGAAACGAGCCAGGGAAATAGAGGCAAGTCTCACCGAACGGCGGGAGACACGCAAGGCCAACGAAAGTACCAAGAAGGAACGAAGCTTTGGGAAAACCGAAGCGCCACGCCAGAAATGCGAATACTGCCGACATTACGGACACCTGGAAACGGATTGCCGAAAGAAGGCTGTCAACAACGCTGCAGATGGCACCACAAGAGGACCAGCACCTAATGGGCGTTCACAGGCTTGTTACGGGTGTGGAAAGCCTGGGGTATTCCGGAGGGACTGCCCAACATGTTCGCCAAAAGTTCCGGCCGTCGGACCACCAGGAAATCTGGGATTCTGCGCAGTAAATTGCACACAGCCCAATTACCGCCCGGCCGTCACAATCAGTGTTTGCGCCACAGAAGGTACGGCCTTCCTGGACACTGGTGCCCGAGCCAGCATTGCCGGTCAGACGCTGTACGCCCTCCTACAACAAACAGGGCACGTGTTCAAAGAAGAACAAACCGTGATCACCATGGCGGACGGAAAACCAACCACGTCCATGGTCAAGACAACCGTGGCCCACATCCGGTTGCAGGGGAGGACAATTCCCACTCGGTTGGTGGTACTCCCAAACGCTGAAAGCGCGAGAACCCTCTTAGGGATCGACTTCATAGAAGCTGCAAAATTGGTACTGGACCTCGCCACCCGTACCTGGCACTTCTCCGGGACACCGTCAACCTACCCCTTCGTGCGTAAAGACGAGGAAGATAGAAGCGCCTACGACGCTCCCCAACCAAACCGCCACGAAAGCTATGCGGAGATTGGGAGTTGTGGGCCGACGCCGCACATCCCATGGAGGGCCCCTGAGTTAATGGACGACCTAGAAAGACCTCAGAGTTGGTTTATGGCCCTCGACGCCTCGACGGCCATCGACACCGAATGGCCGGATCAATATCCAGAACCGAATCACCTCTTCCCGACACCGCCGGTCCGACACTACCACATTGGCATGATCGATCTGCGGCCGGACGAAGGGGTCCATCTCGAGCCGAGACAGCGAGACATCGTCGGAGAGATGTTACGGGAATATCACGATCTCTTCGGGGAAATTGACACCCCCACACCATATGCGGAACACCGCATTGACACGGGAAATGAAGCCCCGGTGGCCACTCCACCATATCGGGTATCTCCACATCGGCGTGAACAACTGAAGAAGGAGGTACAGGGCTTGCTCAACGCCCGCATCGTGGAGGAGTGTGAAAGTGCGTGGGCCGCTCCGGTAGTGATGGTCCCGAAGCCTGACGGGTCTCTGCGCCTGTGTGTGGACTACCGGAAGCTCAACGCCATCACCGCCACAGACAAATACCCCCTTCCCCGTATCGACGACCTACTGCACGATGCCCAACCGGGACATTGTTTATCGACGATGGATCTACGGTCGGGATACTGGCAAATTCCGGTCAGACCAGAGGACCGAGACAAAACAGCGTTCATCACCCCATTCGGGACGTATAGATTCGCCCGAATGCCCTTTGGGTTGAAGAACGCCCCGGCAACGTTCCAGAGGCTAATGGACCGCTTACGGACCGGATTGGGCACGATCAAGCTCTTCGCGTACCTAGACGACCTGATCCTGGCGTCCGGGAATTATGAGGCTCACCTGGAGGACCTCCGCCGAATCTTCGCCCGGATACGGCTCTTTGGTTTGAAGATAAACCGTCCTAAGTGCAGCTTCTTTTGCCGAGAGGTCCGATTCCTGGGACACCTGCTTTCCGTCGAGGGTATTAAGCCAAACCCCGCAAAGGTGGTCGCCATTATGGAAATGTTGCCACCAAAGAACTTGAAGGAACTCCGCACGTTCTTACAAACCTGCTCCTGGTATCGGAGGTTCGTGCCCAGCTACGCAGAAATCGCCTACCCTTTGACGAAACTCACCAAAGCTGCAGCCCCTTGGGAGTGGACCGACGAACAAGAAACCGCCTTTAGCAACTTGAAAAGCAAGTTGGCCACCGCACCGGTGTTGGGTCAAGCAGACGAGACAAAACCCTATACCGTCCGAACCGACGCCAGTGGCTATGCGCTCGGGGCAGTTCTCCAGCAGGGGGAGAAGGACAACGAACACCCCATCGAATATGCCAGCCGCCTGCTGATTGCCGCCGAGAAGAATTATACGACTACCGAACGAGAGGCCCTAGCCGCTGTCTGGGCCGTCGGAAAATTCCGTGGCTACATTGAGGGAAGTACAGTCACCATCATTACAGATCACCAACCCCTGACCTGGTTAATGAGTCTGAAATCCCCGACCGGCCGCCTAGCCCGATGGGCTCTACAACTACAACCATATGATTTAGAAATACGATATGCCCCGGGGAGAAGTAATGTCGTTGCGGACATGCTCTCCCGTCCGACAGACCCAGGAGGCAACCCCTCCTCCTGCGAAATAGCTCTAGTACGAGTTGATGTTCCCACCAGGGGAGCCCAAGATATCCGCAACAACCAACTGAAGGACCCCGAACTCAAGAAAATTTTGGACGAGTTCGCCGCTCCTAGTACCGATTTCGTCCGCTGGACCAGTCGCGGCTATATGGTTCTTAACGGTTGCCTTTACCGATATGACCCCGAGCAGGACCAAGACGACGCCCAGCTCGTAGTACCCGACCACGAACGAATTAATGTCCTCCGAGAATACCACGACGCCCCCACGGCTGGGCATTACGGAGTCGATAAAACGTACCAGCGTATCTCTCAGAGATACCACTGGGCAGGGATGCGCCGCGACATCACCCACCACATTCAGAACTGCATGCCGTGTCAGAGGTATAAACCCAGTAATTGGAAACCGGCAGGCCTCCTACAGACACCGGTCATGAGTCAACGATTCGAGGTCCTCGCCTTAGACCTCTTCGGACCCCTACCTCCCTCACCAGAGGATTATAGATGGGTTCTGATACTAGAAGACACGTCTACCCGATGGGTAGAGCTGTTCCCCCTAATCCAGGCCACTGCGCAGGCCTGTGCTCTAACCTTATTGAACGAGGTATGCCTACGGTACGGCATACCCCGAAGGATAATTAGCGACAATGGCACCCAGTTCACTAGTGCCATTCTACAACAACTCACGTTCGTTCTGGATATCGAACATAAGCTCACCCCGGTATATCACCCGGAGGCCAATCCAGTAGAGCGCCGAAATCGTGACTTGAAGACACAACTGGCCATTCAGCTGCAGGATAGTGATCATCATGGCGACTGGCCTTCCAAGTTGCCGGCTGTACGATTCGCCATGAATACGGCCCCCTGTCTATCTACCAGAGTCACCCCCGCTTTCTTAACGTTTGGCCGAGAACTACGGACATTTTCCGACATAGCTCACGATTTACGGGCCGTAGTGGAAAACGAGAATTTTGTGCCCGAGATTACTCCTCACCTCCGGAATTTGGTACATCACTTCCGCGAGGCCAAAGAAGCCCACGAACACGCCCAGGATAGGAACAAATATTATGCAGACCAAAGGCGTACTGAGCTCCCAGCCTACCACGTCGGTCAACTGGTGTTAGTAGACACCCATACCTTGAGCAATGCAGCAAAAGGATTCTCCTCGAAGTTTGCGCCCCGACGGGATGGCCCTTATACAATAACCGCCCTCCGAGGACCTGCTAGTTACGAGGTCGCACGGCCAGATAAACAGGATGAGATCTTGGGGGTATACCATGTCTCTGCGCTACGCCCCTATCGATCCGACGCTGACGCTCTGACCCCCACGCCCGTGGTCCCCATCCGCCGTAGAGGACGACCGCGGAAGCGCCAGCCCTAAGTAGGACTCGTGTATTTGAGGATCAGGCTTAAGGACGGGACGTTTCCTTAAAACCTGAGGGGGAGTTTGTAACACAAGTCTCTACTTAATGCCCCGACCGACCACGCCCACCGCTTGAACCGCCAGTTTCGCGCGACTCAGCTGGACGATGCAGCGCCGCCAAGCGTCCGGGGACTGCATCGTCGCCTCGCTCGTTACTGCGCCCCTCCGTAGATGGCGCAGCATACAATCGCCCGCTACCCTGTCCTCGGTATAATCCTATATATGGACAGGGCCTCGATCACCAAGGCAGTCTACAGTCACCATCCATTCGGACGACTACTAAGACGATTTCCTTGGCGGAACAACCAACCTACAATTATGGTGCGGCCCGTGTGCCCCGACTAATACAGTAGTTTCTCTTGTAACCGCCTGATGTATTGTTTTACTACTTTACTGAATAAATCGCTCTTACACAATATTGAAGCTGCCAAGGAACTTGACCTTTATCTGACACAAAATATTCACTCAATTCGTTTCGGATGTCCATTGCTTCCGTACATGCTTTCCTTGGTTTTCTTCGCAAAGGCGACAACGATGCCATATTTTGACATTCCTTTCTCCAGGCTCCTTCAGTCAATGTTCCGTTGTCTAAATCTTCTATATCGAAAGTACCGGGCGGATTATACATTGCTTTAGATGTAGTACTGCTTCTTAGATAGTTATGTAGATGCACACAGGCGAGCACAATTTTATCTGCCTTTTCCGGCTGTAGTAAAATTGGCTTACGCAATACACGAAATACACTTGCGAGAATCCCAAATACATTTTCTACTATTCTACGGGCTCGTGACAACCGATAATTGAAAATTCGCTGCCTCGACCCTTTTTCTTGATGTCCACTATATGGTTTCATTATGTTCGGAGACAATGGAAAAGCATCATCAGCTACGATTACATAAGGGATGGTCTTTGTTCTTCCAGGAAGGGCTTCTTCAGGGGGTATATTTAATGAAGAGGCCTCCATTAATTTCCGGAACGCGGTACTTTTGAAGACTCCTCCGTCAGAAATTCGGCCTTGACAACCGACATTAACATACATAAATTTATAGTTAGCGTCTACAATGGCAAACAGAACAATGCTGAAATATCCCTTGTAATTGTAGTATTCGCTACCACTGAAGTTCGGAGCTTCCACCATGACATGTTTTCCGTCCATAGCACCTATGCACAACGGAAAGTTCCATTTTGCGTTAAAGTCAACTGCAACTTTTTTCCATTCAACTGCAGTACTCGGTACCTACAACAATTTTAAATCTTATTGACCTTATTGATCTTAGTGACTGGATATATTGGCGACTTTTTGTATGTTTAAAAGTATGGCAATGATTAGCCACATGGTATACGCATGGATCTCGATTGCTTTTCTATAAGAAACTTTTGTTTAGGTAAACAGTGATACTTCTTCAGAAGAGGAAACCGAAACTGTTGACAATGTAGAGACATTAATTTCTACAGATCAAGATGGCCTCGCAAATGATGAGGATAATGAAACTGCTCGTGAAGTCCAACATGACAAAGGATCCAAAATCCCTCTTTCTACGCCAAAAAGAAAAGAAAAACCTGCTACAAAATCAACTGAAGTTCTGGACATGATGCGAAATATTTATCAGACGAGAAAAACAACTCCAGCTGTGGATGAGTTCCACATATTCGGGGAACTTATTGCCACAAAAATAAGGAACCTAAAAACTCCATATGCCAGAAGCACTATACAGGTAATATATATTTCTATGCATATTGACATTAAGGTAACTTTCGTTATCAATTCGAATTACTATCTACTTATTATTGTTTTCAGAATCAGATCAGCAACCTCCTGTACGAGGCTGAAATTGGTACATATGATGCACCATTATCACGCAACACTTTCAATTCCTATCCTCATGTGACTACAATTGAAAACAATGCGCAATATTCCAACCCGCCGAGTGTTGCAACAACAACTGGATCCTCTGGATACTCTGATGATCCGTCAGGTCGTGCGTCAGTTTCTTCCTATATCAACTTACAATCACCTGTCCACAATGAGCAGTTTCCGTTACTTTAAATGTTATTAATACAGTATACGTGGATAAATAAAAGCAATAAAGCATACTTCAACTATAATATGAACTCTATAATGTTTTTATATGCCTACCTTAACCGTGTACTTTAAAACTTCGATCAGTGCGTTACATACTTCTGGCACAATTCTTGATATAGATGGTACCGAAACTTTGAATAAATACATTAAACTATGGTACGAATCTCCTGTTGCTAGGAACCTCAGTGTGATGGCAAAACGTTCCTGTGCTGGGATAGAGTTTTTGTAGTTGGTGTTGTTCTTGCTAATGATAGGGCCAATTAAACATAACAGATTTTCAAAATCTGTGCTTGACATTCTTAAAAAGTTCTTGAAACTTGATCTAAGTTCACCTTCTATACTTATATCATCTTCTCTAAGATCTTGCAATAGTTCAGAAGTCACATTTCCTCTTTTTTGCCTTAAAGATGGCCTAATCCAAAAGCGACGTTTACTTTTGTTCTTGTTTATCATGAAATACGTAACTCCTAGCAAAAATAAATTTTCTTCATCTTGTTTTTTCAAATTTGCTGCGCGCCACATTTTCACAACTGCACGTCCGGTGTCTCTATGTAAACTGAATCAAACTTTAACAAAACATAAACAGTTTTCATTGATTTCTGTTCGTGACTGGTGTCCAACACCAAGTCCGTTGGGGACCCAAAAGTGTTGAAATATTTTCAAAACAAAACTGTTCGAATTTTTTGTTCAAACGGACAGTTCGTGTTTTGTTTTTGCCTGTCCGCTTGGTGGAAACCCGGCATAAGAGTTTTCATCCCTTGATTCAAAAATTTGTTATTTTTTTTCTAGTAAAAAGCGAGCGAAGCAAGCAAAATAGCGCCGCAGGCAAAAATTTTTATTTAAAATAAAATTACTCACAATAGGAACTGAAGTCAAACTTTCCTAAATAATATAATAGTTTCCCTAAACGGTTCCAAATTTCCCTAATATAGGGAAATTTCCCTAAAGTTGGCAACGATGAGTTTCACGTGAGTTTCGCTGTTTTGTTGACAGACTAGAGACTATCAAATCAAGTACGCCAACTGCCAACTTCGCAACATCATAGTTACTAAAAAGTTGAAATTTCAAGAAAAAAAGTTGAAATTTCAAGAAAAAAGTTGAAATTTCAACTTTTCCAAAAAGTTGAAATTTCACGAAAAAAGTTGAAATTTCAACTTTTTTATTTTATCCTCCATGTCCTAACTACGCTTTCGTAATTTTTTATACAGTAACTAGAGAAGATAATACAAAGAAAATTAGATGAAGCACTTTTTCCATATTTTTTCGTTCTTATAGTATTTTTACATTTTCTCCATCTCATAGAGGAGAGCTAATTCGTACAAACGAAATTACCCCAAAATTGACGCGTTTTGAGCATTTCGAACGGCCACCTTAAGAACAAGTTTAGGGACTTCAAAAAGAGAACGAAGGCTAAGGTCAGCGCATTCAAGCGCGAAGTCCGCAAGACATGCGGCGGCAACAATGAGGCTGCCTCAGTGAATCTCACTAAAACTAAACTATTAAGTTTAATTGAGAAGAAAAGTGTCAAAAGAATATGCTTGAGCTAAATTGCGTAACTTTATTCCACTGCAATTTAATGGCTTTATCCAGAAGATTGGTTTTTGATTACTTCTGTTTTTAATTCCCTTAGAAAATAGGTCTACTTAGGTACCTATCTCGCTTCAGTTGAGGTAATGGTGTTCATTTCCACAATACTTAGAAAAACATTGCATTACTGTATGTTGCTATTGACGACATTGGCTATTTTCTATTTTGATATTGTTATAGGCAAAATGAAACAATTCTCATCAAGAAAATTGATAGAGAACAGGACGCCAGAGAAAAGACGTCGTAAGAAAAAGATGACACCGTGGAAGAAGAGAACAGCCCAATTATTATATGAAGTAAGTAAGTCACCCAACAGCCCACGACGACGACGACATGTTACATCAAGAGTAATTTGGTCAATGGAAGAGAAGAGGTTCATGATCCATGTTCGGTACCGGTCATACTTAGTTTAATTTTAATTGTTAATCATAGTTGATAAGTTAACTTTAAACGTTCATTCAATAGTGGTAATTGCATAGTTCTTAAATACGCGTGGTTGTTCTCCATAACTTCCACAATATGTACACTCGTTGGTCGAACTCAGTAGGGGTGTAACCCATGTGGCGTTACCCCAAAGCTTGGACTCTGGGACAGACACTTGCAAATCAGACATCGCGCCGAGAAGTAGTTCGTTTTCGTTATCGTTATCGTGCGACATTGTTTCTCGGGTGTTGCGAACAATATAAGTGGAGCCAAGCAGTGCACCTGATGATCATCACCTAGGTAAGACCTCATGTGCACGAATTGTGGAAGCCCCCCTTATTGTCGATTTGTATAGTCACCGTCCTTCCAAGAGTTAATCCTTTTGATTAATTCAGATGGACAAAAGTACACTCGTGTGCTTGTGGTCCTTCGAGCCGGATTGTATCTCGTTGTTGACATAATAATTAGTCACACCTATGCAATTACCACTTTGTTACTTTTGTCGTAAAATTAACGAAATATTCGATTTCGTTCATTCGTCACTTGGTCGCTGTTTCGTATACATAGTTGTAGTTGCGCCTTGTGTTTCGTGGATTAATTAGGAACAATCGGTTCTTGATTAATTCCACTTGTCGTCGTCGCCAAAAGTGTACTTCATATCGTTTACTTGTTCGTTGATTTATTTAGTTAGGGCACTCGGTTCTAATTAAGTAAGTTAAATAGTCGTGGCGCATTGTTAACTTAAACATTCGGTTTAGTTAATTAACTTCGTCAATATTCGTGAATTAATTGAGAGCAATCGGTTCTTAGTTAATTCAATTTTTCGTCGTCGTTGTTGTGCACCTTTGCAGATTTGTCCAGTTTAAGTAATTAGAGCAATCGGTTCTAATTATTTAAATCTGTATCGTTGTTTCGTGTGGTTAACTAGAACAATCGGTTTTAGTTAATTAATTTCGTCTAGTCTCGTCTAGATTTACGGATTAATTAGGAACATTCGGTTCGTTATTAATTCCATTGTCGTTGTGCATATTGTTTGCTTCGTTGTTTAGTTTAAGGAATTCGAACACTCGGTTCTAATTACTTAAATTTTATAGTCGTTTCGTGTAGTTAACTCAACAATCGGTTCTAGTTACACGCTAAGAAATAATTTGTTGCCATATATACAAATGTGGACCCTTTATCAGCAAATCGTGACAGCAATAATTAGTGTCTGTTGTAACAAAATTATTGTGTTACTTCTTATGAAGTTGGGTCAACAACAATAAATTGTTAATGTGACACTAAATAAATTAAACAGATATTGTCACTTCAACAAAACTTTTTGAAATATTTTCTCTAATGACAAATACACAATTGTAGTACGCTTTCAAACATTGTGATGTTATGGAGGCCCAAATTTAGAATATCTTGCTGTTTAAAATGATCACAAATTTTGTTCTTTTAGCAAGCATTGCTGGACTGATTTGATGTAACATTTCCAAATGAAAATGTTACTAGAACTAGAATTACTGTTGGATCATTATTGTAGCTTCTAAGAAACTTATTGTAAAAGTGAACGCAAAAATATTAGTAATATTTTGTATATATTTACAACAGTTTATGTTGAAGTGGTATGGTTACAAATACAATAAACATCAATTTTACAAACAAATTAATTTTTATTAAATATTAAGTAGAGTAGGTAGGTATTACAGACTATAGCGCAAAGAAACATACAATTTATCCTTCTTTGTTGAAGTTATACATGGCCAATATTGAGGTAAATCTAACAATTTTTTTGAAAAACATTTTTCTGAATTCGTTATTTCTACTTCATAAGAAAAATAATGATCGATAAAATCTATAGTAATTAAGGAGCGAAACAATATAATGACTGTGTCAGACACTACATACAAACCGTTAATAATACCAAAAGTTGGAAAAATATCATTAAAATCTGTTACTAAAACCATATTTACTTTGTAAGTAGCGCCTTTATATTCCAGCCACTTAATACTATATACACAGGCGGATGTGTCTATATCAACTAAATTGTGAAAAATATTTTTTGTTTGATGAACTAAAGTCATGGCACCGTACTTGATATTTGCATTAAAAAAATTTTTAGATTGAAGATATTCTGCTACTTTTAACTGATGTTTGAGAGAAAGCGTTTGTAAGAGATTTTTTCTAGAACATGAAACATTAGCCGTAAGCTTCAATTCATGATGCTTGGATTCAAATCTCATTGACCACAGTTTGACTAATGGACCTGACATTTTTAAAACAGTTGCATAATGTGTTAAAAAGTGGTGTTTAGGTTTAAGAGACTCGTGAAGAAAATCATTGTATTTTGTTAAAAAATCTGCAATTGTATCTTTTAATAAAATGATGGAATTTGCATTCTGAGTGGGGGCTGTAACTATATCTACTATTTTTCTTAATGAAAGGTATGTAAGCCAAACTGGATGGTTTTCTGGAATCAAATCACCTATCAACAATCCAAAGTATCTCGTAAAGCACAACATTTCGGAAGCCGACATTTTTATTTTATTATTAGATAGATGTTCTTCTTTTAAAAGCGGTGGTCGAGGTTCAACTCCAAAATTAAAAGTTTGCATTCGAAAATTTAACTGGGTTAAAGAGAAAAGATTTAAATCGTTAATGAAAATTTTAAGTATTGAACATAATGTATAATTTGACACGCCTTCGAAAATGTCATGCATGATATCTACAGCAAAATTGTCCGAAAAATGAAACCCTTTTACGTCATTCCAGACACATCTTTCTTTTATTCCCGTCTTTTTAAAGTCATTTTCCACCAGGGATGATTCATAAGCCTTTTTATTTCGTAAAGCATGACTCTGTTCTGTATAAAATTGATTAAAATGTTGTTTGTGAATTGAGCAAAAACGACAGCAAAAGTTTGCCCCAAAAGTTTCCGCCAATCCTAGGAGCGCATTTAAGCCCAAATTGTCACCTAAAATAAGTCCCAACTGAAAATAAATGTTTTCGCTTCTACCTCCATTGTTCAGAATTTTAACACCATAAGTACTTAAATAGTTAATCTCCTCGATGAGTGGTTGAAATATTCTTCTAGTACCGAATGTCTTTCTATCGTCCGAATAAAAAAGCAGGGCCAAAAAAATATTTCGCAACTGCGCTTGGTACTGAGGCGGTATGCACGGAATCGATAAATATACTGACCCCAACTTATGTTTTCCGCTATGGGATCCAAGCGCATTGCCACATTCGAAGTCGTCGAAATAGACGAAAATAGGTATAACAAATTTGTCGCCATGGAGTTTTTTTTACTTTGCCATAATTCACTCTGAATAAAATTTGAAATAATTTTTTTTTCATTGTACAACTTGGTCATGTAAGACTTTACTTCTTGTAGAATATTGGGTATTGAAAAGTAATTTTGAAACACTTTTCGAACAGGCACAAATTTGATTATAGCATCTCTAGGTTCTAAAATGACAGCCCCGTTAATTTCTTTCTCAACAAGCTTTTGACCGATAATTACATCTCTGGCTTTTATTAAAAGTGACGAATTTTCTAGTGCCTTCAATCGCAGATATTCGGAGGAATAATCTTTAAATGGATTTTTGAAATTGGTAATAATATTGTTAAGGTCAGTCACAGCATTTTCATTTAACTCTGGAGTATTAGTAACAAAATGGCTAATTATTTTTTGCTGTAAAGCAGGCAAATATGTGTCTGAAATAAACGTATCGATATAATTTACGAAATTTTGAACCATATTTCTAGGTAAGACTGAATTGCTATACAGTTTACTAATAAAATTTTCAATTTCAGTTGTGACATCTGGCGAATCTGAATTATTATGCAAACTATTTACAACTTCTATAGTTTCAGAATTAAGAATTTCGATTTCTGTATTTTTGATGGCAATTTCATTATTGACGTTATTATCAATTAAAATTGGCAGTGGAGAAATATGTTTTACTTTAATGTGTTTCTTATAAGAGTTTAAGCAACTGAAAGCTCGTTTACAATCTGACTCTGCACACCTGTAAATATCAATGCTTCTCAAGCCGTGCACATGTTTTAAGTGGGAAAATAAAGGCGCTTCCGTGACAAAAGTTTTAGCACATTTAAAACAAATCATTGCAACACGTCAAGAAAACCAAGGGATAAAATGTAACTTAAAAACTAAATAGTAACGGAAGAACGTAAAAAAACTAACTTGAATAAGAATATTAAAATTAATACTTAACAATAATTAAGGAATAAAGACTTATTCAATCAAGTTTAAGTCAGAAATAAGCGTACTTACTGCGGTGTAGCTGTTATCATGAGTAGTAGAAAATTTATAAACGTATCGTTGTAAAAACGACCATACGTGAGCAGCATCTACCGGATATTCCGCACTCAGAACGTGAATTATTTTAAAACAAATGTCTATTCCTCTTAAAGCTGTTTTCAGCTTATATTTATGATTATTTACAACAACGTATGCTTGGATCTTGTCTAGTGGACCTACAATAACGACCATAGGCTGAAAGGACAGTTTGTAAACCGCCAGCCTCTCTTGACGAATTTCAATTGTCTGTTGCAACTCTTCAATTGAGTGAAACAAATAATTCAAGTAAATTATCGGCATACCAACACTCGCGTAATTTTACCTGTATGTGACAAAAAAATGCTTCTTGCACCTCTATTTTAGAAGGCTTGTATTGCCGTGGTCCAGAAGATTTTTTTGATTTTATCGGGCTCGTTGTCATAAGAAGTGGTAACAGGAGGAGAGCTAATGTTTGTTGCTGACCTTTATGAAAATAGTCTAAATTAGTAGGTACATATACATAAGAATTTAAAGTTGTACATACTTTCAGAAAACGTGGAGCGTTCATGGTATTTGGCAAGAAATGATGTAATACATTTTTCCTTTTTATTTTCAGCTAATGCAATAATTTTTCTCGCCACAGTTGGCCACTCATTAAAAAAATTGGTATCAGGATACATAAAGGAAAAGTCCAGCTCCAACTATAATGATAATAAAAATAAAAACTTAACATTAATACTGCAATATACCAAATTTACCAAAGTATACCCCGCAGGCTGTCTTAAAGCGGGATATTTCTGCAAGTATTCTTGAATTGTTGTAATTACTCTCAAATGTTTTGTCTTTTTCCAGTTATCAATAACTTGGTCCCAAGGGTGTATATTGTTTTGTAACCACAGCTCATGTTCCGGATCTTCCTCTTGTTCATCTGCAGGATTGGTGGAGCTAGAGCTCCCAGGAAAATCTGAAATTTTTACATTTGCAAAAATTGTTAGATCTCCTTACTTTAATAGTTCTACTTACTAATTACTAGCGGAGACTTTGAACTCTTTTTTATTAGTCCAATCTTCCGGTATAATCTTCTCTTGCTGACATATTTGTCCCAGAGAATTCCCCTAGCACTAGCAATTGCACCTTCAATTGTTTTGCAATAGGGTACGTAATATGTTTCACCAAATTCGCCGGGAAATGTTAACGTAATATCAAACGCAAGCTCCTTAAATCTTTTTGTAGAAATTCTGAAAATTATATTAATAACCTCTAATTAAGACTTCTTTTCTTATTCTAAGAGTTTTTTACCTTGTGTCTGGGTCGTCCTTTAATTCTTTTTCAATTAGGAGTTCACCTAGTAAACATCTATTTAATTTTTTTAAGTTTTTAAATGATTCAAGCACTTCTACGCCTCTAACTTGACTTTTTAAGTAGCCGTAAGTAGTGGTGCCTTAATTTATTGGGAAACCAACATTTCCCAATGCTGGATAGTGCTGATAGTAGCCACTCTCTACAAAATGATAATTATTTTACTATGCACTTTTCTTCACAAAGAAACTAGAGAGACTTACTCAAATTGTGTACAAGTTGGTACGTCGAAATATCAGATTCTGCATCACTGGTGATACTTCCTGAAGATGATGTATCTGCCTCTAGAGCCACAATTTGTACGTTGCTCACGGCGTGATAATTTAAAATATTTGCATTCTCTTCAATAGGGCTGCTGGTTATTGGAAACTAAAATACATAAATGGAAAATTAAGAACATTAAGAACAGTCAATGGTTTTATCTTAAATTTAATGATTTCTCTTAACAATACCAAATATATTCATTAACTCACGTAGGTATACCTACACTGAAACAGGCAAAAAAAATATTGAAACAGAAAAAAATGATAGATGATGTATGTAATTTAAGAGTAGAGAAGATGTACCTATAATCTGTAATTGTTTACAAAGCTTAATCGTCCTTTGTGAACAATTTTTATTTAATGCTATTTGCCGTATATACATATATAGCTGCACCATGTGGAAAGTGGAAAACATATACTTATATCAGAAAGTGGTAATGAAAAGTAGACAATTTGATCATAAGGTACATTACCTTGAGATTTTTCATACTTGAGTCTAATTCTAATTTAGTCTAATGATTAAGAATGACCTATACAGAAATGCAACCGAGTGGAAGAAATGTTTTTATGGTAATTCAATAACAAAACGAGAAATGGGAAAAAATTACCTCATCCCGACTACTTTCCTTCAAGGCCAGAAGTTTTTTAAAAAATTTGTATCTTAGACCCACTGAGGGAATTAGCTCCTTTAACATGTTTTCCTCCATATTTCGAAATACCTCTTCGTCGACATGGTTTTCTAAGAAATACAGGAAATAATCAGCCATAACATCATTTCAGTTCGGAGGCAAGACTATAACGACGTTTAAGGATTCAAATAAAATAACGATGACATAATGGATTATCTTGAAGACTCATTGTAACATATTTACCTTCAAAAATGTTGATGTAGTCTCCAAATCCCCAAAGTGATAGGGTTTCTCGAACAAACTCACACATTTTACCATTTAAACTTACTAACCCTCGAACAGCTACTTACACGCTGCAACAGGAAAATGTGAACGACCAAACTAGCGTCAGCGTCTGCAGATTCCCGCTTTGTTCAGAATTAATGGCAAAATAGCCAATGAACAAGTGTATTTCGAGATCACGTGTCAAGTGTTCTACGTGACAAAAATAAGTTCAATAAATATGGGTAGACACACTTAAATTGTTGTGTGTATACCAACAACTTATGTTACAAACTTTATCAGGCTCAGCCACAACTTGTTGTATCATCAACATATAGCCGATTGTTACTTCACTTGTAGATGCTTGCAGTTAACTTTACACCAAAGTAGGTATTCTTAACAACTCATTATATTAGGTTTAACAATTATGGGTTTAATAAAAACAACTTGTTAAGTTGACTATCAAAGATTGATGGAACAACAAAACATTTTAAATAAGGTAACAACAATGTTTATATGGCGCAACCAAATCATATTAACCAGTTACATTATTGTTAAAAATACAATACCATTTTTTAGCGTGTAACTACTTCGTCTAGTTTAATCTAGATTTGCGGATTAATTAGGAACATTTGGTTCGTAATTAATTCCGTCGTCGTTGTGCATATTGTTTGCTTCGTTGTTTAGTTTAAGGAATTCGAACACTCGGTTCTAATTACTTAAATCTTATAGTCGTTTCGTGTAGTTAACTCAACAATCGGTTCTAGTTAACTACTTCGTCTAGTTTAATCTAGATTTGCGGATTAATTAGGAACATTTGGTTCGTAATTAATTCCGTCGTCGTTGTGCATATTGTTTGCTTCGTTGTTTAGTTTAAGTAATTCGAACACTCGGTTCTAATTACTTAAATCTTATAGTCGTTTCGTGTAGTTAACTCAACAATCGGTTCTAGTTAACTACTTCGTCTAGTTTAATCTAGATTTGCGGATTAATTAGGAACATTTGGTTCGTAATTAATTCCGTCGTCGTTGTGCATATTGCTTGCTTCGTTGTTTAGTTTAAGTAATTCGAACACTCGGTTCTAATTACTTAAATCTTATAGTCGTTTCGTGTAGTAGTTTCGTTTTTTTAGCGCGGAATAGTTTAGAACAATATCGGTTCTAGACAATTCCTTTGTATTTTCGTCGAATTTGTATTTGCTCAGCAAGCGGTCACCCGAAAGAAGGGAAGTAATAATTCAGTAACATCTGGTCTAGGTCCTTTGAAATCGGTAGGCCTATTAGTTTTTGTCGGTTGTTAATTTGTCGTTGTTACGCCCTTCGTTCTAGAGTGTCGTTTAGCCATTATTGTCGGAGCTTTAGGTTCAGAGTTATTGTATTACAACTAGAAACTGATCATGGCAACCAAATACAAAGAAAATCGGGCCGTTCGCGAAAGTTTGGTAAACCAGTTGAAAGAGACTTTTGATCTCGCGGAAAGCGCCAAGGAAGAACCATCGATGAGAGCTTTGTTCAAACGAAGATTTGCTCGCGCGCAGGTAGCATTCGACAAATTCGAAACTGTTCATGGGGCAATCCTGGCGCATATATCGGGATCGGCAGAGCCGGATTTTGCCGCCGAAGAAGAGATTCGCAAGTCCTTTGACAAATGTTTTTCGGAGATCGAACTTTGCTGCACAACTTGGTTTCCGGAGATAACTCGTGAGGCTCTAGTCAATACGCCAAACTCGTCGCTATCGTCCATGTCGAATTTGAAATTGCCAAAGCTTGTGTTAAAATCGTTTGACGGTAATTTCGCAGAATGGACTGTTTTTAAGCAATTTTTCGACAGCGCGGTTCACGATCAAGTGCACCTCGCGAATATTGAAAAATATCAGTACTTGATAAGCTCGCTAAAAGGTGAAACGCTGAGTCTGATCAATTCGCTTACGCTTTCCGACGCGAATTACCCCATAGCATACAAGACGCTAACTGAACGCTATGAGAATAAGCGTAAGTTAGCGTCGTACTTTTGGTCCAACATCCAGAATATCCCGCCAAATAAATTCGAATCCGCGAAACAGCTGCGAGATACCCTCGACAAGTTTAGGGAAAATCGGTCGGCTTTGAAGGCGTTAAAGCTCGCGGACGTCGAAGATTTTATGTGGGTTAATTGTTTGTTGGACAAATTGGACCAGGACACTCGACGGGCATTCGAGTCCGACTTTCGCAATACAGAGGCTGCGAAGGTACCAACCTTCAATGATTTGTCGTCGTTCATTGAAGGACAGTGTCATGTACTGGATTCGGTCAATTCCGGTAGCTATGGTTCAAATTCGCGTGGCCATCCCATGGCTTTGAAACCAAATAATTCGAAACCGGACACCCCTAGTCGCGCTGCATTTTTTAGTAAATCGTCTCCATGCGTCAATGAAGAATGCAGCTTTTGCAAGGGTTCGCATTTTGTTGCAAATTGTCCTGACTTTATCGGAAAGACACCACGCGAACGTTTCGACATCGCAAAGGACAGCAACTTGTGCATAAATTGCTTAAAATCGTCGCATCGAATTCGCGATTGTGATGCGAGGCAATCTTGCGAGGGGGCGTGTACCGGAAGACATCATAAGTTGTTGCACTTTCGTAAGACCCCTCAGGTCAAAACTGGAGACCCGGTGGTCGTGTTGAAAACCACAATAGTGGACCCCCCGTCAACAGTTTTATTGCCAACCGCTTATGTACGAATACAAGACATATGCGGTACTTACCATGACATTCGTGCCCTCTTAGACACTTGTGCAGAGGGCAGCTTCATAACAAAAAATTGCCTTAATCGTTTGGGTATTTGTTATAAGCCATCGAAAGTGACCATACACGGGATGGACACCAGTTCTGCCGGTATGACGTCCCCTGGAAAAGCCTTGTGCACAATACGTGCTAGCAATGATGCAAGCACAAAAAAGGTTGTAAATTGTCATGTTGTGCCCAAAATTGCAAGCGCTACCCCTGCGATTGGTGTCGATCATTCGAATTGGAAGCACCTGACTACTTTGAATCGGGGCCAATTCAAATGCTTCTCGGCGGTGACGTTTACGCTAGTTTGTTGCTACCGGGGTTAGTGCAAGGGCACTTGGAACCATCCGCGTTTAATACGATCTTCGGATGGGTCGTTAGCGGACCTTCTGGTGGCCGGGCTGGCAAAAGAATCTCAACGTGCTTCACACGTGTGAAGGCTGAGGTTCGAAGAGAAGAAATAGAAAGGGTGCCTCAAGCTGAGCTTCAATCGACAGCTGATGTAAATCGCGAAAAACCATTTGTGCTGTCGGTCAATAGGGCTTTAAATCGGTTATCGCGTTGGCAATTGCTCCAAAGGATGCACCAAATGGAGTATTTGCACACTTTGCGACAGCGAGCTAAATGGCATAAACCGTTGAACAATTTGTCTGTGGGACAACTGGTGCTCGTTAAAGGGGAGGATCTTTTACCATTGCACTGGCCTGTAGCTATAATTGAGGCCGTGCACACCGATAAAGACGGCGTCGTTCGCGTAGCCACTATTCGGACCGCAAAGGGTAGCTATCAGAGACCCGTTGCGAAACTATGCCCTCTCCCGATTGAGTAAGGTGAAAAATGCATCGCATTTTTAGCGGCAGGGATGTTCGGTACCGGTCATACTTAGTTTAATTTTAATTGTTAATCATAGTTGATAAGTTAACTTTAAACGTTCATTCAATAGTGGTAATTGCATAGTTCTTAAATACGCGTGGTTGTTCCCCATAACTTCCACAATATGCACACTCGTTGGTCGAACCCAGTAGGGGTGTAACCCATGTGGCGTTACCCCAAAGCTTGAACTCTGGGACAGACACTTGCAAATCAGACATCGCGCCGAGAAGTAGTTCGTTTTCGTTATCGTTATCGTGCGACATTGTTTTTCGGGTGTTGCGAACAATATAAGTGGAGCCAAGCAGTGCACCTGATGATCATCACCTAGGTAAGATCTCATGTGCACGAATTGTGGAAGCCCCCCTTATTGTCGATTTGTATAGTCACCGTCCTTCCAAGAGTTAATCCTTTTGATTAATTCAGATGGACAAAGGTACTCTCGTGTGCCGAAAACAATCCAAACATTTCAGAAATACATTGATTCCGACCGGCTACCTTCCAAAATATTCTATGGAACGCCGTTTTACAATTTATTTCCTAATTTGATCCAGAAACATTATATAGAGTAACATTTGTTTTAAAATCAATTCTAATGTTTCTCGAATATCTTATGTACAATATGACTGTTTGATTGACAAATTTTGCAAATATAATATGTTTGTCGAATAAAACTGATTCATGTAAGTAATATAGAGCAAATTATGCTTTATATGCAGCTTATAGTAGTTTTGCAATCTAAACAGTAATAGGCTATATATGCCCGTGCACTAGGCCGGCGCGACACTATATGTATTTCCATCAAACCTTCAGCTTGTAGTTTCATTTCACTTTCACTTTTTAAAAACGAAGTTCGTGCATTCTAAATTATAAGTGGCGCAGTCGGTAGGATTGTCTAACAAACCCTCATTTTCGGTGAACCTATAGCGCATAGTGACTTTTACCGTGTGGCTTGGCGAATTTCTATTCCTCATAGACAATCCGAACAGAACCAAATTCCAGAAGAACGAACCTCGATAAACATGCAACAAACTGACAAACATTTGGAGCGACTTCCTCAGGAAACTACCCTAGGACCTCCAGCGAATGTACAAGGCATTTTGGTGGTAAGTCGTAGATGTCAGACGCGGATTCAGATTTAGATTCAGTTTTGGAAGAGCTAACTTATCTCCCAAAAAATCGATCGAGATCCCGATCCCCCATTTCAAAAGTACATTTGAACCAATTAACGAAAACCCTTACTGTCTTACTGGTAGTCAGCCAGGCGCAGCAGATTAACTAGCATTTAAGATGGAGTATTTAAGCATTGTCCCAGACTTTTCAGGTAATCCTGGCATGTTGACGGAATTTTTGGCAACGAGCGAACAGTTAATAACATATTTCTATGACAGGGCCAACGTAAATACCTTTCAAAATATCTTGCTTTTAAAATCTATTAAAATATCTTGCTTTTGAAATCTATCAAAAATAAAATTAAGGGTGATGCCGCCGATAATTTGGCATCGTACAATATAGTAACTTGGGCAGATTTGAAGAATGCGTTGCTAGCGACTTATGCAGATAAGCGCAACCACCAAACTCTCGTCCTCGAACTATGTAACATTAAACAGGGCAATCTAAAACCGTTGGAATTCTTCGCCAAAGTGCAGAATAATCTAAACCTGCAAGTATCGTACTTTGCAACCCACGCGGCGAACGCCGCTGAAACTGCAGAAAGTACTATCTTGGAGTTCATACCAGAAATTAATCAATACTTGGGCGCTTTCTCGAATTCATAAACGTTTAGATCCAGCTGTCAACGAATTGAAAACACCCAATCAATTAAAGGAATATTCTTATTCCAAGAAGACATCCAGTGCCAATATTACATTGGTAACCAACAGCTATAGTTTAACGACAACACGACTGAACAACACTCCTCATCATCGAAAAATTAGACTTCAACACCCCGAAGATAAAATGGCAACCTCTACCGAAACTTCAAATAGAATCGGTCCAATTATCAAAACTGAATCGGTTATTGTATAAAAGAAACAAGTCCGCATTTGACAGAAAACAAACTAACATAGACGTTTTTGAAATCTTCGGTCAGCGAGTTACGTGACCGCTAGATGCTGACTTTATGGGAACATCCCGTCGTCGCCGCCGGCGCTTGGTCAGCATGTCATAGTTCATAAATAGATGTGTTGCACTTAGAATTAGTTCAGATTGTTTTTGTATTAGATCATGCTCTCTTGGGTTCTAATTTTGTTGTTCCGTAGTAAAATTAAAATTTTTAAAAAGCTATTTTTATTTGCTCGGAAATTAACTGGCGCAGTCGGTAGGATAGTGAAGGGCAGTGTTTGAGTGCATATCAAACCGGAGGAACAAGAATCGTCCTGCAAGACCCATCTGTTTCTACAGAGAATTCGCTATCCCAAGAAAAACCTACCCCCAAGAGAAGACTCATCGTCGAAGTCTCATCTCCTGGTAACGAACAAAAATCGTCGTGACCAGCCGAAGGACGAAATGCTCTCCATCGTCATCGCGACGTTACTGTGAGTCCTTTCTCCTTTTTGCTATCTCCTAATTATAGTGTGTTTAATAATTTAATTACGGCTTAATACAGATCGTATAAATAATTTTATGTCAGAATCTGAATCTGAAATCGACACCCTTATAGAAAGAGTCAGTAAGTTAGTAGTTGATCCAATATTAAAATAAATACCGTAGTAAAACCTTTTAAAATGAATACTCTAAGTCAAGGAACAAAAAATCAGCCAGCAGAACCTTCCCCAAATAAACTAAATTACCAACTCTTAAAGTTGTATATTGACACCATTCCTAATTATGATGGAAATCCTCACACGTTGGAAATTTTTATCGATAATTGCGAAAACCTAATTAGAACTTACAATGACCCAAATGATTTGCACCTTTGTAATTTTATTTTGAGAGCACTCATCGGCAAATTAACCGGCAGAGCTCTTATTTTAATAGGTTCGCGAATAGAACTACAAACATGGTTAGAAATAAAAAATGCGCTGACTCTCAGTTTTGGAGACCAGCGAAACATTGATTGTTTGGTGCAAGATCTTATCGTTTTGCGCCCAGAAAGAAACGAAACCCCTATTAGTTTTGGAATGAGATGCCAAGACGCTAGAAGTTTAATTATATCTATCCAAATTAAATAGTTTAGGACTGTCGAACGAGGAACTAAAAATTCGCCTTAAAAATTATCAAGATTTAGCATTGAAAACGTTTATTAGAGACCTTTCCGGCCCAATTCAAAACAATGTGCGTTTGCGTGACCCAGATAGCCTGGAGTCTGGTGATTGAAGAGGAGAATTTTCTTTATTCCTAACAAAGAACCAATACGCTTAACACTCAAGCTTCTTTTAAACCCTCGCAACGTATCACCCCCACAAGATTTAATAATTACAGTTCTAATTCACAAAATTACCCCAGACCAAACATGCCAACGACCCCCCAACATAACTTTGCACGAAATTTTAATAACCAACAGAATTTTACACCTCACCAACAAAATTTTGCCCGAAATTTTAATCATCACCCAAATTCGTCACCTCAACAACATTTTCTTCGAAATTCCATCAGTCAACACAATTGGCGTCCGAACAATAATTTTCCGACCCAAAAACACCCTTATTTCCAACAGAGACAAAGTCAAATAATTGGAAATGAACAAAATCATAGATTTAATCAAAATTTTAACCGTCCGACAGGGCAAAATTTCAATCAATTCAAACCTGAGCCAATGGATACTTCATCCAGCAACTCGCGTATTCCCCCAAAGAAAAATTTTACCCACACGGAACTCTTTACCCAAAATATAAGCGAAAATTATCAATTTGAAAATCCTTCTGAAAACACCATGCACAACCCCGAGAACTACGGTAGCGATTATTACGAAAATTCAGACTACCCCTTTTATGTAGATGAGAACCAACTACAACCTGAGAACTATCAATCTAAAAATTATCTATCATCAGGTACCGAAATTGATGGAAATGCTGTCAGCAGCATCTTGTCGTCGGGACTCTCGACCTGATCCCGACCACACGCGACAGCAGGCGACCCGGTCTGCGACGCTGGACGAGGCGGTTCTCATCTCTCATCAGCGAAGTCGAAGTCGAGCAATTAGTGTTTGAGCGCGCGATCAATACTGATCAATTGTAAACGGAGATTCTTAATATAGCGAACTGTAATCTTTCTTTGGTTTTATTCTATTCATATTTAACATCAGAAGTGGCATAGTGAACTCTGTGGTCTGCGACCTGCTCCATCCAAGTGGTTGGTGATTAAAGTGATTCGGGCGAAGAACAATGCCGAAAGAGCCGAAAGAGCACGCGAGATCACGTCGCCGATCACGTGATCGGGACGCGAAGCGACGCCGGGGACGCCGTAGCCCTTCGCCGTCGCGTGGGCGTTCGAGGGAACGACGCTTCGCTGTCGCCCGGACCCGGAGTTACTGGACTCCATCAGCCGGAGCACCGCGTGGCGGTGGATTTTGAGACTCGCCCTGCATTGTTTGCTGGAGGACGGGCCACCAGTACTCCCGAGATGAGCGTCCCCATATCCGATCTTTCAGAGGCGATTGTCAGGGGTATGGATCGTGTGGTAGGTCAGTTACAGAGGACCAACGAAGGGCGTCACGTGAGTATGGCCACGTCACTGTTGCAAAACATTGTGGGCGAATTTGACCCCCTGTATGTGGATGTGACGAAATGGATAAGTCATGTTGATGAGTACGCGGCAATTTATGGCTGGGACAGCAAAACAACCAGTCATATGGCACTTAGTAAGTTACGGGGTACTGCAGAGACATGGTATCGAGGTTTAACAAGTCACTTGTTCACGTGGAAGCAATGGAGAGATAAAATTTTGGCAAATTTTCAGCAAAAACACAATTTGCATGCATGTATCAAAAAAATGATGTCTTGTACCGCAGATAAATTTGACACGTACTACGAGTACCATTTTGCAAAACTAGCACTCATCCATAAATTAAAACTCCCAATTGCTGAAGTCGATCAGGTAAATCTTATCCTAGGCGATATAGATGATGAGCAGATAAAGCTGTCCCTTGAAACCTCCAATATTGGTACGCCGGAAAATTTAGCGTCGCAGTTCCGAGCTCTAGACGAACAACATTTTGGTAAGTGGCGGCGGTCGGGTGATTAGCGTTCTCGTATTTCATCAACACCGGCCGTACCGGCAAGTAATAAATTTCAGGGACCTGCCACAAACTGACAAGACGAAATCTGCAAACCAGTCTTGCTTTAAATGCGGTGCAGAAGGGCATTTGCGTAGGTTTTGCCCTAACAATAGCAACGATCAATGATCATCTGATAAACGCCCTCGGTTACCCATTCATTAAGCCCAAACATGTTAATTTTCTAGGCAATAATCCTGTTATAATATTTTTATAATTAAGATTGAAGGAGAGCCTGTGGGGTGGTCGGAGAGCTTGTGGGGTGGTCGAGAATGCATGAGAAACAGGAAGAGAGGGCGGTACAAAAGGTAATAAAGTGTTAAAGATTGAATGAGAGCAGGATGCTGGATGACAGGTCAAACTGGCCAGATGTAGGGCCATATGTGGTTCGCAGAAGTCGCCTACGTGACATTTGCAGGTCTGGTCAGGTGAACGGGATTGGATGAATGATTTTAGCCGTTTGCTTAAGTTTGAATGTGATTGGATGAGATGAAGATGAGGTAGGGATGATTTTTGCATGTTGGGGTTGTTAGAGAAAATAATCGGGAGTTGCTGTACGGGAGCGGTTGTGTTTGGTTTGAATAAAGTGAAGTTGAAGAAATATTGTCGTCTTATTCATCCTGACAAGTAAATAAGGGCGACGACTACACACACAGAAGGGTTGAAGAGTACAGTGACCGACCGTCGTTTGTCTCTGTGTGTGTAGATATATAACAGTTTATCAGAAGTGGGATTGCGGTTAATTACAGGGGTAATTCGTAATTAACCGACTAAGGACTTTGCAGTTGTGCGGGCGAAAAGTAAGTCGCGAGTTTGTTGTATTGAAGTAGTGCTGTTGTGTTGTTGTGTTGTGGTCAATACCACAATGGAGCGAAACCCTACCAGCGGGTGGTGGCTCGTGAATGAGGTCGAAAGACGTGGGGCTGAACAGGCCGAAGATCGATGGGCTACTGGGGGTGCCAGGCAGAGAGCGGGCAGCGTCCAAGACAGCCACGGTGGAGGTCGCGAGAACGAAGTTGATGGTCGTCAGGTGGACGGAGACCAACGTGGCGCCGATATGCGAACGGTGCCGGTTGACTTGATGTGGGAGATGTTGTCTCGAATGAGACAACAAGACGCGATGGAACGCACTCCGGTGCCGTCGCGGGAGTTTTGTGTGATGCCAGATTTGACAAAGGGGCTTCGAAACTTCGATGGAAAGGGTGGAAGTTCAGAAGCGGTGAACTGGCTCGAGGACGTAAAGACGATGGGTGCGAGGCAGTTTTGGGGTGACGCGATTCTCTTGGAGGTAGCGCGACAGCATCTCACGGAGAGCGCACTTATCTGGTATAGATACGAGCGGAGCGAGATCACCAGCTGGGAGAGGTTTGAATGCAAGTTTCGGGCAAAATACGCCGATCAGCGCAATGTAGCGACCCGGTTCCGCGAGATGGACGAACGTCGTCAGCGAAAAAATGAGCCGGCACAGGACTATTTCTATGAAAAACTCCGGTTGTGCCGCGCTCTAGGGCTTAGTTTCCGGGAGAAGAAGGAGTTGGTGCTCGATGGCTTAGAGAATCAGAGTCTGGCGGACATTCTGGTGGCCATTGAGCATGCAAATGAAGAGCATCTGCTCGCGGATATCGAGAGACACGAGAAGCGGCACAGGGTGAAGAAATCGACAGCAGGGCTAGCCGGAGGGTCGACCGCGACCAAAGACATTAGAGTAGAGACAAAGGCTAGCGTGAAGTGTTTCAATTGTGGAAAACTGGGTCACAGGGCTCCAGAGTGCACCAGGCCGAAACAAGAAGTAGTGTGCTTCAGGTGCCGGAAGACTGGACACTTTGTGAAGGATTGTACAGTGCCAGTGCCGACGGTAACCTGTTTCAAGTGTGGAAAACCGGGACACGTCTCTAAGTTCTGTGGTGCTGAGGTAAAAATCAGTGTGATGGACGTGGAGTCGCTAAACTTGAAATATTTCAAGAACGCGACAGTGAACGGGGTAGCCGTAGAAAGCTACCTGGACTTTGGGAGTCAGGTGTGCGCGTTACGAGACGATTTTGTGCCGAAGTTGATGTTACAGTGCAACTGGCGGGACAAAGCCGACATATCGGGTTACGGTGGTGCGGTCACGAAGACTCTGGGTTCCGTCGAGGTGGACCTAGAGATTGACGGGGTGAAAGCGGTCACAAAATTACATGTTGTGCCTAGGGAATCTCAAAAGATTCCCCTGATAGTGGGACACCCTTTCACGGAGCAGAGCCACGTGAAAATAGTGAAGACCGCGAAGGAGTTAACTATCTCCGAAATATACGGAGATGAGTTGAGTGCGAGTGGCCCAACCAAAGTGGCGTTCTGGGCAAAGGACGCCACTGTGATTCCAACAAACTTTCTAGGGCACATTGTTGTTAAGAGCGATATGCCCGATTCTCACCTGTGCGTCGAAGGGAATATCCGAGATGTGGGTGGTATTGTGCCGCGGTGTGTGGTGAAAACAGATGAGCAGGGTGAGGCTGTTTTACCACTGTTGAACATAGGGAGGTCGGACATGGTTATAAAGAAGGACAACAATGTGGCCAGGGGTGAAGTGTGTGTCGAGGGCACGTGTCGGCAGGAGGTGAATAATGCGGTCATCCAGATGGACGAGGTAAACACAGAGCTAACGGGTGCAGAGGCGACAAAACTCCTGGGTGTCATGAACACCTATAGAGATTTGGTGGCCAGGAATATGCGACAGGTAGGGTGCACGTCGTTGGTCGAGATGGACATCGAGTTGACCGACGACAAGCCGGTGTTCTACCGCCCCTATCGCATGTCGCACAGCGAGAGGCAACAGGTACGGGGCATCGTCGAGGAGCTGCAGGAGGCCGACATCATCGAGGAGTCGACGTCACCATTTGCGAGTCCGGTGCTGCTGGTGAAGAAACGTGGTGGTGATGTGCGGATGTGTGTGGATTACCGTGCGTTGAACAAGAAGACAGTTAAGATGCACTACCCGATTCCGCGCATAGACGATCAGCTGGATCGCTTGGGCGGTAAGAAATTCTACACATCCATAGACTTGAAAAGTGGGTACCACCAAGTGCCAATAAGCAAGGACTCAGTGAGTAAAACGGCATTTATTACCCCGGATGGGGCATACCAATTTAAACGGGTTAGTTTTGGCTTAGTAAATGCTCCGGCTGTGTTTCAGCGTCTGATGAACGTAGTGTTAAGTAATTTGCGGTTTGATACGGCGTTAGCGTATATGGATGATATTATTATACCAGCTGATACGGTGGAGGAAGGGTCAGCCAAGTTAACGGAGGTGTTTGAAAAGTTCAGACATGCGAATCTAACTTTAAATTTAGAAAAATGTCAGTTCTTTATGTCGAAGATTAGTTACTTGGGTTTCACGGTTTCGTGCGAGGGCATTGAACCGGGGGAGGAGAAGTTACGGGCGATAGTCGAGTTCCCGGTCCCGACTGACCAACATAAGGTTCGGTCATTTTTGGGTCTGGCCTCGTTTTTCAGACGGTTCGTCAAGGGATTCTCGGTGGTCGCAAGACCGATGAGCGACCTTTTGCGGAAGGGTGCAAAGTTTAGGTGGGACGGCGAACAACAGGGGGCTTTTAATGCACTTAAGGAGGCCCTGGTAAATAAACCGATTCTGTGTGTTTATGACCCAATAGCACACACAGAATTGCATACAGACGCGTCGTCGGTGGGGCTAGGAGCGGTGCTTTTGCAGAAGCAGGCGGATGACGTGTTGAAACCGGTGTCATTTTACAGTCGTAAGACCACTCCAGAGGAATCACGATACCATTCGTACGAATTGGAGTGTCTGGCGATTGTAGCGGCGTTGGAGAAATTTCGGGTGTATCTGTTAGGCATTTCGTTTATAGTGCGGACGGATTGTAACAGTCTGAAAATGCTCGCCAACAAACGCGACATGAATCCTCGGATTGGTAGGTGGTTTGTAAAGTTATCAGAGTACAACTACAAGATCGAGTACCACAGGGGCGAGCTGAATAAGGTCGCGGACGCCCTTAGCAGGAATCCGGTAGACGAGGCGGTAACGGTCTCGGTGACGGGGTTGCCAGAGATAATGGGCATTAAAATAAATACTGATTGGGTCGCGGCTTTACAGCGAAGTTGCGACGAGACGAAGGGGGTAGTCGGAAAATTGGAGTCGGGGGACAGGGCTACCCACGATAAATTCGTTCTGTACAATGGACGGGTGTACAGAACGAAAGGGGCTCTATGGCGTCTTTACGTACCGGTCGATTTAAGATTTGAAGTGGTGAGTGAAGCTCACCGGAAACTTGCACATTTGGGGGTAGACAAGACGTTGGCGGAATTAAAACGCGCGTATTATTTCCCGAAGATGAGGGAATTTGTGACGCGGTACGTGAACAGGTGTATCAATTGCCTGTACTACAAGTCTCCACGGGGGAGGCAGCCGGGATTTTTGCATCCGTTAGATAAGGGAAGTGAGCCATTCCAGGTCATTCACATTGACCATCTGGGACCGTTTGTTGTGACGGAGAAGGGCAATAAATATGTGACCGTCATCATTGACGGTTATAGTAAGTATTGCGTTTTGAAGGCGGTCCCAGACGTTAGTGCAGGGTGGGCGGTAGTGTGTATGAAGGAGTTCGTGATGCACTACGGGAAACCGGAAAGGGTGATCAGCGATCGCGGTACGGCTTTTGTGGCGGAGGCGTTCGAAAAATTTTGCGGGACAAATGGCATTCAACATGTGAAGATTGCCACGGGGTCTCCTCGCGCGAATGGGCAATGCGAAAAGTTGAACGAGATTATTTTGTCATGCACGGCGACAGGTACGGACGACTTAGAGGGGGCTGATTGGGACGAGAAGCTTTGCGAGGTCCAGTGGGCCATAAATGATTCGGTCCATACGGTGACAAAATGCACGCCTTTCAGTGTAGTCTATCGGCATACAAGGGAGGGTTTCGCGTCAAACCCTTTAATTCGGGAGGTAAGGGCGGTGAATAAAGAGGTGGGTAACACCGAAGCGGAACCCGATATTAGTGCGTTGCTACACGGAAATAAGGAGCGTATGTGTACCCAATTTAACAAGGGAAGGCGGGTGGCGCCAGTATATGCACCCGGGGACTTGGTGTTAGTCAGGGCCGAACCTCCAGCTACGGGGCAGAGTAGGAAGTTGAGTCCGAAATATCGGGGCCCGTACGAGATCGTGAAATTCGTAGGGAATGATAGGTACCTGGTGCAAGATATTGAGGGCGAGCGTCAAAGCAGTAGGATGTATAAAGGGATAATAGCGGTTGATAGGCTTAAGTTAGTAACGTAATTTTACAAGAGTGGGGTAAGATAAGTAGGTAGGAAAATAATTAATGTTTTGATGTTGTATGTGTATTTCTTGTATTTTGCGTTTTGTTTGTGTTTTGTCCTTAGTTGTAATGATGTACTGAATATTTTGTGGATTTTGTGTATTGTGTTCTTTCTGTTTGTTTGTGATTATGTGAGTATGTAGTAGTATTGTGTAGATCCTCGAGGACGAGGATAGGTCAGGTGTGGCCGAGTTGTTATAATATTTTTATAATTAAGATTGAAGGAGAGCCTGTGGGGTGGTCGGAGAGCTTGTGGGGTGGTCGAGAATGCATGAGAAACAGGAAGAGAGGGCGGTACAAAAGGTAATAAAGTGTTAAAGATTGAATGAGAGCAGGATGCTGGATGACAGGTCAAACTGGCCAGATGTAGGGCCATATGTGGTTCGCAGAAGTCGCCTACGTGACATTTGCAGGTCTGGTCAGGTGAACGGGATTGGATGAATGATTTTAGCCGTTTGCTTAAGTTTGAATGTGATTGGATGAGATGAAGATGAGGTAGGGATGATTTTTGCATGTTGGGGTTGTTAGAGAAAATAATCGGGAGTTGCTGTACGGGAGCGGTTGTGTTTGGTTTGAATAAAGTGAAGTTGAAGAAATATTGTCATCTTATTCATCCTGACAAGTAAATAAGGGCGACGACTACACACACAGAAGGGTTGAAGAGTACAGTGACCGACCGTC
The DNA here is from genome assembly GCA_951805265.1 of Schizotus pectinicornis. Lineage (NCBI taxonomy): Eukaryota > Metazoa > Arthropoda > Insecta > Coleoptera > Pyrochroidae > Schizotus > Schizotus pectinicornis. Next base: position 15,365,369 of record OX638207.1, on the reverse strand, counting down.
GTTTGTCTCTGTGTGTGTAGATATATAACAATCCCAACAATAAGTTTTTCAAATCTATAATTATCGAAAGCCAACTAATAAAATGTGTGATCACCCTTGGGAAACGCTGACCTCATTGCTGGATGGCGGCGACACCCAGTCGAGCACCAGGTTCGATCGCCACGATCATGACATCATGGGGATCGGATTTCACCCACGGCCAGGGGACTCGACTGAGATTGCGACACTTGCGTGTAGACCAGAGTTTAATACAGTTGGGTTTTATTCGAACTCGCTTTTTAATCGTTTTTCCCTAACCAACCCCGTGTGTCGTTCTCATCAGAAGTGGGATTATTCAAACCCCATTTTTTGTTAGTGTTTGAGCAGTTTTGGACAGTGTTTTGTTTTTCCCCCTTGAACAACAATGAGTGAAGGTGGCGGAGGACGCTCTAGAAGTGCCAGCCGTAGTGATAGTGATGATAGCAGTCACCCTTCGTCTGACTCAGACATCACCACCGATGAGGAAAACCGTCCTCATCACAGACATCGCCATCGTAGGAGACGCGATTGGCGGCGTTCCCACCGTACGTCTCGGACGGCAGCAAAAGGGCATCGCAGGAGACACCGTCGCGAGCGTCTGCAGGGAGAGTCGGCGGGAGGTGCAACCCGAACGTCTGTAGAGGACCCCAGGAGTTTCACTCCACCTGCCCGGCAAGATCCTACAAATTTGGTGGGTACATTGTCAAATTTCATAGACCAGCTTGCCAGGCAGCGATATAACCCCGGAGTCTCGGTCAGAGACTATGACGTCAGTCATTTTGACCCCCTCAAGGATGACGTAAGTGTTTGGGTCAACAAAATCGACGAACACGCAACCATTCACGGCTGGGATGACAAATATACGTGTCATCTAGCCATCAACAAATTATCAGGGTCTGCTTACGTCTGGTATAAGAGTCTGGAAGAAATTCCGCGCGACTGGCCCTCCTGGAAAACCCTTTTGACGCGCACTTTCCCTCCCACTCGCGATATCCATTCGTTGATGACCAACATGCTTGCCTTTAAGCCGAAATCGAGCCAAAATTTGTTCGAATATTGTTTCGAGAAGCTGTCGTTAATTCGAAAAATGAATTTAAATTTGTCAGGGGCCGATGAAGTTAATTTAATTATTGGGGGCATTACTCATGAAAATTTGAAGTTGACCATTAAGGCAGCGGGGATTAACGACACAGCACAACTAGCCGCTTACGTAAAGTCCTTGGGAACCTGCGAGTCTTTCATTACGGTGTCAGCGAATAACCACCCGGCATTACCGGCAACGAATTTTCGTAAACGCTACCGATCACAACCGCCAACCGAGCGCCAGTCTGCCAAAAATGTCCAGCAGAATCAGGTTTCGGCGCACTCAAAAGTTAGCGATATCATCTGTTTTAATTGCGACCAAGCTGGGCACAAAAGGGCCAATTGCCCCACGCGACACGGTGAAAGGTGTCGTTATTGTCATCGCCTGGGTCATGGGGTCGAAAATTGTTTTAAAAAACAGAGGCGTGAGGGAAATCGAAGTGGACCAAATACCAGCGGCAACAACGACAGGGCGCCCGGTGACGCAAGATGACTAGGTTATCAGATTTCACGCATATGGTGCCGCGGAAGTAAAAATAAGTTCTACAAATGGGTCAAGGTTAATAACTCGCAGCATTTAGGTTTCGTGGACTTCGGCAGCGAAATTTCGTTAATATCTAGTAATTTGGTAAACACTTTGAAATTAGTGACGCAAAAACTGCCCAATGACCAAGTTTTGGTTGGATTTGACGGTTCGGAAGTTAGGGTGTCGAGAACCGTTAGATGCACCGTGGCCGTCGACAACGTTGAGCTCGACATTGACTTGGTTGAAGTACTGCTTTCTTTTCCCGATGTTGAACTGTTAATTGGCCAAAATTTCACCAAAGACCCTTCCATTAAATATCAGCGAATCGGTTCCTTAACTTTTCAGTATGCACAAAGCGTGAATAGGATAAGTCATCATTTCCACATAAACATAGGCGAACTTGACGAGCCAGCTTCTCACCGAGTACGTGATGTCTTATCCGTTAACGCTAATCGAGGATCTGATTGATAGACTTGCTGGTGCGAAATATTTTACAAGTCTCAATTTTCTCAGTGGGTATCATCAAATTAAAATCTCCGATGACTTCGTGAAATATACTGCTTTTATAACCCCTGAAGGAAAGTTTGAATATTTGAAAGTTCCATTTGGTTTGTCACTGGCCCCCTTTGTTTTTCAAAGGGCAGTGGATAACATCTTAGGGCCCCTCCGTTTTACCAAAGTTCTAGTCTATCTCGACGATGTCCTAATTCCATCAAAGACTCTCGAGGAAGGACTCGAAATTTTGACAGAGGTTCTGACACTTTTTCGGAGTCACAATGTGACTTTGAACTTGGCCAAATGTGTCTTCTTTCAAACGGAAATCGAGTATTTGGGATATACCATCAAGAACGGGACAGTACGACCGAGTTCGGAAAAAGTTAGGGCTATTGAAAATTTTCCGTGTCCAAAAGATATCCATCAAGTACGCCAGTTTCTTAGCCTAGTTGGTCACTTTCGGAAATTTGTCCCACAATTTTCCATAAAATCTCGACCATTGACTAGTTTATTGAAGAAGGAAACTAGTTGGCAATGGGGCACCGATCAGGACCGCGTATTTTCCCACTTCAAACAATTTTTAATTTCAGACCCTATTTTAGGTATCTATGATCATACCAAAAACAACATACTGTACACCGACGCCAGTCGCATGGGTGTTGCAGGTATGCTGATGCAGGAGGTACAGGGTGTTGAAGAAGTAATTGGCTACTTTAGCAAACACACAACTTCGGCTGAACCAAACAACGCATGCAAATTTGAGGTTATGTTAGGGGACGTTTTGTTTACGTCGCTGTTTACAACTATATTGCGAAAGTGAAAAACATGACATGCATAAAAATCGTATCGTATCACTATAATCATCAAAGAGATATAATAGTGACAAATTTCGATTAGGCAATTACCTGTAATCGTCGTTGAATTTCTCCAATGGCACTTTAACTCATTCCACAAATTTCCCGCCGTTAACGCTGTTCTCCTCTATGCCGAACCAACGGCAGTACGCGATCGGCGTGCCATACGCCGACGCCAGCATATACGGGGTCGTCTAGTCTAAATGTTTGATGAACGTATTCTAAATGTCGCGACATTTATAAAAGTAAGTCGACATTTATAAATGTTTGAAACTTTTATAAATTTGATGCGCATTTATAAATGTTACAGAAACTTGATAAACATTTAGAAAAGACTTCAAAAACGTGCAACTTTTACAAATATCGTGATTATTTAATAAAAGTTCCGCGGCATTTATAAATGTTGTAGTCTTTTAGAAATACCAAATGTATTTTGAAACTAATTAATAAATATCGCAAAATTGGTAGGAAATTTAATAAAAGTCGTGCTTTACACTTGGCGCCCCATATCCATTGTCACTGGAATCGACGGCGACCGTACGGATTTCTATCGTACGTTCAAAACTGTTGTGTGTGACAGGAGCGTAAATTGATAATTAAAAAAAAATTTTGGCCCATCACACAGCTGAAAATTCATAATTCACATCCAATCAAACTAATTCTATTGACTATTGCTTGACGACGATAAACAATAATTTGTAGTTCTTCCTAACGTTTATTTCTTTTGTAGGGATGTAAGGATATATTCTTCCATGGTGATTCATTGTGTGTATACCACACTTGGAATTGCACAGAAAAAACAAGGATATCAAAAAGTTTGTAGCGCTTGGAAAGACTTTCCATATGATGATTTTGACAAAAACCATCCCAAATTTTATCGCGAGAAGTACTTACCTACGATTTGGCAATCTTGACTTCACTGTTTCAAAAGAAACTGTTAAGGAAGATTTTATGTATTTTATAACACATGGTGAAAGAGCACAGTCGTCTTTTAATACGCTGGAATCTTTTGAGCCAACACTTTTAGAAGAATTTTTCACCACTAACAATTTCTTCGATACTCCTAAGATGGAAGAAATTAACGATTAAATTGAGATAATTGCGTAGAAGACGATGATTATCAAACCAACTGAATTAATAAAGGCCATGAAAGAAGGGATTCCCTTACTTTTTGAAGAATTCTGGGGTACATTAACTCTCGACAAATTGAATCAAATCATGAGTGTCCAATCACCGACTCCTAATAAAGTAGTTCAGTGCCTCAAAACTACTGAAGATGATCTGACGTCACATCAGTCTTCTGCTTGATATTATCTGAAGGCCTATATCAGAAATTTGGATAGAGAAGAATTGTCCCAGTTTTTGTACTTTGTTACTGGCTCTTGCCATATGCCACTGAATATTAAAATATCATTTTTCAATCTCAGTGGTGCTAGCCGCCGACCAATAGTACATGCGTGTTCCAATCTGCTAGAACTGCCCACTACTTACACAGGTTTTCAAGATTTATCTCGAGAATTAAAATGCTATTTTAAAGAATGATATATCGTTTCAATATACTCAAGTTTTAGTGATATCTCAAATAGGAATAGAATAGTGTTACGTTGCTGCGAATATTTCAGTAGCTTGTGAGTTTTTCTAATAGTTTTCTAAATATTCTCAATTATTTAAGTATAAACTATTTTTTGTTCTAATCCTTTTGTTCTTGTTCCACATGCCCTCTTTCTCTTCAATAAACTTAGGTGGCCCGTCCTTCATGCCCGTGACTACATTGAATAAAACAGTGCGCAAATTGAGTTCCCGAATTTAAGGGAGCTTTGGGCTGTTGCCATTCGAAGAATTGAACCTTGCATTCTGTATATAAGCTCAATAAAGCTAAATATCACTTCTGACAGATTTATTACATGTCTCCAAGGGTTATTACATTCCAAATATGTTATTCAAATATAGTTATATATGCTAACGTCCAATTTGCTGTATTGTTTGTTTAATTATTCTTATAACAGATACATAACGTGGTTGTGCTGACATTTCTTGAACTATTCATTCACATCACAAGAATTTAAAATCACTTATCGCTCATACTTCTCGCGAAGAATTCTAAGGTTTAGGAGACTAGGGGCGGTATTCACCAAACACGCTCAAACCGCCGTTTACCAAAACTACGTTTTCGTTAAACGGCGAAATCAAAACCTAGTTTTCGTCTACTGTATTCACCAGCGTCCGGAAACCGTAGTTTTGTGAAACGTCGTTTAACTGGGTACAGTTTGGCAACAGCGGAAATACAAAGAAACCATGCGCGGCGCAGGCGTCAAAATTTAAAAAAAGCCGATACCCTCCGTTACGTTACTGTGTGTTGTCGCGGATTTCCGTTTTAACGAATATGGGAGAACCGATAAACAAGAAAAGGCGCGTTGTGTTGTTCCAGCCCGCGGAAAAAAACGTTTTTAGTGGAACTAGTAGAAAAATATTTCCATGTGGTGGAGTGCAAAAGGACGGACGCATGTTCGTCCAAGGCAAAAGTCCAGCAATGGCGCGTCATAGCTGACGAATTTAATGCAAGGGCAATATATACACATAGAGAAGCCCAAACATTAAAAACTGCCTGGGAAAACTTGAAAAAGAAGGCAAAAAGTGTTATCACCAGAGAAAATCAGAATAGACTTGCGGCAGGTATGTTAGCCTATCTTCTCCAAAACCTTGTTGTATTTGACACGTGATAAAAACTATAACATTTATTTGCAGGCGGAGGCCCTCCACCTACAGAGAAACCCGACGCTGCACTCGAAAAAATTGCAGCATTACTACGGCCTGTTGTACGAGGTTTTGACAATGGACTCGACTCGGATAGTGTTGAAATAGGTAATGTATTTATTCTCGTGATTTCACGTCATAAATATTTTATTACTTATTGCAGAGGTTCCTGGAATGCATTCAGAGGATGTCCCTGACGAACTAGACGAGGTGTCTGGTGAGGGTTTGTTCGATGATCCCTCTAATGTGGTAGGCACACTCTTGCAGTAGTGGCTCAATTATTGTTATTATCTTTTCTTCTAGTTAGTAAATTGTGAGACGGATATTGTGGAAGAGAATTTACCAGTAGAAGTTACGCTGTGATGATCTTAGATAAACTCAACCTCTTACTCAACAATTTTGATAGAAGTAGAGAAACTGAAAGCAGTGACTCCAGAAATCGCGCACCCAGCAAGAGCCAAAACAAACCAAATTGTTGGTACCATCACAAATTTCGCGACAAAGCCAAAAAGTGCGAGAAACTCTGTGAAAACGCCACAAAAATCCCCGACACAGAAGCAGTAGTCCGTGTTGCTGCTTCACAACTAACGACGGGCCTTTTCGTCGTCGACAAGACACTAGTGCATTTCTTTGTAGATACTGGGACTGATATTTCCATAATTCTCAAGAAAATGATTAAGTTATCTACCACCAACTCATCCAGTATTCTTACAACTTCAAACAGCTAGTGGGTCAAAAATCGAAGTGTATGTACGCTGTGTAACATCTTAAACTTTCGAAATCCATTTGGGAAAGGTTATAAGGCTCTAATTAGACCTGCTACCTAAAATTATTTTAAAGACATTTTTTCGGAATCTGTAAAATACTTTAAAACATTATTTATTGACGGCATTCCTCTACTATTACATAATAGAAAACATTTTGCATTAGGGTTAATCCTGACAATGGATGGAGAGCACAATTGGATTGGCTACAGATTTGTTTAATCTCCAGGAAAATCCTCTAAAATATTTATTATGCTACAAGAGTTCACAGGACCACTTGGAGTTATATTTTTCTTGCACAAGATCTCGAGGAGGATAGAATAATAATCCAAATTCTCTGCAATTAAAATGGTCTCTCAGACAGTTACTGTTTACCAATTCTGTTACATCAAGCATAAATGCAAATTATGCGGATTATGGTAACATGTGTACTCCAGCATTGAAAGTCAGGTTCGCAAATAGAAGTAAAACCATTGAAGGTGATAGTAACGAAAATGATCAAAACGATTTAATGAACTCTATTTGTGGAAATATCGATCTAAATGATTATCAGGAAAATGTGTTGTATTATATATCAGAGTATATCGTACGCAACTTGGTCAAGCAAATTATTTGTGATGCATATTATGTAGATTCATTGCTATTCAAAAGCAATAATTTAAAAAACGACCATATGTACGCAGCTGAGGCTGAGAATTTTAAAAAAAATTACAAATGTAATGAATCGTGGTGGTCTATTATCTACATGCATCTGATGTAGTGTACAAAATTGTACACTTTATAGAAAAAAATATCCGTTGACTGAAAACGCATTAATTTAATATTGTTTCAACCACAACACCCCATATGTGAAGAATTTCTAAGCGAAGATTTACGAAAGCTCCCTGGTATCATCGACGCTTTTTTTTTTGACCAGTCAATATATTGAGGAGTTACTTCAAGTTGCGTAGTTACACCGTATAGTGGCAACAGCATAATAATCGGAACTAATCGTGCGGAATTCGGAGAAATTTGTCCGGTTTTCATGACTGGTGTAGTGTGTCTGTTAAATTGTCGGTTTAAATAATAAAAGTAAATAAACGGTAAGTAATTAGAAATGACCCATTGTGACGTTATGCAAGTGAACTAACGAGCACCTATTGAGTCGTATATTTTGATATCGTAAGGTTATTTGATAGATTTGAGGTTATGTATATAAAGCGGAAGTGTCGGTATAAACTTTTTAAGGTTATGTGTATACGAATCATGTATAATATCTTAAGGTCCGTCCGGACTAGTGCAACAAACAACGCAAAACGTTCACGAATGTTTTGCAACAAACAAAATTAAAAAAAAAAAAAATTTAATGCGGGCTAATGCGTACGAAACCATATTTTGTCGTCCAAACTGAACAACTAAGAATGCACAAATTTCTTTGATGTAGCGGCAACTTCTGGAAAGCGTTACTTCGTGTGCGCTGTAAAGCGTCCAAACTAGTAGTTTTGCAACGTTCCCGAACGTTTTGCGCTGTTTGTTGCACCAGTCCGTATACAGGGTCTCTCCCCCAAATGTACGGGAATCAGGAACATAAAAATACTTTATTTATGATTTAATCATTTTTTATAAGAAAGTAACCTAGGCCCAGTATTTCAGTCTCAGTTTAACTAAACTGCAGTTTAATCTTTGTTGCTTTTCATTGTTACAACAATTGTTTCCATGGACATTAACCAGAAGTTAAGGTAAACTTGGTTTAAATAAAAACTATTGTTGTAACAATAAAAATCAACAAAGTTTAAACTGCAGTTTGGTTAAACTAAGACTGAAATACTGGACCCTAGACTATTAGAAACTGACATTATTAGTTTGATTCAATTTCAGATTAAGATGGACTTTATTGAATACTTGAAATGCATTAGAATTGAAGAAAGAGCAATCATTTCATTAAGGAAGAATAAGTAAATAAACTCCACATTCACATTAATTGTTTAATTATACTATCAACCTTTGGATTTCACTGAATATTTTTTTTTCAGATTGACGAAAAGTTAGTACCTACTTTTAATGAATGGAGAGGAACTATTAAAATGCTTTCCAAAAATTGGTGATAGGATCAAGATCAAAAACTTTTGTGAAATAAAAGTTCCTGGATCCTCCACAACTCATGCAAATAAAGGAAGCCTATTGAGTAGACTGAAGGAAAAACTTGAAAAAAGTAAAATGAAGAATATCGATTCAAATAAAAACGTTAAAAAGAGATCTAACTCAGAAAAGAATACGAGAATAACAGAGTTAGGTTGGCGACATTTCGACGATAAAAATATGAGACTGGTAAAAGTTAAAATCAACAAGCCGGAAATAACGCGCCGGCTTCCGGCGTTTTATTGTCAGTTTACGTTGTCTACAAAGCAGACAATAAGAAAATAAGACGAATGAAGACTGCGACGTTAATGACAATAATTTATCACATGATACGACATATAACGATTATTGTGGAGAAAGTGATGATGAAATGGCTACGGAAAAGTATTGAAAATAACAAAAATTAAACAACTTGCTCTGTTCACTCCCTATCTCGGTACTTAAATTCTATTTATGTAAGCAACCTGCTAACGGAGTGAACTGTGTTAAAAGTTCACTTCTTTACTTCTGTCGTGAATGCCGCCGAGTAACGTTCTATTAATAAAACTGCGTCTTAAAGGAATTACAGTGTTTTTATTAAACACGGTCCCCATATTCCTCCAATAAGTTATGGGCCCAGTCTCTACTCTTACGAACTAAGTTCTAGTGTGCGTGCAAGTTTGTGAATTAAACAAATATGTAAACGAAATGGCGAGTAGAAAAGACACAAAACGAAATATTAAACCTTTTAACGGTGATAACTATTTAGTATGAAAATATCGTTTACGTGCCCTAATTGAGCCGGAAGGTGCGTTAAGTGTGTTAGACGAAGATATTCCAGACGAACCGACAGTCGAATGGAAAAACTGGGAGAGATTTGCAGAAGGACAAATCATCGAACATCTTGATGATTCAATGCTTGGTGAAATACCCGATGGTTCAACGTCTCGTCAAATTCTTGCCAAATTCGACTCCACTTACGCATGTAAGAATCTTGCCACTCAGCTAAATGTTCAAGATAAGCTTTTCAATTATAAACTGAGACCCGAGACCCTTTTAAAGAAACATTTCATCGAATTAGACAAAATGATACGCGATTTAACTGCATGTGGTACTGCCGTCAACGAAATGACAAAAGTGTGGTATCTTTTAAACACCTTGCCTCGCAGTTACGATGGGGTGATTACAGCAGTAAAAACGATGTCCGATGATCGTCTTACCTTAGCTTTTGTGAAGATATTGCTCTTAGAGCACGAACAAAAATTGAAGAAAGAAAGTGCTGACACAAGTGCCAAGGCGCTCCAATTCCATTCAAATAAATTTTCAAACAAAAATAAGCCAAAGGGAAACAAATTCTTCACAGAAAAATCTTCAAAACCAACATTTAAAAGTGACAAAAAATGTTTCTTTTGTGGCCGAAGAAACCACATAAAAAGAGACTGTTATTATTATAAACAAGAAGTGAAAAGACAACAACTGCATGATCAAAAGAAGCAAAAACAACCAAAAAGAAAACAGAGCAGTCCCGAAATGATGACCGCAAAGGGACCATCCGAAGGTTTCGCTTTTATGATGAACGCAGGAGACCGCAATGAACATGTCACAGGAAAATTAAAATTCGTGTTGGACTCCGGGGCCACAGAACACCTGATCAATGATCTGAGTTTCTACACGGACTGCACAAAGTTGAAGGAATTAATTCAGATTTCTGTCGCGAAAAAGGAAGCATCCATTTGGGCTACGCATGTCGACAACATTGAAGTTTTGACCAACATGGGCCATGTCGGGGTTCTACGGAAAGTTCTTTATGCAGAAGAAGTCCCGGTCAATCTGCTATCAGTAAGACGGATGCAGGAAGCCGGAAGTTCCGTGACTTTTACTCATAGTGGTGAAGTAATTGTCAAAATTGGCCAGAAGACCATAATGACAGGTAAGCGCATGAACGAATTACATGTTTTACATTTTTTTGTTCAAAATGCGGTCAGTAAAAGTGAATGATCAGGCAGCAGCAATTAGTTTAACTGACAAAGATAAATTGTGGCATAAACGGTTAGGTCATAAAAGTAAAAACAAATTTACACAAATAAAAACGAAAGTACTAGCCGAAGACAGCAATTGTCTAAATGGTGTAAATCCCCTCGATTCATTGTGCGAATCTTGTATCAATGGCAAACAGGCGCGACTCCCGTTCGCTAAAGTTAAAGATGCAACTCACATTCAAAGACCACTGTACATTGTGCATTCGGACGTCTGTAGTCCGATAACTCCATCCACTCCATCCATTGATGAAAAAAATTATTTTGTTAATTTTATTGACGGTTTTACTCACTATACTGTAACATATCTGATGAGTCATAAATCAGAAGTGGTAACATGTTTTAAAGACTACGTAGTAAAAAGTGAGGCGCAATTTAACCTGAAAGTGGTCCACTTGTATTGCGATAATGGAAGAGAATTCTTATCCGGCGAAATGAAGAAATTCTGTAAACAAAAGGGGATCACATATCATTTAACGGTGCCGTACACTTCGCAACAAAATTCGGTTGCTGAGCGTATGAATAGAACCTTGACAGAGAAGGCGCGTGCCATGGTGCACAGTGCTGGGTTAAACAAGCGCTCAAAACATATAAACATCAAGTATCATTTTACCCGAGAGCAAGTGGAGAACGAAATGATCTGTTTGAAATATGTTTCCACAGGTGACCAGGAGGCAGACCTGCTAACCAAGTCGCTGCCGGCCCCGCGATTCAGGGAGTTGCGGTGTAAGCTGGAACTACTGGATGAAGAACAGTAGAAGGAAGGCGACAACATATTTTATAAATATATTTTTTAAATGTTTTAACATTTAGTTTAGATTGTCTGGCTAGATTTTTGATTGGGGTTTACCCTAGCCCGTGCAGCAAATGCTGGACAATAGTTAAAATCCCCGTAAAACGCAGTATAGGTAAAAACAAATGTAACAAGAAATTCTGGTATAAGTTGATAAATTTTTGAGAAGGTGTATTGGAAATAACAAAAATTAAACAATTTGCTCTGTTCACTCCCTATTTATTTAGCCGACTCCAAATTTTTAGAATGTGCGTTTTCACATTTACCGACGCGACAACGACCACGATGCCGGTGGACGCCTAATTTCATGGGGATGCTTTCACACTCGCCGATATATCAGTATCGTGTTGTTACAGACAACGACCAGTCGGCGGGGAGCAATCCTTCCACTCGACAACGGATGAAGACGAGATGCAGAAACATATACAAACCACCCTCGCGGGCTCTGGCGTCACAGTTGACCTGTATGTTCCTAAACACCTGAAAGAAGAGAAGGCTAATCCGAGACCTCAAAGGGTCTACGATACAGATGCAATTACGGTCGGAAAAAAGGAGGGGATTATAGCGCTGTGCTTAAAGAAGCAAAAGCAGCATTGCCGGGATGGGAGAAGCCAAGTCCATCAGAACAATGAAAAGTGCGAAAGGGAGAGAACTGCTCGTGATAATAGATAAGAACAAAAACCGGATGGGGCGGTGATGAAGCTCCTCAAGGAAAAGATGGGGGGTGCCCAAAAGGCTGTTGGCCGAATGGCAAATAGACTGGAATGACTCAAAATCATGGACGAGACGACTGATTCACGATTTCGGGAGATGTGTAAAAAGAGAACACGGTGAGTTTGACTTCTATCTGGTCCAATGTCGTCAGCAGATTTGTAATATTTTTATATGATTTTTGTGGGTGTTGTGTAATTTCTTGGTTGAAACGAACAAAAATAGCCGATTTCAAAATCATGTATTTGGGATAAAACCAAAGAAAACAATAAGAACAAAATACTTCGGGACAAAAGTTGCCGGAAGTATTTCAATATTTGGAAGATGGATATGAGCAACTATCTCTAGCAAAAATAGCAAATACGACGTATTCAATTCAAATGAGCCAGCCGTTTATCAACGTGCCACCAGCAAGGCATTGGCCCTTTTCATCAACGATGGTAGAGTTTTTGTGTATCTGGACGATGTTTTGATCCCGTCACCTGATATAGGAGGTAAAATTCAAACGCCATGAAAAGTTCTGTTTCAATTGCGAAGTACCGGCTTTTCAATCAACATCAAAAGTGCAAATTCTTGATGACAAAAATTGAATACCTGGGACACATCATTTCAAAGAACGGTGTTCAACCAAGCCCATTAAAAGTAAATACTCTTCGAGATGCTGCTGCACCTGAAAATGTAAAAGAAGTCAGGCAACTCCTTGATCTTACTGGCTACTTTCGACGTCTTATTTCGGATTATGTACGCAAGACCTCATGTGTAACGAAATTAACTCAACAAAATGAACCGTTTCAATGGGAAAATAATAGTTATTTATGTATCAAGGGAATAAACACCGATGTTAATCCCGAGAAATACCCGAGGCGAAGCCGAAGGCATTTTTATTCGAGGGATTAACGATGTTTATTCCAGAGATGCAACCAAAACTTTCTTCCCAACCGCTTAACGTAATAAATTAGAGTAAAAAGATAAGCTTAAGGTATGAAGCAAATCCAACTATGACATAATTATTTTAATTATTATCAGAAAAAAACGCTGATAATAGACGTGGTCTTATAGAAAGAAAGGAAATTAAAGCGGCTAGAATAGGGTATATTCGAAAAGTAAAACAATTTATGGAAAAGGGAAGGCCCATTGTTTATGCCCTTGTTATGGTGCACGCCATACATGAGGGTGGTTTCGTAGGTACTGTAAGCAATGTTTTTGAACTTAAACATTGCGCCGTTTCAACCGGCTATTTGAAGTATTGTGCTAGAGCGCCAGAGGAGAGAGTGACAGTTACCTCAATCAACGGTTGTACGTTGTTTTTGCACGTTGTGTTCCTAATATAACTTTAATACGTTGCCTCGTAGTTTAATTCCGCCAACCGACCCGGTTCCGGGTAAATTACAATTACTCTATATAGAGTTAGGACAAGTTAATAAAAAAAAAAACATCTCAATAACTGGTATAGTGCAGAAACTTGAGGATAAAGTTTGCAAGTGTTTACCAGCAATGCATGTGTTAACAGAATCCGATACCACAAATACCTTGTTTAAGATCCGCAAAAAAAACAGCATACGATATTCTCTTAAAGAATATTGGACCCTACTTACTTCGACTGGATCAAGAACAAAAACATTTTAGAACCTCTTCTAACTACGAGTAATCCCATACCAACTGACATGCCTTGCCACAATCTGAAAAACGCGCCACAAAAAAACACAATGTAGTAAGCGGCTCAAAACTGGATTAAACCACTTAAAATAAACAAATCGACAATGACGCTGCCCTTCGCAACAACCCGAATTTCTTTTGTCTACCAAATCCCAAGCACAGATTGTTACCAATTGATATCATCCATCAGTGTTTATCGTTGTTCTGTGGTTTATCGTTATCAACATGGCAAAAGAAATAAATGCATTGATAAAATCTCTACTCAAAGTACAACAGCGTCGCGAAGACAATCAAATCATGAAAGTTTTCAACGTGCGAGTGGTCAGCGCTGGCCGACAATATTACGCAAAAGTTGTGATTTCAGCAGAAGCAGTTATAATTGAATCGGACGATCCAGAAATAGGCGACTTGCATTTTCGGCAGGTGCATTTAAGAGACTTTCACGAAGTGGGGCAGAGAGCCATTTTGTTAAACCTCTATAACACACAACAAGTTGTGTTACATCTCCGGACGGAACGGCAAATGGCTCGTGCGTTGAGGCGCAGAAGACAACTGACTGGTTCCGAGTCAACATCGGAGTCTTCCAGCTCCGAGGAGACATCTGAGTGTTCTAGTGCGCCTACATTTAATTAAAACAATAAATACGCTTTGAAAACAAGGCTGTGAATCCGGCTCGACGGACCAATGTTTGGGGTCTTGACTTGGAACTTTGTAGAACAAAAGGTACACGCGAACAAATTTATGTAGAAAAAGGTGTTTATTGTTACGTACTTTACTTGATTTGTCAAAAAAGCGAAAAAGGAGGTCTTGTTGAAGAAGTGGCGGCTCTTCAAAGATCACGGGGCTTCGTCTCCAGCTGCTCGGCACCTTGCGAAATCTCTGCTCTTGAGCGAGGATTCTTATTTCACAATGGGAACCAACAAAAAACAGCAACAACTCGGGAACGAACAACAACAACTCGGGAGCGAGTTCAAAACGTGGCTTCTAATTTTTCGCCCTTTTTTTCTCTGCTTGTTACGTTGCTATGTCGTTGTTATGAAACTTTTTCAAAACTACACGCACAGCTTGCGCAGGAAAAAAAACTTAATGCACGGGGACGCAATAAATAGCCTAACCCTGCTTTGTATTTTTCATGTTCTCCAAGCAGTTTGGAGATGGTTATGGGCTTCTAAACATGACATTTCTAAAGAAGACCGCCAAGAACTAATGGACAATTTTCGAAAAATATTGTATCCACGCACACAAGTTGATGCCGAGGAAACTTCTTGTAGCAGTAATTCCCTAAAGTATGAGAATTGGGTAGAGTACGTTAAAAGTTACTGGGAGATGAAAGAAAAGTGGTGTTTGGCGTGGCGCAATAAAAGCTCAAAAGGACATTATACTAATAATTTTTGTGAAGTATCAATTAGACTTTTCAAAGATAATGTTTTGTGCAGAGTTAAAGCGTACAATGTTATTGCTTTAATAGATGTAGTAAGTTCAGTGCTTGAAAAATTCTATCGACGAAAACTTCGGGAGTTTGCTAACAGCCGATCGTCAAATGTGAGGCTTTATTTTTTAAATATGATGCAAAAGACTAGCTATCTTGAAAAGTCTGACATAATTTGTGTAAGTGAATTTTATTTTAGAGTACCCAGCGAAAAATATAAGGGTGAATTTTACCTGGTCGATGTAGAGCATGGGTTGTGCTATATATAAATTCTTTGAAATAAAAACTAAATGTTTTCCACCAATAACTACAATAGATAGATTCAATATTGCCAAATTAGCTCTTGGTGATAATGCTCCACCAATTTCTTTTTATGCACCATTTACAAATACAGAAATCAATAACAACCATAATTTCCAATCAGAAAGTCATTCAAAGGAAGCGATTCGCTTTTTCAATAACGAAAATAATTCTAATATTACCGTTGAAAGCAATAGCAACAACTATTCTGTCCAATCGTCAGCACTGACGAAAAAAGACAGAGATGCTGCAGTTGCGGAAATTTGTAATATAATCAAAACATTTCATGCATCATTTAGTTTCTTCAGAAGTGGGCTAAAAATATTAAGTGATGGACTGAGGGCAATAAAATCTGAGGGTCAGTGGGAAACTTTAATCACACTGCTGGCAACTCTGTGCCATTAAGGCGAAAGAGAAACGCTACAATAAGAGTTCAACCCACTTCAATAAGTCGAAGAACACCAGGAGTAACTAGAGTACTAGACGAAGCAACGGTTACCGTCTGGGAGAAGATTTAAAAGTTAAGTAACAAACAAGAAACGCAAGAGTAATCTAAGTTTAAATATTAAGGCCAATCAACCCAATGCTAAATCCCTTGGTCTTAATCATTAGGGCATAGTTTTTAATATTTTTGTGTTTGAATGATATGTGTGATTGTATTCTGTTGATATGCTACTTGTAAGTATACTGTATTGTTAATGTCGATTATTGTAAGAAAGTACTGCAATAAAACCTAATTATTATTAATGCAGGTATTTTCATTACCCCATGTGCATCTATTAAATGTATATACACGTTAGGACCCAAGAATTCGGCCAATGGCTGAATGGCATTATTGCCAATGTCCGAAAGTTCGCGTTATGACATTGGCAATAGTGTGTCGTATCCACAACGCGTTTTGGTGGTTTCCACTGGTATTGGCCAAATTCGGTCTTTGCTCCTAACATTTAACTAACTTTTAACACTTGAATTTACTATTGTTGACGCTATACACTTTTTCTACCTCCTATAAAGTTTAATAAAAGTGGATATTCCACATCATAATATGGGAAATAAAGAAAATTTTAATTTTATTCGCTAATTTAAAATTAACTCTACAACAAAAATTACGTATTCATTAAGTAAGTAATGCAACAATTCAATTTAGTTGTTGTTGTAAGCTACATCTTTCAAAAATAAAGTGAACGGCATTAGCGCCAACCGCCAACCAATAAAAGATCGCTATTAGCGTATAGTGCCGTAGGTCTGTAAAAGAAGTTAAAATGCCGCCGGGGCCGAAGTTCTCGAATTTACAGTGACTCTGGCACTAAATTATTCTTTTCGTATATTTGTGACAATATTGGACATAACCTTTGACCCAAGGTTTTCATATCTGATATGGCAGACACTTTCTAATAATGCTTGGCTAGAGGTAAAGGAACCAGCTCAATTCCGGTATGTCAAATATTATTTAATTAGGTTACCTTCTACCTTCTATATATTTACAGTTGTTATTATATTATAGCCTGTACTGCTCTTGAGACGTCGATCGAGCATGAAGAATTAATTTGGATAAAATCAGCTCGAAAGAAAAAAAGGTAAATTATCAGTAATTGTTTAAAAGTATTATTGACCATACTTCTTTTTAGATCATTGTATATAAAATGTTAAGAACTCGTCTTGAAGAGAGAGATAGAGATTTCTTACCTATGTCTCGGCGTGAGAACTTTTCACATTATCAAGTAAGGCTATGCCATGAAATGTGATTTCACCTTTAATCAATTTTCTCAGAATTTTTCTTATACAACCCCTTTGTAATTACATTGTTAGATTCAGAATTAAACTATCTACCAGAAATTACAAAAAAAAAAATAATGTTTTGCTATTTGAAATAATAAAGTTGATATCATTTCTGATTAAATGACAAGTGAATAAAAATGTTGAAGAGCATATTTGAGAAGACTGTGTTTTGTAAAAATAGCTTCCATTAATAGTTATTTCTTGCATAAGTGTTTCAAACAGCGTTTTATCCACGCAAGAATGTTTAAACGCGAGAGCGATAGCTCAAGCATTTAATTTTCTTAAGTGGATAAAACGCAACAGAAACACGAATGCAATTCAACGTTTTATCCATAATCACACTCATTTTGAATCCGAATTGCTGAAATTTTATCAAAAAATGATTTGACATTTTGCTCTGACAGCGGCTGTCACCTCAAAAATCATGGAAATTAATTTAAAAAATATCGGGAGGTGTTGAATGGTTGCTATTTATTTTCGATTGTTTAACGGCTCCATTTTTAAAAATTTGTAAAGTTGGTGAAAAACGCAAGAAAGTTATTTTGTTCCTGAGATAATCCTTAAGGAAGCTAAGGAAGCAACTCACCAATTATTGCCTATGATGTCCAAGAAACATTATGAAAAAGTATTTTCTCAATTTAATCAATGGAAAGAAACGCGAGGGGTATTAACAATAAACGAGGAAGTTCTGTTGTCGTATTTCTAAAATTTGAAGAAGAATTACGCAATTTCATCCATGTGGTCGAAGTGCTCGATGCTGATGGCTGCTATAAAGGTCTATGAAAACATAAACATTGGAAAATATAGTAAACTCACTGCCTATCTCAAGAGTCAGTCGAGAGGATACAAGGCGAAGAAAGTTGCAGTAGTAGAAAGAGCACACGTGGAAGAATTTTTGGCAAGGGCTTGCGACAAAGAATGTTTGATGATCAAGGTAATATTTCCCTTTTAAGACATTATATACCGGATGTTCATTTTGAGAGGAAACGGGCATTTTCTGCTAAACTTTACACTTCGTGTAAAAATTTTTTAATGGAAGCTATTGTACAAAACACAGTCTTCTCCAATATGCTTTTCAACATTTTTATTCACTTCATTTAATCAGAAATGAAATCAACTTTATTATTTCAAATAGCAACACATAATTTTTTTACCAATTTCCAAAAAGATCGATAGCTCAAATTCAATCGGATTTAATCATACATAATATCATAAGAGCAAGAGATTTATCCTGAATAAATGGAAAGGTTCGCACGAAAACGCGTTGCCTGGCAGCAAAAATCACGAGCGCCACAGGACGTTGGGCCGGCTTAAAAATCCGAGAGCGAAGCTCGAGGATGCAGATGCATTCCTGTTCCCGATTCGCCTTATAAGCTTGAGAGCAGTAGAGAAAAAACGGTTATTGGCGCGTCTTCAGTGGTGAATCAGCTCACGGGCCATGATAAGGGATCGACGTTTCATAATTGTTCCTTTTTCATTAACTGTACAAATACATATAAATAAAAATTAATAATAATGTAAAATTCATAACATCATCGATTTTGCTTGAAAAAAAGTTACTAGAGTTTATTCGGAATAAAAAGCTAGTAGCTATTTATTCGGAATAAAATGCTAGTAGCTATTTATTCCGAATAAAATGCTACTAGCTTTCTTTTTTCAAGAAAAGGCTACGTGATTGGTTGAAAAATGGAAAATGAGGCAATCCTATTGGTCAAAAAAGTATGAATGTATTAATCAACATAAAACAGGGTAAGGATAGCGTTAGGGATTTTTCCAACAAGGTAGAGAAGTTAATGTACGACCTTAACAACGTATGTATTGATAGTGAGGGTCTAGGTGCTGCTAACGTTATTCAAAATTTGAACAAAAAGACTGCACTTAAAGCTTTTGTCGAAGATCTTGGTCTTCAAATACAACCCATAATCAAAGCCAGTCGTTTCGGTAACCTTAGGGAAGCTGTGGATGCAGCATGTGAGGAGAAAAAGAGCTTGAGCCGTAGTAATCATCAAACTTTTAGCAATGCAGCGGGTAGTTTTCGTAAATGCAACAATTGCGGGAAAATAATTATATTACAGATAAATGTTGGTATAAGGGCTGGTCCGAAACTTCAAATAATTTCAGTCACACTAATGGTAGCCACTCACTTACAGGCCGCCGGCCGGCCACGGCCTGTCCGGTCTGGACTGACGACTTAAAACTGACGGGTCCACACATTTGCAGATCGCCTGCCAGTCCATATCGGTCACAGGCCGACTGTCGTTTCGGTAATCCGGCCGCCGGCCGGCGAAACGCGGTTTTCACCACACACTACCGTCAGTTGTTCAGTCGGTGTAATTGAAGGATTATAAAAATGGTGTTGTGGAGAAAAAAAAAGTTATGTTTATTAATGATTGTTTTGCTACTAAACGAAAATCCGAAAACAAAGAGAAGATTTTGGGTAAAGGAGTGGCTTCTGGAGCGTCACAAATTTTCACATATGAATTTAATAAAAAAACTAAGAGATTGTGGTAAAAAGGATCTCAAGAACTATTTACGGATGAACGAAGAGTGTTTCCAATTTTTACTTCAATTGGTAAAACCTTATATTACGAAACAAAACACCAAATTGAGACGGGCTATAAGTGCTGAAGAACGTCTAATAGCTACTTTACGATTTCTAGCTACAGGGCGTAGTTTTGAAGACTTGAAGTTTTCAACAATAGTTTCAACCGGACGATAGAAATCAAACTGGACAGAAGTTGTAGCCGTCGGTCGTGGATGACGGTCTGCCGCCACACACTTGCAAAATTTTGTCAGTCCGGCGGCCTGTAAGTATGAAATTGCGGCCGAACTGTTAGGGTAGCCACTCACCTACAGGCCGCCTGCAGGCCCCGGCCTGAAGGCGGCTTGACCGCCGGCCAATTTTTACCATACATTAACAGGCCGCCTGCAGGTCTGAACCTGCAGGCTGGCATAAACAATAAAAAACGGTAAGTGAATTATCGTCAGTCCTGACCGAGGGCGAGATCTTTTGACTAGACAGAAAATTTGTGTGGATTTGCGGCAGTGAGAAAAATGAGTGATAAAAGCAATGCGTTCATTGAACAGTTTATCCAAATTTATCGACAACATCCAGCTTTGTGGAAAGTGAAATCTAAATCGTACTCAGACCGGAACTTACGGGAAAAAGCGTTCGGTAAATTATTAGAACATTACAAATCCGTAAACCAAAGTGCAAATATAGACACGGTCAAAAAGAAAATAAATAATCTACGATCCTCCTTCCGCAAAGAATTGAAAAAAGTCAAAGCTTCAAAAAAATCAGGATGTTCATCGGAAGACATTTATATCTCCACTTTATGGTACTACGATTTGCTGTTATTTACAGCAGATCAGGAAGAAAGAAGAGAAACAACATCATCAGCCATTTCGCAAGAGTCTGAAGATGATTCTGATAAATCAGATAATAAGGTAAGTTACCTTTTTAAAAGTTTACCAATTTGTTTATTTAATATCATACACAATATAGGTACTAAATAATTATTCTTAGAAATTCTGTTATACAAAATTATCTTGCCATGACACTCTTCCTCGGTGCATAAAGTAGTTTTTGTAAATTTCGCGACATTCCTTTGCTTGTTGCGAAGGATTGCGACCGTGGTCAAGTTGTAAGCCGTCAAGATTGTTTTCTCTTCTCCAATCTCCAATTATAGTATCACCGGTGTCAAGAATTTCCGTATCGACGTAGTTATGAGGGATGTAAGAATTTTTTGCATGCCTACGAAGAAAATTATGCAATGCACAGCAGGCAAGAACAATATAGTCAATCTTTTTCGGATTCATGTTTATTGCCGTATGGAAAACTCTAAATCTGTTAGCTAATATCCCAAAGGCATTTTCAACAGTCCGTCGTGCTCTACTCAATCTATAATTAAAAATACGCTGTTCTCGAGTTAAATTTTTTTGTGGAAACGGCTTCAAGAGATTCTCGTGTAATGAAAAAGCATCATCCGCTACAAACACATAGTTAATGTTATCTTTTGTGGTTTCAGAAGATGGTAAATTAAGTTGCTTCCGTTTCAATTTATCAAAAAAATCAGTTGCTTCCATAACTCCTCCATCTGAAACTCGGCCATTACAGCCAACGTCCACATAAATAAACTCGTAATCAGCATTCACTATGGCCATGAGCACTATGCTATGGTAGTCTTTGTAATTGTAAAAATAAGATCCAGTATTTGGAGGTTTAACGATCCTTATATGTTTTCCGTCAATTGCCCCGCCACAATTTGGGAAATTCCATCTATTTTCAAAATTGTTAGCTATTTCTTGCCATTCTTCAGAAGTTTGGGGAAACTGTAAACAAAATTATACATATGTAATATCTAGTAGTTACCGTGCTGAAATTGTCACTAATAATAAAAACCAATTTCAGATTGATGAAAACGTAGAGAATGTTTCTCAATCGCCATCTTATCTTCAACCAGATACACCCAAAAGTGGTCATTCAGAAGCCTCCACTAATGGAGAGTCAGCTTCAACTGCCTCCAGGAAGAGAAAAAATCCCTCCATGATTCAGCAAATGAATAAGAAATCCTCTTGTGAAGAAAAGAAGTTGAAACTGTTACAATTAGCAGAAAAAACTCTTTTACAACCAGAAGACATTGATGAATATCGCATAGCAGGGCAAAGAATTGGCTTTCAACTCAAAAGTATGACAGAAAAACAAAGAGTAATCGCAGAAAAGTTGATATCGGATATTATATACTACGGAAGAATGGAGAAATTGACGGAAGATGCTGCTGTAACTTGTAATTCCATGCGTAATTTTAGCAGAAGCTCTTATAACGATGAACATTCCGGCAGCTTCCCACAACAATCTCGAGATGACTCACAATATGTATATAATAATAATAGTCAATCCGAATCTGAGACACAGCCATTCAGTGAATATCTTTCATTCGTACGGTCACCACAACCATAAAATATTGTTTTATTTTTTTCTTTGTAGTTATTTCATTTTCAATAAAAAATATACCTAAGTTTTCTTAAAACTACGTTAGTATTTATTCATATACCTATATGGGGTCCTTACTTTTAAATAATCTTCCTTCAAAACTTTGTAAATGCATCGGCAAGTTTCTGGAATAATGCGTCCCAATGCTTGTGGGGAAATTATTGTTGAGAATTTAAGATCTTCCAAATTTCGTCCTGTTGCCAAAAACCTTAATGTTGCTATCAGTCTTTCTTCAGGACTTATTGCTTGTCTCATTCTTGTGTTCCTTTTTGATATGAAGGGTTTAACAAGACTTAATAATTTTTGAAAACATTCGTCGTTCATGCGAAGATAATTTTTCAAGTCATCAGCACTACATCTTCTGAGTTTCTTAACAAGTTTCATGTGCGAGAATTCATTCCGTTTTAGAAGCCAATCCTTAACCCAAAATCGTTTAGGCACTCTATGGGACTCTGATAATAGTAAAATGATCAAAATCGCAGCAATTTTCTTTTTCGTAGCCATCGCACAAAACTGTCTGATCTGAACTGTCTAGTGGATGTCGAAGCTTCAGGCCGCCGGAAGGCTGCGGCCTGTGAGACCGCGGTCTGAAGGTCAGGACCACGTTCAGGCCTGAATAGTGTATGGCCTGTAAAGATTTGGCCTGCAGCCTGAGCCTGTCAGTCCTAGACCTGCAGGCGGCCTGTAGGTGAGTGGCTACCATTAATGTGGGGCGAAAAATGGACGTCGATGTGGCCGGCGGTCGGCCTGTCCGGACCCGGCCGGCCGGCGGCCTGTAAGTGAGTTGCTACCATAACTCTCAACAAAACACTTCAAATAATCTCAGTTACTCTTGCCAAGATACTACAAGTTGTAGATATTGCAAAAAACCGAGTCATACAATAGAAATCTGCCGGAAACGTATTTTCAATGATTCTCGTCAGAGCACTAGTGGTAAATCAGTCAATAGGGGTAATTCAGTCCGTGATCAAAATTCAAACTCAGAAAATAATAACAATCGCGCGTATCGTAGCTTCCCAAATGTGCGTCCTAATCACTCAACTGAAAATATTTCACATATCATTAAGAATGAAATTCACACCGTACATGAAAAGCAAGGATGTTCTTATGTCAATGTTCCTTTGGAATTAGCAATCACAAAGTCTGCTAAGTTACTGTTAGATACCGGGTCAGATGTTTGTATCCTAAAATTAAAATACGTCCACCAAGATGCGGAGATATTCCCAGCCAATAAAATTAAATTGAGAGGGAGGTGTTGTGAAACCTTTTCTCCCTCAATTCGGCAAATAGTTGACCACCCCTGCAAGGGAGGTTTATGATTATAACGGTCATGTAGACCTAACAGAGTTTTCTTGTAATCTTGTCGAACAGCGGAACGACACTTCTTCTTCCGAGACCGAACCGTCCGGTCTAGTTTCAAACTCGTAATTTCGTGAACTTATAACAATATACGTGTTTCATTAATCCCATACTGGGGTAAAAGCGGAGTCGGGGTCATACAACACTATAGACGTGGTGGAATAAATGGTTTGTTGGCAAACCAGCTGGTAAATATAGGCGACAATAAGAAATTAAAAAATCAAAGCCTTTCTTCATCCTTCTCGAAGTACGGCTAAATTCTTCAAAGCGCCAACCAGAGCGGAGTTCTAGGAGAAGATGTGCGTTGTGCAACACAAGGGCTAAACAAGTGCGAACAGACTGGGTTTGTAGCGTGTGTCAGGTTCCGTTATGTTTGTCATAAAACAAATCATGTTTGCAAAAATACCACACCAATTAATTTTTTTTTCTCCTACATAATGGGTTGGTGGTACATTATGGATACCACCCCATAACTTTGGAAAAAAAATCACCCCTTAAAAATAAGTTTTTCTTACGTTTGTTTATACGTGTACATATAAGCAGTTTTGTAAACTTTTTTTACAATTAATGAATAAAAATAATGTTCCTCCACTAGGGGTTATATTTTGCTGAAAATTCTGCTCCCCAAAGAGCTAAATAAAAACTTACCTACATCTCATGTTATATTTATTTAGATTTTTTTTTTTAATAGAGCCTAATGGTCTCTTGTGCATCGACGTAAATCAAAAAGAAGCCGTGGCGTGCTCGCTTGTGGCTTAGTTAAGTACAATAAACGAAAACAATTACAATGACATAAATCTACGGCAAAATAAAATGATAGCTAAATGTCAGAGAAATAATTAAAAGTGTAAGACGACAGAGGAATTCACTTCAGAAGTATATCACACCAACGGGTCCAACGTTAGAAGCCGTTAAGCTACGGTTTCCTAGGATAGCGGTGCCGTAATGTGGCGGCCGCTAATGACGGCCGCTATCATCAAAAAAACCTGTTTCCAGATGTGTAATGGGGTTGGTTTCCTAGAAATCGGCAACAGGCACCGTTACACAATAATGCGTCGAACTCACATTTGTGACGGTCATCTGGACGGCAAAGAAACACTTGTTGCAACGTTTTGTAGCGGTACGGTGGTAAAGAACAGCGAACTATTTTACATAAAATGTCCCAAGCAGTGTGTTGGAGTGGTGAAGAAGAGGAAATTTTAATTTATTTCGTAAGAAGTCATGAACTTTTATTTAATGTTAAGTGCAAGGATTATCGAAAGACTCAGTTAAAGCAAAATTATTGGCGTGAAATTGGCGGCATATTAAATAAAACAGGTATGTATATTTATTTTTATTATATTCCTCTTTACATATTACGGAATTTTATAGTAGTTAAAAAGTGTATTAAGACATGTGTAATTATGATTACAATACAGTTTAGTGTTGCCTATAATAATTATTTTGCCATTCAACAGCTCCCGTTCCATTAAAATAAGTTTTAAATAATTCTCGAATTTATACAGGCGAGTTTGCAGCACGGAAATTATTTTGGACTAGAGGAAATAAATTTTCTCTTGGTAGTGGAAGTCCGTCATCCAGAGTGATTTGATTAGGTGCAAGTACTTTTGCTTCACGTAATAAATTATGTAAAATACAAGCACATGTGATCAACTTGTCGGTAGTTTCTGGCGTGGTTGCAATGGGTTGGAAAAAAATTCGGAAATAGGCACATAATATACCGAAGGCATTCTCAGTTGTTCTTCTTGCTCTAGAAAGTCTGTAATTATACACTGCTTTGGATGGTTCAATTTGCGACTGTCTTCTTGGATAAGGTTTCATTAAATTTTCGTGCAACGCAAAAGCTTCATCTCCAACAAGCACATATGGCACCACATCATTTGTTCCGGGCAGTGCTTGTGGTGCAGGAATGTTAAATTCGTTATTTAGAATTTGTTGTCCAAAATTGCTTTTTAAGTAAATTCCTGCATCTCCTTCTCGGCCATATGAGCCAATGTCTACTGCTATAAATTGACATTCTGCATTTACAACTGCTAGCATAACTATTGAATAAAACTCCTTGTAGTTAAAAAAAGTAGATCCCCTGTTTTTGGGAGCCCGAATCCTTATATGTTTGCCATCTATGGCTCCTACACAATTGGGGAAATTCCAAGTTGACATATATGTAGTTGAAATTTTTCGGAGTTGCTCCATTGTAGGTTTTGGCATTACTATATCCAACATTCTCTTTACGATGCTGTTGGCAACTTGTTTTAATATGAAACTAATCCATGAATGAGATATTCGAAATTGAAATGCCAATGATCGAAATGATTCTCCAGTAGCCAAATATCTGAAAGAATGTTCTTTATTAGGAGAATATATATATTTATTTGTGACTGTTTGAATCCTCAAATTTTATTGTTTACAGATATTGAATGCAGCAAGAAGTGGGCCTATATAAGGGATTATTATATTAGGCGCCGGGGGAAACCAGGGACTGGTTCCAGTGGCGAGGCTGCAAAAAAAAGGTCGGATCTCTTGTTATTTCTGGAGGACTATTCTTCCGTAAAAAGAAGGTTTGATTTACGATCCACAATATTTTTGCAAAATCATTATTGTTTTGATTTTAGTTCTATTACAAATATTCAAGGTCCTGCTATTGAAGACACAGAGAACGTTCAGGAATTAGATGATGGCGAGGACGAATCAGTCTCAGAAAATTTAGATAATTCCCAACTTGAGCGTTCTTTGGACCAGGAGGAAGAGGCCAGCAGCAGCCAACGTGATGCGCATTATTCCCCAAAGAAAAGGAAAACTGCGCATTCCGAAGAAAGATTGCGGTTGCTGAAACAAATCGTTTCAAAACAGCAATCTCAAAGTCTGCAACCAATTCAGCATCAAGACGAAACCGACCTCTTTTTCGCCTTAATGGCAAAATCGGTAAAAAAATTGCCGGAATATGAAAGGGTGCGGCTGCGAATGGAGATCGGGAGGATTGTTGGCAGTGCTGAAATTCAGCATTTATCCCAACAAGGACCACCGCGAACACCATCCGCAGCAAGCAGCAGCAGCAGCGACGGTCACTGTAATGACCATTGGGACCCTAGTTGTAGCTTAACTAAATAATAATAATAATAATGTAAATGCAAACCTTAAAAATAAACACAGTTTCTGCTCAGGAGAAATTGGTTTCTTGTTTCTATTATACGGCGTTGTAGTAATGTCTTCTTTTATGTAGTTTAGTACATAATCGAACAACACTGGAGTTAGGCGAAAGTATTCCCTAAATTTATTTTCATTGTTATGAAGGTGCCGACATTAAAATTTCATATGCTCCTTCCGTTAGACGCCTTTTAAATAAGTTGGATTCCCTTGATCTTCCTGACTCCTCGTCTGACTTATCTTCCAAAAATATTAATACTGCTACATCAATATCATCCATTTTAGCAAAACAATTAACTTCACTCACTACAAAACACGTCTGCTTCGAACTAGAGACACCGTCATATGTTTCCTAGCTTTATATCTCTGCTCACCGCTATGACGGCCGCTAGCGGAAACAGGTTTTTTTGATGATAGCGGCCGTCATATAGCGGCCGCCACATTACGGCACCGCTATCCTAGGAAACCGTAGCTTAAGACAACAATCTGCCGCTACACCTATGAGTTTGGCACGCCATAAAATACCTCGTAATCAAAAATTTGAAACCTCGAGACGCTTGTTTTCTACAAGAAAAGTGACAAAAAAATCGACGCCATATTCCACACCATCTGCACAGGAATCTAATACA
Organism: Schizotus pectinicornis; assembly: GCA_951805265.1. Lineage (NCBI taxonomy): Eukaryota > Metazoa > Arthropoda > Insecta > Coleoptera > Pyrochroidae > Schizotus > Schizotus pectinicornis. The sequence continues at coordinate 15,337,946 of OX638207.1, read as the reverse complement.
ATAGGTACCAACACCACCTCCCCGAAAATGTGAATGTGACAGAAGAGTCTTCGTTCGATTACTGTACAGTTGTTAAATTATGTTAACTCAGCAATATTAGATATTAAGTTCATTTTAACTTATATTAAATCTTTGTGTATGTAAGTACCGTGTTTTATTTTTCCAATCATCAATTTAAAAGCTAGAAAAAAAAAGTTACGAGTTTCTTACATTTAAAATTCAAATTAATGATTGTCAATTTCACTGTAAAAATAGTGCGAGCGGAAAAGGCAGCTTATCTTGAGTCTGCCCATAGGGATCCTGACAAAAAAGTAATTTCGTCGGCACTTAGATCTTTGAATATTCAACGCAGTCAATCCAAATCTATACCAAGTCTGTTTTCACTGACCCATACTCTTGCAAAGAGACGGTTCGGAGCTACTTGGCTAAAAGTTTTCCGGATTGCTCTTTTTCGTTCAGGCTCGCCTCAATTGAGGATATTACAAAAATACTACTTGCTCTGAAGTCTGCTGTTTGGAGGTGGGTTATTTTCCTGTCTGTTGGAAAACCGCTCTAGTGCTTCCACTTTCCAAAATTACAAATCCAAAATCTTATGGTGACCTTAGACCAATAAGTTTACTACCTGTGCTGTCGAAAATATTGGAGAAAGTGATCAGTACTCAGTTTCTGTTAAATGTAACTTGTTATTTATTATGTGGATGGATTCAATGGAATCCATCTACTCATGTTATTGCATATCTTCAAAGCAACAGCTTATTACCCTAGGGTAGATTGCTGAAATAAAGGAGTAACAAAAAAAAATTATTTAAGAAAAAATGTTATTTTATATTAATATTGTAGATTGTATAAGTTTTGTTATGTGTGTGGTTAAGTGGAATAGCCGGTGGATAAATTTCGCCACATCCATTTTTTAAATGGGATTAAAGACGATATTATTATTATTTATTATTATTATAAAAAGGCACCCCTTACAGTCTAGAGCAGAGGAAAAAGTAAATTTTTATCATTATTGAATTTGCATTATACTGCTTCCATGCAGCGCTTCATTTGATACAAAACTTGCTATAAAGGGACTTTAATGTATGTAGTTCCTATAATTTACAGCAACAAACTTATTTTATAAAGCAAATAGCCCGGAGCTTTTGTTATTAATCAAATGCAGTTAGGAACTTTCAGCCACGGACAGTGGGGCAGATTCGGCCGATGGCCAAAAGTGCCCCATCTAACAACAAAGTATCTCTTATCAATCTTTTTAAAGATGGTTCGGGTCTATAAACCCAAAACTAACAGGATCGGTCTAGATGAAGGCAAAATACGTCAAGCTTTGCATCAAATCTTGTCCAAAAATATGTCGCAGAGAGAATGTATGGCATACAATTTGTACTCTCTCCTCTACCTAATTCAATTGAGTTTTGTTTAGAATGACTGCAAGACTTAATTCAACACACAAAAAGATGATAGTCGATTTCGCCAAAGAAAACTCTCATAATAACCAAAAAATTTAATGGACCAAGTGGTGGCCGAAATGGAGCTTGTAACTTATGGGAGACCTTGACCAATCAGCTAAATTGCATGGGTTATGGGACAAAAACGATGCCGCAATGGAAGAAAGTAGTGGTGGATTACAAATCAAAAGCTAAAGCAAAGGCCGTCAGGCTACATAAAAATTTCAATGCCACAGGAGGAGGGTCCAAACCGGATGATATTGTAGAAGATCCACTAGATGAGCACGAAAAACGTCTTCTATCAATTATGGCCTCTTCCTCATACCAAGGTGCGGGAAATATCAAAATTGGTATAAAACGTCCAAGACAGGTATCTAAACACTATGTGATTATTGTGAGTTGATGATTTCAACTAATTCATTTCAAAATTGCAGGTGGAATTTGAGGACCTTCCAGAAGTGCATCGCCCAAAGAAAAGTACAAGTATTACTCATTCAATCAAAAAATTTTGACAGACCATCTTTGAACGCTTCAGCTGTCTCCACAATTCCTTACACCTCCCAGGCCCCCACCCAGCACATTAATTTGGTAATTGCGCCTAAATCGGCTTCAAGTGTAACAAAAAATTATTATTTGCCCATTCCACACACACACCAACAACATCAAGATATAAGCAAACCCAAAATATATCTGTAGCTACATCTTCAACTATTCTCCCAATTGAATCACTTACCACCTCCCACCCCAAATCCTTCACTCAAACAACTTATAATGTTAAAACCCAACCAAACACGCCAACTCCTCACAAAAAGAAAACAAAAACGGCTGAAGAATTTATGGAGGTAACACATAAAAAATTATTGGCTGCCCTTGAAAAAATGAACCAAACTTTCATGGAAATAAGCATTTCCCTCAAAGATATAAGCACGAAACTTCCATAGATAAAAAGATGCAAAAGTACATCTTTTGAAATTTACTAAACGTAGGCTGCAATACTCGCTGCATTATGTATAACTTGTAGAATTGTTACTCGTGTTTTTGAATACATGAATAAATTATTTTTTCAACTAAAGTAGGCTGCAATCAAATTACTTCTAACCCACCTGCCTTCATTATCCCTAAGATTACTGCAAAAGATCGTTCTATCACATTTCGTGCTGGTGCATGTCTCAAATTATACCGCTCTTCAGGTGACCCAGGAGCTGGATTGTTAAAAGGTGTCATTAACCATGGTTGCTGTGGATACCCTGAGTCCCCAAGTAACCAAAAATTCCGTTCTTTATATTGTAAAGTCTCCGAAGTTCATCCCGGATGATTGATTGACCCCAAATAGATGAATCATGTGCAGCTCCACCAAGATTCGCGTTAACATTCAAAACCATCATGTTGCTATCACAGATCTGAAATGGAAAAATATTATATATGTCTTCACCTACTAGTTGAAGTAGGTATGTACCTACTTACCATCTGATTATTTTTGGAATGATATCCCTTTCGGTTCACATAGTTGTGCTCTTCTTCTCTGGGGCCCAACATTACAGCATGCGTGCAGTCGAAAACACCTATGATTCCTGGGAAATTTCGAGTTGCCATGAAGCCCTCTTTTATGTCCAGCCTTTGAGCTTCACTTTGGGGAAAACAATGAAATCATTGGCAAAATGCTCAATAAGGAAAGAAATCACTGCTCCAATGCACTTGGAAACGGTGGTTTGGCCCATAGCATTTTGCCGGCTCTGTCCGAGCATTCGTTGGTAGGAGCCAGTTGCTAAGAACCACAACGTCACAAAAATGCGATGTACAGGCTCAATGGCATTTGGGTGACCAGAGTACATCAAAGGCACAAGCACCACACAAAGTTCTTGCACAATTGCCTTGGTTAATCGGTATAACCCAATAAATTCCGGGTCCGGTAATGAAAACGGGTCGTTTTCGGCTCGCTAAATGCGACGCTCCACATTTTGATTGAGAATTTGACGTCTTCGCCGTGCTCGTCGCACCGAAATATAATTATTGATGGGTAACATCTACAAGAGCATTAAATACTTGACATTAACCATTATTCTATAACATTAAGTCGTTATTTTCACCTCGAATCAATAAAATCACTTGTTGATACAGATGAAAGTAAAAAAACAAAGGTTATATTCCAGTCCAACTGTCAAAAAAAAATGACAGGTCGCATACGGCGGGAACAATGTTTTTAGAAATTTTAACCGTATTTCCGATCGTTCCCGATGAGCAATACGAAACTTGGCGTGCTACCAACATCCCAATGCGAAGCTTGCGGAAACGAAATTCGTAATAAAAGGGGCGATTTACTTCTCCACACAGGTGGCTGAGCGGCGGAAAATTTTTAGATCGGTTTCAAGAATTGCTACCTGAAATAATTTCTTTTCTAAATGAAAGATGAGATAACACTGACATACTTAAAAACGAAAGATGGCTCTGTGATTTGGCTTTCCTAACAGATGTGACCAGCCATTTAAATACCCTTAACTTGGAGCTATAAGGGAAAGATAAAACTATTATCGACATGATTAGCGCAATAAATGCATTCAAAAGTAAATCGCAACTACTGCTTAATCAACTGAATAAAAAAAATTTGAAAAATTTTCGGGCAGTAAAAGAAAGAACTGCATCAAGTTATGAGAAGTACGAAACAGAATTGAGAAATATCCTGGATGAGTTTGAAAGGCGTTTTTCCGATTTCAAAAAATTGACGCTCATTGCCACTTTTATGATTTATCCATTTTCATGTAAGGATGTTGAAACAACTGCTTCCGAAACATCGAAAACCTACGATTGACGTGTCTTCTATCGAAAACGAGGTATTGCAGATCTGTTTGGATATACATCTCAAAACCATAGCAACAGATACAAGCTTTTGGTCTTTTGTACCTGAAGAAAAATATCCATGTTTGAAATAAATCGCTCTGCAGTTCGCTTTGTCGATCTTTCCTTTTGGAGAGTACAACACAGTTTTTAAATTTGGTACATCTTTCCCAGAATTGTGGGTAGGGAGAGGAAAAGTTTTCTGTTCCCGTCGGCCAGGAGAGGATAGCCATTGACCATGTACAAATCATGGTGCTGTTAAATTGCCGAGAAAACTTTCAGCAATGTTTAATTTTTCATGCTGCCGGGATTATTTTGAATTCGGGGTTCCGACAGAGATCGTCGCGGCTAGATAGATTATTTCCAGCAGAATCGAATCGAGAAAGTCGAGACTGCCTTGAGTGTCATACCCAAGAACTGATGATTTGGTATTACGTTGATTTTAACCTTTACCTAACAAATTGGGTATTATTGTGGTCGGTGTCCTTTTGTGAATCTATCATACATTTATTTACAAAGGGAAGAAAATATCATGGACACATTTGAAACCATTTTATAATCACGACAAACAATATCACAATATCTTACAAGACCGGCACCAAAATTAACGAACTCACATATACCTCCTAGCAACTTCGAAAAAATAAAAGTAAAATACGCTTCTCAGGTCTTCAGTGCAACCGTGGCTGCAGATACGAATGTTACTTAACATTTGGCCATCCTTCTGAAAATATTGTACGTACCGTTGACCTGGTGAATTCATCTGTCACATGCGATACATACTTTGCGGTCCTTCACGAACTTGATACTAAAGTTGTATAAAAATTCTAAGAAATCGAGTTCTAATTAAAACCTTTCCACCCATCCGCGATCTTCATACTGCCATGACCATGTTAGCTTTTAAGCCAAAAAACAATCAACATCTTGGAACATCATGATCTTGAATGAGTCGTTGAATGAGTTGAATAAGTCGAAGGTCGCAACACCACCTCACCCACAACCAGCTGAGATTGAGTATATACGCCGATATACGCGGACCTCGTCAGCAAACCTCATGCACTTCCCTTTCCTGCACAAAACATCTTTTCGCACTTGGCTTTGTGGAAGCTAGCAAGCTTGGATGAAAGTATTGTATTCAGGCACAGAACGCAGACGTATTTCTAAGAGAGTCCAAAGATTTCTTCAAAACCAAGCAAAATTTCTGAGGAAAGACGGACGCAGACGGCACCAAACGTCTTAGAACAAAACCCGGAGTAGGCTATCACCGGAGAGTCGACCGGAACATCACTCCGGGACAAGCAACAGATTAATAACACAAAGCGCATTGAAGGCAAAAGAAACAAAACAGGTCAAAACTTCGGTAAAGTGGCCCAAAACGCAGCAAGGCTTACGTTTCCTCCGCTTGGAGAACCCCAGGCAGCAAGACGGCAAGGGCGCCCCCGATAATCCGCAAACTTGGCTTAAAGCGCAGCAAAACTCACGCTTCCTCCGCTCGAAGTACCAAGAGGTTGCAGGGGCGGCGCCGATAACCAGGTAAGTGGTTTTAAACGCAGCAAGGCTTACGTTTTCTCCGTTTGGAGACACCGCAAGCTGCAAGGGTGGCACCGGTTATTTATCGACCTGATAGATACATCTAGAAATGTAATCATATTAAGGCGTAACCGTAAAAAAGCAAACGTTGACAAAAAAGAAACACCCGTCAATTGCGGGGTGGCTGAGTGCAGAATCACAAAGCAAGTAAATTAGCTTACCCAGCGTTAAAAGACAATCAGATCGACACTACAAAACCACAATAACCACAAGATGATAAATAGAATATTAGTGAACTAAAAGGTGTAGCAGCAAATATTGATAACATCTTAGTATCAAGAAGCAGTCAGAGGAAACACGGTAAAAGCTGAGACATGTTTTGCAACGATTCAAAGAATTCGAATTTAAACTAAAAATAAACAAATGTCTTCCACAATAATTGTGCATTGCCGCTCATGTGATGTTTTTAATGCTCAAATAAGTTTTCTAGACGGTCAAGCAAAACAAGAAATGATAAACAACTTAAAAAGGCAAATGAGTTGCGCAAACCAATAAATACAAAAGGAAAAGTTGCGGAAAATAATCAATTTTTGGAAACTTTAACATTCGATCTGCAGAAAACGCACCCCATTCCGAAAATACCTACAGGAGTCGTCTACTATAAAAAACAATTAAATTTGTTTAATCTAGAGATTCATGTTGGCACTACCAACATGATAATATTAATATTTAATTAGAAAACAAAGCCGGCAGGGACACTCAAGAAGTTGGGTCATGTTTATATCAATCTTAGTGTACGAACACAGCGGAAGCAGGTTTCCGCTTGCCGGCAACCAGCGCCGACTCACGTTTACAAGTTTTGGAAATTAATGCATGTAAAACCCCTATTTCGAATAAACGGCACAAGTTGCACAAGCGCCGTAATGAAACAAGATGGTAAGTATGCACTATATTTTATTTATAAACGCTTTTCAGTAATTGATAAAAACATCATTTGGTCTCAAGTCATTTGAAAGTACGATAAAGGATGTTGTGAAAAATATGTTACAAAAAAATCGCGAATATTTTTGGCTTCATTCAGAGGTCTTCCTGTCATTTGTCCTCCGATATTTGTTTCGCAATATTCAACAGATACATCGCTAAGATGCCTTTGGAAACCTTCTTTATCAATAATTGCATTAAGTAAAATGCAAATACATTCAATAATATCCTCTGCTGTTTTAATATTGTCTGCATGGATTTTGCAAGTATCCGCCATTATGTCGTAATTATTCCAATTGTACAGCTTGCCGAGAAATTAATGGCGTATCGAGAGTCGTTGCGAGCTCCACGACTAGATTGGTAGACTGTCGTGTTTCTTATATTGCACCCTTGGAGAAAGGCTCGCCGGAAATCCCTTTGCTCAGAAAAAAATCCCCCATCCTGTAGGCCTGATTTTATTTTCTCGTCACGAATGAACTTTGATGGATTTCTTTAAAACAGCTGTTCTGAAATGTTCCCAAGTAAATAGGGTTTGCGGTGGTCGTAGAACGTCGAAAATCGGTACGCTCATTTTCTATGGCTCTCAATCCTTAATTTAGAGGTAAAAAAACAAGCCGATATTCGCTATAACTCGAGGAAAACCCCTTATAACCTCTATTAATCATTGAAGGAAACCAAGTATAAATGACAATCGCTCTTATTGACACATAAAGTAATAAACCTCTATCTCGCTAGAAACAGGTAGTTTTGTAACGTAAACGATTTGCGTCCACCCTATCACTCCCTTAGCTCAGAAAAAATCCCCATCCTGTAGGCCTGATTTTATTTTCTCGTCACGAATGAAATTTGATGGATTTCTTTAAAACATCTATTCTGCAATTCTACCAAGTAAATAGAGGTTGCGGTGGTCGTAGAACGTCGAATATCGGTATGCATCCTTTCCATCTAATTTTGAGGTTGAGAACAAGTAGCCATCTACGTACACCCAGTAAATTTTATTAAAATCACGGTACTGCACCGCATCTGTAGAGTGGAATATCCTTGCTTACGCCATCACCATAAACATCCCGAGCTTGTATCTTCTATCGCCATATATTTGGCAACGTCGCCTATGTTTATGTAATCGCAACGCTGCGTCGCCGGCGCCGTGCTCCTACTAGCTACGTAGACGCTTATCGCTGCCTTTTAGAAATGGGAACATATGAACGGAGACGGAACAAATGCGAGGGAGATTTTCCTTGTGATCAAAAGCTTGATTTAGAAATGGGAAATTGTTGCGATAGCAATTTTTTATTCCGAGCAAAAAAAGCTTGATATATTAAGTGTCTAAACATCTACAAACTTCGTCTTTCGCCCTCAACTCTACATATGTCGGTAGACTCAAACATGGCGGTTTGACTTCTCTTTGGTTTTCGCTTCGTTCTTTGTTTGAAAGTTTGGATAAGTGACAGGTTCATTGTGTTGTAGCGGTTGTATGTAGGTGAGTTCCATCCATTTGTACAAATTACCTTTTTAATTTTCTGGTAACTTTGTCGTTAGCGTGTTTACCTTTTACCTGGTCATGGATTCACAAGAGGGAATCGTTAACGCAAAAAACCGTGCAGAAACCAACAGTCAGAACGAGGCAGTGGCGTCGTTGTTTTATGCTCCAGAGTAAGTAGATTATAAATATTGGACTTTCTGTGGCATTGTAGCAGTGATGAGTATTTGCTAAATAATTTGGTAACAGTTATGTATGCGGTAAAACTTTTTAGTTTAGAATAAAAAAAGAAATAATGAAAAAAATTTCACTCCGGCAACAGAATCGTGTTCTATGAAGTAATATCTATCTATTAGAGCCTTTTTCTGAAGAAAATAAATTTTTGACGTTTCACCGTATACGGAACAATTACCGATTATTTAGTCTTAATTACCAGTATCAAGTGTTCTTATGTGTATAAACTTGCACCAAATATGTTGCTCCGTGTTCCGATGTGGGTGGCAAGTTCGGATTTTGTGGTTCCGTGCGTTGGCGGGAGATGCACCACTTCAAAACGTTGCACAATTTCCAAAACTTGAAGCGACGTGGAAAAGCGGATTTGTGTCGCGGCGTGCACATAACTTGCCGAGAGGAACTGGAGCATCTTGTAACTGGAGAACTTACGCCTAAGATTCTGTTTGAAGCTAGACGTACTTGTCAAATTAAGGGAGTGTGCATCGGATATTTGAACGACGGCTGCAAGGCTGAGAGGCGACAACATTGTCGGTACAGACATTTACACTACGATTCCGACCATTATCCCCGATGTCCAACCTGCATCTCAGAGCATCAGAGCAAGAACTGGCTACACTTTTCCAAACTAGGTAAGTTGCATTTTAATGGTTAGCTTTGGACACTCACTTTGTATATTAAAACTTTCAAACTATGGAAATGTCGAAATAGAGCATTATAGACTATTTCATCCCGTTTAATTTTAAAATATTACCTCCATCAAAATATCGATAAATACTCGCAGTCCTCGGAGGCGTATTAAACCAATTTGGCGCCCGAAGCCCACGAAATGTATTCTTAAGGCGAATACAGGCGTCCGTTACTTTTAAATTTCGAGTTACTTCTGGCATTATTCCCTCAAGCGCTAGTTGTCCATGAAATGCATTTTTAGCACGGGCCCGGACGTTAGAAGATAGCTTCTACCTCTGTCGTCAAGATGGCGCGCGTTAATTAGAGTGAGTTCGAAAACCACTCCGGCCTTACCAAAAACTGACAGTTTTACAATGTGGGTTTAGATACCTCTGAACTAATGGCAAATAGCGAGACAAATTCCTTTTGAAATCTTACTCATTTCTATGAAACATTTCTACCGGGACAGGATCAGCATTTGGGGTAAAAACTTAAAATTTCGAATAGACTGGCGCACATGCATTTTCTGTCGCATTGTCAAAAATATCGTAATCGCTAAAAAGCTGTAGAAGTGCGCACCTACGACCAAATAATCACAGCTTCATTAGTTAGTATCAATAAAAACATGGATTTCGTTGAAAGCGCTTGTATGATAGCGTTGATCATCCTAATAATATATTTGGTTAAGTAGGTACCTACTGCTTAATAGAAAAAAAGTAAACGGCAAAATCATGTTAAAAAGAAAACATCCATATTACTACCAGGTAATGTATATCCACCTAACTGCATGTGTATGTAATGACAATAATATACATATTTATTCAATTTATTTTGTTTTAGATACAGGGGCAATTGAATATAACAAAGAGAGTTAAATGTTATTTCATTGTCTATGTGAACGACAAAATAGATCTCTTTGTAGAAGAAGTTTCCAAAGACACCAGGCTGTGGAATGAACTGATGTTGCTGAAATTGACAACATTTTACGAAGAATGTGTGGCCCCTGAAATGTTGCGAGGCAATTTGGCTCGAAATAAAAAATATGTCGATCCACCCTACATATTACAAGCTATAGAAGATCACACAAAAAAGAAGCAAGAGCGACAACAGAAAAAGCGTAAGGCCCCGATTCCAAGTTAAGTATGAGTTAAACTCAGTTTGCTGTTGTTTCAATTACGTGATGACTTCGATAATTTTCAACTTCGTCGCATTAAATTGTTTTAAAAACATGGTCCCTCGATCCCCCAAAACTGCAACATCTACTTCTATAAAAATTTACTCTGATTCATTTTGAAATGTGTTTATATTGAATAAAAGCACTTTTTTAAATTAATTATAACGTTGTGTTACCTACCATCACACTACCATTATTTTTTCAGTTTTACGTCTATAAATTTAGCTGTTCCTATTATTTTTAGTGGGGTGACAATATTTGGACCCAGTGTGCCAAATATATAAAGATAGTTTCAAAGCGTTATAATTTTTTTTAATTTGTTCAACCTCTTACTGCATTATCAGAAAATCATACTTTACAATGTTTAAAACATCTTGGCGCCACATTTAATAACCTACATAAGTGCGTTCTAACGTTAAATTATTATTTATATGTACAGTTGTTTGTACGTAATATTCGCTTTCCGAACTATTTTCGTTTCTTTGCTGAATTGGGTAGCCGTATCATCTACAGCCAGTCTTCAAGATTTTTCAACAGCAGAAGTTTCGCACAAAAGTACTAAACACACCATAAAGTAATTACGGCAATGCGTTGTGTTCGGCAATTGGCGGTAGAGTCAGCGGACGAATTTCCCATTGCATGCGACGTATTACAGAATGACATTTTTATGGACGACATTCTGAGCGGCGCGGATAACATAGAAGAAGCGTTATCGTTACGCGATAATCTTATTGCAGTTTTGAAAAGAGGTGGGTTCAACTTAACAAAATGGAACAGCAACGATCCCAGGCTTTCCCCTGAAGATTCGTCGGCCGGACTAACGATAATCGAATTGAATGATCCTAAAACGGCAAAGGTTCTTGGTCTTTTGTGAAATACACGTGACGACACATTTAATTATCGCGTTGAAACTAAGGTGGTACCGCAAAACTTAACAAAGCGAATGTTATTAAGTTCAATAGCAAAATTGTTTGATCCCATTGGCATAGTACTTGCGGACGATAAATTGGGATCTTGGTTCCAACCTAAACTAAGAGCCTCCCGCCAAATACGCGGGAATTCTTCGGAGGAGCAGTCAAATTTTCTTGAATCTTTACCTCAAAAACAAAGCAGTTCTGTGCATTGATCTTTTGCAATGAGTTGAAGCATGTACTGAACTGGGGTATGACGTATTTTATATTTACCGAAATTTAAATCCCCAAGAGAAAAAAAATAGTTTAACATTTTAGTCAAAATCGATTTATTTAAAAAACATCGCAAATATGGCAAAACCAAATACGTCATACCCTATAGTTCAATAATTGCCATGCCATTCTCGAACAGTTTTGCGATAGAATAACAAATGTGGGCACTGAAGATCCAACAAAATCTGAGCTTTTCGTGTATACGCCCTCTTAATGGTTGCCTTTACTGTTATGACCCCGAGCTGGAACAAGACGACGCACAGCTCGTGGTACCCGACCACGAACGAGCCAGTGTCCTCCGCGAATATCACGACGTCCCCACAGCTGGACATTACGGAGTCGACAAGACTTACCAGCGTATCTCCCAGAGATATCACTGGGCGGGGATGCGCCGAGACATCGCCAATCACATCCAAAACTGCATACCGTGTCAAAGGTACAAGACTAGTAACTAGAAACCAGCAGACCTGTTACAGACACCGGTCATGAATCAATGATTTGAGGTCCTCGCCTAGACCTCTTCGGACCCGTCTACCCGATGGGTAGAGTTGTTCCCCTTAGTACAGGCCACTGCACAGGCCTGCGCCTTGACGTTATTGAACGAAGTATGCCTGCGTTACGGCATACCCCGGAGAATTATCAGCGATAATGGCACCCAGTTTACCAGTGCCATACAGCAACAGCTCACGTTCGTCCTAGATATCGAACACAAGCTCACCCCGGTATATCATCCGGAGGCCAACCCAGTAGAACGCCGTAACCGCGACTTGAAGACGCAGTTGGCTATCCAGCTACAAGATGGCGATCATCATGGCGATTGGCCCTCCAAATTACCGGCAGTACGGGCGCCATAAACACTGCTCCCTGTCTATCCACCAAAGTCACCCCACCCTTCCTGACGTTTGGCCGGGAATTGCAAACATTCTCCGATGTGGCGCATGATTTAAGGGCCGTGGTAGGACACGAAAACTTTGTGCCCGAAATTACCCCTCACCTCAAGAACCTGGCACACCACTTCCGCGAGACCAAAGAAGCCCACGAGCGAGCCCAGGATAGAAACAAACATTACGCCGACCAGAGGCGTACCGAACCCCCAGTCTACCACATTGGACAACTGGTACTGGTAAACACCCACACCTTAAGTAAAGCTTCGAAAGGGTATTCATCGAAGTCCGCGCCCCGACGGGATGGCCCGTATACGATAACAGCTCACCGAGGACCCGCCAGCTACGAGGTCGCGCTGCCAGACAAGCAAGACGAGATCCTGGGGGTGTACCCTGTCTCTGCACTACGGCCCTATCGACCTGACGCTGGCGCTCCAACTCCCTCGCTCTTAGCTCCCATCCGCCGTCGAGGACGACCGCGGAAGTACCAACTGTAGGTGCAGCTCGTGTATCCAAGAATCAGGATTAAGGACGGGACGTTTTCTTAATCCTGAGGGGGAGGTTGTAACACGAGCCCCCCCCCCTTTTTCTGGCACCGACTGTAACTATCACGGGGGCGCCCCTCACACGCTCAACCCCAGATGGCGCGGCGCTCCGAAGTCCATAACTCAGTTACGCCATCACCTACTTATAAGGGCTGGACCGCGATCAGCATAGGGATTCCAATTCACTCAATACCGTGGTGGGAGTACAAATGGTGTGCTACAGAAGGAGCTGGATTTCGTCTTACTTGCGCATGACGTCATCCGGGGAGCATGCTAGCTGAAATCGCGGCAAACTGTTTGCCAAACCAGCAACTTTCGTTTTGCCCGGGTGCTCAAGCAACACATGTCAATATTAGAGCAACACATTAGGGGGCTTTTTAAGTTAACAAATTCTTTAAGACTCTTTTTTTAATCAATAATTAATGTCAACCAATAAAATGTATAACATAATACATAATGTTTATTTTATCCTAAGAATAAGCGCAGCGTCAAAGTTGAAAGATCACTTTCTTGGAACCGTGTCATAAATTTACAATCTAGAGTCCCGTTCCAGTTAATTTCACCCTCCGTCTCACTGTTACCCGTCTTTTATAACATTTTAAAAACGGTTGATTCTCGGTATCATGAATTCTCGGGACGCCTACCCCCACATTCGCAACTATTTTGTGTATTTGACAATTATTGACAATTTACTTTGCACCAGCATCCGAGTGAAGCAACACAAGAGCCAGTCTTTTAGAACACGTTTTGCCGTTTTGCAAGAATTCATTCTTATATTTAGTGGTTCTGTGCCAAACACGTCGTTTTGTTACAAAGTTGAGTGCTTTTCTTACGGTTTTCTTTACATCATTAATTATTTCCTGGGTGTGCTGTATATGGTTGTGGGAATTATTCACGAAAAAAATAAAAGGCACAGACATCAAATATTATAGGTTTCCACACAATGATGAGCTTTCCAAACAGTGGGTTAACGCCGTCATCGTCCGGATAAATTTAAAATAGAGCTGGGTAAGATACTAGGAAAATTAGTCATTACAGCAATATATTTTAGTTATTTTAGCGCGAGTTTGCTCTAAGCATTTCCATCCGTCAGCTTTTGTCAAAAATATAAAGCACGAATAGATCCTTCAACCAGATGCTATTCCGACGGAATTGTTAATGCCGAAATCGGTCCCTTCAAGATTATCAGACCGGAAACAACGAGCTCATCAGCGAGAACAACTTGAAAACCGGAAAAAAGTTATTGATGAAATTTTGCAGCACCCTGAATCTAATGAACAACAAGGAGAAAATATGGAAGTACTTCCTGGAGTGGAATTCTGTAACTATTTAGAGAAAGCGATAGTGATAGAGATAGAGAAAGAGAAGTTCTCTTGCCCCTCGCTACTCGGTACCACGTAAGGACACTAGAGAATTTCCTTAGTACACTGGCGGTCTCAGAAAAGTGAACGACAAGATTGTGCTAGTGTAAGCTAAAATATCGGACTTCAAAACAAGACGTAAGCGGTGACTCATGGGTAATATAATGATTGTTAAAGCTACAATACGCTACAATAAGACCGAGTGCCCATAAAATTCAGAGGCAAGGATTTTCACGGCTCGCCGAAGATATTTAATATTTAACATTGTTGTGATACCAGGTAGACTAAGGAAGAGCGCTGCCGGGCGGTTTTTGGTCGGGCAACTGTTAAGTTGTATAAGTAACTACCACGCGCTCTTAAATGAAAATGTGCTGACATGTTGCTCAGTCGGTCGATTAAATAGTTTGTAAATTTTTACATGCAAAATAAAATTTATTTTAAAACTGATAATAAACTTGAAATAAGGTTGAAATTATACAGTATACTGCAATTGTTTGATTGCACGTGAGTTCACTTCTTAATAAGCCAATAACTTAGTTGCGCTTGTGAAAGTAGAACCTGCTAGATCGGCGAATTTGATAATTGCCTCTGTATGAGAACGGCAGGGCTGATTTTAAAAAAAACACACAAATATTTTGCAAAGCAATATTGACAACTTTTATCACGCTCGATCTCTTGTTAACATAACTCATCCCCTTAATACATTTATTTACTTGCTAATGATGTTGACAAGTTGGCATTTGCGAAATCTGCTATTAAAGACCATCTTATCCTAAACTATTATAAAACTATTCCTTTAAAAGATAAGGATAACTCTATTATTTGCAAATTAGAAAACGCCCTATCATGAAGTGTCTCGTAAGAAACTTCCTTGTTCCAGTTTACTTATTTTTGGTTCGCTGTTCACTTCGTGTTCGAAAGTTCTCACCGATCGGTCGTTTGAAATATTGTGACTTGTTAATTTTGGTAGTTTTCTTGTACACCTTTATTAAGGACATTTTTAGGTGAGCAAAACATTTATACTTAATTTTATTCAGTTAAGTATAGTGTGTTATTTTATGTATAATAACAATTTTTTTCAGATTCATTTCAATTAAGCAATTAAAACAGTTTTTTTGTGCACTTCCAGGAAATTTTTAGGTGAGTAAAGCAACCATTTATATTTAATTTTACTCACTTATTGTGTTCTTTTTTTCTATAATAACAATTTTTTTCAGGTTTATTTTAATTTTTAAGATGCCGGCACATCTAACAGAGCAACAAAAAGTTAGAATAGTAACGAAACTAGAAGAAGGCTGGTCAATGAGTCAAATTGCTCTTGAATATAATGTCAGCGAAACGTGTATTTTTAAAATTAAAAGGAGATGGGATGAAGAGCAAACAGTGGCAAGAAGAGTTGGAACGGGGCGATTGAAAATATCGACACCTCAGCAAGACCAAGCACTCGCTGATTATATACGGAACAATCCGTTTAAAACGGCACCAGAAGCAATTGTTGTCACTAATTTCCCGGGTCAACAACGAACGGCACGTCGCCGCCTAAAGGACGCAGGATTAGGTAACTTTGCTGCTGCCAATAAGTGCTTAATAACGGAGGCACAAAAAGCAGCACGACTGAATTTTGCCAATAATTTCATAGGGAGAAATGATAATTATTGGCAAAATGTAATTTTTTCGGACGAAAAGACTTTTCAGTCAAGTCATTCTGGACACGTTCGTGTATACAGACCGATAGGAAGTAACCGCCACGACGAAGCTTATGTGCATCCCACATCCAGGAGCGGTAGAATCTCCGTGAATGTCTGGGCCTGGATTAGCCATAGGGTTGCCGGCGTCTGCTGGAGGATCGATGGCAGATTAACTGGTGTCCATTATGTAGATATTTTGGAAAATGTCATGTTACCCTCTGTAACCCAAATGTATCCGCAAAACTTTATTTTCCAGCAGGCGAGTCCATTTTTATATAAAAAAAATACTAAAATTCTATTCATTTTTTTTTTAATTTGTAGGACAACGCATCGATTCATACGGCCCATGTCGTAAGAGAGTGGTTTGAAGAAAATCAAGTTGTAAAACTGCCATGGCCAGCAAAAAGCCCGGACTTAAATCCGATTGAAAATGTCTGGGCACATTTGGTAAGAGCCCTATATGCAAACAACTTCAGACCAGCCAATCGGGACGAACTATGGGAAGGAATTGAAAATGCGTGGGAGCAGCTAGATCCGCAATACATCCAAATTTTAATAGAATCGATGCACCGTAGGCTAAGAAGCGTCATCTTAGCCAACGGTACATATACAAAATATTAAAGATATATTTGTTGGATTGTTATTAGGTTGTTATTAAGTTATTAGGTTGTTATTAAGTTATTAGGTTACTATTAAGTTATTATTATACAGCGTGGTCCAAAAGGTCCGCACCACCTTGAAGTTGCGTTATCTAGGATCAGTGAAGAGTACCATCATATCAACTGCAATCACCATTATCACCACCCCAGCAATCAGGATTTGCTGATAATGTTGTATTAAATGAGTTTCTTCAATTTAAAAATAACTAAGTATTATGTAGGGTACCTACTCAACTAATAACTACTATATCTAATATTATAAGTTAGTGCGTTAATTGATAACTATGTACAATATTAAAAGTTAATAAATAATAAAAATGTTCTTACCTGAGAGTGACAGCTAACCGTTCTTCTGGGGCAATTGCAAGTCTCACGTGCGTGTCCTCTTTCTTTATTCTATCCTCAATTAAATTAAGGAGTTCATCAAAACAAGTAATTGACATTCGATAATAATCGAAAAATTTCTCGGGATGAGCACGTAACTTAGGATGTAAAATGTAAAACTGACTTTCTTGAATTCTTTTTGTATTCAAGGGATGAATCCAATAGCGACGTTTTCTTTTTTTTCTTGTTTGTGATAGTAAAGAAGCAATTGCCAGTAACTCTACATCGTCCATTTTCAATCCGGCGTGTGTTCAAAACACCACTACTGAACGAAGTTGGAAATATTTTGGCAAAGTGTGCGGTACTCGTCCGATTTGCAATAAATACGTTTCAGATAGTCGGATCGGACAGTAGGAAATGTGCGTTAGAGCGTCAGATTCCCGGATCCGACAATCGTTTCAGACAATCGGAACGAAAGTCGGATGTGTGCGGCCGCCCTAAAACTCAGAATCCGTCAGTTTTGGGCAAAATCGCAAAAACTTACCGGGGCGGTTCGGGAGTGCTCAAATCTCCTACTTTTTTACCACCGTTCGTTCTGTGTTAACCTCAGTGCAAGGGTAGTTCCTAAAAAACAATCCCAAAACTCCACGAGGGCAGAGATAATAACGAGATGTGCATCTCGGGGCTAAAATTTATCCGGTTTTATGGTATATAGCCATCTCTTTCTTAGACGCACAATGGGCCATATGTCTATCTTTACTTAAAGAGCCACGGCCCAATGCAGATGGCAGCACTTATCATTAAAGTTTGCTGTCGAAATATAATGTCAAATCAGAGATGTCAAATGTCATTCTTCATTTTTATACGTCAATTTCGGCATTCGGCTTTGTTGTGGGTATAACCGTTTTTTGAACTTTGTTGTTGTTAAGAAAAACTTTGATTTGGTGAACAATTTATTTGAAATGCGTGTGTTTTGTTACTGTTTACATTTGGTAAGTAAATATAATTATGTATCATGCTTCAGCTTCATATTTTATTCGCTAATTTTGAAAATCTTTTGAACATGTGCTGTTATTAACCTCAAATTTGTTTTCTCAGGCAGAAGCCTATAATCTGTGGCAGAAGCCATGGCTCCAACAGCTATTTGTCTTATATGTGGATTTACTGAAATGGAGGTGAAGAAGATGCATTATTTTCCTAAAAACTTGGAAAAGTAATCTAGTCTCAAATATAAAAACGGTTTCAGCTAAATTCTATATTTTTAGGTCAAAAGTTTGGCAACAAAACATGGGAATGAAATTCTCGAATGAAACTTTCCGGAATCAGAGAATATGTTCTCGACACTTCGAAGACCACTGCTACATAGGAGTGAAGCTTGTGCTAGGTGCTGCCCCTACACTTTTCCCTTGTGTTCCATCCATCACCCACACAGGACAGATGTCTTTAGCTAGCAGTAGTGGTGTTGGGGCTGCAGATGCATTAGGTAAACATGTTTAGTTATTTACATGTAATTGAAATGTTGTTTTACAGTCAAGCATGAATTTCTGTGTAAGTGAGGGGTGGCTCACTAATTCAAAGTAGGTGTACACTTCAGTCTAAATTACTTGAAATAGCAATGGTTGAAGTATGTGAAATATATTTAAGATTTTTATAGTCCAAGCACGTGTCGAAGTACATGAAGTAGGTGTACAAAATTTTGGTCAGTGATTCACCCCTCGAGTGCAAGCATTAAGCTCCATTTGCACTGGTTGTTGTTAAATTTAACTGAAGGATAACTGAAGTATGATTAAGTGTTGATACAATTGTTTCTATGGTATTTTTTAAAGATAATCGTCAGATACGTTTTAAGGAGAATTGGTGTAAATGGATGTAAGACTGTAAAGTAATGTGCCTGCATGTCTATCTACCACAATATCTATACTGCTATCTGCTATCAGTTTTTGTAACTGAATAATCCATATGTACTCTGTTGTGGTCATAAATTTTAAAGTTATATCATTTAAAATAATTTCAATGTAAAAAATATCGTTTTCATAGGAAAATCAATGAAACTGTTGTTCCATTTTAAAATATTTAAGATCTTAAAGCTGATTTCTACTTATGCAATATTGCTGCAATTCGTTCGTGCAACTTTGCTATTTACAATTCATAATTTTAAAAATAATTGCATGAAAAAGTTGTGAGCGATGTAGTAACATCCATCAGGTGGAATTAAGGAATTATGTCATTAATAGCTGGTTTTCAAGTTAGCGCTTTGAGAAGCTCCAAGTTGCTCCTAGCTGTTCCTACTGTTCAGGAGCGTTGCAGGTAAACTGTTCTTCCATGTGTATTGGACCGAACTCCGTTGGGAGTTGCTCCAGGGCTTCAAGCTCCTAGCTTGGAAAGCAGTTAATATCTTAATCGCGGTGTTTCTGAATAATTGCACATCAACTTGGCTTTGAAATGTCATAAGATATGGGAAATTCTTAATGAAAATGACTTTTCAAAGCCAACTTGATGCATAATAATTTATAAATACCCGGTAAATACCAATAAATACCTACTTTTTTCTACAACTGTCAAAAAAAGGTGACATTTTTTGACATATTTTAGAGCCACAAATTGGCTATTTTTTAACGAGTGTTTTAATGTTGTTATTGCCATGGCAGCGAGTGCAAATGTATTTCGCGCACTGATATGGCTAACAAACACTTCCACTTTTTTACGTTATAGACGCAGTTGTAGAAAAAAATGTTGATTTTCTTTTTTCAAATCACAAAAATTTTCAAAAAAATGTTGTATATAACACGGGTGCGATTGAATTTCGGGCACTTTCCTGATATTTTGGCGAGGCGTGAAATTCAATTTCGCACCCTTGATATATAAATGTTCGACCGTATATAATCGTGTAGTTTATGACACAGTTTGTCATCGTTTTGGTACATAATGTGCCCCATTATGTACTAGTACATAATAACGAAAAATAAATAAATAAATAAATACTTAAAGTCACCACATGTTTTTTTTCAATTTATGTTTAAATACTGCTACTTTAATTACAGAGGTGTTCCCACAACCAGATATTGCGTCACCTGGTACAGCCCAAATGTTGTCAGAGCCAAACCTTTCCATACCTGGTACATCCCAAATGTTTGTCAGAGCAACTACACCGACGATTGAAACAGCAACATTCGTTTCTACAAAAAGGACGGGGCGCTCATTATTTAAAGGAATTGAAGGCCTGTCTAAAATTGAAAGCACTCCAAGGAAGCTCTATCTAATGGACATGATAAACAAGAAAGAAGACCAGATTAGAAAGTTGAAACGCACTTGTAAAGAAAGAGGCCGCGATATGAAATCATTGCAGGATTTAAGTGATTCGGACGTAGTCCGTAATCTTTTCAAAGGCATGTCACAACTTACTGCAGATTTTCTTATATCGCAGTTAAGATCTGCAAAGAAAGATCCAAAAGGGAGGAGATGGACCAAAGAAGAAAAAGTAGTTGCATTAGCCATCTTTAAACGCGGACCAAAGTGTTACAACTTTTTAAGAAAGATTGTTGCATTACCATCTAGGAGGACTGTGCTTGCTTTGTTGGAAGAAGTTCCATTTTCAGTGGGAATTAACACCCATTTGTTTCGGCATATAAATCAGTCACTTACAAGAGATCAGGACCGCTTGTGTGTGTTGTTATGCGATGAAATGGATATAAAGGAACATCTGGGTTATGTCAAAGGTGAAGATAGAATTGTTGGATTTGAGGATTTTGGAGATGATGGACTCACCACAATGCGATTCGCCAACAAAGCATTAGTATTTATGTGCCAGGGACTCGCACGTAATTGGAAACAGCCCATTGCATATTATTTTTGTCATGGTGCATGTAATGCAACAACCTTAAAAAATGCTTGAGGGAGGTCTTAAATGCTGCCGTTAATGTAGGGGGCCTGGATGTGGTCACAACAATCTGCGATATGGGAACGAACAATGTAAGAACCCTGAAGGATTTAAACGTTTCCATTGAAAAGCCCTATTTTGAATTGGATGGGAAAAAAATATACACGATGCACGATCCTCCGCATCTTTTAAAATGCACGGTTTCTTTGTTTCGCAAATATGATGTATTGTTGCCAGTCTCGGTTGGAGGTGAACAACAGATCATGGAGGCAAAATTTAAAGACATAGTGCAAGCCCACGAAATTGACAAAAAGTCGCCCCTAATTTTCAGGGCTATGCACAAAATAAAAGATGTACACTTGGCTCCTATAATGCGATTCGCTATGAAAGTTTCCTTGGCAGCTCAGGTAATGAGCAGAACTGTTTCTTCGTTTTTGTATACGCTATTGTCCAGAGGTAAATAATGTTGATATCAATTAAAGTTAATATTAAATAATATTTATATTGTTATAGGTGAATTAGAACAGCGCTCCATTGCCACTGCCACGTTTGTTCAGCAGGTCGATGAGCTCTTTGACTCTTTTAATGGTAGCCAATTGACTCCTGGCGATAAGTTATTGAAATGTGCCATTACCGAACAATCAGCACATTTAACTTATTGGAAGAAGGCGATGGAAATGGTCAAAAGCTGGAAATTCAAAAGGATAATGAAAAACGGAACAATAAAGGAGGGCAAGCCGCCATCTCAAGTAGGTTGGATGATGTCCATACAGGCCATACAGTCGTACGGTCGTTAAATCAAGATAGCCTTGAAAACTTGTTCGGGGCTATTAGAGGAGGATGTGGATCTGCCGATAACCCCACATCATTGCAGTTTATCGGTAGTCTGAAGACGCAGATATTAAATGGATTGACATCTCAAAAATTGACTGGGACGAATTGTGAAGTTGATGATAATGAATTATTATCAAATTTGCAAGAATTTTTGGCAATAGGAGAAACAGATCATTTCGAGGATAATTCGAAAACCATTGAAGAAGGTGTCGTTCCATTCGATTGTCCACTGCAACATCAACAAGCCGTGGCAAGCCTCATCAGCAACATTGCCGAGTCTGCTGCTTTAGGCAAAACTGAAATTATGTCGGTGGCATATGTCAGTGGGTTCATTGGCTCAACAATTTTTGAAAAAGTGACATGTGAAAATTGCAGAGGGTTATTAACTGCCAGTCCAACAAACCCTCATAATCTATTTATTAATTTTAAAGAATGGTCTGACACTACAAACAAGTTGTTTTATCCTTCAGAAAGTTTTGTCGTATTTGTAGGCACCGGTATCACAGAACTGGAAAAATTCATTCCAAAGTTTGGTGGCAAACCTGGAATTAAGAAAGCGGCCACTAAACATATTTTAAGTACTGTGCAGTGTCAGTGGTTCACTTGCGTCGTTCATAACGACATTGTATGTGAAGCAATTGCGACGGCGGTTTGCTGCATTGGAATTCCTTGGTGGTGTAAGAGAAAAAATTTAGAATTGCGTGAAACGAAGAAAGATGCTAGAACGACAAAACAGAAACTAAAAAAAATGCAACACCAATAATAATTAATTTTACTATTACTAGTATTATTTTTTTAAATTGTATGTTTACATATTTTGTAAGTTAATTAATTTGGTTAAGCAATAATTATAGTGTACAGCTCCATAACTTTTTTTTGTTTAAATATATTTTTCCTGAATATTTTATGTTTATTATACTTATTATCAATAATTGGCTGCTGATAATGAATGAGCAACTCGGCATCTGCTTCTATTTACCAACATCAGTCAAATTTAACAGTGTCACCATTGTTAGGATTCAGCACACTTAAATTTTAACTGGCTTTGGTGAATATTTCACTTACAAAGTAGAAATATTGTAGGTACTCAAATACAGGCGAACTTCAGTCCCGTTCTGCAGATATACTCATCGACAGTTCAATTTTTCATATCCGGGCTAGCTGAGGCTCCTTGTTTTAATATAGCCTCACATTTAAGCATTCTCGACGTTCTTTAACGGAATTAAAACAAAGAACCGGTCCGGATATGAAAAACTGAAGTGTCGATGAGCATATCTGCAGTCCGGGACTGCCGTTCGCCTGTATTTGAATGGGTCACAAGCGGATACCAGTCAATGCCGATTTTGAATTTTCGCGGTTACTGCGGACAGCGCCATCTGGTTCGGGCCGGCGCTTACAATCGAACAGTTAAGTTGTCGGGAGTGAGATTTTCCAAGAAGATGCACATCTCGTTATTATCTCTGACGAGGGTGAAAACAGCCGTACTCCGAATTGCCGACAACAACAGCAGCCACCGAGACTGCGCGGCGCGACGCCTGGCGAGTCCTACCTCAACTAGGCGGATCAAGGTCGACCACATCGCTAAACACGGAAGACGGCCAGCGGTCCCAAACATGTCGCAAATACCTGAACAATCACAACCAGGTACTGTTATCGAATTCAGAGAAATGACAATTTTCTTGTGTATATCAAAATGCGCTGCAATTTGCTCTCTGTGCCGATTCGTGTCAAGTTAGGAAATTGGGAAGGATTTAAGAAGGAATTGTAAATTAGTCACCAAGTATTCAACGCAAATTTATTGCAAAATATTGTATTGTAAAAAGGTCCGAGTAGATAGCATGAGATATGATTATTGTAAAGTAGTTAAGGTCTGGATTGGCTTAACTGTGAATGTTGGAAACAGAGCAGAGTCAACTTCATAACATCATCATCACCATATCATATCGTTCATTTCATTGCCGGGTAAAAGAATCCCTCACCATCATTCACCTCATCTCCTTGGAAAAGAGCTAGTGACCAGGAGTAATCAGATCATCTCAGTGCATTTCTTTGAGCCAAGACAAAAGAACTAGTCGCCTGGCTAAACTAACGCATTCCATTGTCCCGTCACCTTACTAACCGGTGCATTGGAAAAAAGCAAGTGACCAGCACTGTAATTGTGTTATTATTTTGTGTCATGCCCTGTTGTGCCATAGGTATGTACCTACCCATTTTGCAGGATCTGTTTCTGACATTATAAGTTATACTTATCTAGGGGATCTCACACATCCCAAAATGCTTGTATTTGGTGGACATAATCTCTGTTGGGAGAAAACTACCGGGTCGTATTTAAATGTTCTTTTCTCGAGGGTGGAGAATCCGGACTCTGATTCTAGGTCGATCATTAGGTTAGGGGTACGGATGGCTCCTAAGTAATCTTGGCAAGCACTCGGTAAAAAGAATCCCTCTATCGAGGACCGCAAATAACACGTCCGAGCCTAAGAGTTGGCCGGGTAGCGGGTTGGTCAGCTTGGCTTGATTATCAGCAGTATCACTACCGTTATATTGTACCATCCACATATATCACCGGCCGAGGTTTGGAGAGCGTATTTTACGTCTTAGACTAAAGTCAGCACGGGATAAAACTCCATTGGGGTTTAAACGTTGTGATCTCCTAATAAGAGGGTTGTTCACACTCCTATATTTTGTATCTATTTTTGTACACCTTGTTTGGGGTTGGAATCGGTTTCCCGAGCCCACATTGTTGAAAAGTACCATTATTTCAGTTATTCCATCTATTGCCATTCGTTTCTGTTTGAAATCACGACTTACTTACCTAATAGTTGGAGGTTCGTCGTAATGTGATTTCGTTGATATTTCTGTGTATACATGGTCGTTTGATTACACCGTTAATAGGGTAGTCAGATTTTAACGACACATATCGTTTATGTTGGGTATTGTATTTTTGGTGTGTGGTGTAATTTATTATTTGTGTTGTTACTTTTCGATAATTGATGTTCTGGAGACCAATATATTCCTTGCAAACCAGAAATACGTCTTTTTCTTCTGAGAGCGTACAGCTTCCTACAAAGAATTTAAGTAACTACAAGCACATGACGTAGGGGGTAGATTTTTTAGACGATCAAGCCAGGGTACCGATACTGTGGTACCGATGAAGTCCGGTCGAATAGCGACGGAAAGACACGAGCCAACGTCGGAGTGACGTAGAAAAGTAGTTGATGACGAGGAAAGTCCAAAATTAGGCGTCGAAAGGGGGCCCAAGACGACGAAAAGCGCGGGAGGTTCGAATAAGCGCGCGGAATTCAAAAAAGGGTTTGGAGGACACGGGGTCGGAAGTCACATTACTACTAATCTTTTTGGGTGTTCTGCATGAAGTCAATACTTTATCTGTAGGAAGTACTTACCTAACTCAAAATTTGTTTACAGACATGTGGAAATATTGAAGAGCTGAAATTGAGGCGGAGGAATAAACTCGCAAAATTGAAATTAACTGTGCAACCATATATCGTTGTAATTGGTGCTTCATTTAGTGCGATAACTGAATCATATCTGGTTATAGACGATAACATTTATAAAACTTCTTCAGTGTTGCAAAGTTTAGATTTTGCCTTTAAAGCTGTTCATGCATTAAATGCAAGTTATCCAAAAGAATCGGAGCATATTTGGTTAATTATTGAACGAGCAATGTATAATATCCGAACGACAGCTGTTGAAATATCCTTACAACACTTACTGATCTAGAAGTAGATATTACTAATTAATTTTTGATATTGAATCCATTTTTTTCTTTTTGTATTTGCATGATAGTTTACGGTTTTTATATTAGAGTTATAGTATATAGGAATAAGTGTATACCTAGCTAAACACGTTTTCTTTGTGTCTACTGATCTAAGTATTCTTTACTCTATACACGTAAGAATGTTATTCTGCCCCGTTTGTGATGCCCAATTTCATATTTGGAATTTCCTCATTAAGCATATTAAAATTAGGCATAATTTTGCTACCAGATTTTCATGCAAACAAGATCAATGCAATCGTTCTTTTCAAAATACATACACATTGTGACGTTCGTCACAAACAAAGTCGATCCGGCCATTCAATTAGTCAGAAGCCGGGTCGCGGGTTCGAAATTGGTGGTATTGGCAGAGTATGGGCGCCAGTGACTAGAAGCTTATTTTCAGCCACGAAGAAAAGGGGTTTGGTTGAGTACACAGAAGACTTCAAACAGTAATTAAATATATTACGAATGGGGCAGTGTGGCCCTAAAGCAACATATAAAACAAGGAAAAAACATATAACAATGGTTAACTAAAACGTGACAATCTGGCCTTCTCCGGTTCCCCAGACCAGAACTGTTATTGCTAAACATCATACAATATATATCGCCGGTGATCTGACAATACCTCCTATCTGACAATTTGGTCGAAAATGAGCTTTATAATCGCCGGATAGGTCTTCTTATTGCGCGTGTGTATAACGTAATGTCTATCTCCAGCAAAATTTACATTATTTTAAAAATCCCGCTTCAAATACCTCCTATTGTAAACGGCTCCCAATTCAGCATCAATATCATTTTGCGCGTTACCACTTGCTTAACCAAGAAAGTGGAACATGTAGATAGGATATATTGAAAATACAGAAATCTTCCTATTTCATTTCGGTAGTCGTCACATAGGAGTTATTTTTTTTTTCGTTTTTAGATGAATTCGCGAACCCGAAAAATAATGGAATTATCTACTCGTATGGATCCTATACTGGAGCCTGACCCTGTTATTGAAGATAGCGAGATTAATCTATCTGAGCAAAAATGTTAAGTATGCCAGTTATAATTCTTGTGGACCAACATTGCAATGATAAAAATATTGTTGAACAAGTTAATGAAGCAACTCTGGATCTAAACGTTGTCCAGGAAGAGTCAACACCGGTTTTTATAGAGGCAAAATCGGATGAAATTTCAACCGTTGACCAGTTTTATATCGAGGAACTTGAAAACCGACAGGACCAGGAAGACGAACAAGATACCACCGCTGATGCGAATGATCCAGATTTTAATCCAGATCAGGCTGTTGAGTCTGATGATAGTGCTGATAACAATAACGATCCAGAACCTGACGAGACTGCTGTTGAATATGGAGACATGACCGAAGACCGCATGATAAATGCAAAGGCGAGTCCAGATAAATGGCAGAAGAAAAAAAATCAGCATCTACGAATGAGAGGAGATGCTTACTTAGGATACACCCGAAATAAGGATGATAAGATTGTCAGACACAACGCCAACAGAGAATCACGACAGTTGGGTCCTACGTGTACGTCCAATGTTTGTCGTACATCAAAAAAGAGGAACTGCGAAGCATTCTCAGAGAATTTGCGACTAAAGATTTTTACACAGTTTTGGAAAAACCTTAACTGAGATCAAAGGAAAGTTTTTGTGTGTTGTCACGTTACAAAGAAAGACACTTCAAGGAAAACCACTGCGGATATCGATTCCAGACGAAGACACACGTTCCAGTATAGCTTGAGTAATAATAACAAGAAAATGTTTATCGAAATATGTTTTTAAATACTCTGGGGTTTACGTCCTTTCACAGTACGTAGCTGGGTGAATATGGGCTCATGTAGTATGATACCAGAGCAGTCAGTTTTGAACAAATCACGAATAAATCATAACAGAGAGCATGCTTTTGATGAAAAGAAAGCTTACTTAAGTAGGTTTTTCAAAGATCTACCAAAGCAGCCCTCTCACTACGTGAGAAAGGACACAACGAAGTTATTTCTCGAAGAATGTTTCACTTCCTTGAGGCAACTATACGATGTTTACGTTCAGAAGGCAAATGAGAATGGAGTTCAGGTATTGGAAGAAAAACCTTTGAGTTGAAATTCAAGGAGAACAACTTCAGTCTGTTCAGACCAAAAAAGGATCGATGCGACACGTGCATCGAATTTGAGCATAGCAGCATCAGCGAAGAAGCCTACAAGATACACATGGACAATAAAAAGAAAGCAAGGTTTGAAAAAGAAACTGACATTCAATCGGCAAAAAGGGGAGAATGCATCCTACTGACTATGGACTTACAGGCCGTTAAAGTAGCACCCAACCTGAACGCAAACAGCAGTTTATTTCAAGACCAAATTAAGTTGTCATAATTTTACGATTTTCAATATCTCTACACATGACGCTACTTGTTATTGGTTCACCGAAGTAGCTGCTGATCTAGGAGCTTCCACCTTCGTTTCTTGTATAACTGACTATCTTGAAAGAAAATGCCTGAATATGCCTGGATTGCCTGACAATTGCGAGATTATAATTTACACCTTCCAGAATAGGAATTGTATTCTAGCGAATGCACTCTTAAACTTTTCAATGAAGCACCATGTGAAAATCACACAGAAGTTCTTAGAAAAGGGCCATACACAGATAGAGGTGGATTCGGTACATAGTTGCATCGAACGTAAGCTCAAGAATCGGAAAATCCACCTACCATCAGACTACTTGCGAGCCAGTAAAGAAGCCAGAAGGAACCCGAGATCTTATAAAGTGATTGAATTGGACTACACTTTTTTTAATGTTTTTCCTCATCTGAATTTATGAGATATCGATCAATCAGGCCAGGTAAACTATACAATAACTATTCGTTTTTTATATACTCACAAAATTATTGTTATAGGTAAAAGAGTGGCTGATCCCACCGTCACCGACATTAGGTCCATCGTGTACCAACAAGAAAAGGTACAAGTTAAAACAGACTTTCAGGGACCATGGATAGATCTACCCGAAAGACCGAAAACGCTGAATATAATTGAATATCCTCAAATGTATAAAGAAAAGCAGAAGATCACTAAAAAGAAGTGACTCCATCTTCAGGAGCTGAAAAAAGTAATACCACAGGATTGCGTTTTATGATACATTACCCTACGAAGAAGACCTGGCAAATAAGAAACAGAAGACCAAATAATTTTTTCTATAGTTATTGATTATATTTTAAATATTATTGACTTGTGAATTAATAAAATACCCTTGATGCAATACCCGCTATCTACATTAAAAAAAAATACCTCCTACCTTGCAGATTTTTCTGATTTATGTAAAAAAACTTAAAAATTATTTAGTGGTTCAAGGTGAGGACGTTTAATAAGATAAACAAAAAAAAACAATTGCATTGTTATTCCTACTAAAATTAAAAGATTTTTTTGCTCTCTTGAAAAATTGACTAAACGTTAGATAGGAGGTATTGTCAGATCACCGGCGATATATAGAATTTTTTGGAAAACTGAAACCGAAACACCATTTTATTACTCATTATCCACGACTATTGTTTAAGGCTAATGCAAAAGTTGTTAATTCCAGGAAAAATGTTGCGTATACCCTTGCTCTTAAAAATCAATTAACTGTATGCCACCGTTTATTGGCGGAAAATGGTTTTAGAAAAACATTTGAATTTAGATCTGAGGATTTACAATTTATGGGAAGTTTGGAGTATCAAGCATTCGCAAATTATGTCAATTTAAATATGCTTAACTTTAATTATTTTACCACTACGTGGGCTAGAATTAATGGAATAAAATATACTCATGGCTGCGTTTCTGTAGCCGAAAGTATGGATTTTCAACCAATTTTTGGAATTATTCAATCAATTATTGTAAATGAGAATAGCAACAAAGTATATTTTGTTCTAAATAAGTTGAAAACCTGATGGTTGTTAAATGAACATTATTATGCTTATGAGGTTGAAAGAACTGGAGAACCACTATGTAAAGAATTGACTGAATTACATAATAATTCTCCTACATTGACGTATATTATTAATAAAAAACTTCTTGTACCTAAGACTATAGTACATACCATTGCAAATGCTATATACTTAGGTATAATGAAACTACTTATAAGTATATTTTTGTGTTAAGTTATCTTTGCATTCAAACAATTAAATTAGTGAACATTATTTTGATTGTTTGATACTTATTAATGTTTTAATATGTTAATATGTCATGTTTTTCTCGTTAAATATGCTATAAAATATATATATAATAGACCTATAATAATTATACCATTTAAAAGCCTCGGAAACTTCCTTCAAAAACATAATGGAGGTTGAACCAATAGTTTCGAAATATTGTTATAGCTTTAAAGATTATTAACTAAAAATATTAAAATATTCGTGCAGCACAGAAGACCTTTCAATTAAAAATTAATTGTTATTCAATCAACGACTTCATTTGCTTCAATCAATTCTTGTAATTATGTTCACACACATATCTGAAAGACTTGGATTAAAATAAGAAGACGGTAAATACAATACTTTATATTACTTAATACAACTAATTCAGACTGTTGCCTGGATATTTGAAGAAGCTCTATGAACCGAGCTGCATGCACTCTTCAACTTTCCTTAACTGTTAATATAAACGCCACTACCAAGTCGTTACAGCAGTTTATAGATGGTTATGTGAACTCTGAGAAGCTTTTGAATTAATAAATTAAATTTGACATTTCGTTATATTTCATACAATATTATTAAAACATTGCTCGTATTTAACACTCAAAACATATACATTGAAAGGTTTATTCTTTAACTTAACACTTTATTTCTCTGCATGCAGGTTAATTTGTGGATTCTTTTACCCTATACTGTCTCAAAATGCCGCGTGTTTATAAACGCAAGCCCGGGACTCGCGTTTATAAGAATTTTACTGAAGAGGCCCTTGAAGAAGCCCTGCGGAATGTTGTTAATGGTCAGCTTTCTATTCTTGCTGCATCAAAAAAGTTTAAAATTCCATACGGCACATTACACAACAAGTTTAATGGCAAGCATGACAACAATGTTGGTGGTCAGGCATCATTATCTATACTCGAGGAAAAAACAATCGTTACAAATATTGTAAAGTGTGCAGATTGGGGATTTTCCTTGTCAAGTTTTGACGTTCAAATGTTTACAAAAGTTTATTTGGAAAGAACTGGAAAGTATATCCCAAAATTTAAGGACGGCATCAATCCCGGTAAAGACTGGATAAAAGGCTTTCTGAAGAGGCACGATAAGGAAATTTCCAAGAGACTTGCGTCAAATATTACAAGAGCACGTGCAGGTGTAACAAAAGACTCGATGGAATCATACTTTAACAATCTAAATTTAACGGTTTCCGGCTGCCCTCCTCCCAACGTCTTCAATTATGACAAAACTAATGTGAGCGACGATCCTGGCAAAAGAAAACTTATTTACCGACGAGGAACAAAATATCCCGAACAAATAAGCAATCACAGTAAAGCTGCCACTTCAATTATGATGTGTGGGTCTGCTGATGGGACATTGCTGCCTCCTTATGTCATCTATCGTAGTGACAACATGTGGAATACCTGGACGATAAGTGGACCTCAAGATGCACCATGCTGTGCTCAACCATGTTGCTCAAGAGGAACTCGATACAACAGAACTAAGAATGGATGTATAGAAGTTACTTGTTTCACTGATTGGTTTGAAACTATATTCTTACCTCATGCACGCCGTTTAGAAGGCAAAATTGTTATGATAGGAGACAACTTGGCATCTCATTTTTCTGATCGCGTGATAGATCTTTGTAAATCGAATAACATTGAATTCGTGTGTTTTCCAAGTTTTCGACCCATATTTGTCAGCAACTAGATGTACCATTTTTTAAGCCCATGAAGAACGCTTGACGAAAAGTCCCTACAGAATTTAAAATAAAACATCCAAAAACTTCGGGCATTCCTAAAGACACCTTTCCATCGGTTTTGAAAAAATGCCTTGACGCTCTAGACCTAACAGTTGCTAAAACACAACACAAAATTGGAGATCACCCAAATGGAGCAATAAAGAGGGTATTAATGAATGGATTTGATGCTTGTGGCATAGTCCCTTTCAATCCAAATAAAGTTCTTTGGAAAATCACTCCAGTGAACATAACTGAAGAGGTAGCATCTCTCATTAATGATAATCTCACTGAATACTTAAAAAATAAAAAGTCCGATATTGAAATAACCAAAAGACAAAGCAAGAAAAAAATGAACGTGGAACCTGGGAAAAGCGTGACTAGACACAGAACGACAGAAAGTTCATCTGACAGCGAAATTGAAGGAGTAGTGGACACAGAAGAAAGCTCGAATGAAATTGTTTCTGAAGGGGATGACGATGGTACTGACATCAACAATATTTACGAAAAACCGTCACCATCTAATTTAAACACTGGAACATACGTCCTGGTTAAAGTCTTGTCTGGAAAGCGGAAATGCTCCAATAACGTTTATGCAGCAACTATTCAAAAAAAGTTACCATTTGAAGAATATGAAGTAATAGGACTTAAATCATTGGATTCAAGTCGCCAAGTTTTTAAGCTAGTCGAAGATGATATTTTCACTGTTGCCTTTACGGATATATTGTCGAAATTGAGCACACCTCTTACTGAAAAGGGGATTCATAGAACCACCAAATACGTATTTCCTGGCTCAATCGATGTAACAGAACAATAAGAAGAACTCAGTTTATTTGCTTGTTCTATACAGGGTGTAAGCAAAATAAGTACATTAATTTTAACCAGTGGTAGAACTCATCAAAACAAATTTTTTAATCGAATGTTTTTAAATCATTTTTTCCCCTACAAATTGACGAGTCTTTTATGAAATACTCCAACAAAGAACAATAATAAATCAATTAATTCATAAGGTAATCTTGTTGACTAGGTAACGTTGCTTCCAGTGGCGTATAAGAAAAGTGTGTAAGATTTTAAAATAATTTTAACACAAAAACTAAATCGTTTTTAAAAAAAATATAATAGGAAAAGTTTTTGGTCTTGAAGAGTTCTATTACCAGTTAAAATTAATGTACTTATTTCGCTTACACCCTGTATGTTGCGTTAGAATTAAGTTAATTTGTGTTTGAAAATTATTTTTTTATAATATATAGCGTTAATAAAGTTACAAATTGCATCTTTTACCTGTTATCAAAGTGACCCCCAAAATTTAAAATTAGATTTCTCCGAGTTGGCTTGATGGATTTTAAAACGGGGATACATTGATACTTCTCTTGCTTCTATAAGCTTGTTTACACATTTCAATTCATGGTATCAAAGTCACCCCAAAATGATGGGACACTTCGATAGGGCACTTTTATTTTTTTTCACGATTACACTAAACTTTAGCCAATAAATGGATATTGTATCCGCTTTGAATTAACTGGAGAGTATAAAATGTTTTTCTGCAAATTTTCTTTGCTTACATATAAAAAAGTTACAGACGAAAAATGGTGTAAAATTATCAAAGTCACCCCATTCTATAGTACTCAGATTCCAAAGTAGCATCCAAACTTTCTTGTGGTAGAACCAAAAATGAAGCAATTGTGCAAAATGTTTTAGCTCCCATGGCACTGCAACAAGTGATTGAATTGTTAACACATCAGGTGGCAAAACTTTTCTTTAGCGTTCAATTGGATGCTTCTAATTGAAAAAATGTTAAACTGTTCCCAATTTGTGTTCAAGTTTTGACAATTCAAGGAGGGCTTCAAAATTTTTTGTTGCACTTTTGTGAAAATAGTGATGAAAGTGCTAATGAAATGTTTAATATGGTTAATTATACTTAAAAAAAAAACTAAAGTTGGACTGGAATCAAGTGTCTGCGTTGAGCGCTGATAATACAAACTCAAATTTTGGTGTTCACCACAGCCTCTTCAGTAATGAAGGGAAATTGCCATGCTCACGTAATACATAACTGCGTTAAGTTTTCTATGGACGCTTTGAGTTTAGATGTTGAAAACGACATTCTGAAAATATACTCTCACTTCTTTGTGTCTGCTAAGCGCAGAGAAGAGTTAAAATCGTTTCACGAATTTACAGATTGTCAATGGCATAAACTACTAAGGCACGTAGGTACACCATAGATTAAAAAACTGTTAAAAATAGATGAAGAGACTGGTACAGTTTCATCAGAAGTTGAGATTTATCTACTTTTCTGTAATCACATTCTCAGTGTTTTTAAAACTTTTATCAAAAAAATTGAATCTAACGAAGCAACTGCACTTGATTTATACAGTATAATGACTGAGTTGAGAAAGAATTTAGTGTAAAGATTGGAATTTTTTTTTATGGGTTTGAAACCAAAGTCAAATTGCGATCCCTCCTTGATTCGGCCAGCAAGAATAAAATAGAAACTGCAATTCGCAAAAAAAGGATCTTAGATTCTGCACCCAAGGATACATTATCCAGTGCTCTAACAACCACGCAGTTATACCACAAGACGCGGCAACCGTTAAGGCACAAAGAAAAATTAACAGCAATTTCTCTTTATTATAAATCACCGTCAACGTATAAGTTTTTAAAAAGTAGGGGTGTTATTTTACCATCGGTCTCGGCAATTAAAAATTGGATAGGTAGTTTTAAATCCCAACCAGGAGTTAACAAGGGCCTAATGTCAAAACTTAAACATAAAGCTGAAACTATGAGTGAAGCTGAAAAGAAATGTGTATTCTTGTTTGAGGAAATGGCTATCAAACGAGGGGTTGACCGCTGAGAAATCTGGTGTACACTTGCAGTGAAATATTCTTGAAGTACCTGAAACACTCTAGAAATATCTGAAATACCCTTGAAGTACCTGAAATACTCTTGAAATACCTGAAATACTCTTGAAATACCTGAAATCCTCCTGAAGTACCTGAAATACTTCTCTTGAAATACTTGAAATATTTGAAATATTTTGTTAAAATTCCGGAAAATCGAGTAAAATATATGTAAACAAAAAAATACCTAATTGTTAAATGAAAAAAACTCTGAAATAATTAATTATAACGAATATCAGCGCATTTATTTATACATTTGCAATCATGACATAGTCGCAAGGAAAAAATCACTAAGTTGGTTTTTCATTGAAGATCGAAAAAGAATTAGTTCGGATAGACTGCTAAGGGTAAGGGACAGCAAAACTAACAAAAATGAAAGCTCAATAGCTATTGCAAATGAACCAGACATGAAATTTGAGAAAGAAAAGTGTTATTCTGTTTATTACGACGATCAGTGGTACTTGGGCCGAATTACTGAAATTCGAAGTAATGGTATGTTTAAAACAAAGTTTTTGAAAGAGGAGTTACAATTGTTTTTTTTTGGCCCAAATCTCCAGATATACAGTACATAGCAAAAGATTTTATATTACACGGACCGGTCAAGTTGTCAGGTCACGGACCATTTACAATTTCTGCCAGCGACAGAACTACTACTGAAAAAAAATATAAACTTTTGAAGAAAAAATTTTCGTCAAAATAATGTTTAGAATTAGCTAAAATTTGTTTTTTTTTATTTGTATTATAGTTTTTTGCGGTTGTTAGTACTTATGTGCTTCTCGGGTTGCCTCCCGCGTGATGTGGTTGGTGGCATTATCTTGACGTTTCGGTCGAGATATCTCGACCTTCTTCAGACGAAAAGAAAACTGAAGACTGTCAGTTTCAGAAATTCTTCTTCTCAAGAAGGTCGCGCTTGTCGACCGAAACGTCAGATAATTCACACACCACTCCACGCGGGAGACATCCCGAAAATATTATAAATTGTTTATACAAGGTGTCTTGAAAAACGTGTCACAAATATGCGTTGCCTCAAAACCTGCATGTCAGGAAATGTATAATTTAGTTGGATTTTTTGCGTTAATTTGACGACAGTCATTTCTAAAACTGTTTCTGATTCAGCTAGGTATTTTCTCAAATAATGTAATACCGGGTGTTTCAACGAAAACCGCCGGTGCCAAAATGCGTATTTCTAATGGAGTTAAAAATTGAAAATTTGGCAGAAATAAACTATAATTCATGCACTACAAGATGACATTATCGTTTTTTCTTTTTTTAAACGGTGGGAGTTTTTACTTTCGATCGCTAATTTATATCGAATTATTCACTTCATGTCTTTGATTTTCTTCAAGCTCATGATCACGACCTCCAAGATTGATAACGAGCAATTGAAATATTTTTATATCAAACCGTTATTGAATTACATGGATTCTTAAATTTCAGCCCTCAGGGGATTATTTGATTGACAGATGACAGTTTTGTGGCGCCAGTTTTGCGGATAACCGCATTAAGTTTTATGATCGTCTCTGCACTGCAGAGATCTTTGAGTAGGTACCGCTTTTAAGTCATAAATAACCGAACCATTTAGACGGTCTTTCTCACCAAATTTGACTGCTTCAATAAAGCAGTCGTGTCATAAATTCGTCAAAATCCCGTAAACTTTTTAAGAACACAATTAGGGATACTTTAACTACAAATTTCAAATTTTTAACAACAGGAACGTATACCTGGCGGTATTACGAACATAATAATAATAAAAAAAAATTATTGAAAATTTTTGAAAAAGCACATTATAGCGTCCCGACGGCGCATGGAATTAATTATGGACCAACCAACGACGCCACATTGTAGCGCATTCATTAAAGTTTATTTCTGCCAAATTTCAAATTTTTAACTCCATTAGAAATACGCAATTTGGCACCGGCGGTTCTCGTTGAAACACCCGGTATATCCGCCTACTCGTTCTAATATAATGTAAAATTTCATCATAATATAAAGTATAAAGTACACCCAAAGGATTATTTTTATTGAAATACCTGAAATACTACTGAAGTACTTGAAATATTCTTGAAGTAGCTCTTGAAATGTCTGAAATACCCTTGAAGTACCTGAAATACTTTTGAAATACCTGAAATATGAATTATGGTGTACAAGATTTTGTTCAGTGGTTAACCCCTCGCTATCAAACAAGCTATCAAATTTTCTAGGTAACAAGACCTAATTGAAGGATATCATGACCTAAGAGAATTAGGTGGAAAACCCGTGGCTGCTAAACAGGCCTTATTTTTTTCTCAAAACGGTGCAACTGCGGATGATTTAAAAATTATTATAAAAAAGCATTTGATGGTAATAAGAGAGGCAGGTTTAGATCCATTATATATCGTTTGTGATCAATCAACGACTAATCAAAAGTTGTTTAGAACGCTAGATATTTCTTCACAAAAACCGTATTTTTTTTATTAATAATTTTAAAACTTATGCCATATTTGATGTTCCACATTTAATAAAAAGTATAAGAAATCATTTATTAAATACTAATTTTGTGTTAGCTGATGCATGACATCTCATTTCCTTCAAAATTATTAAAGAAATTTTTGAACTTGATAAAAACAGTACGACCGGCAGATCATTAACTAAAATTACTGAGAAACATTTAAACCCCAATGCTTTTCAAAAAATGAGTGTTTGTTTGGCTACACAAGTTTTAGTCATAGTGTTGTTGCAGCTATTAAAGCAGCCATTCAAACTGGGCAAATACCGCAATATGCGTTAGAGACCGCCAATTTCATCAAAACCATCGACATGCTATTTGATGCACTAAACAGTAAAATTTTATATTCAAAGAAGCCCTGTAACAGAGCATTGTGTAATGACAATGTACAAGTAATTGACGCGCTGGAAAGAGGGTTTTTCAACAATGCAATCATTACAAAAGATTGATAAAAAGGGAACAAAAACACGACCACCTTGTTTTGATGGCATGCTTCGTAGTGATACGTTCACTCTTTGAAAATGGCAAAAAAATGGCTACAACAAAAATCCCACCCTAAGAACTTTTAAAAGAATTTTTAAATTAAATAGTGTCATTAACTTAATGAAACCTCCTGAGGCATCTAAGTGCGAAGAGGATGAACCATTTAATATATTCAAAAATATCGAAGATGTGGCAGTAATAGTTGCTGAAGAGGAAGATGATAAGAATGACTTAGCTGAACCACTTTCATCAGAAAATGCCTGTTTCCTTTCAAAATGAACATCCGGTATAGATAATAGAAGGTGTTTTTTGTAGGTACTGCAAAGTAACTAAAAAGTAGATATGTGGCTTTGCAAATGTAATGACAATATGGACAATCCGAGCTCACGCTACGCTCCTGTTCAAACAAAGACCCCTGTGTAGTCAGTATCTTTCATAAGCAGCAAATATCTTCATAAATACATACAAGTCAGATTTTAACACATATACAGGACATTAACAAACTTGCTCCGTGACAAAGCACTGTTGTAGTTGCGTCTTTGTAACAATGTCTCTGCTCAATTGCAGAAGCAATCATTAAGCAATGATCAGAATTTTGAAGAGTTGCAAGGCCATCACCTCATTTGTAAAAATTTGAAGATTGCAAAGTTAATGCCTACCAAACACTTACAAGTTGCAACAATGAATTATTGACCAATCAAAGTAGTCAAAAACTTTGAGAAGCGTTAATCATTTGTTAACGGACCATTAGCCTTATGCAATTGAACCTCAGCAACTAGTCTACGTGCCAAACAAATAGACTGCAAAGGCAAGTTCCTATAAAGTTATTTGACGCGTTATCCTTCCAAAGTTTTCGCACTTGACTTCCACATTGGTTGGAACAGAAAAAGATTTGACTCACCCGGGAAGTAGCTTCAGTTTTTTTCGAATCGACCTGTAAACAAAAAGAAAGAAACTTAGCATTTAGCTAATGTTAGTGACAAAAAGATTACCTGCAGAAAAACTGGGAGCCACGTCTTTCTCACATCCACCTGTAGAAATGTAGACGCCGCCATCCGCTGGACCACTGGCACTGGGCACTGGCTTTACTTGCACTTGACCTTCGGCTGTAATTATTCACATTACTAAACTCACAAATGTTTAGAAAGTAAAATCATTTACCAACAATTATTATTTATGAAGGAACTAATAAAAAAACGTGAAAGCGTCCTCACCAAAACTAACCTCACAAAAACACTGCTGAAAGACGTATTTGAATTGTGCTACTGCGCAGATGTGGAAAGCTCAAGTGAAGTCAGCGACAATGGAAAACAGAGCCGGCTTCCAGAAAATTTGTGAAAAAATTACAGTTACAGCCAGGGATGCCAATCTCACGAAAAATTGTAACACCTTACAATTTACATAAAAATCGCATGATTTCACGATTTTCTAAACTCTGCTAATTAAGTTGCTTCATTGCCAATAATTAATAAATGTAAACAATCAAACTATACAGTTACGGATACTTTGTAATTTTATATTGTAGTGTAAGTAAATAATAGTAGTTTCATCTAGCGGATGAAAGCCATGGTAATTATTTGAGAGATGTACAAAAGTAGGTTTTTTTATTATCGGCTTTAAACACATAGGCATTGACCATAGTGTAATTGACTAACCACTATCTAGAGTCTAGATAGTGGTTAGTTAGAAATAGATGCTGTTCGTCTAGAATCTAGACGAACAGCCTCTATTTCTGCAAAATGTTGAGAAATGGCAGCACAATAAAGAACTTCTTATTATCATTGACTAACCACTGTCTAGATTCTAGACGAACAGCCATGTTGTTAAAATGGACCACTACCACTAGATGTCGTGAGACTAATTCGTGTCGTACAAATTTAACGGTAAAAGGTTTGAGACTCGACTAAGCGAAAAGCATTGACTAACCAGGCTAAATACGAATCAAAAAATCCCAAATTGCATTTAAAAGTCGGTAATTCTCTAAGGTAGTTTTCTAAAATCAAAATCGGTCCGGAGGTTATAAATTCGACTCGAGCAGATTTGTTACACATAAGGTCTTTCGCATTCAAGTGCCTACATTGAAGTCTCCTTATTTTCTTTCTGGTAAAATCTAACAGTCTTTATCGAACAATGTCTGATAGTGATAGTACGGAAGCGCTGAAGGATCAACCCACATTTATTTTTATCTCGACCGGTCGACTTAATATCTCGACCGGTCGACATAATAACTCGACCGGTCGACTTAATAACTCGACCGGTTGACATAATATCTCGACCCGTCGAGATAATATCTCGACCGGTCGACATAATAACTCGACCGGTCGACTTGATAACTCAATCGGTCGACATAATTGGTGACGGGGAAAACAAAGCCGTCAAAAGCTAATGCAATTAAGGAGCTATGGAACAAGTAGTTTGCCACAGAAATTAATTGCAAAGCATACGGCCCCAGAAAAGTGGGATACAGTAGTGTCAAGTAAGTACTTATAAAACTTGTTTATAATAATTAATAATCATGTAGAACGCATGATACTTTTACGTACAATTTATTTACGTATACATATGTGGAAATAGGTTTTCAAAAAGTGGAAGGGCAATGTTTGCCGCTGAAGTCGGGCAATTGCGGCGCATTTGGGGGGCACTGGAAGAGCGCCAGCAATTAAAAGCAATTAACGAGTTTGGACGAGCGGCTGTTGCAACTCATCTCAAAGATTCATCTTAAGGATGAAGAATTGGAAGATACGCAACAGCTTTCTGGTAAGTTTAGTAAAAAAAGAAAATAATTTTGTTTTTCCATTATCTTTTTAATAATATTATTTTTATCTCAAGTAAGTGACCAATTTGAAATGGCGGTCCCCACAGCATCGTCCCCCGCGACATCGTCCGCCCCGAGTCCAGGCCCTTCATATATTCAAGATAATTGTGTATCTAACTATAATTAGATTTTTTGCATTAATATTTTTGATATTTACAGTTCTTCATCTCGAACCAGTGCTTGGAGCCAGTGAACTGGAGTCGTTAGAAGTGCATGTAGAGGAGGAACCTACACTACACCTACTGTAAAACGTAAGATTTTGATAAATCGTAAGTTTTATAAACTATTGTTACGACCTTTTGTGGGCCGTTTATAGTAAATTGGACAAACTCGGTAACAGTTAATTGATTTTTATTTTAACAGAACTAATCCTTTTTTAAACAAGAACTTATTCTATTCACTGTTCTGTCTAAAGCCTGCCACACTACTCTACCCACTTGATTCGTTTAATCTTCTCTTTTAGACAACTTCTCTCTAGAGCATTGTAGAAGGTTTTCCGTAACACTATTAATATAATTTATACCTCTCAGAATCACCATTGAAACGCCCAGCACCTGCAGGAAATACGAACAATCCCGCAAAGAGGCGTGTTTTCATGCAACCCTCAACTTCAAGTATGTATAATATGTCGTAGGTACCCACTTAGCGTAATTGTCCATTTCATGACAAAGATGTCCATTTTATGAACTGGATAGAGCAATGAAAATCCTGTTTATGAAGTGGACAATCCAGTTCATGAAGTGGATCTCCTGTTCATGAAATGGACGATTTCACCAAGTAGATACGACATATACAGGGTGGGGCAATAGTGCGTCCGAGTTCGATAGCTCGAGTTCTATGATAGGTAGAAATTTGATTTAAAAACACAGATAAACTAGAGGAAGAAGTCTATAACCGGAAATTATTTTTGAACATACAGGGTGAGCCAAGACAATTATACAGGGGCAAGTAAGAGTTTTTTAAATAAAATGTGGTGTGTAAAAAAAGATTTTTTGGAGCCTTCTCTTAGACTCTTTTCAATCCAATATTATTTCTGACTATTTCCAACCCACTTAGATGTAGCGATTTTTTTTGTTCAAATAATGGCATCTGCAGATGCATATTAAAAAAATCACTACAGTCACAATTACGAGTTCTAAAAAAAATTATGTAAAGACTAGTTAGGAAACATCTGTGGAAAGTCTTTGAATCGTTTTAACTTTTGAAAAATTATACAGGGTGGACGGATTTAATTTTTCAATTTAAAACTTTTTGAATTTAATTTTCTCCATTTTTTTCAAATGGAAAACCCTGTATATTTTTTAATGATATGATGTAGAAACTGAAACCAAACATTCTTTGTATGTACAATTATACAATTCATTGCACAATAATTACAGAATTTAAGAATAATCCTAAAAAATTAGATTGTTTTTCAAATTACTCGACAGATAAAATTGTAATAAATGCTCCAGATATTTTTTTTATAAAAACAGCATAAGATTCTTTAGTAAGTTTACTTTATGTTTGTATCTTGATCATTTTTTACCTTTTATATTATCCGACAAGAAATACACATTTATCGCAGTTACCTGTCGTCAGTTGTCATTTTTGTATCAATTTTGAAACATTTGAAGTTTTTTGTCAAGCTATTTGGAAAACGATCTAATTTTTAGGATTATTCTTGAATTTTGTAATTATTTGGCGATTTTTCGAAAATGGTTACAAATAGCCATATGGGTGTGTAATATTATATTATTATATTATATTATTATTATCTATACCGCATCTACTACTAATTATAATAACACAATACATATAACATTAAGGATAATCACCTTGTTTGAGCGGGATGCAATATTTTAACCAGGGATACGTTAGCAAATTCCTGGAACTGTTTAAGATGTCCGGGCCTCTTGGAACTGTTAGCAAAATAATTGTAAACCTGAATAGAACTTACTAAAAACGGTACAGAGAGTAAATACCTCTCTAGTAAATTGCACAACTTCTTTTAGAAGCTTCTCACATGCATATGATGCGCATAGATGAAAGCTGTAGCAGATGCAATGTGGCTGTTCCAAGTTTATTCATAATGAATATACTTGGAACAGCCTCTCGCAATCTGCTCACCACCGATTTGTTGGCACCCATCATGTTATTCGCACCATTGAACGTAAAACCGATACAGGTTGTTGTGTATGGAATGTCATACTTTTTAAAAAAATCAAAAATGTGTTCAAACAACGCGGCACCAGTGGTATCATCAACGGAAATTAACGCCAAGAAAAAATCCTTAATATCTCTATTTTTCAAATTAATTCTGACTACTAGACACAAATTTTTGGTGCAAGGTCGATCAGTTATTAACTGATTCATCGACGATAATGCTAAACTTATATTTATTTATTAAGTCTATTATTCTTTGTCGTTCTGTTGCACCAAATCCAAATCTCATTTTTTGTAGTAAATAATTTCAAAATTGAGTTTTTAGGCCAGTGAATAGAGACATGATAACTAAAAAATTTAACAAAAATTCTAACATTTTTTAAACTTTGCTGTGTAATGTGTAACGAATCGAAACGGAACTATAAAATTTTGCAACTCGATTAAAGGTCGGCATCATTGTGAAAATCGAAAAAATTTAAACTAAGCGATATCTCGACGAGAAATAATGTAACATCGTTGCAAACTCGATAGAGTTTTCATTACAATATTCAAAATAAACAGCGAAATTTGCAAGAACTTATGAACTAGGCATAATAATTAATTATCATTAATAAACATTTTTTCATCTAACTTTCCAGCAAAAATATTAACATGGTTGCAAAACTAGAATCAACTTGCTAAAATCGCTTTACAAGACTCTGTAA
Organism: Schizotus pectinicornis; assembly: GCA_951805265.1. Lineage (NCBI taxonomy): Eukaryota > Metazoa > Arthropoda > Insecta > Coleoptera > Pyrochroidae > Schizotus > Schizotus pectinicornis. Next base: position 15,295,056 of record OX638207.1, on the reverse strand, counting down.
ATTTGCAACTCTATTCGTAATGGCATGGTTCATTTTTTATAATTTACAACAAAATCAAGAGTTATTAACATGTACACATTGTTACTTTTGTTTCGAATCGTTTTTACGTAAATAACTCTTGATTTTGTTGTAAATTATAAAAAATAAACCATGCCATCACCGAATAGAGTTGCAAATTTACAGAGTCTTGTAAAGCGGCTTTAGCAAGTTGATTCTAGTTTTGCAAGCATGTTAATATTTTTGCTGGAAAGTTAGATGAAAAAATGTTGATTAATGATAATTAATTATTATGCCTAGTTCATAAGTTCTTGCAAATTTCGCTGTTTATTTTGAATATTGTAATGAAAACTCTATCGAGTTTGCAACGATGTTACATTTTTTCTCGTCGAGATATCGCTTAATTTAAATTTTTCCGATTTTTACAATGATGCCGACCTTTAATCGAGTTGCAAAATTTTATAGTTCCGTTTCGATTCGTTACACATTACACAGCAGTTTAAAAAATGCTACAATTTTTGTTAAATTACTACTACTCACTGGTCTATTTGTCCTACGGTAGCTGTCAGTGCCTTTTTGTGCTTGGTAGTTTTATCGTGTCTTAACAAATCCCCTTTGCCATATGTAATTTTTACATCACAATAACACGATTTTAGTACACCTCAAAATTAAACAAATTAAAAATTTGATAGAAATAATAATATATGTGCGCCCGGCTGTATTGTAGCATTATAGTCAATGATAATAGAATTGTGGCGGTGCACTAGTATGGACGCGTGGCGAGGCTGATTGTGTTCCCTCGATAGCTTAGCGGTCAGAGCAACCAACCGGCAATTGGGAGACCCGGGTTCGGATCCCGGTTGGGGAATAACACTTTTATCTTCGCTACGCTATATGCCATACCTGCACACGATCCCTTCAGAATGATAGTGGTTGATAGTAGGTTGGGACGGTTGACAGCAATGGATGGACGTCATCTGTCACTTGTCATTAATTAGCGCTCTTATTTTTATTTTACTTTATTATTGTTGTAAATATTACTGCTACAATAAATCTTTAACGAACATTACAAACTCCTTCTCGCATTCACTTCTGTAACATTGTTGGACGACACCTTTAGTTTTTTCGTAGAAGTCGACGTAGATGGAACATTACGATCACTAACACTATCACTAACAGACATTGTTCGATAAAGACTGTTAGAAGAAGAAAATAAGAAAACTTCAATGTAGGCACTTGAATGCGAAAGACCTTATGCGTAACAAATCTGCTCGAGTCGAATTTATAACCTTCGGACCGATTTTGATTTTAGAAAACTAACTTAGGGAATTACCGACTTTTAAATGCAATTTGTGATTTTGTGATCTGTATTTAGCCCGGTACTTACCTGTGCTTAAAGCCGATAATGAAGCAACCTACTTTTGTACATCTCTCAAATAATTACCATGGCTCTCATCCGCTAGGTGGAACTAACATTATTTACCTACACTACAATATCAATTACAAAGCATCCGTAATGGAGTACTTGCCTAAAAAAATATTGCACTTTTTATTCTCTAGATGCATGCAAATAACTAAAAGAGGCTTAAATATTTTTTTCCCAATTATTTTATTTCATATTTTTGTAAATATTTGCAATTTTTGTTTTTGACGACGTATTGGATCACCGTATACAAGACTCACACCTACATTGAATAGACTCTTGTTTTTGGCTACTATGCTGCGCTGCTAGCAGAGAGCGCCACATGTGTACAGCGGTTTTTCATTCGATTTATAAAGAATCTGAGTAAAGCGCTATCATACGATTTTTTTGAGAACTACGTTGAGCCGGAATTGCTTACGTCACAAATCTCTCACTCCAAAAATTAAAAAACTAATTCTGAGCGTAATATTGACCCTAGAACCAAATAAAAAAATACGGGTGTAATAAAATCGCCTATATTTTCTAAATATTTTATTTTTCAAACATGAGGCAAGTACCCCATTTCATAGTTTGATTGTTTACATTTACATATTAATTTTTGTTAGAAATTATTGGCAATGTAGCAACTTAATTAGCAGAGTTTACAAAATTGTAGCTGTAACTGTAACAAATTTTTTGGAAGCCGGCTCTGCTTTTCATAGTCCGCTGTCTTACTTGTTCTTTTCACAATTCACATCTGCGCAGTAGCACAATTCAAACACGTTGTTCAGCAGTGTTTTTGTGAGGTTAGTTTTGGCGAGGACGCTTTCACGTATTTCTATTAGTTCCTTCATAAATAATAATTGTTGGTAAGTGATTTTATACCTTACTTTCTAAACATGTGTGAGTTTTGTAAAGTGATTAATAATTACAGGTCAAGTGCAAGTGAAGCCAGTGTCCAGTGCCAGTGGATGGCGTCCTCTACACTTATACAGGTGGATGTGAGAAAGACATGGCTCCCAGTTTTTCTGCAGGTAATCTTTTTGTCACTAACATTAGCTAAATGCTAAGTTTCTTTCTTTTTGTTTACAGGTCGATTCGAAAAAAACTGAAGCTACTTCCGGGGTGAGTCAAATCTTTTTCTGTTCCAACCAATGTGGAAGTCAAGTGCGAAAACTTTGGAAAGATAACGCATCAAATAACTTTATAGGAAGTTGCCTTTGCAATCTATTTGTTAGCATGTAGACTAGTTGCTAAGGTCCAATTGCATAAGGCTAATGCCCCGTTAACGAACAATTAATGCTCCTCAAAGTTTTTGACTACTTTGTCAATAATTCATTGTTGCAACTTGTAAGTGTTTGGTAGACATTAACTCTGCAATCTTCAAATTTTCACAAATGAGGTGATGGCCTTGCAAACTCTTCAAAATTTTGATAATTGCTTAATGATTGCTTCTGCAACTGGGCATAGACATTGTTACAGAGACGCAACTACAACAGTGCCTTGTCACGGAGCAAGTTTGTTAATGTGCTGTATATGTGCTTGCTAAAATCTGACTTGTATGTATTCATGGACATAGTATTATTTGCTGCTTATGAAAGATACTGACAACGCAGGAGTTTCTGTTTGAACAGGAGCGAAACATGAGCTCAGATAGTTCATATAGTCATATTGTGGCTTCGCATTTGCAAAGCCACGTATCTACTTTTTAGTTACTTTACAGGAGCTGCAAAAACACTTCCTATTATCTGTACCGGATGTTCATTTTGAGAGAAAACGGGCATTTTCTGCTAAACTGTACACTACATGTAAAAAGTTTTTAATGGAAACTATTTGTAATGGGGACAGGATTATTCAATGAAACGCCACCTAATTAATTTAAAAATTGGTTCGGGTTTTATTTACTGTTTCCACACTTCAATAGCAAAAGGATGAGGGGGGGGTCTCTGGTTGGTGTTCTAGCCAAAGGTTATAAAAGCGAAGGTTCACCAACATGTAGAGCGGCCACGACGGGAAGGACGAGAGGCGTTTGGTTGGCGATCTGACCAAAGGTCACAAAAGCGAAGGTCCACGAAAATGTGGAGCAGGGGGCAATGGAGCGGTGTAACACGAGGTTTCGAGGACCGGCTGCAAATCTTCTCGAAGGCTCCTTGAGGAAATTTCAACACGATTTTTCTCTGGATCTTCAAAAAAGTCCCTAATTATATTTTAAGTATCGCGTTCGAAGTTTTAAAAAATAATTTATTTACTTAAAAGTGATACAAAATATATGACTTAAGTAGGAATCTTATAATTATGCAACGCGTCTTTTCTCGGGGACGGCTATCCCGGTTGCTTATCATAGGCCAACACTCCTTGCGTTAATTATTCCGGCTAATCACCGTCTGGAATGTGCAGGGTTGCATCTGCAGGTCATATAACTCGCTTTTATCAATAATTTTTTTTATTGTAACAACCAACAATTTGATTTTTTTTTGATTTTTTAAAATGCCGGGACGAAACACTATTTCACAAAATACAGCCTTCTCAAATATGCTTTTTAACATTTTTATTCACTTCTCATTTAATGAGAAATGATATCAACTTTATTATTTCAAATGGCAACACATTATTTTTTTACTAATTTCTGATCGATAATTTGGAGCATGCTTATCAGAGAGAGTTTAACCGACATTTCCGTTCTTTTCAGAAAACGTCCCTCAAAGTTGCGACTGTGCAGAAAGTTGTCCGCATAGAGTTTGAAGACAATACCTATCAAGCGTATGAAATGCATTAACTCTAATGCACTTTGTGAATGAGAAAAAATGCTATTCAAACATGGTTTTCCACTTTATATTCAAGTTTTTGTCGCTTGGTTCTTTTCTCATTTATTAATTATTGTGCAATAGCCTTTACGAGAACTGATTCAAAAGACAATAGACACTTCCACAATTTCCACATTGAATTAATTATGAAGTTTAAATTTAAATGTTTTTTTTATAATCATTACCGCCATACAATTTTGGGAAGTAAAGACAGTGTGTTCCGTGCAGGTAGGTCGCTGGCAGGTATCGCAGACCTTCTTTGTCTTTCTATTTTTTCGGCGAGGGCAAATTCCACAAAGTTGTTCACCTGCAGCTGCAGGCTGTCTTATCTACAACTTCCCTTTGTGGTAATCTCGCTATCTTTCTAATTGAAGTTTAAAGATTTAATGTTTAGTTGGTAATTTTAGAACGGTTTACTAGATGTGGTTTTATTAGCGAAAGTGCAAGTTCTTTCAAATAAAGACGTCTTTGTTTGATGTGGTTGTTCATGTTATTAGCCTTATGAATAATACAGGGTGGGGCAGTAGTGCGTCCGACTTCGATAGCTCGAGATCTATGATGGGTAGAAATTTGATTTAAAAACACAAGTAAACTGGAGAAAGAAGCCTATAACCGGAAATTATTTTTGAACATATGTACAGGATAAGCCAAGAAGATTATACAGGGGCAAGTGACATTTTTTTAAATAGAATGTTGTGTGTAAGAGAAAATATTTTAGAGCCTTTTTCTAGACTTTTTTTACTTCAATGTTATTACTGACTATTTCCAAATCACTTGGATGTAGCGATTTTTTTGTTCAAATAATGGCATCTCCAGATGCATGTGAAAAAAATCCCTAGTAAAAATTACGAGTTCTAAGAAAAAAATATGTAAAGACTAGTTAGGAAACATCTGTGGAATGTCATTGAATCGTTTTAACTTTTGAAAAATTAAACAGGATGGCTAGATTTAATTTTTCAATTTTGAATTTTTTGAATTTAATTTTCTCCAATTTTTCAATTGGAACATCATATATGTATACAGTGTATGTATCATGTATGTATACAGTGTTTTCATTTCGTCAACCACATCGACTGCACTTTTAGTTACATTATAGAAAGTTATTATTTCATGTTTTAATTGGTCTCCTGTATCCGTATCTATGGCATCGTCATTATGCATAGTCAATAAGAGGAGCACATTTTTTTTCTTAGTCTTTTTAGGAACGTATGAAACTATTGTATTTTCCTTTGAGAAAGCAAACACACTACTCAAAGCTCTTCGTTCTTTGCTATTCACAAGTTCAGGAGAAATTTCTCTTTTGTTTTTTCGTAATGTGCTCACGATTGTAGTGTTGTGATTGATTCGAAGATCTTTAGCCAATGGCACCGAGGTGAAGTAATTATCCATTGTAATATTTCTGCCTGTATTGATAACTGGAGCTATTATTCTCTTGACTACGCTGAACGCAGTATTTTCCACTTTATATGGGCCCTCTGGTTGCTTTCCGGGGTAAATTTCTAAATTGGCGGTGTAAAAGGTTCTAGTCAACTGAGACCCGGTTTTACAAACACGGAATAAGTCAAGGAATAGGGAATATTCCGGGAATAACTAAAAAAAAATTGGTTTTACAAGTTACCTTTATCCTAGGAATAGCTTACGTCTAGCGTTATTTACGTCCCGTTTCTTCGTTAATTTCGCCTTTTGTTACGTATTAACTATAGCAGGGTTTCTCAAACTTATAACCTGACGTACCTCTATTAAAGTTCCCAGACGATTGCGAACCCCTTTAAAAAAAAGATAAGAAAATCTAGCTGTACAAGAAGATAAGGTATTTTTATTTTAATAAAGGGTAATACAGTGAGAAAAGAAATGGGTAGTAATTGATATGATGGGTGGGCTTGTTTTTTGTCGTTTTTTGTTGTTGAGTAGATTCTAGGAGTAATTTTGTTCAATTTCAAACTTAATTCTGACCACGGAGTATAATATAAGTTAGGAGGACGCACTCCCTATGTTCCGTCCGACCAGAATGGGTCGTGATTGTGTAGCAGGTGTGCGAGAGAATCGACCGCGAGAGAGAAACTTGCTTGGGTGCGAGTCGACCGTACTACGATGTAGATGCCATATTTTACGTAATAAAAGCGGGCTAAATGTTTTTTACTATTTATTGACAGCAAATAAAATTAATAACATAAAGTATTAAAGCTACTTGCTTTCCGGAATGAGTCTCGATTAACAACAATAACGATATATTTAGTTAAATACAAGTTTCGATAAAAGCGTGTTTTATGTCGGGGCGATTAGTAGTCGAATCGGGAGTCTTCGGAGGCACCAGGTCGGCGAGTCGTCGGTGAAAGAGAGATTGGTGGAGGTTCTGTCCGGCTTTTATATTCCCTGGTGGTTCCCGGATTCGTCGCTGTTGTTAGTGGGGGTGCGCGGTAGGTAGCGCCCTCTCTGGTTCGGATCTGGAAACGTTAAGTTGCGAGGAAGGTCGCTACAGTATAATATAGTACAGAAGCGTAGTTACTTGGATTGTAACTTGGACATTTTATTTTTTTCTTTGAAACCTGACTTTGTTTTGGAATCTTCAATTTTAAAATACTGTCTCATTCTTATTAATACAAAATGATGTAGGACCTGTGAGAAAATATTTAATTTGTGTACGTCGCAAGGAAATTTAAAATTAATTGTATTAATATAATCGCTAATTGTTTCTTCATACATAAACTTGGACTTTATATTACTTAGAATTTTTTTTCAGCGTTTTTAAATAAATAAAACATTTTGATTGTCGGATGAGTTAAAAATCCTTGAGTTTTTTAATTTGTCAGATCGGCAATCCAAATGTTTTCAATGCTTTGATCGGTTGCTAGACCTTTCCTGCAAATTAAGCAGGTAGTGGTTTTCCTTAATTTTCTAATCAAAAACCCTCCTATGTAATATAATACAGCGTCGCTATCATTGCTGCAAATTGCTGGACTGCAGATTAATTGATCTAATAATTCTTCATGATCTTCTTCATTGCATAATGATGACGTTTGCTCTAATTTAGCTTCGATATCATGAATGTGATTGGTAGTCTTTGATTTGAAAATGAGGTTAAATTTTTCGAAGTTCAGAGTGTCTATTTCAGAGTTTTCAAATGTGCAATTTCCAAAACGAGGAGGTTTAATCAGCTTATAAACACTTAGCATCCGATATAGCTGAATAAATGAAGAAAAGGAAGGACGGTCATTGCATCCTCCCGCTTGTCGAATTGTTCCAAAGAATTGCTAAAAAAGAAAATATATTGTTATTTAATTTTATAAGAAAACTACATTTACCTCTAGAGGGTCTTGATTAAATTTATTTGTCAACACGTAGCTAAACCCTTCTTTAGATATTAGCCATTCAATAATTTCTACCGTGGACAATAATGTAACCCTGAGACCTTCTGCAGTAGACTTCGATAAAAATTCGTTGGCATCAATTACTTTATCGTTCAAACATTTTTCCCATTCATTGAGCCACTTCAAGCCTTCTTTCATTTGCTGCAAAAGAAACAACTTATTCCTTGAAAGCCACAAGCAAAGAATTACCGTTATATCTGGAGAACCTAGCTTTATGTGTTTCTTCGCAAATTTTCTGTTTAACGAATCAAATAGATCATTCATACGTTTAGTAAATGAAATTGTAGTGTCTGCATCGATTAAGCCTTGCACATTTTTTTGCTTATAAAATATGAGAGCATTCGACATCGAGTTACTGAACACCTATAAAATAGTAGTATTAAGAATAAAATTTAATTCATAATATTAATATAATAGGGTAAAGCTTACCTGTGTTGCCAGTTTCACTCTCATTTTAAGCAGGGAGCTTAGTTAAATGTGATTATTAGATATTTTCGGACAGACTTTTAGATTTCCAGGAAGTTTCAAATCTTCCTTGTATACGGTTTCATAATGTTTCCATCGCGCTTCTCCATTAGGCAACTACAATTTAATTTTAAATTATGTCAATAGAACCGCTTTTCAATGTTTAAACAACTCACCTTAATGTGACCTTTTTCATAAATTCGATTCCTGATACACTTAAAAAGATGTGGTGTATCAGAAAAAAAGAACAAGTTTCTATTTTCATCTACAGGATGTACGCATTTGTTGCTTGGATTGTCAAAACTTCCTGATATTTTAAATTCTTTCCACATACGTCGATTTGTGGAGGCTCCATCACATATTATTCCGTCGATTTTTGCTCCAGCTTTTTCTAGCTCTTGAATAACTCTAACAATTAGACTTGCCAATATCGTGCCTTTCGTGGCTCCCTTTGCAGCATAAACCGCTACAGGTTGCGCATAATTATCCGCTAATGGGCAAAACATAAAAACTAAAGCGTGGTCTGCTAATTCGTAAGTCGTATTGGTGTCGATAATATCATCACCAAAATCAACAATGCCAGTCAATTCCATAGTTTTCGTGTTAATTTTTATACTTTTTCTGACCTGCATCTCGTCGAAAAGAAGTATTCCATGGCGTTGAAATTTATTCTTGCTACATAACTTCAACTTTGAAGCCTTAAAAAAACTTTCGTCTAGTCGACATTTTATGTTGACTTTTGCCAAATATCGACGTATTGTGGTTGGAGAGGGCAATGGTAAAATATTGTTGTACAGTTGCCGGCATAGGAGAAGCCCAGGGTAAAGTAAAATTCATTCCAACTTACGTTACACTTGCAACCAGGCTAGACCACGCGGTAGAGTTTGTTGGAGAACCGCACAGGTGAACTAGGATTGGTCAAAATAGAGCGGCACATTTCAGTTTCAAATTCAAAACAGCGTCAAGCACATCCCCCATGACCAGAATTTGTGTTCGCTTGGTTAGTGACGCCAATTGTCACCATTCGAGAGAGTTGGAATCAGGGGTTCGATTCCCTTATCTCCTCGTCTTTTATTTTATATTTATTATTTCATATGCAATTTAGTAATAATTATGACCTTAATTTGTGTTTCTGATATAATTACAAGCCTCTTTCTAGAATATTAAAATAGACAACTTTCTGAAGCAATTCCAGTAAAATATTTTCACTTATAATATTCCTAGTGCATTGATTATTTCCGGAAATTTTTTCGAAGGCATTTCCAAAACGTAATAATTACGTTTTGGAAATGCATGAGAATAAAATTTACGGATATTAATCAAAGCACGAGGGCATATTCGGTAAGAAAATCGCAACGACACAGACATTGGTCCATTATGTCATTATGATGTCATTATTAATAAATAAATGATTTTGATTGGCTGAAATAATTTCCACTTATTAATTTCATGCTAAGTGCAAAAATTTACAGGAAATTTTTACATTGTCGTAGAAATGACACCGAATTCTATTTTTCTATTGGCTATTTTTGTTTTTTGAAAAATACTATTGCAACAACGGGCACGAATCAATTATGGATGTGAAGGATTAAATTAATTTTCTTAAATTATTATTTCATATGCAATTTATTAATCACCATTAATCTCGTTCTGCAATGTTAAAATTGAAGTAAAGTATTTCCGTTTAATTGAATAAGTATTAATTTTTAATTTACTTTTTGAAAAATATTATTGCAACAACGGGCACGAATCAATTATGGATGTGAAGAAGGAGTTAAATTCCTTTTCTTAAATTATTATTTCATATGCAATTTATTAATCACCATTAATCTCGTTCTGCAATGTTAAAATTGAAGTAAAGTATTTCCGTTTAATTGAATAAGTATTAAATTTTAATTTACTTTTTGAAAAATATTATTGCAACAACGGGCTTGAATCGATTAAAGATATAAAGGACTAGAATAGAATAATGATATGTAGAAACTTTTCAACGGGATTAATTAAAACTGTAAAGTTGCAGGTTGTTACGGGAAGGTATAATGTTTAATTTTAACACCTAAATTTTATTAACACATTATAATAGTTTGAATACAATAATAACATTATTTATTATTATTAATTAACGAATACAAACGATCGGTGAATCCGGTGATTAAAATATCAACAATTAACAAAATATATATCTAATAATCAATGGTCAAACAAGAATACATATAGACAATAATAAAAATAGTTTCGGTTAATATTTGATGTAATAACCATTACCTACTATCTATGCATTCTTGCATTCTCTTTCGCATCGAAGCGGCCAGTTGGTGGCAGATGTTGCCGCCTCGATAACGGGCAGCCCTCATTCTTTGCCAAGTGCCAGTCACGTGGGCGTGAAGGGCACTACCTATGAGCTTTTATATATTTTTGAAAACATCGGCATGGCCTCCAGTTTCAGAAAATCCCATTCAAATTTATGAAATACAGGAGAGGGGAACACAGTGAATCATCTATTTAGATCTTAGAGCTTTTGCGCCATTTCAATTGTAAGTGATGTTAAAGTAACGACAACTATCTTAATGAATTAGATATGATTAAGTATGTTTATGCATTCGTAATGCGAATTCCAAAATGAGTATTGCTAATATGTTAACTCTTGAATTTAAAGATAGCACATTAGGCCAATTTATGCTTCTTCGTGAATGCGTATTGAATTAATTCGATTCTTAAAATAGGCAACCTAACAAGATTTTTGCTAAAAAAACTATTATCCCAAACCTAAAGTAAAGATTAACAAGTTTTGTCTGCAAATTTGGGAAAACCCCTTCGAAATTTATGAGGTGGGTCATAAAGTTGACTATCCCTTTGAAGAAGTATGCCGGCGACTAGGTCCCCTTGTTCGTTCTTATATTTATGCTATGAGAATAATATAATTTTTTTGTTTTATCTATCTTTTTATTTTTCTACAGTGTGTTTCATTATAAACGCCCCGAGGTGTGTGCATCTGTCTCATAACTATGAAAAAAATCGACTTGTTTCATGTTTCTTTTCCATCCTTTTTCTTTCTACCTAAGTAAATTCGCAGTGACACGAGCAAGCGACTCCAGTTAGAAAGCCAGGTAAACCAAATTTTAAGGACGGCAAAGGATGAAGGGTGCCATAATAATTGATGGTAACATTGTAAACTACCTGTTATAATGTGTTTCAATGTGTTGGTAAAATTTGGGTGTTAAAATTAAACATTATACCCGTAACAACTGCAACTTTACAGTTTTAATTAATCCCGTTGAAAAGTTTCTACATATCATTATCCTATTCAAGTCCTTCATATCTTTAATTGATTCGAGCCCGTTGTTGCAATAATATTTTTCAAAAAGTAAATTAAAATTTAATACTTATTCAATTAAACGGAAATATTTTACTTCAATTTTAACATTGCAGAACGAGATTAATGGTGATTAATAAATTGCATATGAAATAATAATTTAAGAAAAGGAATTTAACTCCTTCTTCACATCCATAATTGATTCGTGCCCGTTGTTGCAATAGTATTTTTTAAAAAACAAAAGTAGCCAATAGAAAAATAGAATTCGGTGTCATTTCTACGACAATGTAAAAATTTCCTGTAAATTTTTGCACTTAGCATGAAATTAATAAGTGGAAATTATTTCAGCTAATCAAAATCATTTATTTATTAATAATGACATCATAATGACATAATGGACCAATGTCTGTGTCGTTGCGATTTTCTTACCGAATATGCCCTCGTGCTTTGATTAATATCCGTAAATTTTATTCTCATGCATTTCCAAAACGTAATTAATACGTTTTGGAAATGCCTTCGAAAAAATTTCCGGAAATAATCAATGCACTAGGGATATTATAAGTGAAAATATTTTACTGGAATTGCTTCAGAAAGTTGTCTATTTTAATATTCTAGAAAGAGGCTTGTAATTATATCAGAAACACAAATTAAGGTCATAATTATTACTAAATTGCATATGAAATAATAAATATAAAATAAAAAAAGACGAGGAGATAAGGGAATCGAATCCCTGATTCCAACTCTCTCGAATGGTGACAATTGGCGTCACTAACCAAGCGAACACAAATTCTCGTCATGGGGGATGTGCTTGACGCTGTTTTGAATTTGAAACTGAAATGTGCCGCTCTATTTCGACCAATCCTAGTTTACCTGTGCGGTTCTCAAACAAACTCTACCGCGTGGTCTAGCCTGGTTGCAAGTGTAACTTAAGTTGGAATGAATTTTACTTTACCCTGGGCTTTTCCAGTGCACGCAACTGTACATTATGTGTGTTATACGTCTTTGTCTTTAAACTGTCGATATCTGATAATCTCCTATTAAATCTGTCTCAGGCATATTTATCTCAGACGTTTTTAATAAGTATGCATTATTATTTATTATAATAGCATGCGGTTCTTTGTAATAATTTTCTGATGAAAAAGACATAATTTGTAATGGCATATCTAGCCCATTTAGGCCAGTGAATAGAGACATGATAACTAAAAAATTTAACATTAATTCTAACATTTTTTAAACTTTGCCGTGTAATGTCTAACGAATCGAAACGGAACTATAAAATTTTGCAACTCGATTAACGGTCGGCATCATTGTGAAGAATTTAAATTAAGCATTATCCGCGACGAGAAAAAATTTAACATCGTTGCAAACTCGATAAAGTTTTCATTACAATCTTCAAAATGCACAGCGAGATTTGCAGGAACTTATGAATTAGGCATAATAATTAATTATTATTAATAAATATTTTTTTATCTAATTTTCCAGCAACAATATTAACATGCTTGCAAAACTACAATCAACGTGCTAAAATCGCCTTAAGGCCGCATTTCACTGCGGCTGGTTCCCGCTAAGCTGGTACCGCTTAGGCTGGTAGCTGGAACAAGCCAATCATACACACACTTGGGCTGGTTAATTTCAACCCTCTGACTAGGTACACTCTTCGGATAAATTTATTTTCTCCGAATAAACCACTGAAATTTTGTCAGCATTCAATTGCAGTCATGCAGACAAGCAGCAGTGAAGACGAAGCTCTTGCTGCATACCTAATTTTAAAAAGAAAAAAGCAACGTAAAGTTAAAAGATATTGGGTGCATAACATTTTAAAAGAACGAAAAAAACAAGGTGATTTTAATAATTTAGTAAAAGAGTTACAAGACGATCCTGAGAGATACTGGCATTATTTTCATATGAACATAGAAGATTTTAATAAAGTGCTAAATCTAATTTATGCAGACATAGAAAAACAACGAACAACATTTCGCATACCTGTTTCACCTGCAGAAAGACTCGCTGTGTGTTTAAGGTAAGTAGGTACATAAATAAATTGCTTGTATTTTTTTTTTTTTGTAAGATATGGAATAAGAAAACACTTGGCCCCTATTGTTTAAAGTGTATTAGGAACTCAATATATTTCATGTAGATAACAACAAAATAAAATAGGTTTTCGCATTCAAAACAAGGGTTCTCACCCGAATTTATAACATTAAATTATTATCGGCCGGTGAGAAGTTGTCAGAAGGTTCAGATAATGATGAAGATGTCGCAGGGGAGTGGGATGGTTTTCTGGAAAGTTGTGAAAATGACACAGAAGAATGGAAAGCCCCATGTTGCGGCCTGTCCAAAATATTTTCATTCAAATATTGGCAATTCCTCTGGTGGAAATAAATTGGCTGCCGAACCGTCTCAGTAGGTTGCGGCTGAAGATAAGGAATCTCTTGTCTATTTACCGGATATTGCAGTTGTCTGTTTTCATACATGTGAGATTCCAAAATCTTTTGTTCTTCCCCAAAAACTAAATGTGACACTTGCATTTTTATTCTATTTTGCGATAATAATGGTAACTTTTTGACGGTTTCTGATATTCCTTGGAAAAACGAGTCAATGGGGGATTTCTTCTCGAGATTATCATCGGCCATCTTCTTCTTAAAATAATCTTCAAGAACATTTTCTGTATTTCTTGAATTCCTTAGTTTCTTACTTTGGTTATTTCTAGGAGTAAACCTTGGCGTATCGGTTTCGGTCATGTTCTCGAGGTTTTCGTTTTCATGATTAGAATCTTCATGCCGTTCATTTTCTTCCTCAACTTCTTCGGCTGAAGCGGAGACTATATTTGAGTGTGTGCTGCAAAAGAAATATAGAGTTATTAGTTGAAGATTACGTAAAGACAATTACCTGGGATGAACTAGCGTTGGTCTAAGAAATTCCATTTGATCCATATAGCTCCATCTTTTACTTTTATTTGCTGCTTGACCTGTTGTAGTTTTTGATTTACGAATGCAGTCTCTATAATAATCTCTTAACCTCTTCCACTTTGATTTGGCTGATGTATCTATTTACACAAAGAATATAAGCAATACCGGCAAAAACATAATAATTCTATGGTAATGAAACGATATGTTATGCTTATTAATTCATTTTACTTTCAGATTCTTAGTTACTGGAGATTCGTATCGAACTATTGCATTTTCATTTCGTTTGGGTGAAACTACAGTATCTAACATAGTAAGCGAAGTATGTGAAGCATTGTGGCTAAGATTACAGCCAATATTCATGCCAGAACCAGACGAAAATATGCTTTTAAATTCAACGGAACTATTTGAAAAAAAATGGCAGTATCCTAATTGCGTAGGAGCCATCGATGGAAAACATGTTTTAATACAATGCCCAAGGAATAGTGGTTCTATGTACTTTAACTACAAGAAAAATTTCTCCGTAGTTTTGTTAGCTGCAGTTGACGCCAATTATCAATTTATTGCCATTGATGTTGGTTCCTATGGAAGAAACTCCGATTCAAGCATTCTGTCTCACTCACAAATAGGAAAAAAACTAGAAAATGGAAATTTTGGCATGCCGCGTGATAAAATGCTTACCGGTACCAACATATCTGTGCCGTGTGTTATTCTAGGAGACGAAGCTTTTACTCTAACCTGTTTTATGATGCGTCCATATCCTAGAGCTACTACCCGTGAAGAACAAAAATTAATATATAACTATAGACATTGTCGCGCAAGAAGAGTATCTGAGAATGCGTTTGGTATTATGGCCCAGAAGTTTAGAGTTTACAGAAGACCCCTTCAACTCCATGTGGACACTGTGACCAAAGTTATCAAGGCAACTTGCGCTTTACATAACTTTATGCGTTCTAAAGGTATAATGGAAGCAAGAGTTGCAAACGACGAGGATGTATCTTTGGTAGAAGCTGGAGCTTTTGAAGATATTGAACTTACTAACAGAAGAGCAAAGACAGCTGCTTACGAAATTCGAGACAAGTTTGCCAATTATTTTAACTCGCCAAATGGTTCAGTATCCTGGCAATTGCAACGTATTCATCGATTAGAATAATATAATATATTGGTGCAAAATTTCAAAATATAGCTAGTATGGTAATATTGTTTTTTGTCATTGCCTAAATAATATTAAATATGTAGGACATTGTGATTCATTGCTGTAAAATAAATATAAAACTTACCGTCTTTCAGTCCTGTGACGTTTACTACCTCTAACCAGGCATTTCTCTTAATTTCATTGTCTTTATAATCTCCACTTTGAGGATCATAGAGGCAGGGAAACGTCTTTACGGCGTCAATAAACAATTCGGTGTTATCTTCCATTTTTGGTGGCACAAATGAAGTCTGCGCCAAATGGCAAAACAGTAGACTGGAAACAGATTTCTAGTATACCGAGGAATTGGGACTGTACTGTCCGCGTTGACTCGCACGTGGTACGAAAGACAAAATCCCATTGGTTGATGCAATTACCAGCCGAGCTGGTGCAGCCAAAAGATGTAAAATATTACAAACACGGCTGGTGCCGCCCAAGTGCGAGCAGGCACCAGTTCGTGTACCAGCCTATGTGAGTGTATATTCATTTCCTACAATGCATTTCAAACTTGGCTGGTCCAGCCGGGCTGCACCAGCCTAGCTGGACCAGCCTCAGTGAAATGCGGCCTTTAGAAGACTCTGTAAATTTGCAACTCTATTCGGTGACGGCATGGTTCATTTTTTATAATTTACAACAAAATTAATAGTTATTTACGTAAAAACAATTCGAAAAAAATGTTACGTGTGTAGATGTCCATTGCAAATGCATTCGTAAATGTTTATTAATGATAATTAATTATTATGCTTAATTCATAACTTCCTGCAAATTTCGCTGTGCATTTTGAATATTATAATGAAAACTCTATTGAGTTTGCAACAATGTTATATTTTTTCTCGTCGAGATATCGCTTAATTTAAATTATTCCGATTTTCACAATGATGCCGACCGTTAATCAAGTTGCAAAATTTTATAGTTTCGATTCGTTACACATTACACGGCAAAGTTTAAAAAATGTTAGAATTAATGGTAAATTTTTTCCCTACTCACATGCCTAATTACCCATTTTGACTCTAACAGTAGGGTTATTTACATTTAAATATACCATTTAAGTAACTCCCTTATACTTAATTTCTAGTGTTACTTTCCATACGGTGCTTACCAACTTATATACTGCATATTTATTTCCAATTTCTGTTAACCACCAATTAGTATATGTACAACAAGCAGTTCCATGCCAACACCAATCTTCACATCTTACAGTATCACCACCGCAATGGTAACCTTCTACGTCTTTTACAGTATTTTAAGTTTTCAGACTAAATGATTTACCCTGCGTAGTCTTGTGACAGCCGCCTGACCAGCACTCTCCTTTACCCTTACAATTTGCATATGAATCTTTAGACAATTTATATGCACTAGTGTAACACGTAATATTATACCTCATTAAATATTCTGTGAATAAAATCTGATATGTAAAATTTCACCTTTCATATATTTAAAACATATCGTATCACCTGTTAATATTTGAAAATTATAAGTTCGTATATCATTGCATTTCTGGCCATCACAAATCTTTCCCTCAGAACTAATGTAAAGTGTTTGACCACAACTATTGGCTAAGGGAGTAAAAACACATAATATCACACATATCATCAATACTTTATTTAGGGTATTTTCTCCATAATTACTTATTCCAATAGATTCACCAACTCTATGTAAACAGAATTAACACAAAGTTAGTACAGCTCCTAACTAATGACATAGGTAGGCGCTTATTACCATACACTCTAAATGAGTCAAATTCGGGATCCTGAAATCTAAATACACATTCGCACATTGGCTATTCATACTTCGTTCACACAAGTCAAATCCGGGTAGTTTAGATGTCTCCTAGTTTGAATCCGCGTCATAATCTATCGGGTCACTTTGATAAGTTTTTATGTCTTTGACATGATAACGGCCCAGTAGTGGGATCCTGGAAAAAGCGATTGCGATCGAGTCGCTATCTTTACGATTTCGGTCGCTTTGGAGGGAAGGGGTTTAGGGGAGGATCTTTTCAAAAATGCGAAACCAATCATTTTTCAGCAATTTGTTAAGGTGAAAAGTTTTCAAACTACCTAACCTAAGTATCGTGAACGTAAACCTCGTGGACTTTAATAAACTAAATAATTGTCACTTATAATATTCCTAGTGCATTGATTATTTCCGGAAATTTTTTCGAATGCATTTCTAAAACGTATTAATTAGCCCGAGTGGAACATGCATAAGAATAAAATTTTCAGGAAATTTTTACATTGTCATAGAAACGACATCGAATTCTATTTTTCTATTGGCTACTTTTCGGTGTCGTGCAATTTTTATCAAAATGGATACCAACGATACATGATAACTTATTCAGTAGTATATGTGCAAACATTCCGAAAAATTGATCATAAGAGTAAAGAGTTACGACAATTTTCAAGAACTCTTCCTCCGTTATCAACCGTTTTCGAGAACATGTTTATTAAGAAAAGCCGTTTAATTTTTTGATTTTATATCCGCCTCTCAAGTTTGTAACAGTTATGCCGGGACACTCTGTATACAAAAATTGAGATATGCGTATGGATTCAAACTTGCGTTTCAATCTGACAGAGTTAGAATATAAGCTACTGTATATTATGAATCCAACAAATTATTACAAATGTAACAAAATTTGTGGAGGATATTATTTTGTATAGAAACATACTTTATGGTACGATTGTACACTGGCGGTCTCAGAAAAGTGAACGACTCTTGAAGCAAATTTTGGTTGAAATGGCATCGTGTAAGCACTGGGAGCGGGCTGTTTGACCAGTCGTCCCATGCCGACGTCTATAAACGAATCAACGATACAATGAAGTAGTTATGGCGTTTGGTAATGGGCCCCGTAAATTCGAGGGTCAGGTAGATTGAAAAGAAGGAGGCTGGAAAACGGTTGCTTTTGAATGAAAGTACGCGGTCAGCTCCTCGATGTAACAGATTTTTGGAGGAAACGACCAGTAAATGAATGCGAATGTCACTCGTTATTAGATTATATACCTAATGCAAAATAATATTTTCAATAAATTTCAAATGATGTTACGGGTTTTCCACAAAGATTGTCAAAACGAAGTAGTGCGCGGCACAGCAAAACTTAAGAATATTTATTTCGATAATATCACAAAACGATTTTAATTTTAAAATTATTTAGGCTTAAGAATCAGAATCTGCACAAAAATAATAATATAAGTAGGGTTTGAGGACCAGAACAGTTTAGTCATGCATGCAAAGTTTAAAATCATAAGATGAGATCTTTAATATAACAATGGGAAAAACATGGCAATATGGCCAATATACAACAAACGGTTTCTAGGGAAACAATATTACACAATTTTTCTGAGTGCAGAGAAAAGTTTAATTTCAGATAACAGTTGCTTTTTTCCTAACTTTAAATTGCTAATAGTTTTTAAATTGAGTACGACGATTTTTTTTAGCAACTTTCCAGTACTCTTCACTGATCTTAGATAACGCACCTTTAAGGTGGTGTGGACCTTTTGGGCCACGCTGTATAATAATAACTTAATAATAACCTAATAACTAAATAACAACCTAATAACTTAATAACAACCTAATAACAACCCAACAAATATATCTTTAATATTTTGTATATGCACCGTTGGCTAAGATGACGCTTCTTAGCCTACGGTGCATCGATTCTATTAAAATTTGGATGTATTGCGGATCTAGCTGCTCCCACGCATTTTCAATTCCTTCCCATAGTTCGTCCCGATTGGCTGGTCTGAAGTTGTTTGCATATAGGGCTCTTACCAAATGTGCCCAGACATTTTCAATCGGATTTAAGTCCGGGCTTTTTGCTGGCCATGGCAGTTTTACAACTTGATTTTCTTCAAACCACTCTCTTACGACATGGGCCGTATGAATCGATGCGTTGTCCTACAAATTAAAAAAAAAATTAATAAAATTTTAGTATTTTTTTTTTATATAAAAATGGACTCGCCTGCTGGAAAATAAAGTTTTGCGGATACATTTGGGTTACAGAGGGTAACATGACATTTTCCAAAATATCTACATAATGGGCACCAGTTAATCTGCCATCGATCCTCCAACAGACGCCGGCACCCCTATGGCTAATCCAGGCCCAGACATTCACGGAGAATCTACCGCTCCTGGATGTGGGATGCACATAAGCTTCGTCGTGGCGGTTACTTCCTATCGGTCTGTATACACGAACGTGTCCAGAATGACTTGACTGAAAAGTCTTTTCGTCCGAAAAAATTACATTTTGCCAATAATTATTATTTCTCCCTATGAAATTATTGGCAAAATTCAGTCTTGCTGCTTTTTGTGCCTGCGTTATTAAGCACTTATTGGCAGCAGCAAAGTTGCCTAATCCTGCGTCCTTTAGGCGGCGACGTGCCGTTCGTTGTTGACCCGGGAAATTAGTGACAACAATTGCTTCTGGTGCCGTTTTAAACGGATTTTCCCGTATATAATCAGCGAGTGCTTGGTCTTGCTGAGGTGTCGATATTTTCAATCGCCCCGTTCCAACTCTTCTTGCCACTGTTTGCTCTTCATCCCATCTCCTTTTAATTTTAAAAATACACGTTTTGCTGACATTATATTCAAGAGCAATTTGACCCATTGACCAGCCTTCTTCTAGTTTCGTTACTATTCTAACTTTTTGTTGCTCCGTTAGATGTGGCGGCATCTTAAAAATTAAAATAAATCTGAAAAAAATTGTTATTATAGAAAAAAAGAACACAATAAGTGAGTAAAATTAAATATAAATGGTTGCTTTACTCACCTAAAAATGTCCTGAAGGTGCACAAAAAAACTGTTTTAATTGCTGTTTTAATTGAAATGAATCTGAAAAAAATTGTTATTATACATAAAATAACACACTATACTTAACTGAATAAAATTAAGTATAAATGTTTTGCTCACCTAAAAATGTCCTGAATAAAGGTGCACAAGAAAACTACCAAAATTCACAAGTCACAATATTTCAAACGACCGATCGGTGAGAATTTTCGAACACGAAGTGAACAGAGAACCAAAAATAAGTAAACTGGAACAAGGAAGTTTCTTACGAGACACTTCATGATAGGGCGTTTTCTAATTTGCAAATAATAGAATTATCCTTATCTTTTAAAGGAATAGTTTTATAATAGTTTAGGATAAGATGGTCTTCAATCGCAGATTTCGCAAATGCCAACTTGTCAACATCATTAGCAAGTAAATAAATGTATTAAGGGGATGAGTTATGTTAACAAGAGATCGAGCGTGATAAAAGTTGTCAATATTGCTTTGCAAAATATTTGTGTGTTTTTTTTAAATCAGCCGTGCCGTTCTCATACAGAGGCAATTATCAAATTCGCCGATCTAGCAGGTGCTACTTTCACAAACGCAACTAAGTTATTGGCTTATTAAGAAGTGAACTCACGTGCAATCAAACAATTGCAGTATATTGTATAATTTCAACCTTATTTCAAGTTTATTATCAGTTTTAAAATAAATTTTATTTTGCATGTAAAAATTTACAAACTATTTAATCGACCGACTGAGCAACATGTTAGCACATTTCCATTTAAGAGCGCGTGGTAGTTACTTATCCAACTTAACAGTTGCCTGACCAAAAACCGCCCGGCAGCGCTCTTCCTAGTCTACCTGGTATCACAACAATGTTAAATATTAAATATCTTCGGCGAGCCGTGAAGATCCTTGCCTCTGAATTTTATGGGCACTCGGTCTTATTGCAGCGTATTGTAGCTGTAACGATCATTATATTACCCATCAGTCACCGCTTACGTCTCGTTTTGAAGTCCGATATTTTAGCTTACACTAGCACAATCTTGTCGTTCACTTTTCTGAGACCGCCACCGTACCTAGGACTTTTGTTTACAGATATTTTTTCTGAATGTAATTACAAATGTCCAAGTTGACTGGGATATAACGTTTATTCAAGGAAATAATTAAAATGTTTGTCGACATTAAGATTTTGTAAAATTTGCAAGCACGTTTTGAAGAAGAAATTCAAATAATCTAGAGATCATTTAAAAGTGGTTTTGGAAATGAAAATTGTTATTTTTTACCTACAAAAGTAATAATATTGGTACATATTATGAACAACAAGATAAAGATTATTTAAAAACCCCTTGTTAATCTCCAAATAACGATAAATATGCAATATCCGAAGAATCGCTTTTAAAGCAGCACCTTTGAAGTTGTAGAAACGGTTTCTACTAAAAACAGGTAAACTTGGGTGCCGGAGGCTACAACCCTTCTACTTGTACCTGAAAATATCTGAAAATCCAGCCCCTAAGCCGTCATCTACCAATGCCATTCATAGGGATGCACCTTCGGAACACCAAAAAAAGCGATAGCCTCTTGGAACTCTCTGTTTAACCGATGGAAATCCATTGCGACTCGGCTGATATCTATCCAAAGCAACCGTTTTCGGTTGCTTAGAAGCGACTCGGTCGCAATCGCTTTTTCCAGGATCCCACTACAGGTCGGCACCGTGTTTGTCTTGCAACTCGTACACCAAAGAGGAGACTGACCTGATCACCTTACACAACAAATATTTTGGCGCAAGTTTAGCGGCAAAGTGATTAATACCGCTTGACAACACGTAACTACGCTTTCAGATCTTGTCTTCCACACCATAGACATCCGCAGGTCTCTTGCGCAAATTGTATGAGTGAAAATTCCGGCATACTCTCTTGCCAGCTGAACCCTCACATCGACGTAAAAGTCTGGCAACTTGTCCATTTTCTCGGCGTACTCTTGTCTGTTCATTGTGGCAAGGATCATGTCTTGAAGCGAGAGGGTCGACCCTCTCGGCTGCGTGAAGTTGGCAAGCACACTTGAAGCACTATCATTGAGACATATCAGGATCGTTAGTGCTTCAATAGTGCTTTCTAGTGCTTCATATTTTACATCAGCGGCAGCTACCGTTTTTGAGTTATGGAGCTTTTCTTAAAGTGCTTGCTCACTTCACGGTAGCAGGTAACTTATTAGGAATTTAAAAATTACTCACTAGGGTCGTTAGTGCTTCGTTAGTGCTTTGTAGTGCTTCCTATATCTTGGTCAAATTTTCAACGGTTTTTCAGCTATGACCAATTTTCTGAAAAATTCCAGCAAGCACTTTGGAAGCACTATCATTGAAACACATTGCGTTTGTTAGTGCTTGAGTAGTGCTTTCTAGTGCTTCAAGTTTTATATCAGCAGAACCTTCCGTTCCTGAATTATTAATAATTTAATTCCCGTACGCCGCGTGAAGTGAGCAGGCACTTTGAAAGCACTATCATTGAAACACATTGCGATCGTTAATGTGTGTCCCACTGGGACACACAATGGGCCTATCTGGCCTCAGTGTTTGCGGCTCGGCGTTCAGCCGGGCCCCCCAGAAAGAGGAAAAAAGAAAGAGGAATGCTTAAGTAGTGCTTTCTAGTGCTTCAAGTTTTATATCAGCAGCACCTTTCGTTCCCGAATTATTAATAATTTAATTCCCGTGCACCGTCCATGGCTAATGACTCCTCTGGAACACCCCCCGGCGCCAAACACTCCGGACGAAAGATTCAACAATTTGTTGAAACGTGTCCGGTGCATAATCGAGCGTTGCAATGGGGTGTTGAAGAATCGGTTTCGGTGCTTAATGAAACATCGTGTCCTTCACTATTCTCCTTTGGTGGCAACAAAAATAATTCGGACTTGCGTTATTCTACATAACATGTGCATCCAATTTAATGTGCCAGAACCTCAGCCAGAGGAGGATGATGTGATGGACGATGGTATGGATGTGATCTTCGACCATGAGCCAGAACCTAATGCAGAAGGTAATGGGCGAATAAATCCTGATTTAACTGCCGGTCGCCGTCTACAGCAGCGAATTATTCAGCGAAATTTCGCAGAGTAAAATGTAATGCAGTTATTTTTGGTCCCACTTCTCGCTTTTTTTCTCGCTTTTTGCGGTGTTTTTTTGGAAACCATCGTAATTTTATGCAAAATTTATAGATATAAATGTGCTAGGGCAAAGAAAATAAGAGTAAAAATAGAAGTGGTTTGCACAAAAAAAGATATTGATTTTCGTAATATATAAATGTTAAGGAATGCTTTGCTGTAATTGGCTTTTTGAAAATATTGATTTTCGTAATACAGTAAAATCTCTCATAAGCGGACACCGACGGTGCCATAATTTTTGTCCGGTTAAAGGAGGTGTCCTCTCAATAGAATTGACAAATTTTTTATACACTTTATTGATACACAAACCTTAAACACGTTAAATATTTGAAATATGTAGTAATAACTATTTACTTAACATTTTGAATAATATATAGAAGATAAATATGCATAAACTATTTTTTTTTAAAAAGTCTAGCATTGTAGTTTGTTTTCTGTGTTTGTCTTCAAATATCATAAGTTCGCGCGCAGCTGTCCGCTTAAAGGAGTGAATTTATCAAGGTTGCCAAATTTGTGTTGTCCGCGTCCGGGTAATAGAGGGTCCGCTTAAAAGAGGTGATATGCCATTACAAATATATTGGAGTCAAACGGTGCAAGCAAAATTGTCCGCTTAATAGAGGGGTCCGCTTATAGGAGGTGTCCGTTATGGGAGATTTCACTGTATATAAATGTTATATTACTTTCGTGTCAGGATGTCGTAAGTATAACGCTTTGTTAATTTAAAGATGTATATTGAGTACAATTACACAAACACAACATTACTGAACACAACTTACTGAACTCACTGAACTTACTGAGCTTACTGAACTTACTGAACCTACTGAACTTACTGAACCTACTGAACTTACTGAACCTACTGAACTGCCCAAAAACGGTTGGAAAACTAACTTAAGTAAACTCAGTATTCCCACTTATCCCCTAGGAATACCCAATCAATTACAAATATTCACCCAACGAACTTTCAGGAATAACCAATAGAATTTAAAGAAGAAATGCAACGGTCCTAACGAACAACAGATTTCGTTAGCAGTATTCCCGATTATCCATGAAAAAGTCCGTTGGATGAAATCATTCCAACGGTCCAGCGCCGGTTACACATAAAAACCTAAATTTAGATAACCGCCGTTGGATTATTCTAGAAACAATACCTATTTACTAATTATTACTAACATAAATGTTAAGGAATGCTTTGCTGTAATTGGCTTTTGGAAAATCCAGAAGTGGGTAAAGTAAACAATGACAGAAATGACCAATTATTTTCTGGAGATAAATAATACCCTAAAATTCTCCCTAGGAAAATAATATTAATATTCTTGACTTTTAAACACATTATTGTTGATTTTTTTTTCACCGTTGTCAAATCATTGAAATTCAGAGAGCACTAGAGTGTGGTACCTTGTCAAATTAATTTTTTGTTTCAAATTTAATTTCCGTTTAGTTTACTAAGGCTGTGAAAAAAATTGTATGTAGACCTCGGGAGAGAAATGTAAGTAAATAACTACATATGAAAAAACCAACAAATATTAGATAATTTGTCAGATTTAAAAGATTTGTTGACCAATATTTTACCATTTATTTATTATTAATCAGATTGCCCAACAAATCTTTTAAATCTGACACACTATCTGATATTTTTTCATAAACTAAGGTCTTCTTTTGGAGCAGCTCCAGTTACGCAGTTTGGAAGGCCTGTTGCTGCTCCAGTTTAGCCCTTTGGTACTCCTGTTGATTTTCCATTTGTTGTCGAGCGATGGCCACCATCTCGCTCGACGTTCCCATGGACATCTCCAGCCTCCTACTTTTCGTGGGGGTCTGGCGACGACTGGAGGTGGGC
Source organism: Schizotus pectinicornis (assembly GCA_951805265.1). NCBI lineage: Eukaryota > Metazoa > Arthropoda > Insecta > Coleoptera > Pyrochroidae > Schizotus > Schizotus pectinicornis. The sequence goes on along the minus strand of OX638207.1, from coordinate 15,269,855 downwards.
GCCAACTTCCTCTTCTGCCCCACAATTGGAGTCTCCAATGCATTCTATATGATAAAAACAAATAAGTAAAGAACATATTCTAATATTAGTGACAACTCACACGACCACTAGGTCCAGCAGTTTCTTTAATAGCCTGTAATGGGGCTGTTTGAGGACCTGGCCACACGTCCTATGAAAAAAAATAAAAACAAGTAAAGAATATAATTCTAATATTAATGACAACTCACACGACCACTAGGTCCAGCAGTTTCTTTAATAGCCTGTAATGGGGCTGTTTGAGGACCTGGCCACACATCCTATAAAAAAATAATTAAAACATAAGTAAAGAATATAACTCTAATAAAGTGACAACTCACACAACCACTGGGTCCAGCAAGTGGATCGGTTAGCAAGATTATTGGTTCAGTTAGCTACAAAAATATTATTAGGTAAACAATTACATACATATTATTGTAAAACTTACAGCAGAATACTCGGAATTGATCCAAGATTCGTCGACAGTCTCGATGCCTTTGACGGAGACAACGGGCATGGTACCTAACACCTTCTCCTCCATTGTAGAAAGATTTGGCGATACGGGCTCACCACCACCCGTGCCCCTGGCATACCTCCTCGTCTCCGACATCTTAGTCTTAACGACCTTCTTCATATCCTGCCAACACTGCAAATATATTGACATATATAGAATCCACATCCGATCATAATTACAATATTTCACTTAAATTAAGTCGATAGGTACTTACTCTCCTCACTTGCTCCCAATCCTTTCTTGCGCCCCCCGGAACACTGTTAATCAGGTCCGTGACCTCCTTCCAAAGCTCCCTTCCCATTTCTTTAGTGAAAGTGGCCGTGAAAAGGCCACTTTGCAAATTTTCGTGGCCCTCCATAAACTCCACCAACAACTCTTTTTGCTTGCCCGTGATAGGGGCCGAACGCTCACTCTTTGTTGCCATAGTAAATAAAACGAAGAAAGAAGAAGCAACAAATGGTAACAAACACGAGAATATTCAGCGAAGAAGCAACAAATGATAATAAACACGAGAATATTTAACGAAAAAAAACTCAACTACTCTCTAGCACAAGCTCAAAGAAAAGAACCCATCGGTCGGAAGTGCTATGCAAAGTTTCAAAACGTGCTGTTTTGTCAACATTTGGCTTCCAGATGTGCGAAATTCAAATTCAAATTTATCAAATCCTTGCTCTGGGTTGGACAGTAGAATTGGCAACCGCGCTCATCCGTCCGAAGTGGCGCGAAGCCCCACGCACGATGCGATCGCACCGCATCGACATCGGGTGCGTTCAAGAATACACGTTTTACCCACCATGTGATCGTGGTGCGATGGGATCTGTCCCCATCACACGAAAAATCATCGCATCACATGAACTCGAGAATAGGCGTCCTGGTAAGATCGAAGGCACCGAACCGACTTTGCCTGGCATTCGGGTCGGTTCGGTGTCATCGATTTTACCAGACCAGTCAACAATGTTGCCAAATTAGCCAAACCAGCAATTTAAGAGTCTCATTTACAGATCATCCGGGTGTACAAACAACTCTAAAATTTGTCTTACATGGGCAATTTGGTCATTGGATACTATTTCTGATCTAGTGGTAAGTGAATCGAATCGAACACATCTAAGAAGAAATAGAAACCTTTTGGCACTCATGCACATCCGTGCACATTCTATGCCAGTACCATCATTGTTGAACATGTTAAAGTAGGAGAGATGGGAAGCTCGATACATGCCAGACATTAGCAAAATTGCCACAAAGGCCTTCACTTCTGCTACACTGGTGTGCATCCCTTTCCCTGGAAAACTTGTTTCTAACGCTTTGTATGTACTCGTTAGTTTTATTCACAATTACTTGGAGTATTTCTTCTGTTATGAAAAACAGAAATGATTTCGTGGATGTCGAGGCATTTTTTGCAGGCAATTTTACACCCGGCAGATGAGACGTTATATTTCTTGATCTAGATCTAGTAGGCATTTACTCTGTTTATCTTTTGCAACATAATAATTTTGTGGATTATTAGTTGCCTGCTCATCTTCGTTATCAGTGCTATTTTCATCAAGGTCACTTTCGCCAACATCTGATAATCTAATCCTCACCTTTTTCACCTTCGTCCTTATCCAACTCTTCCTGGAATGATTCATCCCTTCAAAAATTCGACGAGCTTCCTCTTCTATTTCGGCTTGGGTCAACGGTCTTTTTGGGTCATTATATTTATGTACCTGAAATTAGTGCGAATTTTTGAGGTTATGTTATGTATATTTGGTCAATCTTTAGTTTAGTGACCTCTCGCCGACCACCACCATTTTGCATTTACATGATTCTACAAGCTTTACTGAATCCACGACCACACGAATTTTGTTGTGCAAATGCCTATTTACCCCCCAATTAATTAAAAGAGTTATTCTTACGCTGGGCCATACGTTGCAGTGCGTGACCTTGTACACGGAAATTTCAATGTTTCTCGCACCAACACTTCATCTACCGTCTAGACTTACCAAAAAATCATCCATTCATTCATTGCTAATTATTTTTCCTTGCCCTAAATTACATCAATTTTACTAATTTCAGCTCTTTTCATATTATCCGATTATTTTAACCTTCTTACCCACCCAGCACCCCTATTCACTCCACCATCCCGTTGGATAGACGGTTAATGGGGCATTTGCACAAACTTTCCTTTGCTATAATCGACTAAGGAGGTCATTTCAACGTCATTGCACTAAAATTTGTGTTAAAATTGCAGAGGTCACTAAAGTAAAGAATTACCATTTCTACCGTATATTTTATCGATTCAATTCAATGAACGACAAAGACGGCGAAAATAAATAAAAAATACCTTTGCATGTTAATTTCTCACTATTGCTCGCATGGAGTGCAAATGAACTTACAATTTTTTTGCACAAAAACTATCTAACAATAACCAGCGCGAACACGTGCAATTTTAAACTCTACAACTTTTGTAAGAATACCTAAATTCGCAGATGTATATTGGTTTGCGTTCACGTGATATTGTTGATACAAATTGTCCTGGGATTGTGGGCACCCTGCGCGACTAAGGGTTAAAATATAGGACAAATTGTATTTTATATTCACTTGCAGAATGTAACAGATTGGGAGAAGGTTATAAAATCAACCATATGGTGGTTACACTACATTAATGTTTATAAAACTTAAACAACTATAACTATCTAATATTAAAATTCTATCAAAGTACATAATAGATTGATAAATACATGTACGTAGTAGGCATAGTTAAAATAACAAATATTTAGTAAACGTGACACGGATTAGTTTTATTATACCTAGTATCTACACATTATAATAAACGTTATGGGGTATTATTATAGATCTAAATGCAAAATTATGCTACTGTTAATCACTAACTTAATTATTCCTAAAAGTATTTTCCTAACACTGCATTAAAGAATCGCTTATCCACTTCCGGCATTATTGGAAGCAATGTTTTTGTGTTTTGCCTTATCTTTTAAACATTCTAAATTAGGTTTAACCTGTATCACTTTTGGAAAATTAAATAAATGAACATTACCTTGCTTACTCGGTTTTCGGCGTGATGGTGTTTCTCGCATTAAATTAATTGAAATTTTAGGTAAATTAAAACGCTGGCCTTAAAGTGCCGTCAAACGGCTTCCTGTTAAAGTGCCGTTCATCCATATAGCGGCACTTCAGTGTGTTAGGGCAAGGAAAAAGATTAGAAAAGTTCTTTTCAAGTAGTAATTTTTAATCGTGGCATTTGAAAAAATAATTACAGGGCCCTGAACTGACCTTGTGTAGAACTTTTTTTCCCCAAATAAAGTATCGTTCGAACGAGGATTTGAACCTGAGGTCCGTCTATTTGTACGTCACCTGTTTTTCACGGCTCTATCGACCTTGCTAGTCGTTGCGTTGTATCTTTGTATCTTGTATCTTTGTACTCTCTTGTCTTCCCGTGATGACATCACTTGCGTGTTGCGCGCACATTAACGGCATTTTAATAGGAAGCTGTTCAGCGGCACTTTAAGTACAGTGAAATTTAATTTGCATTTATACCTGACATGAGCCTCAACCATATTGGAGCCAGATTACACTATTATAAGGTACCGATTTGAAATCATGGGGATATGCTGCTTCACCAAAATTTAAGAAATCCTTCTCGTTCATTTGACTAAATTTTAATAGCTATTTATGTAGGAAGTTGCAAAATGAAAGTGTTTTTGAACCAAGACGAAAAACACGAATTTTGGAACCTACTACATACAAGATTTTTTAAACAATCGACACCAGAATTGTTAAAAATGTAAAAAAAGAATAAAATTGCACATACTGCATAATCTAGTCGCACAATTTTCCGTTTCCGAGGAAATGCGACATGACAGAATCAATATTTCATTGATAATTGAGGTGTTTGTCTGTTATTTTACATTTTGTATCTAGTGCGAAACGATGACAATATAGTGAAAAAAGCATGTCATTTCAACATGAAAATGACATTCGAAATGGTACTATTTCGATACGATTGTATAAAAAGGACATTTTCGAGCCGGAATACGTTTCAAGTGCCGTATTAATGATACCGGGCTATATATCAACGTTTTTTAAATACCTTTCTATTTTGCTATGGCCATTACCAGGTTCTGAGTACTTGTGGGTGATTCTATATACGTTATGATGTGATTGATTAAAAAAATGTAAAATGGCCATTCTCATCATTTTGTTTTTGTTTTGACTAACACAGGCATCTAACCATAATACGATGTTTTCGATGTCCGGATTGTCACTTACAATTAAATTTAAAATTTTATAAATTGCACTCGCCATATGATTTCCAGCTCTTCCCGACAAAGCCTCGTGCCACAGTGCACAGTAAGTCGTTTTTTTGGTAATTACAGTGTGCAGTCATATTGTAAACTTGATTTTTTTTTGTGAAATGCGCTTTTTACGTGAACTTTGGGCAAACTGAACACATTTTGTAAATCAAAACATACAACCGCAGTTTTTTCGAATCAAATCTGTCCTGCTCTGTTCTTGATAATGATAATTTATTTTTCTCACAAACGTTGCATCTATCTTTCCTGGAGATAAAAAACCTTAAATTAAATTAACTATTAAAAATTTGGCGATATTTGTGAATCTTTACTGGTTGGTTTTCATACACAAATTGACTTGTTAAATATAGGTCATACATAATTGTGATATTGAGCCCAGGATCTAAAAATTGTCTTGTATATGGGGATCTACAATGATGAGATTCTATTTTTGGAAATGCCAATATATGGAGACGAACTCTATCCAAATATTTTTCCGGTATAAAATTCTTAACGAATCTACCTTTTATTGGCGTTTTTGCAATACCAGTTGCTAGGTCTAAATTGTGCTTAAAAAAGTAATATATTCTTTGCTTGCCTATGTCCAAAGTGCTTTTCACTTGCCTATGCTATGTTTCTGAATTCAACAGTTTTTGCGACTTCAGAAATTCCGTGCCTTGCGAATATATTTCTTTTATGGTTAGTGGTTCACATTTCGAAGTACGATGCAAATGGAAGTCGATACAAGGCGCTACAAAACTCTGCGTTTTTGGAGTCTGCAAGTCAGATAGCCATCGTGTATCTACGCCATTTATTTCCTTTCCAAAGCCGTGTTTAGCTGTGAGAAAACCAATTGAAAACGGTGACAAAAATTACATCAAACAGTGTAGTTTATGTGCTAAAACCAGCTTATGGCTTTCGAAGTTTGAAACATTCACAGGTACAAAACTAACTTTAAGCTTCGGGTCCACCTTATCACTATAGCTTTTGTCCATAATGCACTAGGTTCTTTTTTCTTACGGCCCACATTCGACTCACAAAGTTCGCTGGTGCAGGCGACTTCCTCTCCAAACAGTCACAAAATCTTCTAGGGCGAATAAAAGTCCTAAAAAAATCACACCAAGTATACTAACGTTGTTGATATAAAAGCAATACTAACCTGCAACGTGACTGCATCTTCCCATTGCCGATGCAACACATTCACAAGATGAGCCTAGAACCTTTCCAGAACTTTCTTCAAGCATCGACTTGGTAAGAAACTTCTATCCTAAATGATGATATTACGTCAGCCTTGGCACAATATGATGCTTTGCTTCCAACACAGTTCTTCAAATTTTATACGTGCTCACTTTTAAAGTAGGTTCGTCCCCTTCTTAATGGCTTGTTGGTATCAAACCTGAGCTGTCCTCGGGTGTTATATTTCCTTTCACCAAGATTGCACTGTCCACAAGATAATGATATATACATCGATATGAAAAATATTTGAGAATTTTTGACGGCGGGACAACCCATTATCGATGCCATTAAACATTGGGTGTTTCTTAGTCAATGCATTCCGTACCCTAAACAAATGTAGGAATTATTTACCAATTTTTATATTTAGACGAGCCCTAACCTCACTTTTTCAGTAAAATCTCTTTCTTGCCAGAACGTGGCAAATTTTGGCATTCCAGCTAGCCTTTTAAGTGAACAACACTATTTGCTTCGATGCACTCACCATTTGGTAACGTTGCTCCGGGAATATCTTCTTCACGTGGAGAAATAAATTTCTTGAGCTCTGAGGACGCCATTGTTTGTTTACTCGCTGTTGGGATGGGAAGGAAATGACACATGGCAAGATAAACGTCAACGTCCCGCGCTTGCGCATTAAATATCATGAAAAGGGCTATTATGGGTAGCGTGGTGTTCCGAACTCGAACTACGCTGACAATACTTTACATCTCACTTTTACTTAGCAAAATTACTCATCTCTGTCGCAGATATTTACGCTGGTCTGCTTTTAGAGCCCAACTTACAGTACGTACACTAAGTTGAAAAACTTACCAAAATGTGCAGCTTTTAGAAATTTTCATAGTAATAATAAGGAAAATCATCAGGTTTTTTGAATTTTTTTTATTAATGATCACCAAATCACCACATTGAACTTAAAATCACCAAGTTTGGTGATAAATCACCAATATTGGCAACACTGGCGCCAATTTGTGAAACACATTCATACAGCATCTGTTTTGGATTCGGTTTGTAGTTTATCATAATCTGCAATGCCTTATGCAAGTCCCTTTTGGGGGTAAAGTTTTAAGCATAAAAGCATACTTTGCCATTTGCGCGAAGTAAACTTTTTGTAAGTAAACCTGAATACCGGGTTTCAGCAGGACCACGAAGTTTTGCTAGGGCCAAATGACAGATAGTCCTGTCATCTCTACCATACAAAATAGCGTATTTATCCACAACATTTAACCACTCCGTAATATCGTGATCTAAATCTAGAGGATTAAATTCACGAACAATGTAGTGAGAAGAATTGGCACTTACCTGATGACTACCGAAACGTACATATTTATACCCCGCGCTATCGCCTCAGATAACTGGATCATCGACACCGACATTCCATCGTTACCACCTGCATCTTCCTTATCTGCGTTGCGGCGGTGAGGACGTCGTGAAGGTGCAGTGGAGTGATGATTGCGGTGATCATTTCTAGGGATGGCAAATTTTTGAAATATATCGATATATTGAATCATTTGATATATCGAAAGATTATATCGATATGTTCGATATATTGTACAAAATATATCGATATGTTGAGAAAAAGTCGATAGTATATGATCGAACAGTTTTAATTTTACTACAACAAAAAATAATAAACAAGGATTACAAACTTGAAAACTTATATCTAATAACTTTGTACCTATGTATTAACATTAAACAACATTAAACTTTTAAAACCCGCGCAAAGATCTTTTACTTCCAATATTCGGTAGGAATCGACTGCAAAAATAACAATTTCGAAAGCCTTTTCCTCGTCAACCTATTTCTAGTTTTGGTTGCGGTAGCACCGGCCTTAGAAAACAACCGTTTACAGGGCACGGAAGTTGCGGGGATGTCTAAATATTTTTGAGCTTCTTTATACATGTTTGGGAAAACAGTTTTTAATTCATCCCAGATTAGCAAAGGATCTTGACTTAAGATTTGTAATGGAGATTGTAAATACTGTGCAACTTCATCAGCAGCATCAGTAGCAAAAATATTTGTTCCTCTTCGTTTCGAGTGGGCTATCTGCCTATGGTATTCCCATAAATCGAAAGAATCTTTTTTATCAGATTCTGTTTCGTTATTATTACTGGCATAGTCTCCAGATGACTGTGATGAATTTACGGCAATTTCCTGTCGTAAATGACTGATTGTTGATGCACAAGTTAACGCATCTTCAAAATATAAATTTTTAAATCGAGGGTCAAGAATAGTACCAGCTGCTAATAAGAAACTCTTCTCAATTTGGCCAAACCGTTTTGTAAACTCAGAGAGTAATGTAGTTTTGAGATTTTGCCCCATGGTGAATGACGATTTAATTTAGAGTTATACTGTTTCAATACACACCGTAACATTGGTAGTACAGTGTACTCTCTCTTAAGCGGACACTGCCGGTCGCACAAAATTTGTCCGTTTAACAGAGGTGTCCACTTAAGGGGTTTGTCTTCGTAATGCTAGTGTCCGTTTTTAGGAAGCAACTGGACTTCTTTGTTCATAATGTTAGTACAACTTTTGGCATGAATTTAATTAATTTTGAAATTTTTATTAATTTGTAAATGAGCTAATATTAAACTTAAAAGACAACACAAATTTAATTGCACAAATGTTTAATAATTAACAAAAATAGTGAGTAAGTATATAAAGGTAAAGACCAACATAATAATCACATAACTCAAAACGGTAGGCAAATGCGCACGCACATACATGGGTTAATACATGGTTAAACCTGAGTAAAATAGTCTTCCAAAGTGGTCTGCTTTAATTTAGACTTGTTCAATGAAGCATTTTCAAAATGTAGCACCAAATTACTGCACACTTCGAAAGCTTTTACATCATTATTTCTGGCGCAAAACGATTTGAGTTCCTGCAGTGTTTGCAGAGCATCCCTGTACGTTTTTATCGGTCCATCGACGTCCTCGGCATTTTCTGTCCCCGTTTCTTCTTTTTCATCATTTTTCATTTCAGCTCTTTCATCCCCGTTCTCCAAATTTGAATTGTACTCAATTTTTAAATTTTCATCGTTTTTGCCCAAGTCGTTATCGAAGTTCACAAATTCTTCTGTTGCATTGCTCGATTCATTTCTGCAATTATGGATAGAGGAATGTCATCTTCGTCTCCAAAGGCATCATCGATGGATTCCTCGTAAGCGTGGTCAGAGCCATTATTATACTTACAGCCAGCTTTTTTGAAGCAATTTTTAACTGTCGTATGAGTCACCTTGTCCCATGCGTTTTGAATAAAGTAAATCACATCCAATAAGTTGATTTTCTTAACGAGATCTTCTGAAGAGGTAACTTCATCTATTCTGGCTAAGATATGTCTTAGGATCATGGTCCTGTACCAAGTTTTGAAATTTTTAATAATTCCTTGGTCTAACAGTTGGCAGAAGGCCGTAGTATTTGGAGGAAGAAAAATGACTTTAATGTTTTTAAGTTTCAAGTCTTTTGGGTGAGACGCCAAGGAGACGTCAAGGAAAAGTAGATTGTTGCGTTTTTCGAAACACATTTGTCACGTTTTGTTCTCACTTGAACCCTCAGGGGTGACAAAAATCGTGGGAAAATTAAAACTGATTGGGACTGGCAATGTGTGAATTATAATTAAGAATGAAAAAAAAGTCGTTACAACAGAATAAACCTAATAGCTTAGTCTAAATATAATCTAAATCTAATATGGCAAACACCCGGAGTACAAAGGTAGTAATCGGAAAAAAAAACAACAAAGAATTAGCGCGATCGGTAACGATAATAAATAAATTTTGTGGCACAATAAAAAAAGAAATAAGAAGTATAGGAAAATATGACCTTGTGTTCTCCTTTCTCTGGTCGCTGGACGTAGAAGTTGCCGGGCAGCCGGTTATCGCTACGCTCGGAAAAGCTTGGAAAATAATAGCTGAAAACCCCGGTCACCGGGAAGCTGGACCGTGGAGAGACGCTTGCCTGTAGATAGGAGCTCAGGCGGTTGGATCAACAAACTAAGAGTGGAAAGAAAAGAAAATAGAGACCAGGACCGTTATAGAGGGCTTCTACATACCTTTCGGGAAATTCAACGTGTTTTAATCCGTTACAAACGATAAATTTTTGGATTCCTCTATCCCGGAATCCAAAATTACCCACTCGCCTTTTTAAATGAAATCAATCCTTCTCCTTCAGAAGTTAACAATATCTTCAATTGTTACTGTATCACTTATTAATGGCGTGAAAATCAGAAAGGATGTGTCCTCTAACACAGTCGATTCTCTAGTGCCAAATTTAGAAAAAGGAAGAACCAAGCACTGATAAGAAAGAAGAAAAAGGTGGTTGTTTAGCCAAAATCCATAGGCGCCAGTAGATAAAATTTGCCTTTGTGTCTTTCCTTAAATAGGCCACGCGTGAATTTTGGCTAGAAGAATCGAAGTAAGAAGGAACATAAACAAACCTATTGATAACTGCGTCTGCCCAGAGTGGAAATGGTGGAAATTGGGAGGCCAATGTTAATCTGTTCCCAAAGCGACGTTGTAGCCACGCCACTGGCGTACCCATCGTCACGTGGTCCTCGTCCAGCGGAGCGTAAACAAACCAACATAACCTCAAATCGGTCAATGCCTAAATCCCATTAAACTTCCACCAAATGCGAAGGGCACAGTCATCAATAGATCGAAGAGAGCAAAGAGAAAAAGAAGAGGTAACGGACTAAGTAAATTTCCCAAGGCAAATATCACCTTTTTCCCAGGAATTGTCAAACCGCCCCCGATGGAATACAGTAATGGAGCAATTGAACCGTGACACATTCTTTTATCAAATTTCTGCAGATAGTTGGTCATTATGTCCGATGTCATCCAAGATTTCTTGTTTGAATACCACGCAATAGGTAAAGATCAATTCTTTGAAAAGCTCGAGGTCTAGCCGCTTTACCAATAACGAGTAACTTTTCACGTTCCCCTGCCATGTTAACACAATGTAGAATCGACAGTCTTTCTTTGGCCAATTTTCCACCTGTACACTTCTCACCTTTCAATGAAAAAGTCTTATTAGGTAATGCCCGAAAAAATAAACCGGTTTCGTCAGCGTTGAAAACGCCATGTGGACAGGGCCGGACTGGTCAAGGTTTTTCTACAGGGAATTTTCTGGGCACCGGCCCCTACCTGACCTTCATTTAATTTTAGTATAACTTACTTAGTGCCCTGGTCTTCAAAATCAATCATTTAAAAAAAAAATCAAAAACCTCTAAGCGAACATAAAGTTTATTTCAAAGCCACAAACACAAAGCGTAACGAAAAAAAACGACATTTTTAAGATAGTCAAAACAAAACAGTACAAATCTTAAGTTTAATTTTGGTTTTTTAGATCTTTGGTTAGAAATAAGTTAATTTTTTTCGGAGCTCCGGTGCAATATCACTTACGCCATCTATGATTTTACCATTTTCTATATTTTGCGAAATATCCTTTTTCGATAAACATGAGCATGAAAGCCTCGAGTCTATCTTGGCTCAATGAGTTCCTTAATCGGTTCTTAATAAAGCGTAATTTTGAAAATCCAGTTTCACATGAGACTTGAGATGATGACAGAGTCAACACCAACTTGTATGCTGCAAATAAATTAGAGTATGTCGAGCAATATAAATTATAATCCAGCAGCACTCGATAGCAACAATTTAGACAGTTTTTACAAGAAGGATTCTTGTTTTTTCCGGTACTACACTTAAGTTCTTTTTGCATAGTCTGAATAGACTCAAAATCTTCGGCGACATTGTTTTCACCGTCATCAGTTTCATTTTCATCATTCTTCTTCTCGAAGAGGCTGTTTTCCCATTCATTCTCTTCCTCCTCTTCTGCTAGTTCTGCTAACTTACAATAGTCTTCATCCAAGGTATTTGAAAGAGAGCCCCATTTAGATGCAAATTTCTCCATTTCTGATCTCACTACGTCAGGTGTTATATTGGGCAGAAATTTTGTAAGCAAACTCCCCAGCTTTGTAAACGCATGTTCCGATACTCCAGATTCATTAAGCTTATTGAAACTCCGTGGATGCATACAAGACATATCGGCGTATAAAAGTCCATGTGGTTCAAATCTTCGTTTTATTATTTTAATTACTGTATCCAGTATCACGTTATGAACTTCTACTTTAAATTTATCAATTGTAGTAGGAATGCTGACATGAGTATTGTTTTCTCCCGCTAAAGGCTTTGGTGTTGTACGCCGTCTCACCTCCGGCAGGGAATCTTCAACGATGATCTCAGATCCTAGTATGTCTAATTTATTGTTAGCCATTTCAACAAAAGATTTTGCTTGTACAAGAATTATTTCGAAATCTTTGTATATTTTCTTGATATCATCTAAAACGTGCATGGCCATTTTATATGCTTGTAAAATATCCAAGTTATTTGTTTGTAGACACTTTGATAGAGGGTCCATTATATTAAAGATTCTTCCAAAAATTAGAGCTGTGAGTATTGTTTCAAATGACAGAAATTTGTTTAAAATGTCGCCAGCTTTTTTTCTTGTAGTTACGTTGAACCGTTGTAATGTTGAAATGTTGCCTTTAAAATTGTCTTGGCCCAACGTGTCAAAATCTCCGAATTTTTTTTTCAACGCATCATATTTTGAGGACCATCTTGTTGCTCCTATCATATTCAATCTTTTTCGATGATTATTCGGGGTTTTATCGTTCCACTCATTCATACGCTTGTAAGAGTCTCGTAGAAATACAGCACAGATATTCAAATTTTCAAATAAATTTATGGCTGATAAATTACATGAAGTCGTATCAACTATCACGAGATTCAACACATGAGCATAACACCAAACATGTATTTGATCAGGAGATAACTCAGAAAGCCATGCCGTGAATCTCTTGTACTCCCCCTGCATGTTGCTGGCTCCATCTGTTGCATTCCCCACACAGTTTTTAATGTCAATGTTGCATTTTTTTAAATTTTCAACCAGTAAATTACACATTTCCTCCCCAGTTGTTGTTGTGCAATCTACTACACTTATTAGATGTTTGTGGAGAACATCGATAACATATCTCACTACTATGCAACACTGGTATTTAACGGATACGTCTTGAAATGTGTCCAATTGCACGGAAAACATTACAGCTTTCTTAACTTCTTCAGAAATGTGTCGCTTGATCAATTGCCTGATAACGTCAATTATATAATTGACAGTGGTCTTTGAAATCATTGTAACTTTATTTCCTCTACCTTGACGTCCTCCAGTTGCACGTTTTTTTTTTGCAAGTATCGTATATTTTGTCGAGATATGTCTTTAGTTACGATCAAATTTTGAAATTAATAGTAGTATTTCCAAAAAAATTGCCGTGATCAAGATATTTGTTATCTATAGTGTTGAGTGCCTCATTGTCTGCCCTGTAAGCTAATCCACGTTTGCCAATAAGTTTGACAACTTCCACGATTCTTTCAAATACATCCCGCATATCCTTAGTTTGTCAATTTTTTAAACTCACCATGTCACTTAATAAAAGACTGCGGATATCCCTCTTCTTTTCATTCATCATCATAAAAGATTCCGTACACCTATGATGCATTTTACTATTTTCCTCGTGCTCTTTAATTCTTTGGTGGACATGCTTCCAGTCGCTCATACCAGACAAAATACCGATGTCTCATTGAATCCGCTAAATGCCAAGCAAATATAACAATACAATTTTTTATTTTGCATTGAATATGAAAGCCATTTGCGATTAGAACCATTTTCTTTTCGGTAAAATACCTTTGTAGACTCAAAAGGTAAATTGCAACTGATGTTATCCGGCTGAACTGGATGATGAGACAAGAAGTCTTGGATCCCGACTAGATTTCCCGGGCGATCGAAATAAACACTATGTATAATTTCCTCATTAAATAGCAGCTGTGGCTGAGGGGGGTCCTCTTCCATAACATTATAATCGGAATCGGTATTATTAATCGAAATATCGGATGCATCGCCCGCAATCAAGTCACCGGGGGTGGGGTCGTCCTCAACAGAGTCTGTTTCTTTGGGATTTTCTTGTTGTTGGCTACGTGAAGGTGATGGTGGCGATCTACAATCATCACTGGAGGCACAGGATGAGAATGAGGATATATTAATGTTAGGAAATTCCGACGGCGATATCATGTCAACATCTTCAGATTCCGCTCCGTAATCAGAGACTGTTGATGTAGACGTAGATGCCAAATTCGAAAAATATTTAGTTAATTTGTGGCAAGGCCCTGCCGCTGCAATAAGAAGTCGTTGTTTTTTTTTCCCTAACTTTCTGAGTGCCTCCCTTTCTACTTTTGTCGGGACGTTTTTTAATTTTATCCTCGTTACTCTCCATGTCGCAAGTGAGTGGTCGAGCTCGATCTCGATAGTCGCAGTCGGACTGTGGGGACTGTCAGGTGGGTAGGAATGCGGGATATGCATAATTACATTATCGATGTCACCAAGTTGAAACTTTTAACTTACCTATTATTTTAATTACACACCACAGCACATTATATGCATTACACTAGCGGCTAGCAGAGAGCGAAATTTAGTTTTACATACACTGCCCCAAGCTGGGACAGCGTATGTTATTAATGGTCGAAATATTGTGGTATATATGTGGGATAGCGGGCAAAAAGCAAATTCACAAATTAATAAAGTTTAATAAACTAACATATGAAACTAACAAACTAAGCAAATAAACAAATTAAATATGTGAACCACGGCAGGGCACGAAAAGGGCGGCGGCTCGTCTGAAAAACACACGTCTTAAGTTTCGAAATTTACGTCGTAGCGCCTACCTTCCCGACTCGTTAGTGACTGAGTTCCCCGCGCAGCTCTTGCTGAACTCGCCCTCTTGTCCGAGACGCGATCCCGCCTGGATCGTCGCCTTCAGATCCTACATCTCGGCCATCCTCCGGTTCATTCGCCTCGAATGATGACCACGGCTTCATATGGTCAGCACTGGATTGGGTTTTTCTGGGACCTGTGTAGCTTCCAATCTTCTCAACCTCGTAGCGGTCTACTCCTAACTTCTTCGTAATTCGATATGGACCCAGAAACTTCGGTAGCAGCTTGGAGCAAGGAGCAAACTGTGTTCTCAGTATAGCTACTAAATCGTTTATTTTATATTTCCTTGATTGCTTCCTCTTCTTGTTGTAGGTTCTGCAATTTTCCTTCTGGATTTCCTTGATCTGTTGTTTCGCTTCATACCGCAGCTCTTGTCTCTGTGCCACAAACTGATTGATAAATTCTTCTTCGATTAACTCTCGTAGTTTTAAGTCTTCGGATCTTTTCATTTCTACACCAAAGAAAAGTTCAAATGGTGTTCTCCTGATGCTTCTATTGTACGTGGTGTTCAATGCTTCTTGTAGTTTTCTGACATGTTTATACCATTTTTCGCTGTCTTGCATTGACAGCTTCGTCAAAACTGGAATAATGGTCCTGTTAATTCTTTCAATTTGTCCGTTTCCCCTCGGAACTCCCGTTGTAATGTGGACTAAGTTTATTTTCTCTTGAGCGCAGTATTCTTCGAAATTTTCGGATCGGAACGCAGAACCTCTATCAGCTATTATTGTCTTAGGATTTCCAAATATTGACTTTTGGCTTTCCATTTTTTGTATGACTTCTTCAGCGTTTGTGGTCTTTGTGGGGTAAATCCACACGAACTTAGTGAACGCATCTACTACGGCAAATATGTACTTAAATCCCTTCGGAGTTTGAGACAGCGGTCCCAAATGATCGATGTGGTACATCTCGAGTGGTCGATCACCTTTCTCAAGCGGATTTAGAAAGCCTTCTTGTTTTCCCGCTTTTCTCTCAGATGCATGGAACACAATTGGAAATTATCGTCTTTATCTTCTCTTCTAATGCTGGCATCCAATACTCTTTCAAGATCAAATCTTTTGTTTTTCTTACAGCAAAGTGACCATTCTCATGCGCTGTCTTGATTATTTCATCTTCCATTTTATCTGGAACAACTAAAATTCTATTCCCCTTTTCATCTTTGTACAACAAATTTTTTTCCATTATAAAGTTGTCATATGGCTTAACTTTTAGGACTTCTATTATTGCTCTTAGATGTTGGTCACTCTGTTGAGCAAGAATCAGTTTTTCCAAAAACTCATTTCTGATCGTCATTACTATTGGGCATCTGCTCAATGCATCACAGTGCTTCATATTGTTTCCTGGTCGATGTTCTAAAGAGTAGTCGAATTCTTCCAAAAGTAATGCCCATCTTGCTACTCTAGTGGCTAAGTCTTTTTTCTTCATAGTCATGGTAAACGCCGAACAATCTGTCTTAATCTTGAACTTTATCCCCAAAAGATACACACGGAATTTTTTTAGAGCTTCAATTATAGCTAAAACTTCTAACTCGTAACTACTATACTTTCTTTCTGCATCAGTGATCTTGCGGCTCATGTAGTAAACTGGGTGAAATTTTCCATCAACGTCATCACGTTGAAGTAGCACAGCACCATAACCGTCTAGACTTGCATCGGTATGAAGTTCTGTTTCCTTCCCAAAATCATAGATCTTCAAGACTGGTTCTTCACAGAGTTTCTTCTTCAATAACTCAAAAGATTTTTCTTCTTCTTTTCCAAACTTGAATTTATTCTTGGCCTTTAATAGATCACTTAGCGGTCTCGCTAACAATGAATAATTTTTAATAAATTTTCTAAAGTACCCTGTCAGACCTAAGAAGCTTTGCACTTGCTTTAACGTTGTTAACTTTGGAAATTTCATCACGGCAGCAATTTTTCTTGATGATGGACTAACAACTCCGTTTTCGACTTCATGACCCAAGTATTCAACTCTTGTCTTCAGAAATTGACATTTCTTCCAATTAAGAATTAAACCGTAGTCTTCAGCTCTTTGCAATACTATTTTCAATCTTTCCATTGCTTCTTCATAACTCGCTGCAGGTATTACTAAATCATCCATGTAAGCTAATGCGATTTCTTGGTAAATCAAATCTTTAAAGATGTCATTGATAAATCTTTGAAAAACGGCCGGTGAGTTACATAATCCAAATGGTGCTTTCAAAAATTCGTATTGTCCAAATGGTGTTACAAACGACGTATACTTTGTGGACGCATCTTCTATCGGAACATGGAAAAATCCATTCTTCAAATCTATGGTCGTAAAAATCTTTGCTTTAGACAGCTTGTCTATCTGGTCTTCAATAATGGGCAAAGGGTATCGGTCCTTAATTACTTTTTTGTTTAGCCTTCTGAAATCAACGCAGACTCTTGTTGAACCATCTCTTTTTTTACCAATACAATAGGACTTGCGTAGTCTGAGGAACTTGATTTTATAACGCCTTCATTCTCCCATTCTTTAATTAATTCTTCGACTTCTTTCTTCTCAATCATTGACAGTCTTCTGGGTGATTGAAACACAGGTTCTTCATCAGTTAGGATTAGTTTCATGGTTACATTTGACTTCTTTATTTCCTTTGGCTTGTACGTCTTCATCATTTGAGTAATTTCTTCCTTATACTTTAGATTTCCCACGTCAATCTCTTCTGAACATTCTGTTGTAATATTGATTTGAAAAATGTTACTTTCGGTAACTTGATTTTTCCTGGGATTTTCGTTTTTCTGTATCTGATCAAAATTTATCTTTCTCTTCACATGAAGAAATTCTGAATCAATAGTCACAGTTATTTCTTTAAGCGACGGATTTCCGACTATAAAGTCAAAAGACATGGCATCATCTGGAACGATATACACAGTTGTGCTGAAGTTAACATCATCGGTCTTAATTTGCGCAGTGAATCTTCCGAATGTCTCAACACGTCCATTGCCAAATCCTCCTAAGAGAATGCATTTTCTTTCATAACTTGTCGATTCTTTTATTTTTGAAAATTGGGCTTCCTTCATTAAATTATAGTCACTTCCGGTGTCGAAAAAAGCATTAAATTCACAGCCATTTACTGTTATTACCTTCATCATATGGTGCTCAGCTTTTTGTGTTATCACATGATTTACTTGATATGAACTGCCAGATTTAGTTGGCGCAGCATTTATTTCCTTTTTGGTTTTCTTCGGGCAGCTGGTAGACTTGTGACCAAACTCATTGCATGAAAAGCATTTAGCTCCTTTTTCTTTGTTCTTGCAATCCTTAGAGCGGTGTCCTAGACCCCCACAGTTGTAGCATCTTTCCTTCTCTTTTTCTGATTTTTCCGCAGAGAATGTTTTTGACTTGTCAGAAAAACTCTTCTTCTGTCGGTTTTCGGTTCCTCCTTTTGCTTGACTACTCTTGAATTTATTATAGACTCGAAATTTTTCCTTCAAGTCATTTAAACTGATGGCACCATAAAGAATTGACTTATTCACTTCTTCGTCAGGTATTCCCTCTACTACATAGTCGATCAAAGCAGATTCTTCAATATGACCCTGGGATGCTATCTCTCTCATCTTAAGTAAATACTGTTGTAAAGTTTCATCAGATTTTTTCTTTCGGGTACTAAGCGTACGGTGAATTCCTGCACTATTGATTGGTTTTCCAAATTCTTTTTCCAATTTTTTCTTTAATATTCCCCATGACGTAAGACCAGTTTCTGACCTTAAAAACAATTGCGCAGTTCCGCGTAATAACTTCTTTCCATAAACAAGTTTTTCTATCTTATTCCATTGTAAGACATCAGCTGTTTCTTCAAAATCCTGGATCCATCCTGAATACCCATCATCACCATTGAATTTCGGTACGGAGTCATCGACGTCACGCAAGCTTTTTGAACATGCAAAGCGACGGTTTGTTCTTCTTAAGTCACCATAATCTTCGTCTTCCTCGTCAGTTGAATCATCTTCTTGAAGTCTTTTCTGATCTTGCTTAATTTTTCCGCGATCTTTAGTTTTCTTCATTACTTCTTTTTTCTTGGCACTTCTCTGCACTTCTTTCTTCTTTTGTCTTCTGTTATCTTGAATTTTCTCATCGTCTTCTTCTTCATTTTCTTCTTCGTCTTTTTCTTCCTCTTCGTCTTCTTCTTCTTCTTCTTCTTTTCTTCTCCTTCTTCGTCTTCTTCTTCTTCTTCATTTTCGTCGTCGTGATTCAAAGAAACAGGATCGGACAACCCTGACCAAATTCTATTTTTCAACTCTTCCTTTGAACCATTATGATCTAAACACAACATATTAGTAATTGAGATGAAGTCATTGATAGTAAAATTCTCATCGATAAACGTCATTTTAGCGTCATATTCTTTGGAACCCCCTTTAATCGAGAAGCCGGAAAACTCTCGACGACGTTGACGATTTTTTCGATCTCCCTCACTTTCAAAAATCAGCCTGTGTAACACCCTGATGGAATTTGCGGTAGCGGCGGCGATGTGTTTCTTCACAGCTGGAATATCTTGCAACGTCGGCATCGTTAAAAGTTCTGCCCCCGCACTATTTAGTTACGCGACGATCGAGATTTTATTACGGCTCCAGCCGACACAAGTCAGCGCGATGACGACACCGAACCAAGGGCACTGGGGTTAGCGGCTGCAGGTGTGCACCGCTTGCGTTTTTTTTTTTTCGAGAAAACGTCGGGATTCGGGTATGAAGTCTTTTACTGATTTAGTGCAGTTTTGCGATTCAAATCATGCAAATTAGTTCGTACACTTACGTCGTTTGCGTTGTTTACGTACGCAGTCGTCCTCTTTACTTGTTCTAATTTACACACGATGGCAAACGGTACTTTTCGTTTAATTCACGACCACTGCACATTGCACGTCTTTTCTACCGTTTCGCGATTATTGCCCCATCCCGGTTGAGCCCCCAAAATATGTGGGATAGCGGGCAAAAAGCAAATTCACAAATTAATCAAGTTTAATAAACTAACATATGAAACTAACGAACTAAGCAAATAAACAAATTAAATATGTGAACCACGGCAGGGCACGAAAAGGGCGGCGGCTCGTCTGAAAAACACACGTCTTAAGTTTCGAAATTTACGTCGTAGCGCCTACCTTCCCTACTCGTTAGTGACTGAGTTCCCCGCGCAGCTCTTGCTGAACTCGCCCTCTTGTCCGAGACGCGATCCCGCCTGGATCGTCGCCTTCAGATCCTACATATATATACGAGCCGTTTGTTGCGCTTGGACATATGAGGGTTTTTCATTATCGAGTATAATGCACGACTCGCGGCGTAAGTTTTACGTAAAATTTCCGTACAATGTTTGTTATAATACAAGCCAGTCCAGGTAGCATCCCAGATACTTAACACAACTCGTCGGCTCTATTACGGCACCCCCTAAAATTGGTTTCGTTACAATCACATTGTTTGTACGTTTTCGCGTGAATACAATCAGTTCGGTCTTCGGCTCGTTTAGTTTAATTTTCCAATCAGAGCAGAATTCTGAAATGACATTCAAATGTGTACGAACCTTAGCACATGCTCTGTCGGCGTTTCTAGAATGGGCATAGATCGCTGTGTCATCAGCGTAGAGGGCCAGATTAGAATTGGCAACTTCCGGTATGTCATTTATGAAATAGTTAAAGAGAGTCGGCCCCAGGACAGATCCCTGGGGAACTCCCGCAGCAACCGACTTAGGTTCAGAGAGGGAATTGCCGATTCTGACCTGGAATTTTCTACCTGCCAAATAGTTTGCAATTAGTTTTATTAAGCACATAGGAATTTTTAAATACGCGGTCAAAAGCTTTCTCTACGTCTAGTAGAACCATTACCGTATCCTTTTTACGATTAAAATTTGTTGCAATATCATGCACGATCCTTGCCACCTGCATGACCGTGTTATGTTTGGGACGAAACCCAAATTGTTGATCGATAAAAATGTTCTTTCGCGAATTGATATCATTTAGACGGATCAGAAGAATTTTCTCGAAAACCCTTCCCATAGTGCTTAATAAACTAATTGGCCGGTAACTAGAAGCCTCGGCGGGGTTTTTGTTTGGCTTTAGGATTGGACACACAATAGCGGTTTTCCATGATTTAGGGAAATATTGGACTTTGAAGATCGAATTAATTATGTAAGTTAATTGGCAGATGGCCTTATTAGATAGATTTTTGAGAACTTTATTTTCTATTTTATCGGGACCAGGTGCCTTTTTATTTGGCAGCTTTGTCAGGATATTACGGATTTCGTTGGGACTTGTAAATAATTTTATAATTTGACGAGGGCTTATTTGTAAGGGGTTGTTGACTATATTATGATAGTTAGTTTCGGCTGCCATTTGTACCGGATTGTTAGGGTTTAGATTTATGGCATGTATTTTTTCGAAACGGTCACCCAACAAGTTTGCTTTGTCGGAGTCATCAAAGTAAAAAGTATTACCTTCCCGAAGGGCAGGTATCTGTTGGGTTTTTCCCTTTAGACTTTTAATTAGTCTCTAAAGGGAATTGTCATCAGGTCGTAAGTTTGTCAATTTTTGCGTCCACGTGTCGTTTCTATGTCGTTTGATTTCTAGCTTAATTAATGAGGTGAGGCGATTTACTTCTAATCGTACAAGGGGTGTGGGGTGTACCTGGTATGTTTTCCTGAGGCGGTTTTTCTGTCGAATAAGGTCAATTATTTCGTCCGGTAGGAATACGCGATTTTTGTTAATTCTTTTTGTTTTGCTATTTTGGCTTTTAGCTGATTGAATAGCGAGGGTAAGTAGCTCAACCTCACGGTCGATGTCTTGGGAAGTGAGTATATTATTGTTAATTTTGATTTCTTGATCTAAGGATTTACGAAATTTGAACCAATTGGTATGTTTAAAACTAGTGATATTAATTAAATCCGGTTCACGATTCGAACCTTTTAACTCAAACGAAATTGGATTGTGATCCGAATTTAGAGCTGGAATCGAGATGGGTTCAGTTACATTGCCAAGATTTTTGCATATAATCAAGTCAATAGTGGTTGGAGTGCTACCATTCGTCGGAAAATGAGTATGCAAGTCGGGAAAAAGGAGGTTATTAGCACTCGTAGAAATATAATTATGGAGAGTGTTCCCATTTGCATTGTTCATATGGCAATTCCACGACGTATGACATGCATTAAAATCGCCAGCAATGATTACCTTGTGGCCAATTGCGGTGAGCGCGTCTAAATCATTGTCCGAGAGTCGATTCGCAGGTCTGTTATAAACCGCCACAATATAAGTGTCATTCGATAATCGGATTGCCGTATGCTCGATTGTGGTAAGACGATCAGGAACTTTGACATAGGGAATCGAGGATCTGATGGCAATGGCTGTGCCACCCCCATGGTTGTCCCGATCGTTTCTGACGATCTGAAAACCCGGAATACTGAATCGTTCGCGTAAATTCAATTTGGTTTCGCAAAACATAGCAATATCTACTTTGTTAGTGGTAAGAAAATGAGATAGTTCACCTTGTTTGGACCGCAGTCCGTTGGCGTTCCATGAAATAATTATGTATGCAAGTCAGCAGTTATTATTTTCCCTTCATTGTTTCTATCCTTTAAAAAAGCAACAACTTTACCACCATAGTAAATCTGATGTATGTCTAAATAATTATGAGGATTGCGTACGTCTATCGAACTTAGATGTTTGGCAGTGTCTATTATTGGCTTTTTTATAAATGATTTTAAGATCATCTTGTATAATGTAGTAATTCTAACGTTAATGAATTCCAATGCTCCAGAATTCGACTGCATACCTCCTACAACAGAATTCCATAACATGGTATTATTCAAAGTATACTATTTACTTACTTTCAATGATAACCAACGTGTTTGACAAGGCCGTAATATTTTAGTAGGTTTTTCTTCTGCGAAAATTTGACATTCTCTTAACTCTTCTATTCTTTTGGAACTGTTCCGAAAGTAGTTGTAAATGTTGCGAACAAATTGTTCTATCAAATTTGGCATTTTCTTAGCAGCATACGATGCGACTAAATGAAGGGTGTGACAGCCGCAACCATTTACCACAATGCCTAGACAAATTTCAGCTAATTTTTGTTGGACGCCATTATGCTGCCCCATCATCACGTTAGCATTATCCGCTCCAAATCGTATCAGGTTTGTGTAAGGTATCGCGTTATTGTCCATTAAATTTTTTACAGATAAAAACAAGGAATGCGCAGTAGCATCTTCTACTTCAATCAAATCAACAAAATGATCTTTGACACTCCCATTGCGGCTGTTATAAAATCTTGCATTCACCACCAAACTCTTTTTTATAGCTACATCTGTTGTTTCATCTATGACAAATGAGCAAATGAGCAAATAATTAAAAGTTTAGAGACCATAAGTTGCCAATGAACCTGCGAAATCTGTAAAGATTTGGAACTTACTAAGCGGGTCGTTAACTCCCTCTAAATTTTTATTTAAATCACGGACAGCACGTAACATCGCGCCGATATTTGTGTGATCGTTCAGCTTTTTTAGCTCTTGCAGTAGCTCCATAAACTCGCTTCTGTTGTCCGTTGTTTCCGGAGTTGCCGTGGGGGGCTTTCTCGGCGGTAGCTGCCGGGCGGAAGGTGCGGGTTGAGAAGCCGAAATCTGGCCCCATGTTTTGGTCCTCGTGGTGGTTACTGGCTGCGATGCTGCGGGCGTGATGGTCACTGGCTCCGGCTGTGATGCCACGGGTGTGATGGGTCGCAGGTAAGGGAAAGACCTCGTGTTGAAAGCGGGTGCTGCCTTAGGCGTGGTTTCAGCGGATTTCTTTTCTTTTCTTAGGTTATCTAAGAATTGGACTTTTTCCAGGTATACCCGACAATTCGGACTGTTGGCGGGATGGGGGCCATCGCAGTTGAAACATTTGCATGGTTCGCTGTCAGGTTTCTTACATTCAGAAGTAAGATGGCTTTCGGCACATTTCAGGCAGTTCGGGCTAGAGTGGCAGTAAGTCGTGGCATGACCCCAGGCTTGGCATCGGTGGCACTGGGTAAACTTTTTGTTCGAGTTTTGTCTTTCCCAGCTCACTTTCGTATGGCTAATATAAAGCACCTTTGTCTGTAGATGCCGAATGGTAATTTGGGGAGTCGTAATCACTTGATACAAAGGTCTTTTATTGTTTTTCATGATAAAAACTTTTGTAACGGGCACTTTGTACAAATCACACAGTTCACTTTTAATTTCCTCTGGCGAGGGAAAATGTTCTAAACCACGTACCACAAAGGCATGCGTTTTTTCTCCCTTAACGGCATGGGTGTGAAAATCAAGATTGCCTTTTTTAAGGGCACTCATTATCAACACACGTTCTTCATCCTTTGTTGCAAAAATCGATATGGATTTAACTCCATACTTTATACTAAACCCCGATGGGAGGGTTTGTTTAATTTTTAGTAAACGATGCTTCTCCTGGTCGTTGAATATCCCATGGATAACAATTGGCGGAAGTTTTGGAACTTTGGGTTTGCTATCGCTTAGATTTTCCGTCGCGGTGTTATTGGCTGGCTCGGGCTCCATTTCGGACACATGGTTGTTGGGCACTGCGTCAAGATTTGCAGCACGAAGCGCGTTTTCATTACTTAAATGTCTGAGGTGGTTCAGGTTGAGACATACTCGAAATTTTGGAAGCAACGACCATCTCAGGTGGAGTCTGAGATGAGAGAGCAGCGTTTTCGCTAACCAATTGAGGTAATAGCACCAAAGGATCGTCAATGATTGAAGAAGGTTGCAAAGGTTCATTAACTAAAGATACCTCATGTACAGCAGGTACTTCGGCAGGGACCATTCCTTCCAGGGAATCCCCGAGTGCTATCGCGTTACCTAACAAACGGTCTCTCTCGAGGGCCTCAGCCTCGACAACACTAAGTCTCCGTAATCTTCCGAGAAGATGTGTTAAACGCGACCCTATTCTTGAAATTTCATTCGAAAGGTTACTCCGATTAATTCCTGAGACAGCCCGAGATAACTCCTGTAATTTGGCGTCGCAAAGATCGAGCTCCAACCGTGGACTTATTAGCCAAGTTCCTCCTTGAACAGAAAACCCCCCCCTCCTGTCTTAACAAGATTCGCAACCGTGCACGTTTTTCGGCTACCATACTCGTATTGGGTGCACCACGAACCGATAGTTCGTAAGACAACTCGTCCGAAAGTAAACGGTTTACCTCCATTATTAAATTAAAAAAAAAAAAACTTCCACCAGTAAAACAATCAATACCAATATTTTTCTATGCAAGTACTTTCTCTAATATCTCCCCTTTTACAAGCTAGCCCCACGTTGGGCGCCAAAAATTGCCACGCCTTTCCAGGCAATTAGTGCCACCGAAGCGGCAATCAGTGGGACCAGCTTAAAGGTGGGATAGGTAGCAGAAAGAAATATGGAGATTTCTCCTGCTAATAAAACTTTAATTATTCTCGTAACTAGACAAAGTACAATCTAGGGAAAATTAATAAATGAAACCAAACAAAAGTAATAATGAAAACACAACAAGACAAAAAAAAAACGCGTGCCGGCAAGGGGGTTTGTTAACAGAAAATAGTAACAGCTTGAAGAGCAAAATAATCTCAGGAAAATACAAAATTAAAATTAAAAAAAAAGAACAATGGTGTTTTAAGTTAAAATATTTGATATGGTATATAAATTTTAATTGCCGGTGAAGCCGGGTTGTTGCCGCTGGTAGAAGGATACTAAATCTCGCGAGTATTGATGGAAAAGTATCTCTGACCTTATGGTAGTATGTAGAGTAGAGTGCAATACGGATAATCGAAGTAAA
This sequence comes from Schizotus pectinicornis, assembly GCA_951805265.1. NCBI lineage: Eukaryota > Metazoa > Arthropoda > Insecta > Coleoptera > Pyrochroidae > Schizotus > Schizotus pectinicornis. Next base: position 15,244,225 of record OX638207.1, on the reverse strand, counting down.
AGCGAAGTAGATCCAGGGGGATCCAAGGGGGTTTCCTGTCCACGGCGATGGCGTCCAGACCTAGGTCACAGGTGACCAGAGTAAAGCAACGGAGGGCGGCGGAAGAGTAGAGCGCCTTTTCTCCAGTGGTTTTAGATGAAACAGCGACAGATAGCTAAGATGGAAAGGAAAATTCGAGTTTCGATTCACGGTTTCAAGATGCCTACATACCGTAATCTTTGCTTGCAAAAGCCTAAATCGGCCAAATTCCGGCCCACAAGCGTTCCCAAACTCCAGAACGCTTGCTATGTTGGCATACCAACACCTTTGAAAATCCTCGATATGAGTTAGGTAATCACTACCATAGACAAGGTGCTGGTTTCCGCAGTGCAGAAGAGAATCGTCACACTTGGCCGCACTATTCGAAAAGAAAGCCCAATTTTCGGGCAGCTACTGATAATGTCTTATCAGTTCGAACTTTTTGTATCCCGCGCCTGAAGTCATAGGCGGGTGCCAGAAATATGCGAAGATGCGACCAAGGTGAACTCGAAGGAAGCGTAAGGATGAAAGGAAATTAGAAAGAAAGATTAGCAAAAGCAACAGTCAAAAGAGAGAAGTGATTTTAGAGAGATAAAGCCAGGTGAAAGCAGCTCGGTGGCCGAAACTAGTTTAGGTGCTAAACCCCACGCCACTGGGTGCACTCAAAAGCGAAGAAATGCAACCCATTAATCAGGGTTGCACTAACTTCTGCCTATAATACCGCAACCGGAAAATTGAGTGTTACAAGTCTTAACAGTTGGGTGAATGGTCCAGGCGCTTTCTTGTTTTTTAGGTTTTGAATGAGCTCGTCGATCTTTTCCTGCGGTACGGCCTCTTCTTTGTGGTCGACAATAGGGTGGACTGCACGGAAATTTTCCTGGAGAATTTCTTGTTGAGGGTTGTTTATCATAGGGTCGTCGTCGGGTAGCAGGGAGTTAAGCAGGTGCTTCATAGTTTGTTGAGTTGTTACCGTATGACTGGTGCTGTTGCCGGCTGTCATTTTTTCAAAAGCAGCTAGGACGCCGTTCCGGTGAAATTTTTCCGCAGTCAGTCTGTAAGTTACTCCTCACGGGTTTACCGCCAGATCTTCTTTTAAGAAGGCCCTCCACGAAAGGGTTTTTGCTGTGCGGATCTCATTTTTGAAGGCCTCTTTTGTGCGGTTCATTTCCGCTGCAAGGTGTTCCCTATTGTCCGCGACTCGATTTCTGTAGAGGAGCTTCTTCTTGTTGAGGTAAATTTTTCGGCAGTTCTCCGCCTTGTCAGTCCACCAATTCGGTCTGTTAGTGAAGATGCATCTTTTCCTTGAGTGGTCTTGGATGATTAAGTTGATGCCCTTATAGAAAGCCTCAAGGCAACTTTCTGTTTGGATGGGGGTGGTGAGGGCTGGAAAAGTTTCGTCCAAGGAAGAGACAAGAAGGGTCATTGATTCCTCGATCGTCGCTGCTTGAATAGAGTTAGGGTCGAGGGTAAAGCTGGCTGCTGACGGGTTATTCGCTCGTTTGGCGCTGTAACAAAAAGTGATCGCTCTGTGGTCCGCGCAGTTTGCATCAGAGACGACCTTCCTTTCGCGGGTTCTGCTGACCAGGTTAGGGGTGACCAGGGTGAGGTCAACGTTGTTAGAGTCGTTGAAATTTTTAAAGGTTGGTGGGAATCCCGGTTCATTGCACACGCAAAGATCCTGTTCCAATAGAAACTCCTCTAGGTAGGTCGAGCGGGTGTTGCAGTGACTGTCGTGCCAAATTGTCGACCTGCAGTTGAAGTCGCCACACAGGTACAAAGGCTTGCCCGCAAGGTCTGTCATTTCTATAATCATAGGTGAAGAGGGTGGTAGATAAACGCTGGCCAGGTATAGTTCCAGGTCGTGGGATTTAATTTGTACGACAGCTACTGAGCTCGAGGACAGATGGTGGAGAAAAAGTACGTCAAGGTTAGGGTCGTTGATTACTACGCAAGCGAGGATTCTCTCCGTACAGATGGAAACGCATCTGAGGTGAGCCATGCCCGGGACTCGATAATTGCCCTCACGACCATAACAGTATGGCTCCTGCAGCAGCGCCACCTGAAAATTATTAGTTTGTAGGAAGTTCAGCGTTTCGAGGGTGGCAGCTCGGCATTTCTGTAAATTGGCTTGGATAATATTGATTTTGGGCTCCATCAAAAATCAATACTATTAATGTGGTCGGCGTACCGACTTTTGTAGATAGGGCAGCTCGCTTATGAGGCATCATGGTTGACCTCTTTTTTCCGGCTCTGACGCAGTTGGCACAGACATGTTTATCCGCGTTTCTCTTCTCTGAGTCTTTAGACTCATGGTCCATGGAGGCGCAGTAACCGCATTGTTTCTCCGACTTACAATACTTGGAAACATGACCGAAACGTTGACAATTAAAACAGCGGGGAACGCGGATGAAATCCTTGATTCTGCAGGAGGTCCAGGCCACGTAGATGCGGCTGGCGCTGAGCAGCGACTTCCTCGCCTCAGGGTGAACTTGAAGGGCCCAGTTGTTGCAGCCGTCACTGCTCTTGCCGAACTTAAGAGCCTATTTGCCTCACACTGATAGGGTATGCGTTTTTGCGGGGTAAGGGCGGAGGTAAGAATTTCGAGTGAAGAAGGCGGAGCGTCTAGCGTCCAAGAGAGTGTCGAATACCAGGTCCGAATTTGAAAGAATTTGGACAAGAGCTTTTAACAATTCAGTTTTGTGTCATTTTATAAAGTACATATTTCAATATGCCAATTTTCAAATTAATATTACAAATATTGCAATTCATAAAATATTTATTAGTAGATGGATTGAATGAAAATAAAATTAAAGGACGAATCCCGATTTACCGAGAAAATCGGTTCGAATCAATTTTCGATTTAGCAAATTGCGAACCCAGTTGAATGATTTTTTTATTAAAAAATATAGATTCAGTTAAAATTATGCAATGTAGAGAAGTTGCTTAGCCTTCTCATTATAATTTTTCTTTTAAACATTCATTTGGAAGCAAATATATCTAAAACAATATGAATGTAGCGTCCACACCCCAAAATGACACAAATCTTTATTGAAAATATTTAGCTGACTTTGTTTCATGGAATAGTTATTATTTATTACTTGCAAAAGTTGTATGAGGCCATTTTCAATTCTCTCCTCAATCGTCATGTCTCTTGCCGAATATGGGCATTTTATTTCTACAATGGAATTCTGACTTGATGCTATTCCATCTGGAGTAGGACCTAAATATGGCCATTTTTTGTTTACAAACAGTCCACAATTAGATATTTCCAAGTTGCAGCTTTCTGCCAGCGCGTTTTTGATTCTGTCTTCGTTATTGTTGCCCCATAGAATAAGTAGATTTGGCGTATAATTCTCTATAGAAAATACTTTTAATTGTAGACTTGCAATTTGTCGTAATACGCATTTTGCAAATTTTACCAAACATAGATGTTGTGAGTGCACGCTTTTGTTGCCATTCAATGCTGTCTGCCAGTAATGACGTTTTCTTTCTATTTGTTCATATTCTTTTTCATTTTTTTTAAGTTTGTTTTTTTTTCCTTTGGCAACATATAGTAGCCTCATCTAAATTTGGTTTCTGACATTTGTCACCATAATCTTTAACGGATCCGCTCTTCAAATTATAAGTCAACTTTCGTTTGGCTTTTACATTTTTGCGATTGTAAAATCAAGTGTTAGTGAATGGGTACCTACGTACTGCCATAAATCATTTGCTAAATCCCAGCTAACTGCAGGCTGAAGGTTTTGTACCTATCCGTAAAATTATTCGCATATTTTCGAAAGAATAAAACCCTATTTTATGATTTATGGTTGCAGTGCCAAAGCGAGCGGCATAATTACTAAAAGAATAGTAAATCTGGCAACACCAATTTATTGTAAAATGGCAATAAGAAACACAATATATGAGACATTGCTAAATATTTGTCTATGTCCTTGCATGCATTTCCAAAATACTTTGTTATTTCTTATGTGCTGCCATAAAGAAAAATTAAAATTTACTGAACTAATATTTACGCCGCTTTTACTTATCTCTCAATTTCATAATTTAAAACGGACTTCGTTAAACATGGAAGATCTGCACGTCGTGCTCTTTACAAAATATAATTAATGTATGAAATCAAATTATAACAAGGAAGTTTAACACATATCTGTTGAATTTATATCTGTTATAATTTATATGAATTTATGAGTATGTTTGATTGTTTTTTTTACGCTTAGCGGATAATTGCAGTCTGGTTTTGTTGCCTCTGCGGTAGTCCATGGTTACGAAATAAAATTAATGTCAAATCACACCAGAAAATCACCAAATTTTGTGAACTGAGCAATATTCTAGGCACAGTCAACTCGGAACTCGAGAAATCAAAAGTTGCGAAGCCGGCTCTGCACGCAGGCGACAAATAGCCAAAAGTGGGGTGCTGGGAGGCTATCCTACACTTTCGTCCTTTCCGTGCGCATTCGGATTCGTTTTGAAAACGATTCGTATTCGAAAGCGAAGATTCTCTTTGGGACGTATCCTACACTTGCGCTTTGGCTCGGTCGGTTTCGAAACCGATTCGTATTTGTTATTCGAAACATACATTTGGCAACGTCGAGTTAACTCGAGTTAATTTCTCTTGCGCATGCTCAAATATTTACCACGTGGGGCGGCGGGGCGGCATTTAAATTTCAGATTTGACCATGTGCTTAAACGGCATTGTTATTTCTGAACTGTGGAAGTGTGGTTGCAAGAAGTGCCAGTTGCAGCAATGGACACACCGACCAAACACCACATGAGCGCTGAACAACGGAGATTGTTATTGGAATTGGTGAAAAATGATTTCAATTTAGTCTCCGGGAAGTTCAGCTCTACATGTGGGAAGAGAGATTTGGTCGGTAAGTGGCAAAATATTGCCGAACAACTTAATTCCGTGCCCAGTGGGGCCCAAAAACCGTGGGGAAGTTGGAAAAAAGTAAGTAGGTGATGATTAAATAACGACTAACATTAATCAACGACTATTTTTTTAGAGTTGGCAAGATATTCGATGTCGCACGAAGTCGAAACTGGCAAACGTCCGGAGACACGCTGCGGGCACTGGCGGAGGGGGGCCACATCCGGAGATTGTAACCGAAGAAGACGAAGCTGTGCTGGCTGTTATAAAGCCAGTGTCGGTAGATGGCCACATCATAACTCCGGAGTCTCTGGTGGGGTTAGATTTGTCCTCTTTTACGAAAGACGCTACCCCCCAAGCAACGCCAACCACTCCAGCCACGACGACTGCCCCCGCTACGATGACCGCCCCAGCTACGACGACCGCCCCAGCTACGACGACCGCCCCAGCTACACCGACCGCCCTAGCTACGACGACCGCCCCAGCTACACCGACCGCCCCAGCTACGACGACCGCTCCAGCTACGACGACCGCCCCAGCTACGATGACCGCCCCAGCCCCGACGACTCCTGATAGTCGAAGTCGTCCCAGAAATACCACCAAAGCCGCTCAAGTGGCTGACACATATGGGAAGGCTTTGGTGGAAAAAAACCGCATGGAGTACTACGCTCAGAAGCTGGCCATTATGCGAGAAATGGCTGGCTATGAGCGTAGGAAAGTAGAAGCCCTTGAGGCTATAGCTCATAAATTGAAATAATTATTGTTTGTAGGAATAAATATATATTTTTTTATTTACAACTTTTATTTATTGCCGGGGTAAAATATCACAAATTTCATTTTCATAGGTAGGTACCTATGTTGAGTAAGTATTCAGATTTTTAACAAAATATATCCTTTTAATAATTACAATTATATTATTATATTGACATGGTGAGATTTACAATAGGTATAGTCTTCTAACAGTATAACAGTACAAGGCAGTGTCTGAGTCTTACCGACTAAAACCCCTTCCCTGTTTGCCCCCATCTCAGCAAACAAACACTTACAGCTGCGGCAACGTACGAATGATGGCAGCTCTATTAGCTCGCCCTTCCGCTAGTTCTGGATTGATGCGGCGAACAATTTCCATGTTTTGATGTCCATTCCACTGTCCATCAAAGATGCCAAAATCGAAGCCTGCATTATCTTCTCCCTCCAATGCATCAAGCCCATTGTCAATGCATATGTTATGTAGAATAACACAAGCATTTACAATGCGCCCTGCAACTTCAGGAGTATAATGCAGAACTCTGTGTTTCAATAAACATCGAAATCTCATCTTCAGGACTCCATTGCACCGCTCAATTGTACTCCTTACTGTTTTGTGTTTTTGCTGGTAATTGTGTTCCGGGGTTCCAATAGGAGGCTCTTGCTCCAAAGGCGTCATTAGCCACGAGCGAAGTGGATATCTTGAATCCCCCAAAAAAAACCTGCATTAGATACCTACATAGTTTACATATTTAGAAATTTACCCAATAAAAAGTAACCCCTGTTACCACCAGCATGTAGGTTCCGAAGAACAGGTTGGATATTCGACGCGTTCCATATAAATGCATCATTTGTGCTCCCAGGAAATGATGCATTGACATTCAAGATTTTTAACTTGGAATCGCAAATCTACAAATAATATATCTTGAATCTCTACTTAACGATCATTATACATACAAGTTGAACATTCAACGAATGGTAATTTTTCCTGTTCACATACAAATGTTCCGGGTGATCCGGGTGATTCTGCTGGGGTGGATATATCGCAACGTGCGTGCAGTCAATGCACCCTATAACCCCCGGAAACTGATACAGTCGGTGAAACCTTAAAATTATGGACAATAACAACTTGATCAATACAGAAGAATATGTCTTACTCGGTACGAACAGTATTTAATTCCTGTTGATTTCTGGGGAAAAATACAAATCTATTGAATACCTCAGGGATATTCAAGGCATCTGTCACTTCCTTTATGCAGCGACTTACAGTGGATTGGCTTATGCTGAAGTTAAAGTTGGAACCCACGTCCAACTGGTAGCTGCCACTGGCATAAAATCGTAATGCCACCAACACCTAGAAGTAGAAAAGTTAGAAATTTTAGTTTTTGGCAACAAATTTTGCAGGAAAGTAATAAAACCAATACCTTTGTCTCAACATCTATTCCATTTGGCCTCCTTTGAGGAGCTAAGTGCGGTTCTAATACGTTAACTAAGAATCGCACTAGCTCCTTAGTTAAGCGAAACATTTTCTGAAATTGCAAATCCGTCATTTCATTTAACGGATCCCTTCTTTCCCCAAAAATACGGTGTTGCTGCTCCTCTACCTCCAAAGCTTCTAGGAGCATAATTCCCACTGCTTCATCCATAGCTGTAAATATAATGGTTGAACAAAATCATATGTTATAGGACATTGGGAGAGAAAATTTGCACAGTGGACGAGAGTCCTCCCATGTGCGGCGGAATAAACTAATGGTGTCACATTCATTATCATTATTATAAAACTAAAACAGTAGGTACTTACTTGCAAGTCAATGAAAGGCTGTGGATTTTAACCTAAAAATGTGTTAGGTTAGGATGCTGTGGGTTAGGTACGCGACGGAACGGAACGTCGAGTCAAGTGGCAAGGCTGCGCAAATGAGTGCGCTCAACGTTACAAATTGGAAATGCGATATGCGAAATGAAAGCGAGCGCACCCAAACTGTCGGTTTCGAGCTTCATATTCAATGCGAATTCGTATCTTCGAAAGCGTAAGAAAAAGTCAATGCAAAAGTGTAAGATACCAAATTTCGGAACTTTCGTAAAGCGTTCGAAATGCGTTGCAAGGCGCACGCGCGTGATTCGCTTTTGCCAAATGCGAAAGTGTAGGATAGGGCCCCTGGGAGGCTATCCTACACTTTCGTCCTTTCCGTGCGCATTCGGATTCGTTTTGAAAACGATTCGTATTCGAAAGCGAAGATTCTCTTTGGGACGTATCCTACACTTGCGCTTTGGCTCGGTCGGTTTCGAAACCGATTCGTATTTGTCATTCGAAACATACATTTGACAACGTCGAGTTAACTCGAGTTAATTTCTCTTGCGCATGCTCAAATATTTACCACGTGGGGCGGCATTTAAATTTTAGATTTGACCATGTGCTTAAACGGCATTGTTATTTCTGAAGTGTGGAAGTGTGCTTGTAAGAAGTTTTCTGCCAGTTTGCAGCAATGGACACACCGACCAAACACCACATGAGCGCTGAACAACGGAGATTGTTATTGGTGTTATAACAATAAAGAACATTATTTACACTGCACAAAAAGGTGTTTACAGTTTATTGCAATATTAATTACCTATCTATTAACTTAACTATAATAAACCTAAAGTCGGATGCAGAATTTCTCCTCTATTACTATCTACCAACCATCAATGATTGGTTAGCAAAGAGTTAAATTAAAAATGAATGCATCAGCTTTTTTTTTTCTTCGAGGGGGGAAATCCTTCATGGACGCCATGCACTTAGTTCTATCGCGCCAAGGCAGTGTCTATAAAATTTTGCAACTCGATTAACGGTCGGCATCATTGTGAAAATCGGAAAAATTTAAATTAAGTGATATCTTGACAAGAAAAAATATAACATTGTTGCAAACTCGATAGAATTTTTATTACAATATTTAAAATGCACAGCGAAATTTGCAGAAATTTGTGAATTAGGCATAATAATTACTTATCATTAATAAACATTTACGAATGCAGTCATTTGCAATTGACATCTACACACGTTACGTTTTTTCCGAATCGTTTTTACGTAAATAACTATTAATTTTGTTGTAAATTATAAAAAATGGATCATGCCGTCACCGAATAGAGTTGCAAATTTACAGAGTCTTATAAGGCGATTTTAGCAAGTTGATTGTAGTTTTGCAAGTATGTTAATATTTTTGCTGGAAAATTAAATAATAATAATGTCTTTATTACTCAACAGAACAACATCCATTAACAGAGTAATCACAAAAAAAAAGAGAGCACAATAAAAAATAATAATAAAAGTATAAAAAAATGTTATTAATGTTAATTAATTATTATGCCTAATTCATAAGTTCCTGCAAATTTCGCTGTGCATTTTGAATATTGTAATGAAAACTCTATCAAGTTTGCAACGATGTTACATTTTTTCTCATCGCGAATAACGTTTAATTTAAATTTTTCCAATTTTCACCATGATGCCGACCGTTAATCGAGTTGCAAAATTTTATAGTTCCGTTTCGATTCGTTACACATTACACGGCAAAGTTTAATAAATGTTAGAATTAATGTTAAATTTTTTAGTTATCATGTCTCTATTCACTGGCCTATGTGGGAAGAGAGATTTGGTCGGTAGGTAAGTGGCAAAATATTGCCGAGCAACTCAATTCCGTGCCCAGTGGGGCCCAAAAACCGAAATGCGAAATGGAAGCGAGCGCGTCCAAACTGTCGGTTTCGAGCTTCGCATTCAATACGAATTCGTATCTTCGAAAGCGTAAGAAAAAGTCAATGCGAAAGTGTAGGATACCAAATTTCCGAACTTTCGTAAAGCGTTCGAAATGCGTTGCAATGCGCACGCGCGTGATTCGCTTTTGCTAAATGCGAAAGTGTAGGATAGACCCCCTAAACTCCAACTTACACCACTGGCACCGCCACTTTCCAATCACCCAAAAGTGCGAATAAGTCGCTTGCAGACCTTATTTGCTTTGCTTAGATTTTTTCCTCTTTTAATTCCTTTTCAGCCCATTTTTTTTTCTATATCAAGAAAGGTTCAAGGCAGGATCGTACTGAACCAGATTTTTAAATTTGTTCATAATAAGTGTGTTTCTAGCCCAAAGATTATACCCTTTTTAACACCTATGTACGACCTTATATCTATTTATTTATAAATTAACTTTAAAAAATATATCAACACGAGCATAGAATACACTTAGTACTTTCCAATGGTTTTTATTTTAAGTCGATATCTTGCATAGTTTGCCGATATATTAGCTTTTAGCGAACCCTCAACCATTCATATGAAATTGTTGGGCGAATGGACTCTGAAAGCATTTTTTTACGAAATTTTCCGGGTGCGTGTCTGGAACCTGGCCGTCGATTTCATCAATAAGGTCGCTTTCCGAGGTTGCGGCAGAGACGTCGTAAATGGCCACAAAGAGCCAAGTTTTCTCTGGAACGTAGGCTCGCAATTTATTACGTGAGAGAAGGTTGTTGCCGGCGAGTTTTGTGATTTCTTTCGAACAGGATTCAATCAGCACCCCATTGTTTTTGACTTTAATCAGGCGGTCAGGTTTGATTTGGAGTTCTGCGACCAAAAGCTTGTTTTTTAGTAGTTTCAGCGTGTCGTTGGATGACTATTATCTATTATCTATTCTGTAATCCCTCTGCCGGTAAGAAACGTATACGTAATAGGTATACGTTTCTTCCGAGTCGATGCACTCATACGTAAACTTGATTTTGACACTTGTCATCGGTACTTACCGGCAGAGGGATTACAGAATAGATAACCAATCCAATATTCAATAATTTTTAAATGATAATTTCAACAGAATAGTTGAAAATAGTACTTTTATTATTAAACATGATGATTACATTACGATACGTTTTCTTTGTTACTAATAATAAAAAATTTAATTAAAGGGGTTATTATTTTTCATTTATCAGATTTTGGCAATAATTGTTGTTTGTCATATTATGAAAATTTATTATATTTCTAACTAGAAAATAATTTTTTTCCTACGTAATAATCACTGTACCATTAAAGAACGTGGTGTTTCCTTATTAACTGAGTACAATCAAACTTTAACAAAAAATGAAGAAGATTTTCAGTATCTATTACAAGTTGTAAAAAAGCACAGAGAGATGTACTCTAATTGTAATAAAAAAGCCTTAATATAACAGTTGGACAATTGATTATTTTTAATTTCTACCCTTTTCTTTTAGAATATCATTTATAATTTGTCGTTAAACATTTGTTCTCATTTTTTTTATCACCTTCCGTATGTCTCAGATATAAATGTGTGATATTTTTTTATTACATAATGATAAAAGTTGAAAAACTCGAAAAATCGGTTCAAATTAAACTTTGACCTTGAATAACTCTGGAAGGATTCAATTTATGAAAAAATTATAAGAGACCTTTTTTGTAGAGCATTAAATTTCCTATAAGAATCTGAATTGGTCATTGCCATAAGTTCATTCAATCAAGAGGTATAAAATTCTAAAGTTAAAAATATTTATTTCTTATGTTATTTAAATGGGAAATAGAAAGTTGCGAACCGCGACCACTAAATCTTTAAATTAAGAGCTCAAATTTTGACGAGGTCTTTATTTTAGCATTCTCTGACAGAATTTGCCGACCATTTAAAAAAAAAAAATATTCGATTTTTTTGAAACACCCTAATACACAGTATTATATGAAGAACTACCATATGTAGGAGGGAACGGTGGATTTAGAGGAGCTTGATGATGCTGCAAAAACTCGTTATCATTCCAATGCGAAGAACGCATGCCAAGTTGAAACGATGATTGTTCTGTTAATTTTCCTTGCTTAGCATAAAACATCGCATCAGCAACCAATTTCCCAGTAAAATTTCGTTGTGTGACTGTTAAGGACGCCAAATCTCGAGCGTATTTCATGCCTGCTACATCAAAATCGCTCATGGTATCAGGTGCTTGACTGCTTTCTGGAGAACAAAATTTTTTCATGGTTTCACTAGCGAGTGACAAAAGTTCATCTTTCTTTGCATTCACTCCTTTGGATCGTTCATATTTGGGTGTCTGTGGGTATCTTGGACGTTTTAAGGTCGCTGTTCTTGATGACAATGATGATGAACTCGAGGTGGCAGGTGACACCAATAGTGACTCTACTTGGGATTGTGACTGCACTTGGGACTCTGACTCAACTTGTGACTCCGCATCGGTTATTTTTGTTTCATCATTTTCAAAATTCGTATCCTACATTGTTGTGTATATTCGGGTTCGTACTTTATTACTTCCGTTAACTATTACAAATCAATTTGGCACTAACTATGACAAATAAAAGACATAATACTTTTGTAGTCATTCGAATATTCGAATATTGGAATAATTCGAATAGTGATTTGAATATTTATTTGAATATTTGAATTATTCGAATAGTCATTCGAATATACGAATTATTCGAATTATTCGAATATTCGAATAAATATTCAAATGACTATTCGAATACCAAAATTCAAAAAAGTCCCAGCCCTACTTGAAACCAGACAGGTAGTTTGCGTAGTGGAGGAGCCGCACTGCCGATGTAGCAGGCAGGTCCTTGTTTGGATGGAGAATTTGGGACAGCGGTTTGTTGTCTGTAATAAGCGTAAATTTGCGCCCGTAGCAGTAGTGGAAAAATTTACGCATTCCCCAGTAAATCGCCATTGCCTCACGATCAATTTGACTGTAGTTTTTCTCTGCTGGGGTGAGAGATCTTGAAGCAAACGCGATCGGCCGTTTGGTGCCATCAGATAGAGTGTGAGAAAGTACACACCCTAATCCAGTAGGTGAGGCGTTAGTGGCCAAAACCAGCGGTAACTTCTCATTGAACGGCATGAGAACCTTTGCACTGGCGATAGCGGACTTAATTTCCTTGAAAACATCATCGCATACGGTTGTCTATTTCTAAGGAGTCCCTTTCCTCAGCAACTGATGCAGCGGGTGTAGTTTTTCGGACAAATTCTTCAGGAATTTCTGGTAGTAATTTATCATTCCCAGGAACGTGCGTAATTTGGACACAGCCTCGTAGTTAGCTGGTTCCATGTAGTGGATTTCGGACCAATTTAATTTTAAAAGCCGCAGCCAATCACGACCAAATATGGAGTCGACCTTTAATGGCAACACGTAAATTACTCCTTTACAACGCTGATTCTCGTATTCCACTGTAGCTTCTGCAGATCCCAACGGCTGCAGAATTTCTCCAGAGTAAGTTTTCAGCTTAACTGATGTAGGTTTCAGTTTGGTCCCCGGGCACAGCGTGTCGAAGTTCTTCTTGGAGATGGTTGACACGGCGGCGCCCGTATCCAGCTCCATTTCACACCTTGAATTATTTAATTTCAATGAAAGCATAATCTTGGTCGAACTCACTGAGTTTATGCTGACTAGGTTGTAAAAGCTGTGTCGTACATCACCGGAAGATTCGTCCTCGATATTTTCTTCCACTTGGTTGTGGCCTTTGAAGTCTTTCCACAATGCCGGCATGTAAGGTTCTTTGCACAACACTCGTTTGCCTTGTGACCCGTCTTCCCGCATCTAAGGCATTTTCCCCATTTTTCCGGTGCCTAGTTCGAGTGTTGTCTTGTAGTTTTATTTGCCTTTGGTGATGATGTATGTTGATTACGCACAACGTGTACGTCAAATTCTGTACGCTGAATTTGGCTTGCCTCCTTCTTGGAGGTTCAACACTTTTGGCTATTTGAACGATATCCTCGAAAGCGGCTGTAGCTTTTTGTTGTAACAGACGTTCACGTATTTCACTGTCCCGGATTCCCTTAATAAATTGCGTGCGTAAATGCGTGTTAAATGTGCTTTGGCTGCAGTGCTCGCACTTAAATTCACAATTTATTGTCATTTTTCTGAGTTCAGCCACGTAGTTGGCGATGGATTCGCCGTCATGTTGTAAACGTATCGAAAATTTGTGTTGCTCGGCAATGACGCTCGCCTGGGGCGACAAATGTGTCTTCAGCAGCTTGATAAGCTCCTTATATGCCTTTGTGTTCGGCAGATCAGGTGCTGTGAGTTTTGTCAGCGTTTGATATATTTTGGAGTTTAAACAACTGATTAGAATTTGTACACAAAGAGCATCTCGGTCCGGTGTGGTGTCATCAATCCGACGTAACTTCAAATGATTGTCTAATCGTTGTAGGTACGAGTCGAATGATTCCTGGTCTTCGTCGTAGGGCTGTAGCGACTCACGTCTAACGTAGTTTTGGTTCTGTTCTCGGCGGATGGCCCCTTGATTTGCCAACTCAGCCTGCGTTGCCTGTACTGCCGCAAGAACGTCGGTTATTGACTTCAAGATTCCTTCCAATCCCTTCCTCGTCGCCAGTTATTGTGTATATTCGGGTTCGTACTTTATTACTTCCGTTAACTATTACAAATCAATTTGGCACTAACTATGACAAATGCATTGTTCTTCTGTGCAGCCGCTTCTACGCATACTTTTTCCAGGATGGCAACCTAAGAATGCAACATACATAAATAAGAAGTAATTAATATATGGGTATTTCTTTCAGTTTCCTAGAACTGAAGTGCACTGGAAAACAATTGGAAAGCATATCAATATTGTCAAACCCCCGAACAGTGGTTCATACTTCTACAACTATAAGGGAAAATTCAGTTTTGTTTTAATGGCCATTGTCAATGCTGACTATGAGTTTCTTATGGTTCACACAGGAACGAATGGTAAAGTATCAGATGGTGGAATTTTACATGAGACTAAATTTTATGAAACACTTATGTCTGATTCACAGAACTTGCCTTCGCCTGTCATACCTGAAGGAACTTGTTACTCTTTGCCTTACACTTTTGTAGCAAATGAAGCATTTGCTTTGTTAGAAACGTGATTAAACCCTACGCTCAAAAAGGACTTTGAGGAGAGAATATTTAACTATAGGTTGAGCCGTGCACATCGGATTGTAGAAAATGCATTCGGACTGTTAGCTTCTCGTTTCCGAATTTTCCAGACGGACATTTCTATTGATATTAACAAAGTTGACTACGTTATTTTGGCCGCATGTGCCCTACATAACTAGGGTTGCCATAATTGTCAGAGGGTTAATCGGGACGGCTCACGGACCGGGGGACCTAGAGAACACCCCCCAGCAGGGGGAGGTCTGCTGGAGGTCTCCTCCGTGTTTTTTTTTTTTTTTAAATAGAACCCAAAACGCAAATTTGAAGCAATTTTATTATGTAGTACTAAGTGGGTAGGTACAGTAGTATAGTAAAGGAACACATAATAATAATAAGTAAGTATGTATATATAAATGTTTTAGTTTTAAAGCCATAACAAGTGTTTTAATCTGATGTTGACGTACTAGGTTTGTCATTGACATTGTACTTTTCAGATGACTTTACTTTTCTGAGGAGCTCTTTTTGATTTTTAGCATATCTATAAAACTCCGTGCATGTCATCTTATAGTTTATTTGGCATTGTAAAATTGCTTCCATAGTCCCCGGGAGTAACCGATTTCTTTCATCCGTCCACTGAGCAGACATCATTGAAAATACCCTCTCTACGGTGGCGTTATGGGCGGGAACAGCAAATAAATATTCGCAGAATTTCAACAATTCCGATTTGTTTTCAAAGTGTTCAGTGTTCTTCAAAAAAATAAAGCCACTTTTCTTCAACAGTACTTTTAGTCTTCCAGTCCTCCGAAGGAAGATGAATCGCCATAAAGTTCTTCAAATATGTAAATTGCTGAAAGCAACTGTCACCCGAGATCTCCACCGCATTTTCGCTAAGGTACAAAATTGTTTCTTCGATCTTCGGCCACTCGGGGATTTCAGAAAGCAACATCCAATCAAAGACTTTATACTTATTAAATGAAATGGACCACTTTTCTAGGTACTTAAATCCGGTGTCATAAAAAGCCTGTATCTCTTTCTCAAATTTTCTAACCAAAGTCATTGTTTCAGGATCAGGATTCTTGTCGTTTTTCAGTTTGTTTAATTGTATTTTTGTTTGTATACCAATAAAATGAGCAGATTTTCTTTCAGCCAGAGAGTTTTGTGTTTCTGTTAACACATTTCTAATTTCGATTATAGATACCTTATTCTTTTCAACCTTCTTTATATTTGTTTCGAACAAAGATGAAACGGACAGCAGGAACAAAAAATAAATTTCACTTATTGGGCTGTGGAAAAAATCTGCAATTATTTTTGGTGGCGTTTCTTCAGCAGCAAAAATTTTTTTTAAAGGAATCCAAAGCTTAAGAATTCTTTCAACCGCAGGCATTAAAGAGAGCCATCTCGTTCTTGAGTGAGACAACAGAGTTTGATAATTTATGTCAACATAAGAGAAGAACTCCTTCAGCTTCTCCGTCCTAACCGTGTATATTGAAAAGTAATTAAAAATTTTTAAAACAATGACTTTGACGTCGATAGATAAACCTCCAGCAGCGCTTGATACAGTGTTGTGCAGAATGTGGGCAGGGCATCCAATTCCTTCTACATCTCTCCCTAGTTCTTCTTTTATTTTACGAAACACATTACGTTGGCTGCGTCTCTCGAGACCTCCAAAATTTGTGTTTGTGTTGTCGCCACAAAATGCTATTAGTTTCGTCAGTGGAACTTTTAGTTGATTTAAAGTGTCGATACAAAATTTCGAAAGTGTTTCGGACGTTTCGTTAATAAGGAAGTCGAACTTCAGCTGCTTCTGTTGGACTCCGTCGGTTTCTATGAAATATTGGACAAGTAGAGGAAACATCTTTTCTGCCTTGTGGTTCGACGCATCAGTCCCAATGCCGTAAAATGATATTTGTTGCAAAATTTTGACTGTTTCGCTCACAGAGTGTGGGGCGAGAATATTTTTAACAATCGCTGTAGCCTTGGTTC
Organism: Schizotus pectinicornis; assembly: GCA_951805265.1. Taxonomy (NCBI): domain Eukaryota; kingdom Metazoa; phylum Arthropoda; class Insecta; order Coleoptera; family Pyrochroidae; genus Schizotus; species Schizotus pectinicornis. The sequence goes on along the minus strand of OX638207.1, from coordinate 15,227,736 downwards.
TGGCCGTGGATTGTTTTGCAGCGATCTTAGAGTCTGGGTACATTGTGGCATTTAGTTTTACGGTACAATCAAGAGATTTGAACGATTGATGATGTTTAATCACTTTGTAAGCTGTCGTCAGTTCAGCTGCTGCAATTAGGACTTCCTCCTGCTAATCTTCTTTTACCAAGAATTGGGTTATTGCCTTTGAAGTTAAGGCGGCGGTTGCTATAGTCTTGTGATTTTTCGTGGATATATGGTGCTTTACGTCACCCTTACCTCCGTGGCTTACAGAGATGAAAGTATTGCAAATCGTACACAACGCTTCGACACTCGTTCGCCCCTTCTTTATAAATGACCATTCTTTTGTATAATCGTCCGAAAAATGGCACTTTCTTTTCGTTGACGTAGGAGGCATTTTTACAAACAAAACCGTACGGTATGCGCACGATACAAAGCGGTAATGCAAAGCTAATGCACAAAACTGCAAAGACAAATCACAACACCAACGCAAGCAAGCGAAAATATTAAAATCGACTGTTGTGTACGTGCGCGCGTGCGTCTCATCATCCATGACATCATGAGTAAAGTCGCATCGGCCTGGTGGTGCGCCTGACCAGAGACAGTAGATTTCGCTGAATTCTCTGAATCAGTAAGCGGTGTCGTTAATAAACAAACATGGGGGGCGAGGATCTAAAATTGATATTTTTGTAAAACATGATGCAATTTTGATTGGTCGGGACTTTTGATGTTCTTGTCGGGACGCCGGGACAATGAAGTCAATAACGGTGATAGTCCCGATATATCGGGACGGATGGCAACCCTATACATAACTATTTGCGAAGACACTCTCCATCATACTGGGCAGACGTCGACAAGGAAGACAACGAAACAGGAGAAGTTATTGCTGGTTTATGGCGTGAAAATGGACCATTTTTAACTTCCATGCAGCGTACACCTCAAGTAAACACAACCGCTGGCAAGGAAGCCCGCAATACTTCTAAGGAATACTTTAATAAAGAAGGAAAAGTAGCTTTTCAATACGAAGCTATACGATTTTAAAGTCCATCCGCGCAGCATTCTTTATAATACAGTGTGCATTAGATGTTAATTACTATAGTTCTTTGTGTTCAAGTCCATTTATAATACATGCGAAATTTTGTATCTGTGCGTTTTTTCTTACCTCCCTTTGAGATTCCGCTGTGCCGCCTTCTTTTATATTTAACCTGGCATGTCTAGGCATTTCAGAGTCTGCAATGAAACTCAAAATCTTGTAGTACCATAAGCTGGGTACATATATTTCATCCGAAGATGCTTCACTCTTCATTGATGCCACAACTTTCTTCAACTCTCGTCGAAAAGCACACCGAAAACTATGAATTTTTTTGGTAACAAAGGCCCGATCCGCATGGGGTATCTTTTTTTGCATTTTTCCATCAGTGCTGTTACCGCTAATTCTCTGCGTTGTTTATTTGAATAATTGTTTGACTGCGAATCCCACAAACACTGATATAATTGGTACATATTCAAACATTCTCTCCAAAATTTGCGATCTGCAGACATTTTTGCAATTTTTGTAGCGCGCTACCACGAGACTGTGACATACACGTTGACTAAGGTGACCAGTCGTTCCGATTTGATCGGAACTGTACCGTTTTTAGCAAACAACTTCCGATTCGAACTTCTGTTCCGTAAATATTCCGATTTGAGCATCCGTTCCGCAAATGTTCCGATTTAAGCATCAGCGATCGTTTTCTGTTTTTTCCCATCTCTCCAGGTCCATTATTACCTTATTTAGTAAATTTGGTTGCAACTTTTGCTTAATTTACGTTTGCGACACTGAATTTAATTCGATTGGCACCAATGCTACTCGATGATTCAATGACATTTGATGAAACTAACCTAAGAAAACAATCTCTGCTAACAAACAATACAATATCAACAACGTGTTTGTTTTGCCGGTCTGCATCTGTTGTGTTGGGTATGTATGATCAGTATAATTCGAATTGTTATCAATATTTAAAAGCTTTATTTATTAGCAGTTTTGTAATGCCACCAAGAAGAAAGTGCATTTTTAATGAATGTTTACAAAAACAATTTCCGTTTATACGGTTACGAGACAAATCAAAATCATTGTCCGACGTGAAATGTAACAAATGCACGTCATCTTTTTCAATCGCTCACAGTGGAAAGCACGACATTCTACGTCACATTAATAGTGAAAAACATAAAACCTACGAACATCAGCAACAAGGATCATCCAAAGTTTACGAGTTCTTCAGTCGGAAGGAGTTCGGACACTCCGAGCAAAAATTAGCTGCAATTGAAGCCACCTTCGCTTATCACACCATCAGACACAATCACTCCTTCCGTTCAACCGATTGCACATCAAAACTTATTAAAGAAGTATTTGACCCAAAGTATGCTTCTGGACGAACAAAGACTGAAGCAATAGTCACTAACGTTCTTTTTCCACATACATTCCAAGATCTGACCGAAAACTTGGCTAAATCAAGATGCATTTCTATATTTATTGATTCTTCAAACCATAAAGAGGTAAAAATAATTCCAATTTTGATCAAATACTTCTCACAAGACACTGGTACTGAAGTCAAAATATTAGAAATACAGGACAAATCAGGAGAAACCTCTGAGATTCTATCAAAGTACATTTCTGAAGTCTTGAGACTTCATTCACTGGAAGATAAATTGATTGCATTGTCTGCAGACAATACTAATTGTAATTTTGGCGGGGCTAAACAGGAAGGAAAGAACAACGTTTTCCATAGACTGAAACAGGAGTTGGGAAAAGACTTTTTAGGAGTTGGCTGTAGCGCCCATGTTCTGAATAACTGTCTTCAGTCTGCAGCCGACAATTTACCATTTGACCTCGAAGCGGTTGTTGTAAAAATATATGGATATTTTTACATTTATACTGTTCGTGTTGATAAACTCAAAGAATTCTGCGAGTTTGTGAATGTGGAATATCAAAGGGTACTCGGTTACTGCAAGACACGTTGGCTTGCAATGATGCCTGCTGTGGAAAGAATAATCAAAATATTTGCAGCATTGAAGTCATATTTTCAATCTCAAGATAAATGTCCGCGAATAATCGAGGATTTTTTTTTGATGGAAACGGCTGAAGCGTGGCTTTATTTTATACACGCTCAGTCTTCTATGTTCCATCACGCTATACTAAAAATTGAGGGCAACAATGTTAGTTTGATGGAAGTAATGGCGGTGATTTCAGAATTGCGAACAAAACTCGAAGAAAGACTACATGAGGTTTACATTCCTTTAATGGTACGAAAAAACTTGGCAAAACTTGAGGAGCAAGATCACGGTTGCGTAGTGGACTTTAAAAACGTTGCCACCAAATTTTATTCGGATGCCTTACAGTATTTAGATCGATGGACAAGACACCAAACATTAACCTTCCTCCACCTCAATTGGATTCTTCTGCAGCACCAGGTTAAATGGATCGACATCCAGACCTCTAATGAAAAGATCCATTTTTCCAACAAAAATGTTGGTGAGAACAATCTTTTCGATGAGGTTGTTAACTTAAAAACATATCTAACAGATTCCAAAATTAACGAGTGGGTAGAAAACTCCATCCCAGTTGATAAAAGGTGGACAGAAATTTTTCTTCATTTCAAAAAAAATGGCATCCCCTTCCACAATATTTTGCAAATTGTTGAATACTCCTTGAGTTTACCGGGAACTAATGCCCCCATTGAAAGAGTTTTTAGTCTAATGAATAACACTTGGACGTCTGACAAGACGCAGTTAAATTTGAAAACCTTAAAAGCAATACTCACAGTACGTTTTAATAACAATTACTCATGTACTGATTTTTACCAAAAAGCAATTTCGAACCAAAGATTATGCGAAGCAGTACACAGCTCGTCCAAATATAAGACTTTGACCATTTAGAATTAGGTTTTCTTGGTGCACTACAGATTTGTTGACTTTTTTATGTTACATTTATTTAATTTTTATTAACAAGCTATGCAGAAATACAGGGTGTAACCAAAATAAGTACATTAATTTTAACCAGTGGTAGAACTCACCAAAACATTTTTTTTCTATGTACCATTTTTTCGAAATCGAATTTTTTAAAATCATTTTTCCCCCCTGCAAATTGACGAGCCTCTTATGAAATGCTTCAACAAAGAACAATAATAATACAATTAATTCATAAAGTAATCTTGTTAACTAGGTAACGTTGCTTTCAGTGGCGTGTAAGATTTTAAAATAATTTTAACACAAGAACTAAAACGTTTTTAAAAAATATTTATTAAGAAAAGTTTTTCGTCTTGAAGAGTTCTATTACCAGTTAAAATTAATGTACTTATTTCGGTTACACCCTGTATTACGCAAAACTTTGTTGTGTTTTTTATTATAATATTTTTTTAGTTTTTGTATCTGTCTATAATAATAATACTAAATTAAACGAATTATCAAGAATCAAAATTGTTATCATTGGCGTTATTATTTGATTAAATCGTGTTCCGATTTCTTTCCTGGCAAATCTGGTCAGCTTAACGTTGACACACGTTGAAATTTGCATCAGCTGCATACTTGATGTATCGACGTTTCACTATCGTGAAGCAGACGATGATACCAGCTGATACTGATACAACAATGATACGGCGATACTGAGACAGCCAAATACACTTTGAGATTTGTATCGCGATACTGATACTGCGACATGTGATTGGGGCCCTTTAGATGCAATCCGATACCGACACCGACAATATCGGTGAAACCGCGCTAACTTTGACATCCGTAACGCGAAGCAGTCGCGAAACTCAATGCACAGGTTCACCAAAGAGAGTCGAATCTCAGAAGACACACTCAGATCAGTGTGGACCATTGGTTCAGGAACTGATTGCAACTTGAACACTTACCAACAATTTGACCTTTTCCTAACCGAACAGAGTTATTGCTGTGGTTGGAGATAGGAACGAACACATTCTCGATATTTACTGACGCTTCAATTAAATTTACGGAATTTGGCGGGACTAACGTAGCTTGTGTGATTCGAATCCCTACAATCGTTGCAGGACCTGACGGCTCCATCTGGCTGAACGGAAAATCCTCGGACGGTCCAATCCTAAACGTCAACCCAAACCGACTTTATGAACCGACGCGCCTTAGACCATCGACGCGCACAACTCGGATCAACTTTTCTGTCAAGAGTGAACACACATGTCCTAGCTTTGAACACTTAAAGCATACTGCTACCTTTTGTTTGGAACACGCGCTAGCATAGTGCCCGTCCTTTGCACAATTGTAACATTTAACGGCATCAGCAACTCTTTTTCTTACAACAGACTTCTCTCCTTGGACGTCTTTCGGAATTTCGCTTTTAGCAACTACCCTCTCTAAATTAGCATAATCTTTAACAAATAAACTCGACGCCATTTCGGGTCTCTCAAGTTCCTTCAATATTTCTACTTATAAGAACGATTAAGGTTACGTGCACAACGGAGCTGTGATGATCGATGATAGCTGAGCTGATAGTAGGGAAGATAGAGTATACTCGCTTATGAGTGTGCACAACAGAGCTTCGATGCTTGCGCCAGTCGTCATAAAAATGTCGGACAGTGAGGACGACTATTTCTGTTCAAACGCTGTAAATAAATAATAAAAAATACCAATCTTCTCGAAGAAAGTATGCTGTTCATCCCATAAATGCAAGACGGCACACTTTGGGTGAATTTCATCACCTACATCACGAATTAAAGGACTATCCAGATCGATTTTTTTAATACTTACGAATGGAGCCGGCAACATTCTAATATATATTGCAGAAGATAAGCACAAGGTTGCAAAAACATTGGCAAAACTGTCACGGAAGTCCTGTTAGTTCAGAAGAAAGACTAGTCATAACCCTTCGGTAAGCAAATCTTTTTATTTCTTTTTGCAATTAACAATACATAGAGATAAAATTAAAGTTAAAATAAAATTAAAATAATTAAAATAAAAAATTTAAATTCACTTTAAAACTATTTACCATTGGGAATTTTGTGAGCGCTGGGGATCATCATTTGCAAATGTAGATGTAGAAGAATTGGAATTTCGATGATAATAAGCATACAGCATCACTAATTCTTGGACTTTCGTCCTGAATTGAAGTTTATTGAGAGGTTCCATTTTCCTAACGTGTGGCAAAATACTTTCAAAAAAAGATGCGTCCTCATCAATTATTTTAGCTTTTTTGCTAGCTTCCATTAATTTCAGCTTTTCTCTTTCAACGTTTAGTAAAGCTTTCCCTATTAATTCCGAAGGTTTGTTTCGTTTTCTGCTCGGGATAGCCACCCTGGGTTCCACGTCATCGTCAGCAGATGATGCTGATGATGTCTGGAACGCAGTGAGTGATCTATTTTCCTCGACTTCATCTTCATTGTCTTCTAACGAAATATCTTGTGTTTCAAACATTTCTTCACTTTTTTGCGTATTCTCCATCGGCATGCTGCATGATGATGCGACACTTAAATTTGAATCCGATTTTCTGGGAAGAAACTGATCTCTCAGAAATAACACAGAGTTGAAGTGGGGCCGTCTGGATTCAGAACTTGTTGATGCCGCATCTCCTGACCTGGGCTTTGACTGTTTAGCTAATTCTTAGCGAAACGTATCACGGAGATATTTCCATTTATTTTTCACTTTCTCCGCTGTAATATAAAATAAAACATTGATTCTAAGAACTATTAACTCATTCAATTGCAAATAATGTAGGTGAGATAAAATTCAAGTTAGCTAAAAATTAGAAGTGAATGTGAAATTCATTGAGTAGTATGGATATTTCTACTTGATTTTTAAAAATACTTGACTTATGTATTGCATTTAATTTTAAATTTTAATGTGGTCAGTTAAATCTGAAATTACAATTTATTGTAGGTATTTAGCAACAGGTGCGTCGTTCAGAAGTTTAGCGTTCGCGTTTTGAATGGGTTTTTCTACCATTCCATCAATCGTTAAGGAAACAGTGGAAGCATTATGGATAGAATTACAAACAATGCATCTGCCAGTGCCCACGCAAGATCAATTTGCTGAAACTGGGAAAAATTTTTACGACATTTGGAACTTTCCGAATTGCCTCGGTGCAATTGATGGAAAACATATCCGAATTAATTGCCCTAGTGACTCAGGAACTATGTATTACAATTATAAGAATTTTTTCTCAATTGTAATACTTGCCGTGGTGGATGCTGATTATAAATTTTCCATGATAGATGTCGGTGGTTATGGAGTGATGGAGGCACATTTAGAGCTTCAGCAATGTTTAATCTAATGCAAACAAACCAATTAAATATTCCACCAGATGAATTTCTTCCGAATACAGAAGTGAAAATGCCATACGTTTTTATTGCAGATGAAGCATTTCTATTATTAGAACATCTATTAAAACCATATGGTAAGAACCAACTTAATTTCGAAACAGAATATTTTAACAAAAGATTATCAAGAGCTAGAAAAGTCGCACAATGTGCATTTGGAATAATTTATTCTAAATGGCGGATTTTAAGATAAGATAAGATAAGATTTATATAGCAATTGACTTGCTATCCAAAATACATCCAAATACATTTGAATCAGAAACAAAGTATTATTACTTAATAACTAACAAAAACAACCTACTTCACTTATTTTACTTAACCACTAAAATAACAGTAACAGATACTTAATTCTAAATCATAAACATTTTAACTATTTTCTTTTACATTTTAATTATATTTAACTTTGTACATTTCCTTAACCTTATATATAAAGACTTTAATTTTATTGCACTCTTTCACTACCAGGGGATTTTGTTGTAAGCAATTAGTGCTTTGAAGAATAAAGAGTTTTGCCCTTTTTTGGTATTCTTATGAGTTCAAAACAAGTTTCTCTTATTTCTGGTGTCATGCTCATGAATTTCATCAAATCCTACCAATATACTATTAAAATAACTTGTTTAATGGGGGGGTTATGTAAATTTGTTAGCCCACACAAGTAAATGCAAAAACGAGTTTAATTCAATAAACACTCACAAAATTACTAAATTACAAGTACTCTAATGACGACGCCGTGAGCTGTCGATAATGTCAAAATCACTCTTTTACCGCAACCCAATATACATCAAAGTATATACACCAAAGTGTCAGAGCGTTACACTTGGCATTAATTTCAGCCTAATTTTGTGTATGAAAACTATTGCACTAATTTCATTCATATCATTAACATTCATCCAATCTAATTTCTTCATCATGCATTCAATTCGTTCATACCTATTACAACGCAATATAATACGCATAGCTTTGTTCTGAAGAATTTGGAGTCTCTGCAAGCTTGAGCTTCCGGCTAAATATAAAATGGTACTAGCAAATTGAAAATGGGGCAGAACGATACTATTATATACAAGTTTTCTTGCGGATCTTGACTAAAGACTTCCGCATCTGTTCAAAACACCTTTTTTTTTTTTTCTCTTTCTGGGGGGCCCGGCTGAACGCCGAGCCGCAAACACTGAGGCCAGATAGGCCCATTGTGTGTTCAAAACACCTAGTTTAGCTCCTATTTTGTAACATATATAATCCACGTGTTCCTTCAATTTTAGCTTCTTGTCTATAATAACGCCCAAATACTTAATAGAATCAACGAAGTCAGTCTTGGTATTTTCAATTCTTATTTCTATTTCGCTCACTTGGATATCATTTTGTCCACAAAAAAACATTGCCTTCGTTTCGTCTAAATTTAATTTCAGCTTATTAACACGCAACCAGTTCGCTAAGTTTTCCAAATCTTCATTCACTTTTTGATTGAGCTCTTGCAAGTTATTGCTTGATAGGTATATAATAGTATCGTCCGCGAATAAATGATATTTACAGTGCTTCAGTATTTTGCCTAAGTCATTTATGACTAGAATAAACAATAGTGGACCAAGGACACTTCCTTGTGGAATTCCATGATTAATCGATTTCGTATCAGATTCTTGATTTCCACATTTCACCTTCTGTTTTCTATCAGTCAGATAACTCTGTAGCCACTTACTAACTGTGCCTCCAAAACCATATATACCTAACTTAGTTGTTAGTGTATCTCTGCAAACTGTTTCAAATGCGCGTTTGAAATCGAGAAAAACCACTACCGTGAATGCTCCCCTGTCCAGATTTTCTCTCAGTTCGCTAACAAAAAACTGTAAGGCACTTTCGCAGCTGTGATTCTTTCTAAAACCTGGCTGATACATCGTTAAAATTTCATTGTTTGTTAAATATTCTAGCAACTGGTCGTAAACTATTTTCTCTATTACTTTTGAAATTGCAGGTAACATGTTGACAGGGCGAAACTGTTCAGCTTTCCTTGTATTGTTTACCTTTCTAATAGGTACTATAGTGGCAGTCTTTAATTCCTTTGGGACATAACCAGTTTCTTAAGAACTGTTGATGAGATGCACCAATGTAGGCATTGCTTCATCTATTGCAACCTTTATAAGTTCGATGTTGATATCATCTGGACTAGATTTATTAGGTAGCTTCATCATCACATCCAGAAGTTCTTGCTCGGTTAGCAGATGAAATGATTCTATTCTACTTTTTATATTATAATTAATATCGATTGCCTCTCCTTCAGGTATAGTATTTACAATTGTCTCAATACAGTTGATAAAATAATCATTGAATTTATTAACTATTAACTCAATATTATTGTAGGTAACGCCATCAAAAGTAATATTTTCATAGCTTTCAGTTTTACTTTTGTTACTCAATATTAGTTTTAACGTTTTCCACATCTTTTGGTTCGTTTCTGCCCAGATCAATTTTTGTTTCATAATATGTATTTTTTGCTCTTCTGATTGCGTTTGTGACTTGATTTCTGGCTGTTGTGTATTGCCGCCAGTCATTTTCATCTTTACTAATTGAAAATCTCTTATATAACCCATCCCTATATTTTATTAAGTTATGCAGATCTTCATTAAACCAAGGTTTAGTTTTGCCCTTAACTATTATTTCTATCTTTGGTGTAACCAATCAACGGTGTAACCCTATCTAGAATAGATCCAAACTCGTGGAAAATTCTTTATATTTGTCGTCGATTGATTTCATTTTATAATTTAATTTAATCCCCGCTACTAATTCTCTAAACTTAACTTTTTCCTTCTCAACAATTTCAAAACAGTCTGATCGTCCTTTCCCTTTAATGTTACCTCTATTAACGAATGATTATTGAAATTTGGGCTTCTTAATACTTTACAATTAACTTTGGTGTTACTGATAACTATGTCGATGAGGGAAGTACTCAAGTTAGCAGGTGTTACATGAGTCCAATCTTTTACAAACTGCGTCTGAGTTACCTGAGTTTTCCAGACATTTTTTTAACCTTTTTGTATAAATATTGTTACTATTCTCAAAATTTAGATTAAAATCTCCTACGATAATTAACTGCTGCTTTTGTTTTAAAAGCAAGAAATCCTCACACCATTGCTTAAAAAAATTTAGAAAAATATTAATTGCTGAACTTGGTGATCGATAAACACCCGCCAATACGTAATTACACTTACCAATCACCACTCTAACAATTATCATCCAATAAGTCATATTAAGCGTGTAAGTAACAATGATTTCATATTTTACCCCTTTTTTAACATAAAAAATAACGCCCCCAGTAAATCTGCTTTCAGGTGTGTCTGTGGGAATGCAGCTGGTGGCTCTTTTTTTGTGGCTGCTATTCAGTTTTCTTTTGCCTGCCTTAGGATACCCTTTAATTACTTTATTGCTCACAAAAGCTTTTGTGGGAACCTCGGCTGGAACTTCGGCAGGAACCTTGACATGAGCCTAGACAAGAACCTCGACATGAACCTCGGCAGGAACCTCATCATCCGACGAGTGACCTTCCTCAAAACTTTCTACCAGGGCCGAGGATGTTGCTGTTGATGCTGATGCAATTTGTTCATCACCATTAGTGTTGGGAACTGGAGTGGAATTCTGTAACTATTTAGAGAAAGCGATAGTGATAGAGATAGAGAAAGAGGAGTTCTCTTGCCCTTCGCTACTCGGTACCACGTAAGGACATTAGAGAATTTCCTTAGTACCTTCGACTGTTGTTCGGTCATTTTCGGTTTTCTCGTCGAAAAGGAAGCAAAATAGTATAGATCTTTTAAAAACATACGCCCCTACTTTTATTTCAACGAAAATTATGCCATTTTATCGAAAATTCTGTCATTTTTTCAAGCAATTGACAAATTAGACTCGTGAGGGTGACGTAGTAACGTGATTTGTTTACGTTTCCATCTTATTTCACTTTGTTTGCTGACACATTTTACTCTTCACCGTTCTCGTCGCTTTGCTTGTCACAATTAAAATTAGGACTGGGACTTTTTTGAATTTTGGTATTCGAATAATCATTTGAATATTTATTCGAATAGTCATTCGAATTATTCGAATATAAAAATTATTTGAATATTCGAATGACTATTCGAATACAGTAGGGTCTCGTTAATCCGGAGAGGCAAAAACAAGACCTTTTCCGGATTATCGAGGCGTCCGGATTATAGTATGCCATATTTAATGGTAATAAAACACATGTTTAACCTTAGTTTCTTTAATCAATTTTTAAATTAAAGCATAAAGACAAAGATGTATATGTTCAAAATTACAATCATGTAAGAAAAACAGTAAGTTAAAATAAACATTAGTTAATTCTTCTTGAAAAGGTCTGTAATACTGTTATACACGAAAGGCGATAAACGAAAGACTGACGACGCATTGGTTCATGGCAACCCGCACCTACACCCGTTCGTCCCCCTCGCGAAGCTCATTGCCCGGCCGGATTACAGCGATCACCGAACAAGCGGGAGTCCGGATTACCGAGGCCCTACTGTAATTCAAATTATTGGAATATTCCCATATTCGAATGACTATTAGTCATTCGAAGATTCGCATAATCGAATTTGCTCGTATTCGAATTTTACGTGTTCATCAATTCGAATAATTCGAATATAATTCCTAGCCCTAATTAAAATGCATTCATTTCAGCTCGAGTTGCGCCGGGAATAAAATATCGGTGTAAAAGTTACGCTGCTCCGGTCAGTTGCGCCGGCTTTGTTCCGCTCCTTTACTATTAATTTTACCTCATTATTTCAGTGTGTCGCCGAATTTACATCGAATTAAGTCAAAGAGGACCAATGACCACGTAACTTGACGTTTTTGTCAAATGTCAAATTCGTTCCAATTTCGTAAATATCGGCGCTAAAGTTAATCCGCGGCAACGAGGTAAAATTGAACACAACCAGTTGCGCCGTTTCGCCGACTTATACCCGGCGCAAAGTCGAGTTGAAATTGATGCATACTTTATAGAAATAAGAATTTTTTGCAAACAATTGAATTTTTGAAATGCGTGAAAATTGGGAACTCCCAAGTATTGCTACGACTTGTTCGGGTTCTCTAGAAAATAAATTTTGACAGAGATAGCGCTATGTTCCTCCGAATGATATAAAAAAAGATGCCTGCTAAGAGATGGCATTTATCCCGTCGCTTTCTCTAAGCGATCGGTTACCTACGCACACGTAGTTATTAATACTCCACGTTTGCCACTGGTGCATTGACTGACTTGCTTGATTCCTTTTGCCGTCAAACCTTTTTTGGTTTTTGTACTGTGGTCGTTCCCGTCTCATCAAGATTATAAATGCGAGTACCATCAGCGAACTTTTCAGACCGTTCATAAGCTTTTTCAACATTATCAAAAAATAAACCAACATTATGTTCATTGAACGAGGATGCTCTTGAAAGACTACATCCATCGGGCTGTCGGATGCTCAACTCCTTTGTGTGCCTCTTCAGGAATCCTTGCAGCCAATCGATGCCTGCTGTTTTGTTTTTCTCCCAACTTTCAGGCATCTTTTTTGAGTTGATTGTAGCCATCTCATAAGCCAACTCTCCTTTGTTGTTTTACCATAGCACATTTTAGAGCACGTGATAACGTAGTTGCCTAGCTCTTTTTCTTCCTTCTCAAACGGTGTTTCTAGTTACTTTTCATTGCTATGGGCTTGTCGGGATTTGGCTTTTGCTGTTCCTTTTTCACATATTATCTCTGTAATGTCTGAAAAGATACATTATTGCGTGATGCAGCGAAGTGACAATTTTACTCCATTTTCCCCGACTAACACTTGCTGAACAGCCCTTCTCATGTTTGTTTCCAAAAAGGTACCTTTTTGGCCCTTTCTCTTGCGACCTCTGAACATCTGAAACAATTTTCAAACCATAATGTAAGTAGCTAGGTTTTTAAAACCGACTGTGGGCCATCTTGAGACAGTGTCTCATGGTGGCCCGGAGAATTTGTCTCATGGTACTCCTTTTACGCATGTCCAAACATGCTTCAGTTTACAAAAGACGCTTTAGCGAGTTGGGTTAATCGATGAATGAGAAAAGGCAGCACTTGAATACTTATTTATTATGAGGTATCGATGACTGAGGAGTTGTAGAGCTGAAGAGCGGCAGAAGGAAAAAGAGGCCGAGTTAACATCGCCCGGGCTTTTATACGCTTCGACAGCGATCTCTGTCAGTTAGCCTAACACTATATCCTATCTACTATACAATCTACTCTACACTAGAGGTCGCTACATGACTCCCCCTCCAGTGAGAGAGCGAACGATAGAACAATTGTACTAATGATAATACCTAATCATAAAATGAAAATAAAAAGAAGGACAACTTATGATCAAACTTATCACAACTATGCACATAAATGACAACTACCTAACTATTTCCAACTTAAATTTCTCTAATCTTAACTAAATCGCAATATTTCGCGGGAATCTCACACGTCGGCCGGAGCGTGTCTCTGTCTGTGGCAGTGGCGCACTACCGCCACTTTTCGAATCGCGATCGCGGACTCTCTCACGGTTTTCACGCGGGCGCACTGGAGAGCTTTCCTCCAGGGTTTTTCTGTCTTTAATGTGGTCACTGAATTCGACGTATGCCGGCTTTAATCTGTCAATTGTGACCGTTTGACGTTTTCCCTCGGTTTGAATTACGAAAAACTTTTCGTTCCGTTCGATTACCTCGAACGGTCCTTCATAGGGCGGTTTCAAGGGTTTGTACATGGTCCACTCTGCGGAAGACAAATTTGGCCCCACTCAAGTCTTTGGGCACGTAAGTCTTGTTGTTGCCGTGTCTTGAAGTTGGTCGAAATTGCAACAGTTGCATGTTGTGCCGTAGTTTGGATACAAAGTCTACTGCGTCCAAGATACTGGATTTTAGCTCCACCATGTCGCCTGGTAAACGTAGCGTTGCGCCATAGACAAGTTCTGACGGAGTAGCCTTAATGTCTTCTTTAATGATGTTTCTGATTCCTAAGAGGACCAGCGGTAGAGCTTCCGTCCAAGCTCGCTCATGGCACATCAGAGCTGGGTTCTGTTTGTAGGCGAAAGTCAATGGCTTGTGCTCCGTAAACAGGGTAAACGTCCGGCTCTCCAGGAAGTGCCTAAAATATTGGATTCCTTTGTAGGCTGCCAGCAGTTCCCGGTCGTAGGCGCTGTGGGTACATTAAGTGGTAAAATTCATAGCAAATTACGATTTGGAAACTTGGGAAATAAAATTTTAAAAATACTACATGTTTCGACTGGTTAAGTACTAGCGTGAAAAAAATTTTAACGCCTGCCTCAGTGATGTAGTGGTTCAAGTTTTGCTTCCAAACATCAAGGTCCTAGGTTCACATCCTATCCAATGTTTTCACTTTTTTTTGTTTTTTTTTCAATAATAGTTAGAAATAAGAAGCTCAGTAACTTTCTAATCATTTTAAAAAAACGTTTAAATTTCAATGAACCTGTCAAGAAACTAACGTAGCAAAACAAACAACGAATTCTAGATTTTTCACCAAAGCAACAGCAAATACTTAAAGATATGGTCAATTTCTGCTAAAAATTTGCAATTTGGCATCGATTAAAGCTTAGTTAATGATCAAAGTTCTAAGTTCAAAAAATCCCTAAAGGCAAGATGATTAAGAATTTTATTAAGTTTCTAAATGTATGAAAAACATTCTTAAACAACAAAAATATCTAAAGGTAAGTACAGAGCGGCCAACAGAATTGTTGGCAACATGTTGATATTGGTGTGCTGTGTCCAACAAATAATAGTGTTGCAAGAATGTTGCCAACATTTTGATGACCGGTTTATTCTAACACTAACGGAGCAAAGTAAACAACAATATTAATGATTAATAGGTTCGGCAAGTTTCTAACAATTTAAAGAAAGATTTAAAGCAGCATAAATATTAGGTTTTCGGTTCAAATCCCTTCATTAAAAATGTCATTTTTCAAGAACGATAATAATTAAAACTCAGTTAAGTTAGCAATGGTTTTAAAAAAACGTTTTAATAAGGACTTAACAATATCTAACGCAACAAAATAAATAACGAACTCTTGACTATTTGTAAAAATTATAGCAAATATTCAAACAAATTGCCATTTTCAGCTAAACAGTAGCCCAATCTATCATAAAATCCTCGTCGAACCTTGGCTAATTGTCTATTGCTCATACTTTGACAAGCTAAAGTTATTGCATTCCGCAATTCTTCTAAATTGTTATATTCTCTATTGGCTGCAAGATCAGTTCAGTGGTTTCAGTTTTCGGCGAACCTATGGCCGTCTTATTCAGTACCAAATACGTTAGCAATATAAAAATCCTTAGTAAAATCAATTAGTAAACAACAATACGAGTTTTTTATATGTATCGAATTGCAATACACAGTAAGTATAACGTTTAAATCTATAATTTATTATTTTCACATTCAAAATTGAGGTTATAATTTGTGAAAAGCCAAATATCTAAAGAACCATACATTTTAGATATAGGAACATCATACATCATTAAAAGCGCATTACTTTTCTCTACCAATTGGTGTATGTAATTAGGTAACGTGTCATTTAAAAAAATTGACTTTTAACTGTTTTTGTGAGGTCGACGTATGTCGTTTATTGGAAACTTTACTGTTCAATATTATTGAAATTTTATGAAACGATCTTAATTTCCAACATTATTTTTCACCTATATAAAAAATTCAACATGTTTCTGTCGACTGTTCCTGAGATTTGTAACGTTAAAACTACTGAGTATTAATAACGCTACTTTTGCGAACGGCAGCCTTTATAGCGGGAGCGGGTCGTGGGTCTTACGTGAAAAAAGGAAAATATGGGCACCACCAATTTTAAAAGTTTTACTCACGTAAAATTGAAAACGTGGATTAAAATTTAAAAGAAAACGCTAATTAATAAAAAAAGTTTAAAAGATTTGAAATATTGACAGTAACCGCTGAAGGCGGAACGAAGACTAAATAATATTTAAATCGAAAGGTAATTCAACAACAAAATTTTGGCCGTCGCAATATCGATATTAAGAGGCTTCACATAAATTGACAAAATATTAGAAAAAACGATATTAAAAGCGAAAAGGTGGCTGAGACTTAGCTGGTGCTGGTCTTGCCCGCCTTGTGGACCTGGCTATGGGACCTGGAGGTCGGTGTCGTCGTCAGTGAGTGACAGAGCGAGACTTCCTGCGTTGTAGAGGTCGATATAGGTATGACGTCTCAAAAAAAGGCGTCAAAAAGCGAATGTACCCAATGGGGTCGGTAAGACAGTGGACCCAGTGGGGTCGGCGAGAAATCGACCTAGTGCGGTCGGCAAAAAATCGACCTAGTGCGGTCGGCAAGAAACCCTGGAATATCCTGTGTCAACATCATTACGGCGGAAAGCAAAAAACTACATACCTCTTATGTCGGAGGGTTTCTACGATAAGCAAAGCGAAACAGTGGTTCGAGTCGTAACGATAAGTAATAAAACGATAATTGTTGCGGGGTGTTCGTTAAATTTGGCATAAACCAAAATTTCCAAAACTCTACCACCCTCGCAACGCTATCACCAAAACTTGACTGAACCTTTGTAGTTTTTTGCTTTCTCTAATCAGTGCCTCGCCAATCTGAGGATATTAAAATCCCCAAACTGTGCGAGTTTTGACCGAAATTAGAAAAATTGATAGTAACACAGGAATTCCTAAGACGACAAGACGCTCTTTAAGCTGCAAGTGTGGCGTAAGTAGCGTTACATAATCAAATCAGGGTTTGCTGTGCACCATATAGCACGTTAATCCTGGTTATTTCAGAGAAGTGCACACAAGATTTGGTTCTAATACCTTGGATGGAACTGACAATTCTGTTGGTATGACGCCGTTAAATTTGGAAAAATGAATTATTTAGACGAGATACAATAGATAAAATTTTCTAATATTGGTGTTTTAGGAAAGAAGGAACATTTAACAATAAATCACGAGACAACAAGAAGAAAGTTTGTGTCTGCGGTAGCGGCAATTAGCTCTCAGCTTTACTTTTTATGGGGGGCTATCAAAATGAACCAGTAACGGTATTCAAAACGTTACACCACCTCTCTTCATAAAAAAAGAAAAAAATGAAAGCTTTCAGGACTTTATTAGTTTCTGGTATCTACGAGTACCACACGCCTTGTAAAAGGGTCCTATCGGTAATTACTGTCCAAAATCGAGAAATTGACAAATCTGATAATTGTCCAACTAATGTTGCATAAGTCGAGATTGCATTGTGGGGTTATTACCGCTAGACACAAAAAGATAATGATAGGAGAAGAGTTTCTAACTTAACTAACCTAACTAACCTACCTAATTTGAAAAACTAACTAACTAACCTTGTTTTTACGCGAGGTTTGCTAGTGGGTAATGGGGGAGGGATTGTACAATAAAACGCCACCTAATTTGAAAAAAATCGAATGTAGTTTTATTTTACGTAATCCAAAACAACGATGAGAGGGCCTCAAGCTGGCGGCAAGGCCAAAGCTCGAAAGAGCGAAGACAATACGGAGCGGTCACGGCAAAGGTGGTCGATTTCAGCAACAATCATCAACTTCCACTTCAGATGTGGCACAGGGAGCGATTGATCAATAGCCGATGGAGCAAATGGGCGTGGGAGTTTCAACGGCAGGCTGCCAACACTTCTCAAACTAGTTGAAGGGTTTTTCCAGACGATTTGTTCTTTCAACACAAGAAAACACGAAAGAATCGACAATATCAACACAAAAGTCGATTCAATCAATCGAAAGCGAATTCTACAACTTTTTCAACGACCAGAAAAAGTCAAGTCAAAAAATTAATAATAATTTTTGTTGTCGTAACAACACAACGACAATTTGATTTTTTTTTAACAAAGTTTTTTTTTTTTCTTTTTATGCCGGGACGAAACAAACCTATTCGAACTATCCTAAAGTGGTATTTAAAGATACTTGAAGTAATAATCCACTTAAACAGTAGTGTGACACTACGAGCTGTCACTAATTTTAATGAAAGGACACTACTGAGTGTCGTGCAAAGCGTCAAAATCTGGCATAAAAGACGTGTCAGACTCTGACGTAGAGGATGTATCAGAATCAGATTGAGACTCTGGTGCTATCTCTACATCGGTTTCGCTAGAGAGATCGGAACGAGAACCAAAGTAAGGCTTAGGATCCTTAACATGCCATTCTCCAACGTCTTTACCGTCGGTAGTTTGAAGGGCATAAACTAAACGAGAAATTCTCCTAGTCACCACGCAAAGTACAAATTTTGGTGCTAGATTAGCTGCAAACTGATGCGGCCCTGACGATAATATTTTGTTTTTCTTCCACACTTTGTCACCTACTTGAAATTCTGTATCTCGTTTTCCGATATTGTATCTAACAGCATTACGTCGATACGAATGATTCAAGCGAGTTATGACATCGTCGTAGACTTCACGTAGTTTTTCTAAGTTATTGGCGATTTCGATACGGTCACCAAGTCGTATCTGCGGGTTTGCATTATCACCGATGTTGCCATAATAATCTCCGGAAGAGGGAATTTGACGTCCAAAATTTAAAAACAGGGACTGTAACCCGTAACTTCGTGTACGGCGGTACGAATAGCAAATCCTATCTGAGGAATATTGGAGTCCCAAATTTGGTGATTGTCTTTGACATAGGAACGAATAGCGGTTCCCACAGTTCGATTTATCCTTTCAACTGGGTTGACTTGAGGATGATATCGAGCATTGTACCAAATTTTTTGGACATGGTATTTGGCGGCAAAATTTTCGAAATTGTTTCCTGTAAACTGAGTCCCATTATCGCAAATTATTATTTGAGGTACTCCGTAAACTAGAAAGACTTGTTCCTCTAAGAAACGATTAATGCTAGATGACGTGGCTTTTTTCATAGGGTAAAGTAATACATATTTTGTGAGCCAATCAGCTACAACTAATAGATATTGGTTTCCATTGTTTGACTTGGGAAGAGGTCCCATAATGTCAACTGCGATTATCTGCTACGGAAATTTAACTGTTTTCGGCCTTCCCATTAGTCCGAATGGTCCTTGACAAGGAGCCTTCTGTCTACAGCAAACACGGCAAGACTTAACGTAGTTGAGAACGTCTCTTCGCATTTTTGGCCAATAATAACTCTTCCGAATTCGATTATAAGTTTTAAAGAAACCAAAATGAGCAGCTAGGGGATCGTCATGACATTGTCTAAAAACTTCGGCGCGACAAGTGCGAGGTAGTAAAAGTTTCCACTCCGGGACATTTCCGGCCAGGATGCTTCTAGGCGGTATGTGCTTAAATATCCGATTATCCTGAATTTTCCATGTTGAATACTGTTCGGGATTATCGGTTATTTTATCGCGAAGTCTACGGTAATAGTTGTCAAGATTTTCGTCGGTAATTTCTATTACTAGCAATTCGTTAGGATAGGCACGAGAAAGAGCATCTGGAACGACATTAAATTTTCCTTTGAGGTGTTTTAATTCAAAGTCAAATTGACTGAGGCGGACTATCCAGCGGGCAAGTCTACCGGATGGTTCCTTTAATTTGTAAAGCCAAACTAAAGAGCTGTGATCGGTGAGAATAGTGAACTTAGTACCTTCGATAAAAGGGCGAAATTTTTCTATAGCGAAAATGATAGCTAAAGCTTCCCGTTCGGTAACAGAATAGTTACGTTCTGCTCGCGATAACGTTCTGCTAGCATAGGCAATAACGTTCTCCTGTCCATCGATCTCTTGAATTAAAACAGCTCCTAAACCAGTATCGGATGCATCACATTGAATAGTAAAGGGTTGCGCGAAGTTAGGTGCATTAAGAATGGGCGCTGAAACCAATGCGTTTTTAATATTTAGTGTGGTGTTTACCGGGGTTGGTAAATGAAAGTCGTAGATGGAAATAACAATAACTGTTTACTCGATGATGTTGCTGGTTACAAATTGAGGTAAAGGTGATGGTAGGAAAATACCTGTCACTAAAATATCGTCTATAAAATTGACCACGTTGTCCATCCCTTGAAAAAGTTGTTCGACGTATTTTTGGAATTTGGCGCTCGCCGGCGAGATTCCAAAAGGCATTCGATTTACTGTGAATAGTCCTCTATGTGTGCTCCATGTAAGTAGTTTCTTCGCTTCGTCATCCAATTCAAACTGTATGTATGCTTGATTGAGATCGATTTTTGAAAATTGCTCACCTTTGTTAAGTTTTGCAAACAACTCTTCGATCCTTGGAAGTGGGTAGGTGACTTCGACTAAGTATTTGTTCACTGTCGTCTTGTAGTCTCCGCATAGCCTTAGCGATCCGTCCGTTTTAAGTACTGGAACCAGTGGTGTTCCCCATTCGCTGGATTCCACGGGACTTATTACACCGTCTTCGATTAATCGGTCCAACTCTCGGTCCATGGGCTCTCGATACGCGAATGAAACTGTTCGGGGCTTGCAGAATATTGGTTTCGCCTCTCTTCTCACCTCTAGTGCGATTTTTGCGTTTCTAAACCGCCCTAGTTTTCCGCTAAAGACATCGGGAAAAGCATTAATTACCCTATCGATGTCGGATTCCCTTGCTATTGCCTGTATTTCCTGGAAACCGATGTTGAAAGCTTCCAGCCAGTCTCTTCCTAGCAAGGATGGTCCACCTTCCTTAATTACGTAAAATTTTATACGCTTGCAGGCGCCCCCGTACATAACATTTACCGTAATGTGCCCTACCGGAGTGATCGCAAAACCCGTGTACCCCCTTAACGATATGTGATCCTTTTTTAGGTTATGTTGGGGCAAATGGTCCCTATACAATTTTTGACTAATACAGCTTACCGCAGCTCCGCTGTCTATCTGCATGTCGAATAATTTACGGCCTATTTTAACATTAACAATGAACGCGTTGTCTATTTTGTTTATGTTCCTACCAACCGAAAATAGTTCCGCTTCCATTTCCCCTACGAAATTATTGGGCTTGGTTCTACAAATGTTCGCTAGATATCCTACCCTATCACATTTGCTACATTTATAATTTACGAATTTACATATGCCATTGTGACGTTTTCCACAATGTTTACATTTGCTCGGTTTAGCCGTATTACTGTAATTGCTACTTTCCTTTTGATGGTGGTGGTTTCGCTCCGCTCCGTGTCCATGTGCGCTTCCACGCTGGTACGCACGTGTTTGGCCCTTGGTCGTCGCCTCTCTGGGGCTCCCGTACTCGTGCCGGTTGCAGTCGCCCCCATTCTTCATGATTTTACAAACATCTATTTGCAGGGCTGACTCCTTCTTCTGTGCCACTTGGAGTAATTTGGCCAGATCTTCACTCACGGCCTCCTCACACACTCTGTCCAACACCTTGCCTTTATGCAAACCAGTCACAAATTTGTTTTTGAGCACCTTTGTTAATTGGGCCCCAAATTCGCAATTTACTGATGAGCTTCGCGTTCTGGCGTACCAGTCGCTTACCGATTCTGTGGGCTCCTGACGTGACTCGTAGAATTTTACTCGCTCTCTCCATTCGGACACCTGGGGACTGAATTGCTTTGTCAGCAACGAACACAGCTCCTTGTAGGACTTCTCCTTGGGTAGCGTGGGAAACGACAAATCCCTCAGCATCTTGTAGGTCGGTGCACCCACTAGGCTGATCAATGTGGCTACCTGGATCTTGTCTTCTTTGAGTTTGTTGGCCTCGAAGTATTGCTCCAACCTCTCTTGGTAGATGACCCAATCGTCTGAATTTGGATTGAATTCTAGCACGTGCCCAATCATACCTGCAGCCATTTCGATTTTCTCGCCTCGCTTTTGTTTTTTTTTTCTTAATTTCTGATTTCTTCTACTTTTATCCTCGTCGCCAATGTGGTGTTTACCGGGGTTGGTAAATGAAAGTCGTAGATGGAAATAACAATAACTGTTTACTCGATGATGTTGCTGGTTACAAATCGAGGTAAAGGTGATGGTAGGAAAAGAGAGTGAGTTCTTCCCTTACATTCGCTTATATATCGACGCCTCGTCTTACCGCGCATGCGTTAGATAGACGAATCCTCGTCTATCTTACAATAATACAACATTTAGGAAGTTTTCCTCTGCTTCTTGACTTCATTTTATAGACTGTCCCTTCTTTTTGCCTTTAATTAAATCGTTCAAAGGTGGGCAAAGAGTAGAAAAATTAGCGATAAAGCGTCTATACCAGGAACACATGCCTAAAAATCGTTTGACTTGAGTTGTGGTCGTTGGTCTCGGATAATTTATCATCGCGCTAACTTTTTCAGTGTCCGTACGCAAACCGTGTTCATCAACAACAAGTCCTAAATATTTCAAAGTCTTTCGGAAAAACTGGCATTTCTTCAAGTTGATAGTTAGGTTGGCATCAGCAAGGCGCTTTCGAACTTCTCGTAATAATTCGATATGCTCCTCAAAGGTTGCTGACGTTAATTCTGGACCAAAAATCTTATCCATGAGACGTTGTTGTACCTGTGCCGAATTAGAAAGACCAAAAGGCGGAAATGAAAGAGTCCTCGGCCCGGTATTAAAAATGCTGTCTTTTCTCGGGAAACTTCGTCTAAAGAAATTTGCCAAAAAGCACAGCGCAAATCAATGGAACTAATAAATTTAGCGTCACGCAGCATACTTAAAATCCGATCTACATATGGTAGGGGGTATGAATCACGTTTTGTGATCGTATTTAAACGACGACCGTCAAAGCAAAACCTATATTCACCGCTAGATTTTTTAACAAGTAATACTGGGGAGTTCCAACTACTATGTGATGGTTCCACTACACCTAGCTTCAACATTTTATCTAACTCTTTATTTAGATGACCGAGCATAAATGGTGACATGGGATATTGTCGTAACTTAAATGGTGGCTCATCACCAGTGTCGATATGGTGTATAACTTTATTAGTCAAACCTAACCTGTCTTCTGAACTTAATGATTCAAAAGTTTTTACAACATTTTTGACTTGCATTAATTGAGAAGGGGTGAAATTTCTATCCTCTCGTTCTAATTGTTGGAGTAAATATTTTTCGGTAATTACGTTAATATCGGTCTTTGTTTGATGACTTTTTATGCACCAGGTATCGTTATCAAAATTGATTATTACTCTAAATAAGCGACAAAAATCTGAACCTACGATTATTGGTTGATTGAGTGATGGTACTACTAAGACATTAAAAATCTTAACGACATTACCTAGCTGAACGGGAATATCGATAGATCTTAATACGTTTTGAGCTTTCCCATCTGCGGTAGTCACATGTGTCGGGTGGTCGGAATTGCAAATTTTCAGTCCTATGTTTCTTAAGATTTCCAGGCCTTTATTACCGACAACGGATAAATTAGCACCGGAATCGACTAACGCGATAAGCTTTTTTCCAAGAACTGAAATTTTGATGTATGGGCGGTTATCGAAAAGTTTTTTACTGAATACCGGAGCAACATTTTGATTTTGTTGATTTACACAAAATTATTTAATTTTAGTTAACCAGTTCGCCCATTCTTGCTGATTAAATTTGACGATAGTCTTGCGGGAAGTTTTATTGCGATCATTTTTTATAGACGGTGTTTTTAGACAAGCAAATTGCTTCTTAACGAAAATGGCCTTGCTATTATTGCTGCTGGGGTAAATTACGCGGCCTACAGTAGGTTTACCCCTTGCTAGTTTTCCTGACATTTTGTGCAAGTTTTAGCGGTAACATCGGGAGTACCACATTTGAAGCAAAACACCTTTCGCTTTTGTCGACACTCACATAAACATATAAACATGATTGGGTTGATTGCAGTTCCAGCAAGTAAGAGTCGAGACTTGGGTTGATGGTTTTTTAAAAGATTTAGGTACAGCTTTGGTGGCAACTACAGCTGGTTCTGACCTAACACGCGAAAGACTAGGTTCAATTAATTTGCTATTAGCAAAAAATTTTGGTATTCCATTTAAAATAACAAAGTTAATGTCAACTTCCGGTATAAGCAAAAGTACCACCATTTTGAAAATATTTTCAGTGAATAGATCCTACCTCGCTAGGCTAGGACTTAGCCAAACTTTCAGGTCAGTAACTTTTTCCCTTCTCGAGATACTTTCGAAGGTACCACTCAATATGAATCACCCTGTATAATTAGGACTCGGTTTTTCTTCTCTCCTTTTATCTCCAATAAAATGAGAACTGCAGATAAAATCTGTTGGTTTAGAATTCCAACTGGATTCATATCCACTAAACAGTAAAAAATTAACTGTTACTCTATATTTTAATCAATCCATTTTTCTCTCTGAATCAGCTTATGCTGATATTTTGAGAAGCAATAGAATTGATGCTTGCTATTTTTTTTTTGATATATTTTGACAGCTAATAACACAGCATTTGTGTGCTCCCATGTTTTTAAACAATTAGACAAATGGTATTATTATGGAGAGACGTGGCCATTAAACTGCAAGCTTTCGCCACTAGTTTCGCACGATCGTTCGCCGTGTCCCTTCCAACCACTTGCACGGTCCCAATACCCGTAAATCGTATATTTAATGTGACCCCAGAGAAAAAAATCGCATGGGGCTAGATCTGGTGAACGTGGTGACCAACTAAGAATTCCATTTCTGCCTATCCATCCACCAAATGTTGCACTCAGATAATTTCTAACAGGAAGAGTGCCGTGCGCCGGGCAGCCGTCTTGTTGCAACCAAACTTGATGCAAATGAGGTTGATATGTAGAAATTGTTGGAACAATTTGGTTTTCTAGCAACTCGAGGTAGTTTCGCCCAGTTAAGGTTCCATTGATGAAGAAAGGGCCTACGATGTGTTCACCAAGTAACCCTGCCCAAACATTAACTTTTTGAGGGTACTCAACCACTCTACTGTGTGGATTCTCAGTAGCCCATGCTCTACAGTTCTGAATATTTGGTTCGTTATTAAGTGTGAACGTACTTTCGTCTGAAAAGCAAATTCTTGAAAGAAAATCTCGATCTTCATTTGCCTTATCCATCATAATTTGACAGAAATCTGCCCTTGTTCCAGGATCTTGCTCCAGCATCTCTTGTTCTTTATGCAGCTTGTAGGGTTTATATTTGCCTCGTTTTAGAATTCTCTGTGTTGTGGATTTTGTCACCCCAGTTGCTCTTTCTATTTTTCGAATTGAAGTGGTCGGTTCTGCACAACGGCTTGTAATACTTGATAATCCATTTCTTCGTGCTCCTGATTTGCCTCTGGCTGAAGTTTGTTGTATTTATTTCGAACACTTCCAGTGGTGTTAAATTTGTGCACCAATCTTTCAAGTACGGATATACTGGAAATTTGTTCTTCGGCAAACATTCCAGAAAAACTGTTCCGAATTTCACGATAACTGCTGCCATTAAAATGTAGACGAATTACCATTATCCTTCGCTCAAAATCAAAATTATTCATTGTTAAGTTTAAACTTCAAACTTCTGAGTAACAGACAGCAACAAATGAATAACGCCGACAGCCATAGCCATCGCCACCTTTATTTTTGTAAATGTATGCAAGTCAGCAGTTATTATTTTCCCTTCATTGTTTCTATTCTTTAAAAAAGCATCAACTTTACCACCATAGTAAATCTGATGTATGTTTAAATAATTATGAGGATTGCGTACGTCTATTGAACTTAGTGTCTATTATTGGCTTTTTTATAAATGATTTTAAGATCATCTTGTATAATGTAGTAATTTTATCTAAAAATATAGGAACTTTAGACTGTTCTGACTGAAATTCAATATTGAGTTGTGTAATACGTTCTAAATTGAAACTTATAAATTGCAGATAGAGTTTGTAAATGGGGTTACCTAATGCATTCAAAATACTTTTGGCTGCTGGTAAGTTGTCTTCTATAGCTGCGCGTTGAAAATATAACGTTAACCCATTAATTCCCACGGATCTTTTTTTTTGAAATTTTAAATTTTTAATTAGAATCAGTCTTCATTACTTTATTTTGAACAAAGTGATATAGGACAGTGGTAGTCTAATATAAACAATAAAGGTTATATACATATGTACTCAAATGAGTACACTGGGTGTTAGGAATTTAAAAAATAAAACAGACTATGAATGATATAATTTAAAGCAATCACGCTCAATACATAAAGTAACTCCACATTTTGAACATGACCATCTAGCTCTCATGTAGCACTGAATACACCTGAGCTGTTTATCTAATTTGGATGGAAAATGCCCATATTCTTGGCTTCTTATCCCAGTGGGTACTACCCCCTTAGGTCTAGTTCTTGAAAACTCCGCTTTCTGAAACATTAGCAAATAGTGACGTACTATGTCTCTTTGAAAATTCAATAGATCCATTTTCTCTTGAG
This sequence comes from Schizotus pectinicornis, assembly GCA_951805265.1. Lineage (NCBI taxonomy): Eukaryota > Metazoa > Arthropoda > Insecta > Coleoptera > Pyrochroidae > Schizotus > Schizotus pectinicornis. The sequence goes on along the minus strand of OX638207.1, from coordinate 15,201,140 downwards.
AAACTAGTTGATACACTCGCCAAGCGTTAACGACTGCCAGATTTACCATATGTGTAAATAGAACCCACCACCATTTTTCCCGCGGATGTTGATGCGATAATTATTCACAGCTTGATCTTGTAGATCGACCCCACCCATGGAACGGTTGTAACTTTGGAAAACTTGGGGTTGGGGAACGTGGACTTTCTCCTTTGCAGCCGCTGACCAACGTCTAACCTGTCCCAGTGGTTCCACCGAATCGTAATTGGTAGCCATGGTCACTACGTTGTTATCCTTCCAACGCACAAAAAGCAACAGCGAGTTGCTGTCAGAAACGTGTTCAAAGTAGCCTCTATCTTTTTTTTGAAAAGCCTTCACTTGCAAAAAAGGACATTTTCTAGTTCTGTTGTCTCGAATTGTGCCTGTGGCTCTTTGGCCTCTTTCTCTTAGAGTTTTTAGTAAACTGTGGCTAGTGAAATAGTTATCGAAGAAGACGATGTGATCTGAAGGTACGGCCACAGTTTCCATCAGATCTAAAACTACTTTCGAACCTAATGGAAGTTTTTCTTCGTGTTTTTTATCTTTTGCCATTTTTGCTCCACAATACGTATCAAACGCGTAACAATAGCCGGTGGAACCACATAGCATCCAGTCCTTGTACCCAAATCTAACCGGCTTTCCCCTAATAAATTGTTTTGCCGAATGATGCCCAAAATATTTAACCATGGCTTCATCAATAGAAAGATTTTCGTGAAATATACCAAACTGTCGAAATTTTTGATTTAGTACATTTATTAGAGGTCGAATTTTTGCCATTTTATCGTTTTTGTCGAGTTCATCATTATTAGCCAAATGAATGTATTTTTTTATTTCTTGAAATATGTTCCGCGACATAGCATTTGAAACAAAGGTAACAGCGAGATCATCGTCTAAGCTCCAGTATAGGCGTTCTCGTGGTAGTTTATAATATCCAGTTAGTAGTAATATGCCAAAAAATATTTTCAAATCATCTGTGGATACAAAGAAACTGTGATCATTCTTCTGCGTAGAATATAAATTGGCTTGGTCTCTAATGTATCCAAAAATTTCGTTGTCAAAAAATCTTTCAAATGCTTGAACTGGGCTTATCAACTCAAGTTCAGTTTTTAGTATTTTAAGTCTCTCTGAACTTCCATTTGTACTCTCCATGTCAATTTGTGTGGGATGTTCAGTCCATTTTGGCTCACAAACTTTTTGCTTTGCTACCTTATGAACTGCTTTTGAAAATCTTTTTTGCAAAACAGATAATGGAATATTATCCTCTAAATCATCTGTATCGCTTCCGCTATCATCGGTTTCAAAATGTAGTTCTCCGGCCACTTCTCTAGGAAGTGTGCTTTCTGTTTCTTGAATGTAGTCATCGTCTTCATTTTCTTCATCTGTTTGGGAATCTACTGTAGGTAGTAAGATCACAATATCGACTGAATCTAGTTAATCATTCTCATACAGATCATTCAAAGCCTCGCCTAGAAATTTGTATTTTCGTGTGCTATAGAACGATTTTGATGAAATCGGTTGAAACTGATCATCCGGTTCCATAATTTCTGCAAGATTGAAAAAAGTTTCTTAACCGAGATCCCAGTGTACTTAAATAAGTACGATAGAGTTCAGAACAATCACAAAAGTTTATCAAAGGCTTGTATACATTCGAATGATTATGAAATGGAAGAGAAAGTATAGAAGAAACTAAATATATAGCATCCACTTACTTATATTGCACTTCTTGTTGTTGACACAAATTACATTTAACGGTTGGACAGTTTTACAGGAAGCTGCACCAGTTAAAAATTACACACAATGTAACCTATAGTAACATAAGCCATGATAAAAACTTCCAAAAATTGTTCATAGATGTCACCATTGTCACTTTTATCGTGCGTACTCGCATGAGTACAATGGGAATTAATGGGTTAATGAATTCCAATGCTCCAGAATTCGACTGCATACCTCCTACAACAGAATTCCATAACATGGTATTATTCAAAGTATACTATTTACTTACTTTCAATGATAACCAACGTGTTTGACAAGGCCGCAATATTTTAGTAGGTTTTTCTTCTGCGAAAATTTGACATTCTCTTAACTCTTCTATTCTTTTGGAACTGTTCCGAAAGTAGTTGTAAATGTCGCGAACAAATTGTTCTATCACATTTGGCATTTTCTTAGCAGTATACGATGCAACTGAATGAAGGGTGTGACAGCCGCAACTATTTACCACAATGCCTAGGCAAATTTCGGCTAATTTTTGTTGGACGCTATTATGCTGCCCCATCATCATGTTAGCATTATCCGCTCCAAATCCTATCAGGTTTGTGTAAGGTATCGCGTTATTGTCCATTAAATTTTTTACAGATAAAAACAAGGAATGCGCAGTAGCATCTTCTACTTCAATCAAATCAACAAAATGATCTTTGACACTCCCATTGCGGCTGTTATAAAATCTTGCATTCACCACCAAACTCTTTTTTATAGCTACATCTATTGTTTCATCTATGACAAATGAGAATTTCTCTTTACGTAATTGATAACAAATATCTTCTTTGGCTATAGGTCCGAGAACATCAGTCACTAAATTGCTAGCTTTTGTCCTCTTCAATTTAAGGTATATTACTACTTCGGGATTTTGAAACAATGGATCTTTCAATAAATTAGTAATTTTATCCACCAGAGATAAAGCCAAGTTATTGTCACAGATGAATGAAACAATCTTGATTTCCGCCTGCCTTATCTGCTTATTGAGAAGGACTTTTGTGTCAGTCTTTATCATGGTATTAATACTTGGCGTTATTTTGTAAGCAGTACAGTTATCATTATGTAATTTTGAAGCTGCATGTCTCTTAATGTGAAAACCACTTCCTCTGATTGAAATATTACATACCCTACAAAATGCTTGATTGTTATTTTGATTTATAAACTTAAATTCTTCTTTCCACTCATCTCTAAATTTTCTTGTATAACTTCGTTTTTTCTTAATAAGTTTGTCATTGGAGTGTTCTTCAGAAAAATTATTTAACATCTTCATTTGCAGTAAGAATAAAATCACTTTCAACCACGTGTTCAACTGATGAGTCACTGACACAGTCAATCGGACTAGTTGAACTGGAAGGTAATTTCTCAAATACATTTGCAGTTGACGAAGAAGATGATAAAACAGAAGGAAGTGGTGATGGTGATGTAGTAGAGGAAGTAGAGGAAGAAGACGACGTGGAGGCAGTAATGGTTGTAGTAGTCGTTGTTGTCGTTGGGGTGGTACATTTTTTATACCGAATAACAAACCTATAAAATTGTAGTTCAGTCCTATTCAGTACCCATAGAAAATACTCACTTGTCCATTTTGTGTCTTGTTATTATAAGAATCTCATCTCATTATGAAATGAATATTTACATATTGCACAGAAAACAAAGAACGTGTAAGGTGTACCACTTGCGACCAGTGGCGGCTGGCCCATTAGGTCATTTGGTCAATGACCCCCCACCTGAAAAATGGGGAAAATATTTTTTTCCATATTAATTGCAATTATTTAAACACCCTTAAAAGTTATTTGAAAGAGCGCGTCGAAGTTGGAAACTGCGAGTCGCGAGTCTCAATTCCAATGATGATGCCGAGCTTATCCGAGGGTCAAGCCGAGCAAATGCCCTCATGTGCTTATATGTAGCCGAATAAATCCAATACTGCATGTAGGTGCGAATGAAACAGACTGATACCAGGTTTTGTGCAAGTTAGAAAAGGAGATTTACGTCGTATTCAATCCTTTGCGGTCATAAGCCCAAGATTTCAGAATATAAACCTGCAACCTGCCAACGCACGGAAAATCAACAAATAACTAAAAATAAACGTATCGTATTTCTTAATTAAGGCCTGCAGTGTGAAAATTTTATCGGACTGCTTTCTTTAGTCGATGAATATTATTGTTTGCTGGTTAAACATTAGCTGATTTTTATTTCCGATTTTCGGGTCGCGTGCGGGGGTTGTCAAGTTTCATGTTTATTGCTGCATTTGTTTTTATGCGTTATGTCTGTGCCGGTAGTGCCAAATATCAGAGAACTAAAGAGGAACAATAGTTTAAACATTGAAAAACATTTGTCCCTCCGTTGACCCCCCGTCCTAAATTACCACGAGCCGCCACTGCTTGCGACTGCGAGACCGGCCGGCCGGCGAGACTTCGGCGAGACGAGAGCCGAGAGCGACACAAGCGCCCGAACAGCTCAAGTCGTTCGATCTATACAAGAAATTGGTAAAAAAATAATGTGTTGCCATTTGAAATAATAAAGTTGATATCATTTCTGATTAAATGACCAGTGAATAAAAATATTGAAAAGCATATTTGAGAAGACTGTATTTTGTACAATAGCTTCCATTAAAAACTTTTTTCATAAAGTCTATAGTTCAGCAGAAAATGACCGTTTCCTCTCAAAATAAACACCCGGTATGTATAAAAAAAGAAAAGCTAAACAGAAGTACAAACGGATGATCCGGACTCCGGCAACTATCCGTCAATCACGCTCTCCTACCCCAAAGTGCACTTTTCGAAGGGAAGAATACTGACGGGTGTTGAGGTTCCTCCGGATAATATTGGGGTGCCTGAAAGGCCTAGAGCTACGTCTGCCTGGAGGGACTTACGGTGATTAAATACAACAAATTGCCTGATGGGACTTACAACGGAAAATGTGCCTGAGGGGCCTTAAAACTAACGATGAACACGACAAAAGAAACAAGAGGTACTCAGCCGAGTGGTTGGTTCTGGTATAATCCCCCAGGAGCGTCACGGTCCGTCGATGTCTCTACTTTATATCGGCTGGACGACGCCGGGGTTCCAAGGGGTGGTCTTGGGGCGCTGATGGCCTTGGCCGGTATTTCGCCTTCCGGCTAGTTGGAGATCGCCCCTCTACTAGACGCCCTAATCAGAGAGATTGACGGTGGTACTACAAGAAACTTAGGGAAAAGATGCAAGATTCACTTACGCAAAAGTGTGGCGGCGGCGTGATTATTAGATTACGGGATTGTGGTGACGGTTCAATCTGGTCCACGGGGAAGAAGTCCTTTTTAAGTCCGTGATATGCACGTGTCTTCTTTCTCCACGGAACGGACCAACCAAAATCTAACTAGTGACCTTACTTCCTTTTTTTTCCTATTGATACTACAATCAATCGCCTGTTTTCTTGTCCGCGCGCGCCGATGCCAGATGGTTTCGAGAACTTACCGGAAGACAAAAGCCAATTTAAAAAAAATAAAAAACATTTGTAACGCTCTGGTCTTTAGGAGCGTTACAATACTCCAACTAGTGATGGGCAGAATCGAGTAGAAAGAATCGAACCACTCGATTCTTAAAAGTACTCAAGTATACTCGAGTAATTCACAGAAATTACTCGAGTACAGCATTCGAGTAAAATTGATGCGGACAACCTGTGCAGACAACAAACAATCGGCAAGAGATTCGGATACTCGGATCGGATTGCACGATTCGCACGGAGTGGGGATGGAACACTGGCGTTAGCGTTACTCGGCACTCACATACTCGGGTCGGGACATCGGACTCGACTCGAATCTTGAATGAATGCAAATTGCAAAACGGTCAATAATCAAAATGACTCCGTCGCTTAAATTTTCTTATTAGGTACCTACCTACTCGCTAACATTACATAATCATATTGGATCGGAATAACTCATGCAGGAAAAAAATTTATGAATCAAATTAGAAACTTTCGGCCGGTTAGGACTTAATTAATTTCAGTATGTATTGACAAAATAAATGTAAAAAAGTAGGTAGACATAGACAGTACCTACAAAAATAATAATTAAACAGTAAAATAACAAAAACGAAAAATATATATTGTATGCTACGGCTATAACGCACTGTTTAAAAAAATTATCTCATCTAAATTTTTTGGTGACAATCTATTTCTACGCACATTGGTCAGCTGACCCGCTTTTGAAAATACTCGTTCTGAGGGAACAGAAGTTCCTGGAATACAAGAGTATTTCAAGTGCAGTTTATAAAGCTCTGGAAAAGTATTTTGGTGAGTTTTCCAGAACTCCAGGGGGTCCCTTCTTCTTTCTAAATGCGGCATTTCGACATATTGTCGTAACATCAATTTCACCGTGGTACTAGGGGTAATTACCGTCTTAATTTTAGCCAATTTGGAATCAAAATGAGACCAGAGAGAATTTTCATTCGTTTTCATGGCAGGGGCATCGCTAACTTCTTGGTTTAAATTTACATTTACCGTGTTCACATTTTGCTTTAATTTGTTCGAGATCCATTTTCGGGCATTTCGCCCATTTTCTTCTAGGCCAAACGCTGCCTTCTTTATTTTTGGGTCTAAAAATGTTGCTTTGGCAACAATCTTATTTGATTCTAACGCCCCCAAGCGCCTGCTGATGACATCCAGCAGTGAATTTTGCAACATTAACCCAATATCTGTTTCTGGCCTTACATTCTTTATTGAAAATTGCAAACCTCTTATCAGGGGAATTATTAATGACATTGTTGGATATTTTTCGCCCGATAATTCAGAAGTCATCAATTCTGCTGGATTCAATATAGGAATGCAATCCGCGATAATGCTCCATTCGGAAGCGTCCAGAAATTCCGGGGCCTTGGGCAAATTTGCCACTGCAATGGAAAGTGGATTCTTTATTTCCGCAAGGCGCTTAATCATCGTAAGCGTAGAATTCCACCTTGTGGAAACGTCTTGTTTAACTTTCAGTTCTGGAAGATTCATTTGAACCTGGAACTCTTTTAATTTAGCGGACGCAACAACGCTGTGTTTGAAATGCGTGATTAAGTTTCTGCATTTCCATGATGTCTGAAAACTTTCTTGCACCTGCCTGCTGCAAGTTACGGATTTTTTGTCTTCGGACTTGGTAAAATAATCCCACATCACAGATTTCTTTGACCCAGGCCTCATGGTGTTCTCTGCGTTCTGCGAGAATAATATATTGGTAAAGGATTTAATATCAACAATAAACGCACTTACCCTGTTAGCAGTTGAAAAGCACACGGGAAGGATGGTCAGAGTCCAATTTTGTATCAAAATGAACTGTTTGTGTCATCTGGTAGATTTTCGCAAAACCTATCGTTTGATAAAGTCAATTTATGAATAAGTAGTCACGGTCCACTGTAGAAGCGTTTTAAAAATACTACGGCTTACAGAATAACGATCAGGATCCAGGCGTAAGTATGTATAAAGAAATAATCATGATCCGTTTCTTGGAACTGTGGTGCAGCTGCGGGGTATAGTGCCGGTTCATTTGGTTGTGTCGTTGTGTCGCTCCAAGTTGGTTTTGTTATTATTTAGTACAGCGTGTTTGAAGAATTCCACTAAAAAATCTTGACTTGAAGCATCTCAAACGATTTTGTGGTTCACATGGGCAAGAGTTTTAGTCAAATTTATTGTCAATTAACAACAACAGTAATGCTGAAGGAAGCGTAGACGAAGAAGACCAAGACATTCCAATTAGTGACATAATTGATACCTAATTAATTTTTTATTGTTAATATTGTACGTTTAAATTAAAGCAAAAGTGAATAAATTCTTATTTCCCTATATGTAATATGTAGTTCTTGAATTAAGTTATTACCAATCTTTGATAACAAAGTCGGATAATTCAAAACTAAAGTACGAGTTTAGAGCTACAAGTTGAATAATTCGAGATTTTCAGCTCGGACTCGGAAGCCCGCTCCGATTTCCGATTCCATGCATGATTTCAACATTTCAACCAACAGTTTCTCTTGTACTAGACTCCAGCCGAGTAGAAATTGCGCATGCGCAGAATGAAATCTGATCCGAGTAATTCACTCGATTCTAAAATGTACTCGAATACTAATCACTCGATTCTTAAAGGTACTTGATTCTGCCCATCACTAACTCCAACATCGAAATTACTGTTTAGTGGAGCGAATTTGCCCGTAAAAGAGGCCTCATTCTTGAAAAAAGAAAACTAACGTAGAACCAGATCAGACTTATATTTTCTTATTAAGCATGCTACGATATACGAAATGGTTAATTACGACGTTTTTGACTGGTACCGACCATTTTTATTAATGAAAAAGTCTCTGAATCACGAATTTCCAAATAATGTGTTTTTTAAGAAACATAACGCAATATCTCAGTAACTACTTAAGATATCGCTTTGATTTTTCTTTCTACATATAGCCAATTTATGAGCGCTTCTCATTGTGCAATCTCAATTTTCAAAAGTTAAATCCTTCTTCCATAAACAAATTACAAAACTAACATTTTGTGTTAAATGTACTCAAATTTTCAATGAGCGGTGAATTTTTATAGTTGTAGAAATTAACATACACATGCAGCGAGCGAAATGAAGAAAAAGCTTTCAAAAAGATTTTGATTTACTAAAGAATCATATACCGGGTGTCCCAGTGCAGGCGGGTCATAGGGAAATAGCACGCGAAATTATATTTTGGAAATAACATCTCCCCAGGTGAAATTACGTAAAAACTGAAAGTGTGAGAGGGGTTACTAAATAGAGGGGCACATTAAGTGGTAAAATTCATAGCAAATTACGATTTGGAAACTTGGGAAATAGAGTTTTAAAAATAATACATGTCACGACTAATTAAGTACTAGCGTGAAAAAAAATTGATTCCAAACATCGAGGTCCTGGGTTCACATCCCATCCAATGTTTTCACTTTTTTTCGTTTTTTTTTTTTCCAACAATAGTTAGAAATAAGAAAGTCAGTAACTTTCTAATCATTTTAAAAAAAAACGTTTTAATTCTAATGAACCTGTCAAGAAACTAACCACAGAATATCCCCTCTAGAAAAGTATCTCGTGTAGTGAAGCTGGGAATGAAGTCAGCGCCATGCAGCGGATGATCCGGAACTATTACAGTTAACTGCAATATCGGGAATACTTTAATCTCAATTTAATATTTTATTTGGACCTTCATTTAGGATTTGATTCAGTCAACTAATTCTAAAATGAACAATAGTGGCACAATATTAATTAACATTTTATTGATTCAAACAACATACAACTTTAATTTAATGATTTTCGTGGTGACTACAACAAATATAATATACAGGGTGGGGCAATAGTGCGTACAACTTCGATAAATTAAGTTTAGCCAGCCTGTATAATTTTTCAAAAGTAAAAGCGATTTAAGGACATTCTACGGATGTTTCTTAACTACTACTTGCATAATTTTTTCTTAGATCTCGTAATTGTGACCGTAGTGACTTTTATAACATGCATCTGCAGATGCCATCATTTGAACAAAAAAAATCGTTTCATCCAAGTGGTTTGAAAAAAGTCAGCAATAATATTGGAATGAAAAGAGTCTAGGAAAGAAAAGGCTCCGAAAAATACTTAAGTCTTTGGGAAAACGATGTCTTTTTGACGAACGATCTTCGCAATTAGGCACACAACACTTTTTAGTTTTAGCACCAGATTCCATTAATACATCCATAATGGTTAGATATTGTTGCACAGAAAACACACAGAGAACACAAGCAAAAAATTCGAATAATGCGGGAATATTATCGAAAAACAGCATGCAAAAAGTTTGTTGACAAGTGGTTGACAAAAGTAGAATTTTAAAATGCAGACTACTAGACCAAAAAAAACCGCTCGAATCTAACGATTCGAGCGCTGCCTGGCTCCAGTGGATGATCCAGTAACTAAAAGTCCATTCCCAGTTGCGCCAACCAAGTTACGTTTATAGTTAGTAGTATTATGTGAAACTAACGTAGCAAAACAAACACCACCGAGGCAGGCGTTGAAATTTTCTTCACGCTAGTACTTAATCAGTCGTGACATGTAGTATTTTAAAAATTCTATTTTCCAAGTTTCCAAATCGTAATTTGCTATGAATTTTACAACTTAATGTGCCCCTCTATTCAGTAACCCTTCTCACAGTTTCAGTTTTTACGTAATTTTACCTGGGGAGATATTATTTCCAAAATATAATTTCGCGTGCTATTTCCCTATGACCCGCCTGCCCTGGGACACCCGGTATAGGTCATGGTTGTTATTATTTGAATTTTTTTACCGAGCGCCGCGCACTAAAGTTTCTTTCTACTTACGAGCACTCGTTGACCCGTGGTATTTACAGACGTTAACAGCATATAATAATAATAAACGTCTGTATTGATGTGTACTTACCTGTATATATAAATAAATTTATAGATTACCTGTATATTTTCATTAAAAATTGAAAAATTATGTTTTATTACAATTTCTATGTAAAATATTCAAGGTTTGTTCAGAAAAGTTACTTATGGGTGAAAATACCAATTTAGAAATAAAATTTGGCAAGGGAAGTACATATAGTATGTATTAACTATTAACTGTTTAGGATGTGATTTGTAAAATAAAAAATATTCTTATAATTAAACAACTCAAATAAATCTTAATAATTTTTTTGTGCGAACAATGAATACAGAGAACTTTTCTTACGGCTTCTGGTATTGGATCTCGAGTTGAATATATAGGTTCCCAGTACTTGTTTTCGAAAGACCATCCATATTTATTCGGACTTTCCAAACTTACCATTGGAAGATGACTTGAATACCAGATTTTCAACTGATATATACATCTACAATTATTTCAGATTTTGTTTACAGATTTCATGTTAAAGGAATTAGCAAAAGAAATACATCAGTATCCACAGATTTTACTAAAAGGACTTTACTTTGTTTACATTCGTCTAAAGTGTGCAATATTATTCGAGTGTCTTCTTCATCTTGATTGCAATTTAAAGAATCTATAGAGCTTAATTTCACATTTTTTTTCACAAGAAAAACATTTAAAGGATTTTCGAAGCCTTCTGCTATAATTAAACTTTTGTTGTCATTAAGAAACTGCCCACCATTTTCTGTAAGATACTTTGTGAGAAAAAGTAAAAGAGACCGTTTGTTTCCTGAGGATTTTAAGAATGCGTCCGTGGCCGAGTTCACGCTGTCGCAACCGTTCAGCAATAAAACATCATAGCGCAAAAACTATGACCCTTATACATTTCTTTTAGGCATTAAAATTTATTTTCAAAATATTTTTTTTATTTTGTTCGCTGCATGTATATATTAATAACTAAAACTGCAAGAGTTTGTCGATTACTACAAATCTTACTTCGTCGAGTGCCAAGTTTGGTTTTCGCCACTTTTTTGCTAAATAAATAATTTATGTCTGAAATTTAGCATAGCATGGTTAAAAGCGCTCACAAATCTGCTTCAAAAAGAAAAAAAAATATGCTTATATCTCGAGTAGTTACTGAGATCTTATGTTTTATTTTGTAAGCAACGCGTTTCTTGTAAATTACAGATTTAGGTACTTTTCGACTAATAAAAAAGTTCGGTACCAGCAAAAAAGGGTCGTAAATAGTCATTTCGTGTGGCAAATAACATACTCAACAAGAATACATCGGTATTACCTGGTTCTACGCCGGAAAAAAAATGCATAATTTCGAGGCAAATTCGCTCCACTAGTTGCCGCTAACCGTGTTTTCAGACTCCTTTCTATTTTTTTTAGTTTTAGTTTTAATATTTTCTACTGCAATCTTATCAGTAGCTAGATAAAATCGAAGGCGATTTAGTCCAGTCATCTCATAGACTTCCTCTGCAGTCAGATGTGATTCCACCTCCTTCTGTTTAAAGTCGAGTAGTGTGGTATTGAAATCGGACAGTTGGTCTTTCGGAGATTCTCCATTTACAAAAAATAATCCTTCTGCTGTTTTCTTTACCTGATCCATGGAGCTGTTCTTCCTTACAGATTTCTGCCTAGTAGGCCAGTGAATAGAGACATAATAACTAAAAAATTTAACATTATTTCTAACATTTTTTAAACATTGCCGTGTAATGTGTAACGAATCGAAACGGAACTATAAAATTTTGCCACTCGATTAACGGTCGGCATCATTGTGAAAATTGGAAACATTTAAATAAAGCGTAACATCGTTGGAAACTCGATAGAGTTCTCATTATAATATTCAAAATGCACAGCGAAATTTGCAGGAACTTAGGCATAACAATACGTAATTCTAATTATTGTATTGTCAACTCAGTCTTTCTTACGAATAAATTTGATTTCACAATGTACTCAAACTAGACTAGTGACCTTGCAAGTAACAAACACATGATGTGATCTGCAAATAACTATCGTGATCACAATCACGCTTTAGATATTTAAAAATATTACTAATATTTAAACATGTCGTTCCTTGACATCAATGTTCATGAACGACACTCAACGACACAAAGAAATAGCCTTGAGGTAGGTACGATGATTTTGAGTACAGTTTTTGAACACACAAATCTTTTTAGTTACCTATAAGAATGCTTTGAAACGCGTCTCTGCTAAATTTTGCCTTCCTGGAACCACCCCAACCCCTCAATACCAAATAAGTATCTGCCGATTGTCTACCGCTTTATCGACGTAAAATCGGTGAAGTCTGCTAGTGAAGAAAAAGCTAAATTTGTAGCAGGAGGTCGCCGATTTTTTCTGTGTTATTTGGAAAGTTTATAGTACAGTATAAAATCAGAAAAATGATCAGTAATATACATATTGCAAAATATACATATTGCAAAAGAATCAGTACATCTATAAAATTCGATCTGTTAAAATTAGATTTTCGGTTAGTAAAATAACTTATTTGGCTAGTATTTTTATTATAATGAGCAACAAAAATTGATGAAATGTTAGTATGCAATAGCCGTCAATAAAGGGAGTGTCTACACAACTGCCGCACTTGTTTTGCTTGTTTTTGTTAAATGTTTACCTGGCGCGAATTAATTTTATTACAACTTTAATGAAGCTTTAATAAAGCTTTAATGAGCCACTCTGTACTGCTCAACATCTGGGTAATATTTTTACTGATTGTTAAATTTCTACCCATCGTTTATTTATGTTATTGCCCAATTATTAATTAATTTTATTGATTATGGCTTATTTTGCGGACTAATTATTAATTATATTAACTTTACTGACTGATTAAAATTGGATTGACTCTAGTTTATTTTTCCAACCGTTTATGACATTTACTGATCATTATTAATTTTACTTACCAATTATTATTTTTACCGGTCGTTCATTATTTTATCGACTATTAATTATTTTTATCAACGTTTTTACTTACCATATTTTAATAATACTGACCGTTTTGAATACAATACTTCCATGAAATTTAAATACTGATCATTTAATTTATTGCGGACCGTAATCTTACTTTAGAATACTTTCAGCGAGGATGTGAAACAGTGAATTCTATAACCTTATCAGTTCACTGGCGCATGAGTTGGGTTGCTTTGTGGTGGTTTGGTTAGTAGTTGGTAATGTTGGTATTTAATTTAGTAAGCAAGCGGTAGCGAGGTGCGAGGTAGCGTTAGCGTGAAGTTAGGCGAGCGGGCAACGGGCAACGGCCATTTGCTTCGACAACGACATAACCTGACTTTGTTTTATGCGGAAAGTGGTCGGTGCGGTGTTTTTTAATTGTTTAGTGCTTTGCTATTATTTGTGCCTGTGGATCAGCTAAATAATAGTGTAATCAGGTGAGGTGATACCGCTGTTTAACATGACGTTTATTATTGTTTTTGTTTTGCAGCAAACCCACAAGCAATCTCCCAGTCTGGATCACAGAGAATGACAAATTTGTTAAAACAAATCATTCCTTTGCCGGTTTGCCCTTCAATTCAATTTTAGTCAAATACCTTCTTGGTCAATCTTTAGTTTAGTGACCTCTCGCCGACCACCACCATTTTGCATTTACATGATTCTACAAGCTTTACTGAATCCACTACCACACGAATTTTGTTGTGCAAATGCCTATTTACCCCCCAATTAATTAAGAGTTATTCTTACGCTGGGCCACAGGTTGCAGTGCGTGACCTTGTACGCGGAAATTTCAATGTTTCTCGCACTAACACTTCATCTACCGTCTAGACTTACCAAAAAATCATCCATTCATTCATTGCCAATTATTTTTCCTTGCCCTAAATTACGTCAATTTTACTAATTTCAGCTCTTTTCATATTATCCGATTATTTTAACCTTCTTACCCACCCAGCACCCCTATTTACTCCACCATCCCGTTGGATAGACGGTTAATGGGGCATTTGCACAAAGTTTCCTTTGCTATAATCGACTAAGGAGGTCATTTCAACGTCATTGCACTAAAATTTGTGTTAAAATTGCAGAGGTCACTAAAGTAAAGAATTACCCAAGTACTGGTATCAAAATGATTTGATTGATTGTATGGCCGGAATTAAAATACGTGCGAAAACAACACTGTAACAAATTCATCACTGTACTGATTTTAGCAAGTTTCAATGAGTAGGAAGTTTGAAAAACTTATTAAGGGGTCAAAAATGAAAAAAATAGGGGTTGTAGGGTCAAGTTTGTTTCCCTTAAATCGCACCTTTGTTGTTGTCTCATTTAAATTCATTAAAATAAACGAGACAGCATATTTACAGTGAGGCCGTACCATAAAATACGAGTATAAGGGCTACACTTACTGCTTAACTACTTGCCTACTACTTAAACTATTATTGGGATGGTGATTTTGTTTTCTAATATTTCCAGTAAAATGAAGGATTTGTGAGTAAAGTTCTTGTAATTACAACCATTCTCTTAGGCCATGGGTTGCAAGAACTTACGGTTAAATTGCAAGGGTACCTCCCATATTATTTGTGGACTTGCTTACAGTTTTGTCTCGCTTAACTCAGTGAACAAAAATGAGACACCGGCGAGGGCGTTCGTCGATCACGCGCTTAAATCCACCCAGTCGAGAATAACTCCGATAAACTTGTCTTTCTCTGTGAGTAAGGACTGTCAATACCATAGTTGATTCCAGCGGGCATTCTGGCAGTTTTATCCGATCGCAAAGTTGCTAGAAAAATCGTTCTGTTTACTAAAATAAGGTAAGCATCACATCTGCATCATATTGCATTCTAATTTTCTATTGTTCTTTAATTTACAGTGGGTTTGAACTACGTGACAAAACAGATGGCAGGACGATTTCGACTGGAGACTGTTTCAAAATCCGGTAAGTCCTTAGATTTTTGCGCCCATAATCGCGTTTTCGTGCGGTGGTCTGTCTACTCAATCTAGAATAGGAAAGAATCGAACCTGTGCTTTCAAAAATAATTCAAGAATAATCCTAAATAATTAGATTGTTTTTTAATAAATGATGAAAAAAGTCTAGGAAAAGGCTCTAAAAATCTTTTTTTACACACAACATTCCGTTTAGAAAAATGTCACTTGCTCCTGTATAATTGTCTTGGCTCACCCTGTATGTTCAAAAATAATTTCTGGTTATAGACTTCTTTCTCTAGTTTATTTGTGTTTTTAAATCAAATTTCTACACATCATAAAACTGGAGCTATCGAAGCCGGAAGCACTATTGCCCCATTCTGTATATTTCATTACTAGAGCTTGATGCTACTTCCCAACCCATGTCAGTTTCTATTACTTAATCTAAAGTAAGGGTCATACTGATTTTGTGCCTTTTCCTTAAATACTTTAATACTTTAATACTTAAACGCCTATCGGCTATACACTTTAGTTATAAATATTTATAAGGTATAATATTGCAAGTGGGGGTAATAATAGATAATTTGTAATATATGCTAATGATAATATAATCAATTGTGCAAGTTAGTTAATTAATATTAAGCTTTTAATTTTATAGTTAAAGGTTTGCATGGAGTCCTCCAGGAGGTAGGTACCTACATTGTAATTAAATTATATAAAAGTAGATTGTGCAAGTATTTGGATTAAAGATTTGAATTGATGACTAACAGAATACTGAAAATGACTCAAAAGGTTCAGTGATATCAAAATTTTATTACAGTTAGGTTCTTTCAATTGTTGGTAAATTTGGACATTTTCTTCCTTAATTTTCTCCTACAATTTTTCAATTTCAGATTAATTTTATCGTTGATTGAGATATTTACTGGAAGATGCCCAGCCTTACCGCCAGAATCGTGCCTAAAAATGATGCTGGCGGCTAGGGGTTTAGAATCGGTCCATCTGTCCCCCAGCATCATTATTAAATGCAGTTTAGTCGGGTTCAGAAATTACAGAGAGCTGTAATATTACGACAACAAGATGAAGCAATGTTGCCACGTAGTATAGTTCATTTCAGCCGTTTTCTCGATCTCTTTTCAATTCATGACACTAACAGAGATGGAACAAACGAGCGGGAGGCGAGCTTATTGTACGCGGGTAAATATCTTTTGCACCACGGCTTCAGTGTCCAATTGCTGTAAACAAAATATGAAAGAATTTTTTTTTTATTTGTTAAGAAATTTGCTAACCACAGAAAATGTGCTTAACTTTTCTCATTAAATAATTATACATATTTCGATAATGTGTAGTAAAAAGTAGAAAACATTTTGCAAAAAATTAAAGATAAATATCAAAGCACACAGAACCGTAAGGGTTGTGGTGCAAATGTACGGTTTCTTTGGCCATCACGGTTGGCACACGGCAGGTCCGAGCTCATTTGTGCGGTCTGGGCTTTTACGATTTTAGAGGACTAAACGGCTGAAATGAACAGTACCTTGCCGAACACTATAACATGGTGCCAATCAATAATGATGGTGCTACACTTACGTCAGGGGCAGATGGAATGAATGATAAAACCGATTAGACGTTCCGGCCAGAGAAATTTAATTTGCCGACTTTCTCAAATTTACACTCGAAGACGAACTACATACTTAGCTATTGATATAGAGCTTGTGTTATTTCGATTTTAATTTAAGTGTTTATTAAGAGGAACGTCTCCGCTTTATCATCTGTGATTGTAGAACGTCAGCAAAATGCATTAACGTGATTTTTTGTATTAGCAAGGGCACGTATTAAAAGAGAGAAAATGCATTTCGTATTTCCAAAATAGCTCTGCACAGGTAAAAAATATCTGACTTTTGTTTTTAAGATCTGATACGTAGCGATAGACTCCGGGATTTGATGCTTTGAAGAAAGTTAACATGGACGTTAATATGAACAAAATACAAATGTTTACTTTAACATTAAATTCTATGATGGGTAGAAATTTCAAAACAAAATTTAAGAATAATCCTAAAAAATTAAATTGCTTTTCAAATAACTCGATAGATAAAATCGTAATAAGTGCTCCAGATGTTTTGTCTATAAAAAAAGTATAAGTTCACTTTATATTTGTATCTTGATCATTTTTTGCTTTTTATATTATCCGACAAGAAATACACATTTATCGCAGTTACCTGTCGTCAGTTGTCATTTTTGTGTCAGTTTTGAAACATTTGAAGTTTTTTGTCGAGTTATTTGGAAAACGATCTAATTTTTTAGAATTATTCTTGAATTTTGTAACTACTGGGCGATAAATCGAAAATGGTTACAAATAGCCATAGGGGCTGTATGTACATACAAAAATGTTTGTTTTTAGTTTCTACATCATATTATTAAAAAATATACAGTGTTTCATTTGAAAAAACTGAGAAAATCAAATTTAAAAAGTTCTAAATTGAAAAATTAAGTTTAGCCACCCTGTATAATTTCTCAAAAGTAAAAACGATTTAATGACATCCTACAGATGTTTCCTAACTAGTACTTACACTACATCCAAGTGGTTTGGAAATAGTCAGGAATAATATTGAAGTGAAAAGAGTCTAGGAAAAGGCTCCGAAAAATCTTGTTTTACACACAACATTCCATTTAAAAAAATGTTATTAGCCTCTGTATAAATTGTCTTGGCTCATCTTGTATGTTCAGAAATAATTTCCGGTTATAGACTTTGTGTTTTTAAAGCAAATTTCTAGCTGTCATAGAACTCAAGCTATCAAAGTCGGACGCACTATTGCCTCACCCTGTATAATAATTCTTGAATTTTTTGTATTTAATTAAAATTTTGTTTACATTGATTTGGTTTATGTGATTAAATCTTGAAAAACAAACGAACAACTGTCAAACCACACAGGAAAATAAAAATTTTGTTCTAAATTAGTTTTGTATGGATAGGCGTAAGGATCTTTTTTTGTATAATTTTTGAACTTTTTGTAAATTGTTTTTTTATTTAATTAAAACTTTGTTTACTTTGATTTGGTTTATAAAAATATAATATTGCCTGAAAAGCGACTTTAATCATCGGGGCGTGCGACCTGAACCATGAAACGCAGACCGAACGGAATAAATACACCGCAAACATATCTCCAGCGTTGCCAGAAGTTAGCCTTCGTGAGTCGCGAGTCTGCGCAAGGATAGTCGCCCAAAAGCGCCGTTTTTTGAAATTGGCGAAAGAAAGGGGAGGGGGAAGGAGAAAAGCCTGCCGCAGGCGAAAAATTTTTAGGGAGAAAATTGCTATTAAAATGTTTATTACCTATAATAAAAGATATAAAAAAACTAGCACACAAGTAACATAGACAAGTATGTTCATGTTATAAAATCTAAATAACTTTTTATAGATATATACAGGGTGTAAGCGAAATAAGTACATTAATTTTAACCAGTGGTAGAACTCATCAAGACAAAATTTTTTTCTATGTACCATTTTTTAAAATTATTTTTCCCTCCTACAAATTGACGAGCCTCTTATGAAATGCTCCACCAAAAAACAATAATAATACAATTAATTCATAAGGTAATCTTGTTGACTAGGTAACGTTGCTTCCAGTGGCGTGTAAGAAAATTGTGTAAGATTTTAAAATAATTTTAACACAAAAACTAAAGCGTTTTTTAAAAAAGTTATTAGATAAAGTTTTTGGTCTTAAGAAGTTCTATTACCAGTTAAAATTAATGCACTTTAAATCTTGTAGTTGATTTCCCTTACCTAATTCTACTAATATTTCAGAAAGATGGTCAACAGTTCTAATGCTACTATGTACAGCGATATGTAATGCTAGTCTTAAATCAACAGTTTTCGATTCCTTATTTACAATAGATACACCCAAATTTCTTATTTTTGGCTGTATAGTAATGTTCTGATTATTTAAGTTAGACTTGTGTAGAGGTCTCTCAGAGTGTCTAGTTAAATCAGTTTTATGGGCTCGAAGAGACTTCCGGCATACTTTGCAGTAAGCAAAATCTTCATTAGAGTTATCTACAGTAAGCCATCCTGAAATATATGGCTAAGTACCTAACAATTTTTTTAAAAACAATTATTTACCTTTAAATGCAGGCAATGCCTCCCACTTTGGATTGTACATTTTTTTGTATTTAACGTACTTTTCCATTGCGAAACTTAAATATCGGTTTCACTATCGATGAAACTTTGCAAAAATCACTAGCACAATATTACTACAAATGAAGTTAAAGACTGTTTTTGGAACCGTGTAATTCGCGTAAGTAAACTTTACTCTGCGATACGAAATTACGAAATGCGAAGTTTGCAATCGTCAAGTGAACAAGAAGGGCAAGACTTAAGTAATAATAAATAAAAACCCCTTCTTCTCCCTTTCCTACCCTACTATCCTACAACATGTGCAAGGTCGGAAATTTCCAGCAGTTTGGCATATTAATTTATTAATATTACAGCTTTTGCCGCTTTATAGATACCTACCCTTTTATCTTTTATTGCCGAATGTAGTAAACGGCTTTTAGTTCAGATGTTCAGACTACAACTCCCAACAGTCCCAACGATGGACAATACCATCGGTCCATCATCTCGCTCCTACATCTGTTTCTATAAAATAAACTCATTGCTGATTCATTCATTTTGACACGTTTACAGGCGCATCCCTGAAAATTGGAACAAATCCGACCTTCAGCGTTGCTGGTGCAGGCAGAGGCAGGGGCCAGGGGCCTAATAAAAAACAGATGAGATGAGAGTCAGATGGACCGGTGGCGATTTTGCCTCTTTAAATGATTTTTTAAGTCGCCCAAAAATCGCATATCAAATAATAAAATCGCCCAATTTGCGATTATCGCATTTTGCCCAAATTAGTCGCAAAGTAGAGATCGCAAGTCGCCCAATTTGCGATTAATCGCCCAATCTGGCGACCCTGCATATCTCGTCCCGTCCCGTGCAGTTATGGTCCCGTGGTCCTGTGCCCACATTCCACACCATAGACAATTTGGCAATGTCGCACACGTACAAATGCGGAAAGTGAGCCTTCTGGAGCCGGTACCTGATTCATAAAACCGAAAACCAACGTTGGCCGTCTGTGGCGCCACCGTACAGTGCAGACAATGTGGGTGAGGGGACGCAGGGCAAAGAAGGGAAACTCGGTCGACTATTAGCACGGAGTTGGGTATCTTCCAGTAAATACCTCAATCAACGATTTTATCCTGTCTGCCACAAGCGTGGACCCATTGTTTAGCCAGGTCTTCATGTTTTGGGAAGGTATACAACTTTATGTCACTTGTTTCTTTTTTTCTATTTTGGTTATTACAACCAAAAACAGCACAGTTTGGCATAGTGGATAGGTGTGACTACCTTTGCCTGCAAGCCTCTAAAAATAATAATTAATAAACATCCGAATAAATATAACTGCTATCTAATGCTTACCTAATCTTATTATACGAAAATATAGAAAAACAGTATTCCATTCGCAACTCGTTATAACGAGTTAACATAACTTATTATATTGACTTGTAATGTCAATATCTTGAGTTGTGAAGTCATTATAACGAGTTAAAACTCAATATATTGACTTGTCAAAAGAAAAGCGTCGATGATACCAGGGAGCTTTCGTATTTTTCACTTCACTCACTGAACTAATGCGTTGTCTTCGGTTTTTCTCGTACACTTTTAACTTTCTTTTCAATTCCACATACGTTTGGGCTTCGTACAGCTACGTCGTCTTTTCAAAATTATCAGATATTCCGTCTACGACGTATTCCACAACAGATTCTTCTTCAATTTTTACTCTCGCAGCTAATTCTTTCATAATTAAAAGATATTCTTGTGAACTTTGCATTGTGCGTTGGGCCAGCATTTGATGTAAATCTGCGCTGTTCGTTCTTCCTTCAAATTCAGCCTTTAATTTCTTCTTAAGTACGGTCCATGATGTATTGTTTCGTTCTCCTTGGATAAATAACTTGGCTAATCCTTTCATTGACTTCTTTGCAAAAACGAATTGTTGTAAATCAGACCATCCTGTACTGTACAGTTCTCCACAGAAAATAAGAACAAAAACAAAACATAAGAATAAAAATAAAAAGGGATATTTATTTTACTTTGTTGGCTGGCTACTAATGAGAAGGATGTGCTTGCTTTTCTGAGCATAGCTTCTCAAAACTGGGCCCAAGTTTGGAAATTGCCACTCTCTTCTCTTTTTCCACATTTATTTTCCATCTGTACTTGTTCTTTATTATTGCAGCTGCAAAAAAGCTTGTTTCGCACAAGTACGATGTCGCAAATGGTCAATGCTGCAGTGCTTATGGCACAATATTTCTGAGAAACTGAGCGCCAAAATTCAAGCAGTTTGTCTTGATCGTATTGGAGCTTAAGACTGGACTGGAATCACAGGACAATTCTATTAATTGTTCTTTTTCCTCTGTCAAGTGTTGATGGTGAGGTTGACTGGAAAGGGTTTCTAACTAGGGCTGGGACTTTTTTGAATTTTGGTATTCGAATAGTCATTTGAATATTTATTCGAATACTCGAATTATTCGAATAGTCATTCGAATATTCGAATCATTCGAATTATTCGAATATTCGAATTATTCGAATTATTCGAATATTCGAATTATTCGAATTATTCGAATATTCAAATATTCAAATATTCGAATGACTATTCAAATTAATCGAATATTCGAATGACTACAAAATAAATGAATACAAAAGTATTATGTAGTAAAGTCTTTTTTTGACAGGTAACTAAAAAAAAAACAATGAAAAATAATGTAGTAATTACTCATTATGTTTCATTGTGTTTTGTTTAGTTACGTGTCAAAAAAAGTATTTATTTAATTCATCTGCGCGGGATAAATAAAATGCTGCTATTGGCTACCTTCCTTATATTACTTGTTTCGCACGCCTTTGCGAAAACAGAGATTTTTAAACTTTTTCTCTTGAGGATTATTGTTATTATTCTTCTCCCGCATCATTTCTTTTATAGGTATTAAGTGACAACGCAATAAATATAAAACAAAGTTCAAAAGTTTAAATTACTTACAGTTCGACGTGCAATTGTTCATTAATTTATTAGTAATACGTATATATAATTCTATAATTCAAATAGTCATTTGAATGTTCTGATTATTTGAATAGCTATTCGAATAATAATATTCGAATAGTCATTCGAATATTCGAATAGTTATTCGAATAATTCGAATATTCGAATAGTTTTTCGAATATTCGAATAATTGAATTTGCTCGTATTCGAATTTTACGTGTTCGTCAATTCGAATATTCGAATAATTCGAATATTATTCCCAGCCCTATTTCTAACTCAGTCATATTGCTTCAGATTTTCTGTAAAATATTTTTTCAAAATGTTCGCCTAATGATGATAAGTGTAAATATTATTTTTAAAGAGGGATTGAGGATTTTTATCGATTTTTCTCTGTTGCATCGACACAGACAGCTAATCTATGTGGATCACCTCACGACGCCCCTGGGATAATGTCGCGACGCCGCAGGGCGGCGCGATGCACAGTTAGGGAAGCCCTGCCTTAGCGTGAGGCGAGGCATCAGAGCTTATTTCGAGTTCGAGTTTGAGATGTGTTGCTGCCACCACATGAAATTGTGTGATAGAAAAGACGAAATAACCATCTGCTTCTTGTCGATGTTTATTGTGTTATAAGATAACTAGCCCACAAATGGTAGGGATTCCAATGGCATCTTCCATCCTCTCAAAATAACTGACATATATCTACTATTTAAACGAGCTCGCTAACACATACGAAACAAATTGCAAAAGAAAAACAAAAACACTCAACTTGTTTGGGGCCTTGGCTTGGCAATTTGGGGAACAAAATGAGGACACGAACGACTCGTTGATAAATAATGGCGTTTATTTTAAATTCAATTTAATTTACGTGATACGTCAACGGAGGGGGGGCCTTGTTGGAAAAGTGTCGGTTCTTCATTGATGAAGGGCTGCGTCTCCAGGTTGAACGGTGTCTGGCGCCGCCGAAGGAAAAACTCTGCTCTTGAGCGAGGGAATTTTAATCCTTTAGCCGAGGACAAATTTTCGCCAAACAACCACTAATCGGACGGTAGTTGCGCAAGTGTGTCGCCGTATTTCTTGTTGAACGTGGAACTGATCAGGATTTTTTCAGTCTAAGATTCAGAATAATGAATAAGTGCCGACAACCGACCACCATCTCCCAGCATTTCGATCGACGAGTAATCCGCTTCTTGCTTTCTGTCAACTAAGGCTGACAAAACACTTCCTATTGCAGTAATGCTACCATCTAGTTGTAATTGCTTTTCTAGTAATTGTTGGTCCCTTTTTATTACTGTTCTGCTTGTCGCAGTGAGCAGTTCTCTATTAACTTTCGGAGGAATTATTAGTTTAAAATTTCCCGGAGGAGGGTATTTTTCGAGGGGTTGACCACTTAATAAATGTGGTGTACAATCTACAGTAAATGTCTTGAAAATGCGGCAAATGTCCTGTAAATGTGGTAAATGTCGCACAAATGTGGCAAATGTCCTGTAAATGTGGTAAATGTCTCACAAATGTGATAAATGTCTTGTAAATGTAGTAAATGTCTTGTAAATGTGGTAAATGTGGAGTAAATGTAGTAATTTTTTGCGTAAATGCGGCAAATGTCCTCTAAATGTTATAAATGTGGTAAATGTCTCGTAAATGTGATAAGTCTCTCGTAAATGTGGTAAATGTGGAATAAATGTAGTAAGTTTCGCGTAAATGCGGTAAATGTCTGATAAATGCAGCAAATTTGTGGAAAATGTAGTAAATGTCGCGTAAATGCGAGGTACCATTTGATAAATACGACAAATATATTGTAAATATGCAAATGTATGTAGATTGCGCTGAAACTTATATCTAATAATTGTTTTGTAAAATAGCTCTACATGTTAATTTTTCAATATTTATCGGAAAAAAAGGAGTTTCCTTGCATCGTAATTAACAGTTATTTTGTGTCTTGGGTTTTTGATCAATTATTAGCAACCTATAATGTTTAAACAAAAATCATTGAAAACTTAACAACATGTCGGTAATGACGCTTTTAAATTTAAAAAGACGTTTAGTTATACGTTATACCTATACATATACATACACAATATACATACAATGCTTGGGTAAGTAAAAATGATCTTATTATTTATTCCATACTACTGCAAATATTACCTAATAGCGAGTGTTTCAACGAGAACCGCCGGTGCCAAATTGCGTATTTTCAATGAAGTTAAAAATTTGAAATTTTGCAGAAATAAACTTTAATTATTGCGCTACAATGATGGCGTCATTGTTTGGTCCATAATTAATTCCTTGCGCCGTCGGAACGCCATAAAGTGCTTTTTCAGGAATTTTCAATACCTATATTTTTTTATTATTATTATGTTCGTAATACTGCCAAGTATACGTTCCTGTTGTTAAAAATTTGAAATTTGTAGTTGAAGTATCGCTAATTGTGTTTTTAAGAAGTTCGCAGGATTTTGACGAATTTATGACACGACTGCTTTATTGAAGCAGTCAAATTTCATGACAATGACACTTAAACGGTTCGGTTATTTATGACTTAGGTATAGCGGTACCTACTCGAAGATCTTTGTAGTACAGAGACCATCATAAAATCTAATGTGGTTAACCGCAAGTGGACTAGGTAAACGGCTACAAAGCTGTCAGTCAGAAATCCCTTCAGCGCTAAAATTTAAAAATTCATGTAATTCAATAACGGTTTGATATAAAAATATTTCAATTACTCGTTATCAATCTTGGAGGTCGTGATCATGAGCTTGAAGAAAATCAAAGAGATGAAGTGAATATTTCGATAAGAAATCGCATCGAAAGTGAAAACTCACACAGTTTAAAAGAAGAAAAAACGATAATGTCATCTTGTAGTGCATTAATTATAGTTTATTTCTGCCAAATTTCAAATTTTTAACTCCATTGGAAATACGCAATTTGACATCGGTGGTTTTTGTTGAAACACCCTGTATAAAGGCTGTAGCCCCCCTCCCCCCTTTCCACAGTCAAATTTGAAATTAAATTTTTCCTGTCGTTCTTATACCATGCACGTATTGGGAACCACCTCTGCAAATATTTCTTTATTGATACTGGACGGTAAAGCAGGAGCTAAAGGTAATGTCCAGTCGCGCTTGGCTCGTTTACGTTTTCTAATTTGTTTCTATAGGTAGATACAGCTTGAAGAAAATGTTTCGTCGTATCGGGCGGCTTTGCGGGCCGCACGACTAGATTGGGCGACTGTCGTGTTGCTTATATTGAACTCTTGGAGGGAGGCTAGCCGGGAATCTCCTTGTGCAGACTCAAGCAAATAATTTCGGCCTAGCCTCCCTCCAAGAGTTCAAAATAAGCCAACAGGACAATCCGGACAGTCGCTCGTGCAGTCTGCAACGACATTAATTTCTCGACAAGCTGTACATTTCTACTTTAGGGCCAGTCGTATGGGTTTTTCTAATCTTATTTCGATTATAATTATAACCAAGTGTCTGCATTTATTGACAATTGGGAAAACGTAAAGAGCCAAGCACAACTGGACATAATATTTGGCCACGATTGCACCTAAAAGCCGGTTTTTTTAAATTTTCAGTTGAAGTTTACCATCTAATAAATAATTGTAAAAACTGGCAAATTTGGGATATTTTTACGTTATTAGTTTATTACAAGGTAGTTTAATACTTGGGGAGAAATTACTCTATTTAAGACGTATTAGGATTTTCAATGCAAATTAGTAAGTCGGCGCGATTGCATGTAAACTCTAGGAGTTATGTGTTCATCTCATTTTTTCATTAAATAGATTTACCTGACCAAAGCACGACGACATTCAAACTGTAGAGAAAGAATTCATTATTTGATCATATTTTTATGATTGGTACAGGCCCAATGACAATTTATGAATCAGATGGGAAAAAAATTGTTGCTAAATATAAGAAGTTTAAGCGCGCCTTATAAAAATGTATTATTATTTTAGCATTATGAAAAATATAACATTGAACTGATTTACGTCTCTTGTATTTTTTGCGGAACCCCTTCGAAAAATTAATAGGTACATACTAGATAAACAGGGGATAAAAGTCTCGTAAATAAATGCAGTAAATGGCATAAATTCTACATATAAATGCCGTATAAATAAGGTAAATGTCTAGTAAGTACCAATAGGTGCAGTAAATGTTCTATAAATGTGATGAGTGTGGTGTAAATGTGGTAAATGTCCTATAAATGTGATTAAATGTTTTGTAAATGCGGTAAATGTCTGTAAATGTGATAAATGTCTTGTAAATGTGCAAATGTCCTGTAAATGTGCAAATGTCCTGTAAATGTGATAAATGTTTTATAAATGTGGAAATGTCTTGTAAATGTAGTAAATGTAAATGTGGTGTACACCATTATTCGTAGTGGTCAACCCCTCGGTATTTTTGAACGATGGTTTGTAACGTTTCCGCATTCAACGTTTCGCTTCCCAGTTTTTGCGATTTATCGTCTACCTCTCCCCAGTAATTTCAAGATGTTGTGGTGGACTTCAGGTTCCTGCTCCCCCTTTCTTCTTCTACTGCGACAAAACCAAATGCAAATTAATTTTTGAAATCTGACGTAAATGACAGCTGATCATTTGTCATGTAGGGGAATTTGACTCTCACTACTAGTTTCTCTTGTTACCAATTTATATTTAGGGAATTTTTATCTTCATAGATTCTTAGGGAATTTTTGTTTCCTCTCAAAACTTAACTGTCAGCTGTCATTCTTTGTTTTTCTTTGACTTTTTTGGTACTTTTTGGAGTTTTTTTGATCGTTTATCTACTAGGTGGCGATGGATGAAGTACTTTTTTAACGTGATATCTGTACTTACAGTTAAGAGGAACGTTTCCGTCTATCACATGTGTTTTTTTCTTACTGTATGCATGTTGACGTGCCGAGATTAGTTCTCTCATTTTAGATCACTGCATAAAAGGAAATGGAATTAATCAAGTGCAAGTAATAACCCAGTTAATTTAATGGAGTGACGTCGCGGGCATGCGTTGAGTACGCAGCTGGTCCACAGTGATACGCTCCGCCTTAATCCAGGGTTGGCTTGACACCAGGTTGATATTTTACACGTCGTTACTTTATACTGAATAAACGTATTAATACAGGCCTGGTTTTCGCGCGCCAGTATGATGACTGAAGACAATATTCATAATGTTTGACGCGAGATAATTTTCAATATTCTTTAGAGTAATTGCACTACATTATTTCGCGCAGCCGTAAAGTGAGGCAGATGGGTATAACCCATTTTATGAGTGTCGAACAGAGAACGACAATAAGCACCAAATTCGTATTTTCAAATTTGCAAAAGCAATACGCATATTTTGAGTAATATAATTAGCCTTCAGTTTAGAATATTCAATAACGAATGGGGGATGATGAGGTTTACAGCAAACTAAAGTCAAATTGGACTATTTATTTAATGTTAAAGTAAACATTTGTATTTTGTTCATATTAACGTGCATGTTAACTTTCTTCAAAGCATCATCCCCCGGAGTCTCTATCGTGACGTATCAGATCTTAAAAACAAAAGTTAGATGTTTTTTACCTGTACGGAGCGATTTTGGAAATACGAAATGCATCATCTCTCTTTTCAATACGTGCCCCTGCTAATACAAAAACTCACGTCAATGCATTTTGCTGACGTTCTACAATCACAGATGATAAAGCGGAGACGTTCCTCTTAACTGAACGAGCCTCTTCGGGCTCCCCACATTCACGTTGGCCTCCGCCTTCTAATTGGCGGTAGATCGCGCTCGCCCTTCGGAGCTGGCATAATGACTGCTCTGCCGGCCATTGTGATTGAGTAATTGTGCGCAATTGACTTGCGTCTAGCCGGTGACGGGAGCATGTTTCCCGACACGAACGACAGTCAGTCGTATTTGGCAGCTAGATCAAAATATTTAATTAATATTTATTTAATTTTAGGAGCGTCATACACTGCAAAGTGATTTGTTGTAGGTATAAAAATATAAGGTATAGATTTATATATTTTAATTTGATTCGTTTTTATTGATTAACAAAATATTTAAAGCAATTTTTTCAGCTTCCATTGTTGTGGGTTTCTTGATCTGATTTGCTTTCTTTACTTTCTTCCTTGTTGACCATAACCTTCTCTAGGTCATTATTTTTTCATTATGAGCAATCTTCTTATTACACGATGGCAAAACTTTTTCTCTGGTCTGTAGCAGCCAATGTAGGTGGAAGGGCATCAACCACTTTTGATATTGAATATTGAATGAATATTGAAAAAATGTAAATAGTACGTAATAACCACCTACTTTTCCATTGGTTGAAATCTTTAATCGAAACAAAAGTGAGATTTTTGGAAATTAATGGAATTCCATGCACATTTTTGAAATGTTTAAGTAGGTCTTGTCTAAGCAAACTATAATATTTACAAAATGGACATTTTTTGGAAGATCTTCCGGTTTTGATCTTACTTCTATCGGGAATTGCCTGGCTTGTTATTGTTAGTGTTGTATTTTGCACATTATGCGTTTTTAAATCTTGGCGCAAACTTTGTTTGTGGTTAAATGTCTTATTACAAATATCACAACAAGAGGTAGAAGATGGAATAGTCTTTTTATAGCGAAAAGACGCCAAATCCAACAAATTCTTTGCGTGAAATTTATTCACATGTCTTCTTAAATTGACGAGTCTCCTGAAATCACTTTCACATTCGTTGCAATTTTGTGATAATAATAAACCAATTACTAATTTAATAATAATCAAATTCGAAAGACAAACACACTATCAGTCAAGAAGTGTCAAACAAAATGAGTACACGTGCACGCGGATGGCGCACTTGTTCGAATACGCGTGGTTAGTGTGACGTGCGCAGTGGGATAGGTCAGGGTGCTGTATCTAAACAAGGCTCCAGCTACCAGCGTGCAAACACAATTCCAGGTATATTTATTATTATTTAATAATTTAGCTGTTACAATCGGAATTAACAGTGCGGCCCACAAATCGTCCCGGAACTTCCAAAACTTCTAATGTCATCTCCCATTTACGTTTTGAATTAAACGGTAATACAATCGCAATGCAAATACAAATAAAAAAGGGCCTATCTGCCCCATCAAAAGTTTATTTATAAAATCTAATTTAGCCGTTACAATCGGAATTAAAAGTGCGTCCCACGAATCGTCCGGAATTTTCAAAACTTCAGCGAGGCTAACTGGCTATAGTCCAATAGTTAACGCAACAACGAACAATTGGCTTTCAAAATTACAGATAAATTTAATATAGCCTGCTGGTGATCTTACCTTTTAACTAACACTGCCTCTGGTCATAGTGAGTCGCAACAGTAGTCAATTACTACGTGTACGCATTCAAAATCGCATTTGTCAATTTTTATTTAAGTAACTCTCGAATTTATGCTTCAATGCAAATACGCATCGTTTTAACACGGCTTTCAGTTTAGCCAACCCAGCCCACCCTGCTGTCTTAATCTAACTTCAGCCAAACGTTGAAAATGAATGAAGGGGGTGATCCTGTGTCAAGTTGGACAACCCGTTTTAATGCGCATTATTTGCGAATTAAGCGTTTACGCATCCACAACTAAACTCGAAAACCAGCTGCTTAAACCGCCTTGAGTAAATACGTATTGAAATATCAAATACGCATTAAGACACGTTTATGACATGGGATTAAGGCAATTCGCATTTCACAATACGTATTAAGAAAAAGCGTAGACGTAGTAAATGAGTCCACCGTGCGTGGAGCATCATCTTTTAATGCCGACTTGAGATAGTGGAACTTTTGGCAGTTATCTAAATGCTCATTATATCGTGTATCAAACCCCAAACGTGTCGCGAAACGGGGTCCATCTTGTGCTTCAAAATGCTTTACACAAAATCAAGACTCACGGTGTTATCGGCGGGACGGAGAGTATGTACAGCTTGAAGAATATGTTTTGTCGTATCGGGCGCAATTGCGGACCGCACGACTAGATTGGGCGACTGTCCCGATTGTCCTGTTGGCTGATTTTGAACCCTTGGAGGGAGGCTAGCCCGAAATTATTTGCTTGAGTCTGCACAAGGAGATTGCCGGGTAGCCTCCTTCCAAGGGTTCAATATAAGCAACACGACAGTCGCCCAATCTAGTCGTGCGGCCCGCAACGCCGCTCGATACGACAAAACATTTTCTTCAAGCTGTACCTACAATAGAGAAATTGATATTTTATTTATTGTATATTTCTAATTTAAATTTTTTGTAACGCTTATGTTTATTAAAACAATAATTTATAAGCGTAATATTTTATTTCTTTATTGCAAATCTCATACATATCCTGACTTAGACTAGTTCTCATACATCCGCACGCGCTCATGGTCACACATACACACACCTGTCATTAGTGCTATTTTTTTAAAAAAAAGCCGAATTGTTTTTTGTAATGTAGTAGTTTTGTTTCGCAGGTGATGATCCATTATTTTCATCCTGCTGTGTCAAGATACACCCCAAACCAACATCAGACTCATCGCGCTACACTACAAACATTTTGTAAAAATCTAGCCTTACTAAGATTTTTCCTGAAGTCAAAGCGTCCTAGATTTGCTTGAATTTGTTTTCAGCTCGTTTATTTTACGAGATGGACTCTCTCATTTTCTTGTCTTCATCACGACCGTTAGAACGATGGTCTTTGAAGAGAAGTCCACGACAAGACGCCTGAAAAACCAGCCTACAACTTTACAACTTTAACAAATCTTTTAAACTATGTTACGATCTTTGGACGAGGGTTAAGCATTGAGGAAATTTTATCAAGGTTGATACGTAAACTGTTGTGTTGACCAAAAGTGTGAGTTATCGCAAAGAAGATTATTTCCGTTATGAATAAGTTGAGCGGTTGACAGAATGCAATACGACTATGGATTTGACGTTCACCTGTGCATCGGGCAACTAACTGCAACGGACATCACTGAGAACGGATGATTGAGATCCATTCTGCTGAGCTCTATTCTGCAGGTGCTATAATTAGCACCCGCGATCATATTTATAATGGGGCCAACAAGTGGGTGCGAATATGTATCTGGCATCGGGTAGCCAAAGAATTGAGTTTTCTTCCATCGAAACAGAAATGTTGCTTCCCATTTGACTTACCTACCAACAGAACCGCCGCTGCTTTTGAAGGTTCAAATTTCGTCAAACTTTGCATCCGAAGACGCTAGCATTTACGGCGAAGGATGATGGTGTATTTATTTTATTGGTTTGAGGTCTTCTATTTCAATCTTGTGTACAGTTTTGTTGGTTCTTTTCAGTGTCGTTATTTTACGTCATGATAAGGTTTTGAATTCTTCAATTGCTTTCTCCAGTTGGTCAGGTTGAAAGTGATTCAATCCTGATCTTGACTGAATGGCGCTAATAGTATAAAACTCCGCCTTCGACGAACAATTGCTCAGCTTCTTATTGCTGACGAAACACCAATTGATGTTGAAATCCACTAGAAAACCAAATTTTCTACAAGAATCAACTCCCTCAATCAACGCGTATTTCAATGAAGATATGACCAAAACATGGATGATTTTAAGAGTTGCATCCAATCGTAGGGAAAAGTAATATTCTTGGCTACGTGTTGTGATTGTCCCTCTGTTCTGCCGACACCTTCTGGTGATGACTAATGAACTGTTAATTCCACTTGCAAGACTTTTAGAAATTACAAAGTACATGTACAACTGTACAAGTTTGTTAAGGACGACTTGTACTTTTTTCATTGACTGCCATCACATTGTGGCGCCTCGTTTGCTTAAAGTTTCTTTGATTATGTTGCATGAAACTCGATTTTGTAGAGAGATCACTTGGAAACTTTTGTTGATCACTGCGGCTGCAGTTTACTATTCTTACGAGCTTCTATGTGTTGTTTATAAATTTTAAGATTATTCTTGCTATTTGTTCGCGGTACCGGTCTTACCTGAACTTTACATATCCAATTGAATCATTTCCAACGCCAACTGGGTTTCCCGTTTGGGAGGAGTGTGGGTAACGACACTTAATACCCAAGAGCTTGATTTGATTCTATTTACTTATTTATCTACTTTTTTTTATTTTACTTTTTATAAATCCTTTTGTTGTATTCTTTACTATGTGTGGGACTTGTGACCTTTTAAAGGTAAAGCTAAGCCAGTGTCCTAGTGTCGTCATTTTACGTCATGATAAGGTTTTGAATTTGTTAATTACTTTCTCCAGTTGATCAAGTTGAAAATGATTCAATCTCAGCTTCTTATTGCTGACGAAACACCAATTGATGCCGAAATCTACTAGAAGACCAAATTCTCTACAAAAATCAACTCCCTCAATCAACGAGTATCTCAATGAAGATATGACCAAAACATGAATGATTTTAAGAGTTGCATCCAATCGTAGGGGAAAGTAATATTCTTGGCTACGTGTTGTGATTGTCCTTCTGTTCTGCCGACACCTTCTGGTGATGACTAATGAACTGTTAATTCCACTTGCAAGACTTTTAGAAATTACAAAGTACATGTACAACTGTACAAGTTTGTTAAGGACGACTTGTACTTTTTTCATTGACTGCCATCACATTGTGGCGCCTCGTTTGCTTAAAGGTTCTTTGATTATGTTGCATGAAACTCGATTTTGTAGAGAGATCACTTGGAAACTTTTGTTGATCACTGCGGCTGCAGTTTACTATTCTTACGAGCTTCTATGTGTTGTTTATAAATTTTAAGATTATTCTTGCTATTTGTTTGCGGTACCGGTCTTACCTGAACTTTGCATATCCAATTGAATCATTTCCAACGCCAACTGGGTTTCCCGTTTGGGAGGAGTGTGGGTAACGACACTTAATACCCAAGAGCTTGATTTGATTCTATTTACTTATTTATCTACTTTTTTTTATTTTACTTTTTATAAATCCTTTCGATGTATTCTTTACTACGTGTGTGACTTGTGACCTTTTAAAGGTAAAGCTAAGCCAGTGTCCTAGTGTCGTCATTTTACGTCATGATAAGGTTTTGAATTCTTTAATTACTTTCTCCAGTTGATCAAGTTGAAAATGATTCAATCTCAGCTTCTTATTGCTGACGAAACACCAATTGATGCCGAAATCTACTAGAAGACCAAATTCTCTACAAAAATCAACTCCCTCAATCAACGAGTATCTCAATGAAGATATGACCAAAACATGGATGATTTTAAGAGTTGCATTCAATCGTAGGGGAAAGTAATATACCTGGCTACGTGTTGTGATTGTATTTCTGTTCTGCGAACACTTTCTGGTGATGACTTAAAAATTGTTAATTCCACTTGCAAGACTTGTAGATGTTTTAAAATACAAGTACAACTGTACAAGTTGGTTGAGGACGACTTACTTTATTTACTG
Organism: Schizotus pectinicornis; assembly: GCA_951805265.1. Lineage (NCBI taxonomy): Eukaryota > Metazoa > Arthropoda > Insecta > Coleoptera > Pyrochroidae > Schizotus > Schizotus pectinicornis. The sequence goes on along the minus strand of OX638207.1, from coordinate 15,167,734 downwards.
CCATTATTGTGGCGCCGCGTTTGCTTAGAGGTCCTTTCATTATGTTGCATAAAACTCGATTCTGTAGAGATTTCACTTGGAAAACTTTTGTTGATCATTGCGTGTCGAGTTTACTATTCTTACGAGCTTCTATGTGTTGTTTATAAATTTTAAGATTATTCTTGCCATTTGTTTGCGGTCGCGGTCTTACCTGAACTTTACATATCCAATTTTATCATTTCCAACGCCAACTGGGGTTCCCGTTTGGAAGTAGTGTGGGTAACGAGACTTAATACCCAAGAGCTTGATTTGATTCTATTTATTTATCTACTTTTTTTTGTTTTACTTTTTATAGAAGCCTTCGTTGTATTATTTACTACGTGTGGGACTGTAGACGAAAAGCTGTCCGATTGATGGCTTATTACTTTTCCAATTGACTGTTCAATTTTAGGAGTTATCCCAACTCAAATATTACTCTTTCTTTTGCGAGCAATCTGATCCTATCATGCGTGTGCGCCAATCTGTCTGATTAATTTTTGTCATGAACGGTTAAGTAAAGTAGTATTTCTTATACTGTATTTGTCGAGTCTGAATAATCTTGACCGTGTTAGGTACTTGTGCGGTTTAAAGTTGATTGTGCTTTGTGGTTATGTTTGCGTTATGAGTGCATCTTAAATATCACAACGTTTAACAAGTATCAGGTAGGTGGTAGGTGATTTGAAGGAATAGTTATGAATATGCATGAATAAACATACTAGTGCTTAAAGTAATTATCATCGATATTGTTTTAGGACAATGTGTTCGTAATAACTAAGTTAGAATTTTTCAACGTTTCAGCTTGATTTACATAGAAAACATCTGGTTCTTCAAGCTTATCTATTAGGTAATTTTGCAAATCCTGTGGAAAGCACTGTCATGGCGTCCGTATTTTATGGTTTTGTTTTATATTTTATATAAGATTAAACTACTTACCTCTAAGGGAGTTCAATCGTAACAATTATACGACTGGTCCGGTCTCATTGTCCAATATCAGGTTAAAATTTAGGTTTGTTGATTATAATATGTAGTTATAACATTTAAAAAATGCGAACAGCAAAACAGATAGTATAAATCTTAAAAAGGCATTCTTAAAAAGCAGGAACAGTTGACTTGTCAATCTTTTATGTCCGTGAATTTTCTTGTCAAGTTTGTCTTTGTCAAGTTTTATCAGTTGTTTGATAGTTTGAGAAAGCATCCGACCAAACTACGTGAAATGTCGGATTTGAAAAAATAATAAGTACTCTAAATTTTGAGGTAGCAGAACATTATGTCCGTTACAATAAGTGTTTAAATTGCCCCTTCTGTTCCGTGCATAAGTTGCATCGATCGCGCACACTGCGAGAAGCACTCAGCAAGTAGGCTTGACTCAGCTCACCGCAGGTCTCTGTGATCCGGCGTCTCAACTCGATTTCATTATCTGGGGAAAAGAAAAATATACCTTATCCTTAATTGTACCCCCAACAAAGAAATCGAGAGGTATTAGATCCGGAGATCTTGCGGGCCATCTCACAGGACTTGTGGTACGAATAACATTCGGACCACAAAGTTCTTCCAGCCTGTCAGTGCACATGCGGGCATTGTGCGGAGGGGTTCCATCTTGCTGGAATATTATGTTATTCCTTTCTTGGTAGAATTTGCAGATAGCTCTACAACTGGTTGTTAATAAATTCTAAATATCGATCAGTAGTGAGCCGACCTTTGATTGGAAATGGGCCGGGCAATCGGTTCCCCTTAACCCCACCCTACACATTTACAGAAAAGCGATTTTGGTTATGCCTTTCACGGTGGCATGGGGATTTTCGGTTGCCCATTGGTAATGAATATTTCGATTAAACATCCCATTATTACTAAAGGTCGACTCATCTGTGAAAAGAATTCTATTGAGAAACAGTGGATCAAGAATGCACTGCTCCCTAAACCAGTTACAGAACAGCAGAAATAGAAATCTGAGCAAACGGCCCTACCTTATCGTTGACTAGCCTCGTTGTCTTAGTTCTCGAAGATTTAACTAATTTAAGTGAACAAATAAGTTGTAGTAAATGTTCGAATAATAAAAGAGGTAAATTATGTTCCACGGCAAACATGATCAGTTTAAGTTCTATCGTTTTAATTTGCTTGTTTATTTTTGTGTTGGTGTATTTTCTAAAGATGTTGCTATTTTTACTGCACCACGAATATTACTGGCTTTCCTTTTATGAGTCTGCGTGCCGCTGCAAATGTTTCCTTCCGCCTGCAAGTGTTTCCTGACAGAGCGCAGTAAGATTTCCCAAAAACGCAAAACTTGGGCACACTATAATTCAGTTCACTAACTGACGTAAAATTTCTTTGAGATGCCATTCATAACTTCGGCTCGTCATTTTTCCGGGGAATTTCATTAGTGTAATTTAAAAAAAAAACAGAATATTTTTCTATTGCGATTGTAATTAAAGTTTTCACTATAACGTTCGTCAAACCTCCGCTAGATGGGCACATAAATGGCGTAAATGTAAGATCACTAGTTTATCCGCTATGCTTCTAAAGGTACCGCCAGCCAAGTTTCACTTTTGTAAGAGATATCATAAAAATCCATAAGAGGGAAAAGGACAGCTCCTTGGTAGAGGTGCGCGTTTTGGTCCGAGTCCGAGGTCCGACCCGACCCGACCCGAGTTCGGACCGGACTCGTACCAAATCGTCCCGTTTCAAGTTCGGGTCGGACCTGTGGCCGGATCCTGGAAAAAGCGATTGCGACCGAGTCGCTTCTAAGCAACCGAAAACGGTTGCTTTGGATAGATATTAGCCGAGTCGCAATCGGTTAAACAGAGAGTTCCGAGAGGCTATCGCATTTTTTGGTGTGCCGAAGGTGCATCCCTATGAATGGCATTGGTAGATGACGGCTTAGGGGCTGGATTTTCAAATATTTTCAGGTACAAGTGGAAGGGTTATAGCCTCCGGCACCCAAGTTTACCTGTTCTTGGTAGAAATCGTTTCTACAACTCCAAAGGTGCTGCTTTAAAAGCGATTCTTCGGATATTGCATATTTATCGTTATTTGGAGATTAACAAGGGGTTTTTAAATAATCTTTATCTTGTTGTTCATAATATGTACCAATATTATTACTTTTGTAGGTAAAAAATAACAATTTTCATTTCCGAAACCACTTTTAAATGATCTCTAGATTATTTGAATTTCTTCTTCAAAACGTGCTTGCAAATTTTACAAAATCTTAATGTCGACAAACATTTTAATTATTTCCTTGAATAAACGTTATATCTCAGTCAACTTGGACATTTGTAATTACATTCAGAAAAAATATCTGTAAACAAAATTCCTAGATACAATCGTACCATAAAGTATGTTTCTATACCAAAATAATATCCTCCACAAATTTTGTTACATTTATAATAATTTGTTGGATTCATAATATACAGTAGCTTATATTCTAACTCTGTCAGATTGAAACGCAAGTTTGAATCCATACGCATATCTCAATTTTTGTATACATAGTGTCCCGGAATAACTGTTACAAACTTGAGAGGCGGATATAAAATCAAAAAATTAAACGGCTTTTCTTAATAAACATGTTCTCGAAAACGGTTGATAACGGAGGAAGAGTTCTTGAAAATTGTCGTAACTCTTGACTCTTATGATCAATTTTTCCGAATGTTTGCACATGTACTACTGAATTAAGTTATCATGTATCGTTGGTATCCATTTTGATGAAAATCGCACGACACCGAAAAGTAGCCAATAGAAAAATAGAATTCGATGTCGTTTCTATGACAATGCAAAAATTTCCTGGAAATTTTTGCACCTTGCATGAAATTAATAAGTGGAAATTATTTCAGCTAATCAAAATCATTTATTTATTAATAATGACATCATAATGATATAATGGACCAATGTCTCTGTCGTTGCGATTTTCACTTATAATATCCCTAGTGCATTGATTATTTCCGGAAATTTTATTCTCATGCATGTTTCACTTGATCTAATTAATACGTTTTAAAAATGCATTCGAAAAAATAAGACTTGTGGTCCACGAGGTTTACGTTCACGATACTTAGGTTAGGTAGTTTGAAAATTCAGTCTTTTCACCTTAACAAATTGCTGAAAAGTGATTGGTTTCGCATTTTTGAAAAGATCCTCCCCTAAACCCCTTCCCTCCAAAGCGACCGAAAGCGTAAAGATAGCGACTCGATCGCAATCGCTTTTTCCAGGATCCCTACACTGGATCGGACTTCCACTTATCTAAGTCGGACCGGACCTGGGCTGGGCTGAACGGACTCGGACTCTCCAGTCCGAGTCCGGAAAGTCCGAAGTACGGTTGGCAGGTCCGACCTGAGCTGCCGGGCCGGGCTACACGGAAAAAAAAAGTTACAGAAAATGCTGCTAATACAGTATGAATTGCTGCAGTTTGTAGGAGTATAGGCCCCAAGCGCAATTACTACGATAAATTACTACAGGTTTTTAGTCACCCGTTTGCAATAAAAACTGTTGCAAATTGTAGTGAAACATTATCTACAAATTTATAACAAATTTTTATGTTATGCCGTTTAATAAAAACCACTACTTCTGTTTTCTAAATATTACTACAATTTAAATGACACTGTTGCTACAATATGTAGTAAATAATACTACTTTTTCTTGCCAAAGTTACTGCTACTTGTAGCATAATGTTCAATTATTTGCAACACGCAACGCAATTTTTCTTTATTAAATTTTATGAAATAGTTTTAAAGAATTTGTTATAAATTTGCAGCATTTTTTTTTAATAATTAAACTCTCTTTTATAAAATTGTAACAATTTTTGTTCAAAATTGCAGTAGGAAATCGTACAAATTTCATTAAAAAAAACGGTAGATTTAAAATTCTTTATTAAAGTACGTAAAAACACAAAACAGGTAACAGGTAGCAAATACAGATAACTACAATATATATTTTAAAGATATAAACAATTGACTTCTTATACATGTTAATAAACAAGGAGAATAATCATGCAAATCCTCATAAAGAACTAAAATTGGATCTTTACTTTCCCCAACTTGAACTCGAAATGCATGATAGTGTTTATCAAAATGCAAAGTTACATAAGTTTTGCATAAAAAAGAAACATTTTTACAATTAAACACAAATATTTTTTCAATTGAAGCAAAAACTGGTATATCAGAAGCATCTATAACTACAACCATGCCAAGTTTATAAATGGTACCCTTCACATCAGTAAAATGTACTTCACGTATTAAGTTTCGGTCTTTTGTTTTAAAAAATAAATCGTAATCACATTTACTAATCAAAGAAACTTCAGGACAATCAACGACGTTTCTGAGAGGACTTATTAATTGATGACATAATTTTAATTGAGATTTTTCAGCCAAGGTGTGAATGATATTTTTAAAACTACCAGAAATATTTGAAGTGAGTTTAGATTCTCTATGCTTTTGTTCAAAATGCATACACCACAGATGTACTAATGGTCCAGAATTTTCTATGACCACTGGATAATGTAAAAGAAAATGATGCTTCGGTTTCAGGGATTTAAAATAGCGGACGATAAGTGCTAGATATTCTTCAATTACTAGTCTTAATCTATCTTTTTCAGAAAATTGAATTGAAGGGGCACAAATTATGTCTATGATTTCTCTTAAAAGAATCCAGATATTCCAAATTTCCAGATTTTGCGGTATTAAGTCACCTATTATCAACCCCAAATATTTTGTGAAGCACAGCATCTCATTCGCAGACATTTTAATTTTATTTTTTAAATGTTCGAAAGTTATAGGTGGGGGTATGTTAGAATTTTCAAATTTACCGTAATTGAAAGATTTTATTCTAGAATTTAAAGTATCTAATGTAAACATTTTGTATTCCACAATAAGTATTCTTAGAAGAGTTGTTACATCATAGGGACAAATACCCTCAAAAACATCGTGCATTATATCTACAACAAAATTAGAGGTAACGTGAAAGTCTGGAAGCTCATGCCAAACGCATAACTCCTTTACACCTGTTGAGACATCTTGGAGATTTACATCTTTGTCATATGACACCTCTGTTCTAGCCAAATCAATGTTATTGAAAGATGTAGTTTTTAAGTCAGTTTTTCGAATTTTGCAAAATCTGCAACAATGTTTCGCAGAGAAGCTTTCTGTAAGACCCAAAATCGAGTGAACTCCAAGATTATCCCCTAATATTAAACCCAATTTAAAATAAATCCTAATATTTGTGTTATCAATTATCATATCTATTCCATAATGCTGCAAATATTTCAGTTCTTCTATCAATTTGTTAAATACTAATTTGTTTCCAAAATCTTTGCGATCTTGTGTATAAAACAGTGAAAATAAAAATATGTTCCTCAAAAGTGGAAATAAATGTGATGGCAAACAAGGCAGACTAACATAAATAGCTCCTAACTTATTTCTATTCGATTTTGAACCTAAAGCATTACCAACCTGGTAATCATCAAAGTATAAAAAAAGTGGATAAACTATTTTATTATTTGTGGCGTACGATGCTGACTTCCTCTTCCACAAACTTCCTTGTATGAAATTTACATAAGTTTGAGATTTCATAATTTTGCTAACGTGAGCTTGAGTAGCTTGAAATATGTCGGGTTTTTTAAATAGAGCGGTGAACACGTTCCTTAAAGGAATAATTTTAGCTAACGCTTCTTTAGGTTCCAAAAATATTGAATTGTTCTTTGAAACGAAAATATGTCTGTGACCTAGAGAAACATTATTTGATGGAATGTATTCACCACATGATTTAAAGTAACTTAAACGTTTATACTCAGTTTGATAATTGCAAAAAGCATTTTCACAGACTTGAAAGGCTTCATCAATTTCTTTTACATTATCTTCGTGGCCACAGTATTTCAGATAATTATCGACAATTTTCTTTAAAGTTATTATTGCACCTTTACAAAATATTTTCTCAAAATCTTCTATTACTGACTGAACAGCATTACGTGGTATTAACGAATTATTGTACATTTTAGATAAAAAATATTTTATGTCATTATTCAAACTTTCTTGTAAATGAAATAAATCTGTATGACTTATTTCTTCATTTTTATCGTTACTTGTTTGAAGTTCAGAATCTCTTACAGAATCAAAATCATTATTAATTTCAGATGTTTCACGTGTTTGCTTATGAGTATCGAGAGGGTCTTCTGTAGAATTTTTTGAATGAAAAAAATGACTAAATGTGTTTCCGAAAAGACTTCAAGGTGGAAAAAGTTCTAAAGCAACCCTTTGAATCACAATGTACTGACGATGTTACTAAAGTGTGTTCTAATTTGAAGTGATATAAGAAACCTTTTGCTGACGTAAAGTTTTTGTGGCAATAGGAACATTTAACTGGCATAACGAAAGAGAAAAAACTACTAACAAATAGAACTTTTATAATTGAACAAATGGTTGTAAAAAATTTTATAGATACTGCACCACAGTGATAGAACAAATAATTAACTGAACAAAACATTTAAACATATTTAGACATTTTGCCGCTCGATGTCTGAAATCAAAGTGGACACAGCCACGTACTTTCTATCAAATTCGGTTTTAATTTCAAATATGTAATTTTGAATAAACATCCACACGCTATCAACCTCTTTGGGATATTCTGCATTTAAGGCGTGAAAGAGTTTGAAACAAACATCGGCAGCCTTTAAAGGTGTTTCAACATTATATTTCACGTTCTCGCAAACGACGAAAGTTGATTTTATATTGTTCAACTCACCAACTACCACGGGCAATGGTTGGCAGGTTAGATGAAAGGAAGCATATTTCTCACGCCTCCTTTCGAGGGCTGCGTCCAAATCATTGATGTCCTGTTAATATTATGAAGTATTAGAAAATGATAAAACACATTATTTCAGTCGTACCTACCTTTATATGTAAAATAAATGCTTCTTTTTGTTCAATCCGCGATGGTTTATAACCTCCTCGTTTGGTTTTAATATTGTTGGAAGTGAATAACAGAGGGAGGTTCAAGAGGACAAAAAGTTCATCTAAAAGCATGCAATTAACAAATATACTTACAATTCTATGGATAATTGTTATTACTATCATATGAACTATTTGCGTCTAGGGCCTTAAATTCAGACAAAACTCTATTTACATATCCATCATTTCGATTTTCGAGAATCCTTAGAATCTTTGGAGCCAGTTGCGCCCACTTTGAAAACCAAAGGTTTGATTTGGTAGTATTTAAGTTTTCGAAGTCAATTTCTAGCAACGTGTGGCCTTGGGGATGAGAGAGTCCGGGATACGCTTGGACATATGCCAGAATGGATGGAGGAAAATTATTGACTCTTATATGCGTGGTTCGCCTCCACTTTTCTACCACTGCAACAAAGGGAGCAGCATTGTTTCTCAACCATTGCACATCCTCATTTTCGTCAATTCTCTCTTCTGTATCTAAAACAGTAACACTTATAGTTATATACACATCATAACTTACAAAAAGTAATAACCGTTAACAGTGTTCGTCTTTGTACTTTTGGTAATTAGACCTAAAGCCTTCAAATTTTTTCTCATATATATGTAGGTGGAGTAGAGCTTTCCTCTTGCTGCTCTTGGTGTTCCTTCAGGATTTCTTACATATGGAACAAACTACAGCTCCGGAGCTTCATGAAGGAATACTTGGTTTATTTCATCAGCCAATTCGGTGGAATCGTGAACAAGAAATTCTGAGAAAACATACATGTATATTTATTTTCATTATCTGTAAAAACACAAGACTTACTTTTTGTTTGGGTTGTCCTTTAATTCCTCCTTTACAATTAATTCGCATAGTTTTGATCGCATAAACTGTTTTCCATTACTGTAACTGGCGGAAATTACCTTTCCATCAATTGTGCTATCAATTAGTTTTCGAACTGACTAAAAATACCTTTCAATTTTTGCAGAACAGTTATTATGACAACTTACATTATTATGCGTTGATAACTCGTATGGTAGTCCAGTTGATGCTCTTTGCGGGTACGCAAATTTCCTGTTAGCTAAAAATAACATAAATTATTGTTTAGTATTTTTTTACTGTTATAGTTTGTAGGTATCTACATTATTTCTATGCGAATTACGTAGTCGAATTGCAGTGTTCTTTAAATCTAATAAACAGATGGAATTAGTTACCTACCTGGTAAATCGTCTTCTAAGGAAGATATATCGGAAAGGGCGAAGGACGAACTAGCTACAGACTCATCATCAGCTGACGGATCATCGTTTTCAGTGATAAATAAGACATTGTCTTGAAGAGCCTGAATAAAAGACAAATATAACAATCAATAATTAGTAAGTGCTACACTATCTGAAAATTATACTTTTTCCGTTAAATACCGATTATATTTTTCTAAAAATTGTTTTCGAGTTCCAATCTTTGGAATTAATTCCTTAATTTCTTCCGGGGTTAAGGTAGGAAATTGCTCCAAACTAATTTCGTTTTCTGAAAGAAACGAATAAAACTGTTTACTAAAGAGATCATACAATGAAAATGGTATCTAATATGAAAAAAAAAAGTTTAACGATTGTAAACGCAACTACTGCAATTTTGCGTAGTTAAAAAATTTTTTGTCGCGCCAGCTCCGAACGCTGTAGCCCGAAAACAAAGATCGTTTTATGACGTTCTCTAGAGTAAGACAAAGGTCGAAAGAGACATCCATTGCACGCATGGAGATTTTTCGCGCCTAAACGATAAATACTAATAAATTGCTAATAAATAGGCACAGACATAGGCATGTATGTATGCACGTCCAACTGCTGACTACTGCTCCGTAATAATTATTTTTCCTGCATGTACTGTGCCAAAAATGATAAGCGAATTGCAGTTCTATCATTCCGAATTCCGAGTTTTGCGCAATCAAATAGACAAGATTTAAGACTTATGTATTATGTAGCTGGTTATTCCGATTGATTGGCATCATAATTAGGGTAATTCTGCAAAATTAAAAAAATGGTTGGTAACTTACCCTGAAAAATCGGAATCAGTTGGGGCAAATCCCAATTGGTGAAAATTTCTTCCATTTGCACTTACACAAGACGTTACTGCAGGCAGTCGCACCACGAAAGAAATGGACCATTTGCCAATTTTGCCATATCCTCTGTTTCATGGTCATCGGTCGCGTCGCGTTGGCACCTTACCCCACTACCCACCACCACGAAGTGCAAATTGGCGCCTTATGTTACTACAATTAGTATCAATATTTTGAAGAATTTTAAGAAATTGTATTACAATATTGCACTTACTATAATTTTACAGTATTTGCTAACATTTCAGATCACGATTTGTGTAAAACCACTTTAGTTTTTAAGTTCATCAAAACCGACTAAAAAAAATATTACATTTTCATTTAAGATTATACAAATGTTAAAAGATAAGCTGCTACAAATCTGAGTAGCATTATACACTTGACTTCAAGACAATGTGCGACAAAATATTGAAAATTTGAAATTAATTTATTAATTATTGATATAATAACGTTGCTACAAAAATTCTTTATATTTTACAAAAGCATTTCTTTCCGTGTATGGCTATGGCTAAACCAGATATTGTAAATTGCAATAATAAATGTCGTTAAATTAAAAAAATAAACAATGTTACTAAGAATATCTGTAATTAATTATCGATGATATAATGACGTATTCGATAAAAATTAATATATAAAATATAACAACAGACTATTTTATAAATTTTAAGTATATCATATGTACTTGTTAAAAAATCTTGAACATAAATAATTGTGAAAACGATTAATAATAATTAAAATATAAGACTATATTTACGGGGTATGTGCAAAACTATATTATAACTTTATTTGTGGTTAATATCGACATTTGACAAGTAATTTATTTGAAGTAATTATAGTTTAAGAACAAGATTTTTTAAACTGTGGATGGTTTTAATTGACTGCGTCGTTTTTGAAGTGTGTGCCCTGAAATTGAAAAAGATCTCTCACTTGATGTAGGTATGTAGGTGTGGCTGGAATAGACAAAACATCCTTGGCGAATTCGAATAATTTTGGAAAGTCCTGTTTATTTTTGGCCCAAAATTCTAAAATATTTAAATCGGATTTAAAATTTCTTAATTCCAGATAAGTCTCAAATTCATCTTGTTTTGGTAATATGTTTGTATGGGGATCGTCGAATAAAGAATTTAATGAATATTTCTTGGGTGATGGTAAGTCTGCTTCGAAGGGAGTTGGATGATGCTGTGTGGAAGTGCCTGGTTGCGGATCAGATGCAGTTACTTGAGACAATGTTAGCTGACTGTAATTTTGTAATTTACTTTTGATATTTTCATAGACTGATCTTCGATCCTCTGCGTTTGGATATATATTTTTAAACTGTTTCATCCTAGGATCTAAGAATGTAGCAAATTGATGAACTTCGCCATACACAAATTTTTGTTGCATTCCTTCTAATAATTTTTCTTTTGCTTCAGTTAATACATAAGAATCAGCATCGACTGCTTCTAATTCGTTTTCAATTTTGATCTTCCACGGAAGCACCAACTGTAATGTTGGAAGATTTTCGGAACAAAGCTCCTTTGTCGCCATTTCCAGTGGCTTTAATAAGGTTATTAATTCAAGAAGGGTGTCCTTGTCAATTCCATTCAAGCGATGCTCTTCATTTTTTTCAATTAAAAGTTTACCTGCTGCCTCGAAGGAATTAAATACTGATTCCAGCATATACAGGACAGAGTTCCATCTTGTGGGTACACTTTGTTTCAATGTAATAGGCAGTTTTGAGTTTAATCCCGTTCTTTTAAAATAACCAACCACTTCTTTACACTTTTGTACGCACAATGTATATTCATGATGTTCATCCAAATTCTTCATGAAGTATTCAAAAGCTAAATTTAAGTTATGAGCTGCACAAGATATTCTTTTGAACGACTTTAGTCCGGACACTAAATTGCTCCCATTATCCGTAACAAATGTAAAATGTTTGGAGTCAATAAATGATGTTAATTCCCGGTTACTTAAATTGAAGAAATCCTTGATTATCCCAAATAGCATGTTACGTATATTATCTCCGGTTTTCTTTTCGTCGTGATGTTCCAAACTTAATAAATAATGTTTAAGAACGCAGTCTTCATTAATAAAATGGCACGTTAATGTCACATAAGATAGCCCTCTAGTATCATCAGTCCAAAAATCCGTTGTAAATGCCAGATGCTTTTTCAATAACGGTTTCAAGTCCGATGAAATTCGTTCTTTTAATGTATTAAACTCTTGGTCCAAATACGAATCAGTTAAAACTTTTCTTGAACACAAGACATCAGTGATGTTAACTTGACCGTATTTAGCACCGACATTAATAAGTTCTTGTCCAAACTCCTATAACAAGATATACAATATTGAAAATTTGAAATATCCAATAGCATTCATAAAAACTGTTCCAAAATAACAATTCCTAATTTTCAAAAGTAGGTAATAGGAAACAAATAATTAACCATTTTTTACTAATAAAGTAGTTTTTGAAACTGCTTCCGTATTGGAATAAGCACCCTAAAGAACTGTCTTAATTTCAAAAAATAATTAATGTGAAGCACATTACTCCTTCTTACCTGAATTTAATTTATTGATTCTTAATACGTGGTGAAAGAAAAATTTTCTTTCGTTTTTACATCAATTACACTTTTTCGGTTGCCATGGAACAGTAGGTCTATTATCCAAAAAAAAGTTTAATTGCTCGCTTCATATTAATTGGTAAAAATGACTTCAGTACTCTCCAGCAACAGATATTAATTTATTACTAAAAATGTCTCATTATTTACCTTTTATCAGTCTTGAAAATGAAGAATAGTTATTCTATAGCAACGTTAAAACAAAATAACTACGAAAAAGTTCTGTTTATTGATTCATTTTAAGAAAGAGCAATAACATTTTAATATCCCGGGTGTTCATTTTGAGAGGAAACGGGCATTTTCTGCTAAACTATACACTTTATGAAAAAAGTTTTTAATGGAAACTATTGTACAAAATACAGTCTTCTCAAATATGCTTTTTAGCATTTTTATTCACTTGTCATTTAATTAGAAATGATATCAACTTTATTATTACAAATAGCAACACATTATTTTTTTAGCAATTTCTGGTAGATAATTTAATTCTGAATCCAACAACGTATTACAGAGGGGTTGTTGTAATAGAAAAATTTTGAGAAAAATGACAATGTGAAATTACAATTTGATAATGTGAAAAGTTCTCACGCTGACACACAGGTAAAAAATTAAATAGAGCGATTATAGAATTATTGTTAAGTGCAAATGATATGGCTCTAAAATAAATGTTCGAACTGCATTCCATTTTATTCCATGCACATAGCACATCTCCTCCAAACAGCGTTAACGGAGTCTTATTATTCAAAATCGAGCAGAAACGTCATTTTCTTGTCACTGTCAATGTCATTTGCATTCAACAATAATTCCATAATTCCTCTATCTTATTTTTTACCTGTGTGTCGGCGTGAGAACTTTTTTTTGTGCTCAATTGTGTCGAAATTTTTCTTATTGTGCTCGTATTTAAACTACAGAAAATTTAAATTTACTTTGCGAGGTAAATAACCACCAGCGCCACGTTTTCTAACATTATTTATCAATTTTTCAATTTATTTTATTATGCTCGTTTTGTGCTCAATTGTACTGACAAAAAACTAAAGTTTATTTACTTGTGTTTCCTACATTAAATTAAACACACAGAAAAAAGTTCGAATGCAGCTGCATAAAACAAGGGTAGCATAATTTTACGTCTTATGGCGTAATGATGAAGGGGAATGAGAAGGTCGTATTTGATAACAAAAATAATTTGTAAACTACGGTTTCATCTGCAGGTGAGAATATCTACAGCATTATTTAATTTTTGTTTTGTCACAAAATTTAATGTTTTCAGACAAATTCAAAGAATTTGATGATCGTCAAGACTACTTCTTTAAAGAAATTGTAGTTTCTATTAAAGAAACAAAGTTGTAGTCATTTCCAGCGTAAAAGACAGTATAAGAAAAATTTGCCTTTCTTTTAAGTTTCTTTATTTTCGACTTTAGAAATCGGTGATTGAAGTAAAAATATGAGTTTTTTAGTTATTAACAAATTAACACAATTGAAATAAACATCGGCACAATTGAGCACAAAACGAGCACATTTGAATAAGCCGAAAATATTGTAAATAACTTACTGGAGGTTGGATGGAGAGTTCTTTATTTGTCGGCATTGGCGTTCCTAATTCGTCGCGGTTATGATTTTACGATCTTTGCTTTGTCATTTGTCATTTGTCATTTGCCTCCGCCGCATTGGTATAAACTATAAACTACTTGGTGATTTGGCGTGGCGGTTCTTTATCCCGCCAAATCAACCAGGTCACCGATTTTACCGATGTTCTTTTACGAATGATAAATATTGGTACTATCTAATCTAATTACATTTAATATTAATTAAAATAGTGTAATACAACATGAATGATGACTGGTTGTTGTTTTTGTTCAATATTATACATTGTTGTCCGTTGATTAATATGAAAGATTACCATAAAAATAGTTTACAATTGCTAATTTGCCAATGTTTCAATACTAGTGTTATAAATTAACAACAAAAAAAAAAGAAAAGAAAATAATAAAATGATGAAATAATATCGACGGAAAAGATTAATTTAATCAACGCAAAGAATTAAAAAAAACACTGATTTGGACTTAAATAAATTTGTCAGGATTTATTCAACCAACTTATTCAACTCAATATATTTACAACTCGCTTTTCGACTTAACTCTTACGAACTAACTTATTACTCACAATAAATTCACACACATCCCCAATTCATCCCTACCAAATATCTCTTTATCCAATAACATTCAAACTTAAACAAACGAACAAAATCATCCACCCAATAGCATACAAGTGACCAGACATGCAAAAAGTCACGTCCGTACTTTCCCACGAGCACACCACCCAGAAGCACACATGTGTTCTGATATTAATATCTTAATCTACCCTGTACCTTACGATTTCTCGTCCATCCCCCGTCTTCCGGCTTACAAAGCCGCCGACGTGCTTTGACCACTCAAAGCCGACGTTTGTCGTTGGTACCGCTTACACAACATTTACAACATTTATCCGATTTTTATAAAATATTTAACACTAGAATAAATTGTAAAATGGCTGACTTTGAAGTTTGAACCCGTATAGTAGCAAAGCTCAGATATTCGGACTTGTCGGGCTCGGACCTGTCAGGAGTGTCGGGCTCGGACCTGTCAGGAGTGTCGGGCTCGGACCTGTCGGACTCGGACCTGTCGGACTCGGACCTGTCGGACTCGGACCTTTTTTTTTTTTTTTTTTTTTTTTTTTTTTTTTTTTTTTCTGTAGAGGGGAAATCCTTTATGGACACCGCGCGTTTGGATCTGATACGCGCGGTAGTGTCGGACTACCTCGACGGCTACCGACTAAAACCCCTCTTTCTTCTTTCTTCCTCTACCCACGCCGGCATCCGCCTTCGCATTACTTCGACGTGGGAGGGAGTTTATCGATTTCGCTTCTTCCTTTTCTTTTTTTTTTTTTTTTTTTTTTTTTACTCGTTCTCTTCATTTCCCTTCGTCTCCATTATGTTTCTTATTACTCTGTATGCTCTCCGCCACGTCTCCTCAGATCCCATTAGGTCGTCCATCATATGCTCCATCTCAAACGTTTTCTTACTTTCCTCGCTATATTCTGTCCTAATCTCCGCCCATCTAGGGCACAAATATAGTGTGTGCTCCGCATCATCCACCTCCCCACAATACCGACACTGGTCTGTCTCCGCAATTTTCCTCTTGTTCAGGTATGTCTTAAAACAACCGTGGCCCGAAAGCGCTTGCACCAAGTAGTAGTCTACCTGTCCGGTGCCTCTACCGATCCATCTCTGAACATCCGGGATTAACCTAAACGTCCATCTTCCATGCACCCCCTTTTCCCACCTTTCCTGCCATCTCTGTACCAGCGTGGCTCTGGCTTCTTTCTTTTCTTTTCCATTATACACTTCCGTTCTCTCCCTGATTAGTAATTCCACAGGTGGAATCTCCGCCAGTACTCCCGCCGCCTCTGCTGATATCGTTCGATAGGCACTACAGACTCTGATAGCCATTAGTCTTTGCACTCTGCTTAATTTTTGTAGCAGTTTCTTATTTCTAGTCACTGGGTGCCAGATCGGCGCCCCATACAACATCTGCGAGTGTACGACGCCCGACAACACTCGCCTCTTCATTGCTCCAGGACCTCCCATGTTTGGCATGAGCCCAGCCAGCGCCAGCGCCGTCCTTTCTGCCTTCTGGACGGTTTTATCGACATGTTCGGCAAAGGTAAGCTTGGCATCAAGCCAAACCCCCAGATATTTTAGGGCTCTCTTCGGCGTAATTACCACTCCTCCGACATCAAAGTTTATCGGGAGAATCTTTCTCTTGGTTGTCAATAGCACAGCTTCTGTTTTTTCAGGTACTAATTGCAACTCCATCGCCTCGATCCAACTTTCCACTCGTTCTAGAGCCATATTCGTCACATCCATCAGGCTGTCCTCACTTCTTGCCACCGCCACCATCGCCACATCATCCGCAAAGCCAACCAATGTAATTCCCTCACCCAGGTCAAGCCGCAGCAGCCCATCGTAAAGTATGTTCCACAGAGTCGGGCCCAGCACCGATCCCTGCGGAACACCTCCACCCACGCTCATAACCCTAGTCTTTCCTTCAGCCCTCAACAACACCTTTCTCCCGGATAAGTACGATGCGATTATACGTACCAGGCTTTTATCGACCCCTCTTTTTGTCAATTCTTTCAAAATTAGCTCCCACGACGCGCTATTGAAAGCATTTTTCACATCTACTGTTATTACCACGCAAAGTCTTCTATGTTTACTCGTAGTATAGTCTGCCGCCTTTCTTGCAATGTTTATTACCTCATTCAATGCGTCCGTCGTTTGCCTACCTTCTCTGAACCCGAACTGCCTTTCTGACAATCCTCCAGTTCGGTTTACCTCTTTATGTAGTCTTCTCACTATCAGTTGTTCAAACAATTTTCCCTCCACGTCCAACAAACAGATCGGTCTGTACGCCGACGGGTCTCGTATTGACTTATCTCCCTTTTTAAGAAGAACAAGATTTGCTCTCTTCCACTGTGCTGGAAAGTTTCCTTTTTCGGCCAAATTGTTGTAGGTTGCCAACGCATATTCCGGTCTCCTCCGCGCCACTTGTTTTACAATTTCTGCTGGTACATTTCCTGGTCCTGGGGCCTTTTTGCTTTTCAGCTTTCTGCACGCTGCAAGCAGCTCGTCTTCCGTGAAGTCCGTAAACTCGCCTGCCTGGCTGCACGTTCTTTCCACCTCCGGTTTTGTTATAAACAAATACTTTGCAACCTCTAGCATTGTATCCATTGTCATCTCGGGTCTTGGCGGGAATCCTTTCATGTTTTTCATCACAATCTGGTACCCATTCCCCCAAACATCTTCCTCCACTTGCTCGCACACCGCTTTCCAGGTTGCTTTCTTAGCTTCTTTGATTTTACCCCGTAGTGCCTTCTTAACTTCTACATACTCTTCCCATGCTTGTTGCGCATCTACTGCCTCTGCCCTTTTTTTTTTCATGTACCTTCTTCTTCTTCGCATACATTCCCCTCTCATTCTTCCAATTTCCTCCGACCACCAATACACGGCTTTTCTGCCGACTACCTTCCTTCTTTTTGGCATGCACTGATCACAGATACGCACCATCGTTTTGGAGAACTTTTCAGCACTCGGATCCACCTCAACTTGGATATTTTCTATGGCACTACATAGTTTCTGGCCGTCTAGCTTTCTGGTTTGCCATCCCTCAATTTCTATCTTTTTTGGATGCTCTGGTCCTTTGCTCTCCTCCACCATAAATTTTATATAATTGTGATCGCTTAACGACTCTTTTTCCATTACTTGCCACCTTGCGATGCTGGCGACACTCTCCCCCTTCACAATTGTGAGATCCAAGATTGACCCATATCCTCCTCTTTGGAAGGTTGGGCTTGTTCCTTTATTTACTATCACAAGCCCTAGCTCCACCAACCAGTCTATTACTTTTTGGCCTCTTCTGTCGGTGCAGTCCATCCCCCAACATGTAGATTTTGCATTAAAGTCACCCGTGATTACTACCTTTCCCCTCCTGACTCTTATCTGCTCCCCCATTTCGTCCAACATCTGCTCGAGATATTCGATGTCACTATTTCCCGAACTGTAGCAACTATATATTGCCCACCCTTTTACAACTATATACACAAATCCCAACCCTTTTCCACACTCTTCCATCGCTAGATCCCGATTCATTACTTTTATCGCCACATCCAGTTTATCGTCGCACACAAAGTCCTTTCTGTTTCTAACTACATTTTTGTTTGGTTCACTCATTACAAGTACTGCTACTCCCTCTTCTTTTGCTGTCGCCACAGCCATGTCCTGGGCCGCGCGACTTCTATTTAAATTAATCTGTAGTACTGTAATCTTCTTACGCATTTCTGTCTCTTTACTTCTATTGCAGCCTTTTTTACAGGTCTGTCCGCCCTCTGTTGTTTTTATTTAACTCCTTTCGGTATATAGGACATCTTCCCGTGTTGGCTCTGTGACCATCCTGCTCACATAACGGACAATGCTGTTTTTCTCTACATTCTATTGCTTGATGCCCATCTTGTCCACAGTTCCGACACATTGCCGATCTATCTTTGCCTTTACATCTTTGTGCCACATGGCCTGTGCCCCAGCATTTATAGCAGCTTTCTATTTCTATCCATTTACGTATTTGACAGTTTACCATTCCAATTCCTATTTTCCCTCTTGTCCTTATTAGTATCCTTTCTGCAGTTTGCTTTGTTATAGCAACTATCGCACTCTGGGTCTCTCCGTAGTCCGCTCTTAGTGATTTTACCCGTACTACAGTGTTCTCCTCTTCTTCTGTTAACTCGGCCTTAAATGCTTCCTCAATCTCCTTTTCTGTCGTGATTGCGTCTATGTTTTTTACATAGAGCATTGCTTGTTCTTTTCTTTCCGGCATGACTTTCACATTTTCTTTACCCAGCTTTCCTACAAGTGTATCTCTTAACCCTCTGGCTTTTTGTTCTTTTCCTTCTAATATTATTATCAGGTCATTATTCCTTGTTTTCCTTACAGTTGTTATGCTTCTTTTTTGTTCTGCATCTCCTACTTGTTCCTTCACTGTTTTCAGAAGTTCTGCATATGTTTTTCCTCCACCTTTTACTATTACCGCTTCCGTTGTGTTTCGTTTACTTGTTTTTCTTCTTCCGGTGTCTTCATTTTGCAATTTCTCTTTAGCTGTTTTTTTCTTCACATAAACCACTATTCTTCTTTCCATCTTTCTACCCGCTATTTCCGCAAGCTTCCTAATTTTTCCATCTTCCATGTTTGATATTTGGTGTATAGCCACTTCTTCTCTTTTAACTTCAAGCATTTCTTTGGCTAGAAGTTTAAGTTTCTTTGCCACTTCAATTTCTGTACTGTCTCTCAGATGGATTCTATATACATACTGTTCCATTTCTTTTATTTCTGTTCCTTGTTTTATTTTACTTTTTTGGTTTAAAACCGTGATCCTCTCATCTTCACCTTCCAGGTTTTTTATATTAGGATATCTGTCTCCATATTGTTTTGCTATGCCATACTCCATTTTATTTTCGTTTGGGAGGAGAAATATCGCTTGATCGCTGTTTGCCCCTAGACTAAGTGGGTTTCCTTCTTCTATTCTGGTGTTTCTATATACATTTTCCGGCCAGTATTCTTGTATAAGATCCTTTATGTCTTCAGGTTCTTCTACCTCGTCTATTCTTTTTTGTATATTTCTGGTTTTTTCCTGTTCTTGCTCTTCGTCCATTGTTTGCGTGCCTTTATTATGCATACCTTTTTCCTCTTCATTACTATATTTTGCATTTTTTCCAGACTGTGTTTCATCTTGATTATTTTCCGTTGTCGTGCTATCTTTTCTTTTTTCTTCCGTTTGACATTCTCTCGTTTCGTATTTTGCTTCTTTACTTTCGGCTTTTCTTCTTTTTGTTTCTTCGTGCTTCCTTAATTTTTCAAGTTCTTGCTCCAACCTTTGGTGTTCCTTCTTGGTTGTCATTTCATCTCTCATTATTCTATTCATTAGTCCCTCAAGGGCAACCGCTACTGTCTTGATCTCTCCATGAACATTTCTGTTGTCCTTGCAGAATATTCCTAGAAAAGTTATTTTCTTTTCCAGCTTTTCCATCGCCGCGCTAGGCTTTAAGATTTTTTCAGGACTTTCTTCCAATTTCCGTTTTCCGGTTGCGTTTCCTTTGTTCCCTGTGTTCTCTTCTCTACCACCTAGATTTCTCTCCTCTTTGCTTGTGTTCGGAGGCTGTTCCCTTATACCTAGCTCTTTTCGGCGCGGAGGTGGGGTTCTTGCTATGCTTGGATTTTTTGCAAAGGGATTTTTCATTTCTTCCTCCTCTTCATTCGTTGTCCATTTATTGCCTGTGTTGTCTTCTTTGTTTCCTATGTCTCTTTTTTGGTTTTGGTGTTTGTTTGTGTTTTCATCTTCCATCTTTTTCCCACGATTCTAGGACGAAGGGGTGGTCGCTCCGACGGTGACGCCTATCCCCCGGAGAAGGCATTTATACTGCAGGGTGCGCCAGGTGCCCTGCAGGTTTTCACGACTTCGCTGTCGGTTTTTTATAGAGGCGTTCTCCTCGCGAGCCGGCCAATTAAGGCAGGCCCCCCGGCCTCAGGTCCCTGTGCAACGTACCCCCGGCACGCTTTCCGGAAGTGGCTGGAGCCCAGGCTTCAGT
The DNA here is from genome assembly GCA_951805265.1 of Schizotus pectinicornis. NCBI lineage: Eukaryota > Metazoa > Arthropoda > Insecta > Coleoptera > Pyrochroidae > Schizotus > Schizotus pectinicornis. The sequence goes on along the minus strand of OX638207.1, from coordinate 15,146,941 downwards.
TACGGTTTATAATCGGGTTGGACCGCGTCCGTCCACCCGATAGCTAGGGTACCCCGGGTTCGCCAATACCCGTACCTCTCGACATGAGAGGCCCCTGGGGGGACTCGGACTCGGACTCGGACTCGGACCTTTTTTTTTTTTTTTTTTTTTTCTGGGGAGGGGAAATCCTCATGGACACCCTGAGCATGGTTCGAGCGCTCAGGGTAGTGCCGGACTTTTACCGGCTAAAAACCCCTCCAGCACCTTCTGTTAATCCATCCCCCCCGGAACCGCGAGAGCATTACTTCAGGGGGGTGGTTGGTGCAGCACGGCCCTGAGTGATCACTCAGAGCCGTTTTTCCTCCTTATGTCTCTTGTTTCTGTCTATCCGTTTCCTCTTCCTCCTTTTTCTTTATTATTTTTCTGATCATTTTTGCAATCACGTCCCAGTCCTTTTGGCTTCGCAGCATACATTCTATCATAGTCTGGCTGTTTATTGTTTCGTCGACGTCTTGTTGCGCCTCTCTTCGTTCTGCCGCCCACCTGGGACATTTGTACAGGGTGTGTTCTGCATTATCTACCTCCCTGCAGTATACGCACTCTTCTGTATCCTGTCTTTTAAATCTCGCCAGATACTCTGCAAAGCATCCGTGTCCACCCAGTGCCTGTGTTATGTAATAATCAACCTGTCCGTGTCGTCTGCTAAGCCAGGCATTTAAATCCGGTATAAGCTGTTTGGTCCATTTTGCTTTATCTCCTGCTTTCCCCCATCTCTCTTGCCATTTCCTTATAGTTTTCTGAGTAATTTCTGTCTTTATTGTTTGCGGATCCTTACTATGCATCCGGCATCTTTCATCCACCATTAGGTCTATTGGCACCACCCCAGCTATTACCTGAAGCGCCTCTGTAGATGTCGTTCTATATGCACTACATATTCTCAGCAGAAGCCTTCTTTGAACAGATTCCATCATTTTCTTATGTTTTTTAAACTTCATTGCTTCACCCCATATTGGCGCCCCATACAGCAACACAGAATGGACCGTTGAAGCAAGTATTCTGCGTTTGCTAGCTCTTGCTCCACCTACGTTTGGCATCAACCTGTCTAATTGTCTTGCAGTTTTTTCTCCTTTTTCCGTTATTTTCTCTATGTGTTTGGTCATCTTCATGTTGTGGTCATATACTATCCCAAGGTATTTGAGGGCCCTTCCGCTCTTTTGTATTATACCTCCTACCTTTATTGTGACTTCCGTAATTACTCTTCTACCTGCTAGTATAACCACCTCCGTTTTATGTGGTGCAATCTTTAGTTTCTTTCTTTGCATTTCTTCTTCCACCGCAGCCACTGCTGCGTTTATTTTGGTCTCTATGATTTCCCTTGTCCGTCCACACGCTATTACCGCCAAGTCGTCGGCATACCCCACTAGTACCACTCCTCTGGGCATCTTTAATCTTAACACACTTTCATAGTACAAATTCCATAGTAGTGGCCCTAGGATTGAGCCCTGGGGGACACCGCAGGTTACTTCCATTTCATGTTCTATTCCTATCTTCATCGTTCTTTCTGATAAGTAGCTACTCACTATTTTAATAAGGTACGGAGAGAATTTTTTTTCCCTCATGTCACTAATAATTTCCATCCATGGAGCACTATTAAACGCATTTTGCACATCCAGCGTTACCATAACACATAGGTCTCTAGCCCGATAATTTCCAGTGTTGGCTTTTTTAGCTATCTGCTTTACTGTTTCCATGGCGTGTATTGTTGAACGTCCAGTCCTAAATCCAAATTGCATCTCAGAAAGTCCTCCCTTATTGTCTATTTCTTCATTTAGCCTCTGGCATATCATCTTTTCTAATAGTTTTCCCGCTGTGTTCAGCATACATAGTGGTCGGTATGCTTGGGGATCGTCTTCTTTCTTCTTTGGTTTTTCAAGCAAGACTAACCTCGATTCTTTCCAAAGTTTGGGAAACTCTTTCCGCATTAACAGCCCATTATAAACTTTAAGGCAGTAGTGCGGGTGTCGGTGTACTATATTTTTTATTAGCTCTGCTGGTATATTATCAAGTCCGGGCGCTTTCCGGGTCTTTAGCTTCTCCGCTGCTGTGATAATTTCTTGTTCTGTAAAAGCTGGTATGTCGTTTTCTTCCTCTAGTCCCCCTAATACGTCCTCCCATTTTACAGTAGGATGCACTGGAAATAGCTTTTCTGCTTCTTTTACCATTTGTTCTTCTGTTATCTCTAGTTTAGGTAGGATTCTGAGCCGCTTACAGGCGATTCGGTATCCATCACCCCATACATTTTCGTCTATGTCTTCACATACCTTTTTCCATGCTTCGTTCTTTGCTATATTTATGGTCTTCCTGAGTATGGTTCTTTGTTTATGGTAGTCTTCAGCCGCTTTTCCTTTTTTTTCCTCCGTTTCTCGTTGTCTTGCTTTTACTCGCGTCATTTTCCTTCTTTTGGCAATACATTCTCTCCTTGCCGCCGCTACTTCTTCTGTCCACCAATATACTCCTTTATTGGCTGTCTTCTTCATCTTTTTTGGCAGTGTTTTGTCACTTATCCTTCTGATCATGTCTATGTAATCTGTTGGCCTTATTTTGTCTTTTGTTATTTCCTGTTCTACGACTCTATCCAGTTCCGTATTAAAGTTTGTCAGTGCTTCCGTTTTTACCTTCCATCCTGTCTGCTTAAATTGCCCCGAACCTTTTATATTTGTATTTCTTCGTTTGTTGTCCCTCCTGTTTTTGTAGTAGATGTACCGGTGGTCACTAAGGTTTTCCATTTCTAGTACTTTCCATTCTTCAATTTGTTGACTGCCGATCGCTGTGCAAAGTGTGACATCTATATACGATGTACTGTACCCTCTTACAAAAGTTGGGGCTTTTGCTGTATTTATGACCTGAAGGTCTTCTGCAGCTGCCCATTCCGCTAGCATTTTTCCTCGTCGATCTTCTACTTTAGATCCCCACAACTTGCATTTTGCATTTAAATCTCCCCCAATTACTATTTTTTTGTTTTTCCAGTCCGTTAGCATATTTCTTTTTATTTCGTTCAGAAGGTTTTCAAGTACGTCCTCGTTTACATTTGGTGAGCAATAACAGCTATAGTAGATGGTATCCTCTAACTCGACGCAGACATATCCATTTCCACTATTAGCTTTAGTGATTTTTAGGCTTTTATGCCCATGATTATATTTCCTTATGGCTGCACTCTTTTCGTTGCTATAGAACCATGGCCCTTTTCTAACTGTTTTGATATTTGGTTCTGCAATTATCACTAAGTCAATTTTCAGCTCCTGGGCCGTCTTATCTAGCAGGTCGTGTGCTGTGCTACTCCTATTCAGATTTGTCTGTATGACGTGTATATATTCTGTCGCAGTCATCGAGTTTGTTGTGTTTCCCCTGTGTGTTTCCCTAGTCTGTCGTGCTTGGACGTTGAAGAGTTTTGTCTCCTCCGTCCACTTCTCGCCTTTCTCTTCTTAGCATTTCACATTTTATTCCTCCCGCTCTGTGCCCTTTTTGTTCGCAGATTGGACAGCTGGGTGGTTGTCTACACTCCACGGCCTTATGCCCTCCTAGTCCACAATTTAGGCAACAGTTGGTTCTATCCGTTCCTGTGCATTCCCATTTTTTATGCCCCGGCTCCCAGCATTTAAAACACATTTCGGGTTTCCTTTGCATTTTTATTCTGCAGTTGCTCCACCCTATCCGAATTCTTCCCATCTCTAATAGCTCTCTGGCCTGAGATTTTGTAGCTAGGACTGTCACATTTTGTGTTCCTTCGGGCCCTGATCTCATTTTCCTTATTTCTATTTCTCCCTCCAATTTTAGTGCTTTTTCCACTGCCGCTTTTACTTCTTCTTCATTGGTCGCTCCATCCAGGTCCGATATTATCACCGAGACTTTGTCTTGAGTCACTCTAACGGTTTCTTCCGGCATTATTTCTTTGATGGCTTGCACCAATTTGTCCATGCCTTCATTTCCTTTCTCCATTTCTATTACAATATCCCCTTTTCTGGTCTTTCGTACCCGGTTTACCTTTGCACCTATTGCTTCTACGTCTACTTTTTCCCTTATTTTGCCCACCATTGTGGCGTACGTTTCTTCAGTTGCCTGGATAATTACAGCCTGGTTTCTTTCTTTTCTTGTCCCAAATTTCTCTTGCTTGCTTGTCCGTTCTCCGGTTATTTTTTCGCTTTTCTTCTTATTTCTAACTACTTCAGTCCATTCCTCTCCATTTCGTTTTGCGGTTTCTTGTTTTCCTTTAGCTTCTTCCTGTCCTCTCCGATATATCCTCACCTCTATGCCCGTATCCTCGAATATAAGGTGCATCAGGTTTCTAGTCGTTTCCCATACTTCTTTATCTTGTCCCGTCCAGTTATTCGGAATTGCTACTCTTTCCTGCCGATGTTCTAGGAGCAGGTGTCTAAGCTTTAGCAAGCTTTTAACCGTTGCTTCTGGCGTCGAGCTTTCTTCATCCTCCTTTTTGTTTATTAAGTAATAAACATATTTTGTCGCAGTTTCTGCTTCTTCTCCGTCAATCGCGACCTTTTCTTCGCTTTTAATGTAAAGAACTTCTCCACAGTGAGCCCCTTTTTCTCTAAGTCGTTGAGCGCATCCGTATCGCTGCTCCACTTGTTTTGCTGCCCCATGTTCACTGGGGAGTCCGGGCGAGACACATAGCGCTACAGCGCTCTCTAATGAACCGAACATGTCTCCGTAGCATTCCGTAAGCGCCTTACATTCTCCCCCGTAGTTTTTAGCTTGGTTCCATTGCGTTGTTTCCTCGCTTTCAACTTTATCCCGGCTATTTTGCAAAGCAGTTATGACTTCGCACTTTTCCTCCAGTTTCCTTATCTTATCTTCCAGCATTTCTACTTTTTTCTTAGCTTCTTCCTCTATTCTGGTCTTCTTTTCTTGTTCCTTCTCTTGTTCCCTCTTAAGCCGCGTGAACGTTACCTGGATCTTTTTTAGGATGTCTTTCATTCCCACATGCATATTCCGGTTACCTTTGACAAAATTAGATGCTTCCACGAGATGTTTCTCTAACTCTCCGAATTCTTCCGTAGCGTTTGTTGTTCCCGAAAAGAAGTTATTTGAGTGCCATCCCTCACTTACTTGCTGACTCCCTCCCAGTCCTCCTCCCCTCCTTTTCCTTTTTGGGGCTTGCTCTGGAGATTTAGCATTTTCGTCGTCTTTTTGCTTGTTTCGATCTGGCGTTCTTAAGTCAGTAAGAACAAACTCTATTTCCGGTAATGAAAGCGCTCTTTTTCGGATTTCCGGTAATGAACACGTCTTTGTTCGGTCTTGGCTCGGTGTTTCCGCAGGTTCATTGTCCTTTTTTCCTGTCTCGGCCTCTTGCCTTTGCACTGGGGACCTTACAATACTGTCCCTTCTCTTAAACGGGTCCTCTTTTTCTTCTCGACTGCATAGCGAATCTTTTCTCCCCCCAGAATCCGTGGAGCAGCTCGCCTTGACGGCGAGGGAGGATTCTCCGGAACTTCCGGTACCTCCCTGGGGTAAATCTATTTTTGGATTTGCCATTTCATCGTTTGTTGGTAGCTTTCAGTCCCACCCGACTTCCGTGTCCCTGCCTAGTTGTTGTCATAATGTTTTTTATTAATGGAGGTTGTCTCCTCCTTGCTCTATTTGGTCCACGGTGGCTATATTACTTCACCACTACCCGCCGGCAAGCCGGTGAGGGCATTCCCCTATCCGCCACGCGGGGGACGCGCTCAGTAGGAGTTTGGCTTCTCCCCTGAGTCGGACTCGGACCTGTCGGACTCGGACCTGTCGGACTCGGACCTGTCGGACTCGGACCTGTCGGACTCGGACCTGTCGGGTTCGGACCTACGGGGCTCGGACTCGGACCCAACGGGTTTGGACTCGGACCTGTCGGGTTCGGACCTACGGGGCTCGGACTCGGACCCAACGGACTCGGACCGAACGGGCTCGGACCGGACCTGCCGCGGGTTGGACTCGGACTTTCAAATCTCGGACCTGGCTGGACCGGAGTCGGACCTGGGTCGGGTTGGGTTCATAAAGTTCGGACCCGGGTCGGACTGGACCGCAAAAATTTACAAAACCCGCACCTCTACTCCTTGGCTTGGCGTTGTCATAGATCCGACAGTTCAAATCACATTGACTTTTGTTTTGAAAGTTTAACTTTTGTAAAGGATAGACATATCCGTCGCATCTCGTGGCGCTACCTTCATAAGCGTGGCGGATAATGTAGTGACCTTACGTAAATGTTGAGTTATTTAAATACCACAAGATGGCAGAGACTAGGTATCAATAATAAGGTCACTAGATTATCCGCTACGCTTCTAAAGATTGCGCCACGAGATGCGACGGATATGTCTGTCCTTTACAAAAGTTAAACTTTCAAAAATAAGTCGAAGTTATTTGAACTGTCAAATCTGTGACAACGTCAAGCCAAGAAGCTGTCCTTTTCTTTCGTTTTTTTTTATGCCATCTCTTACAAAAGTTAAACTTGACTGGCGCTACTTTTAGCGTAGCGGATAATCTAGTGACTTTAGGGCCGGTTTTACGAAAGTCGGATAAGTATTGGAATAACTATTGCGGAATTAGGGCCGGTTTACATAGCCTCGGTCCACAGTTTATACTTGGATTTATCTGATTCGATTTTTGTAAAAGCTCATTTATCCCGAGTTATTCCGGAATAGCGTTATACTTGGCATATTCTCCTTTCGTTAAACCGGCCCTGAATCAATAAAATAAAACAAAATCTGCTTTTTTGAAAATCGAAAATTGAATTTATATTTATTTGTTCCAATTTTATTTTGTACTGAAAATGGGGTACATATTTAAAAAAAAAATAGTACTGACGTACTGAATTGAGTAGATTGGTACTGAACTCAATACAATTGTACCGAAACGGTAACACTGTGTAGGGTAACTGATGGCTGTCACTTTTATTACTCGTTATCGTCCATATTTGTTTTCGTACCGCAGCGCCAACACCTCAGGGGCTAGACCATTAGCCCGTGGCGGGTCGCTATGATCCCGACCAATGAGGATAAAGGGACAGCACGCGAATTTTTAAATGGGCACCACAAATCGAATGCTCGACAATGTCTGAATCTTCTGAAATAGGCCGACCTTGAAAAATAAAATAAAAAAAACATCTATTTTAATTTTATTGATTTTAGTTTACATCATAATAATTAGTTCAACAATTTAACTGCGATTGTGTTTGCTTTTTCATGGATTGGTTTAATAATTTTATTTTGCTTTCTTGATTTTCCTTGTGGCAAACAATTTTCTTTGCGATTGGATCTTTTTATTATGTGGAACAGGTCCAACATTACAATTTACTAATCGTTGTGATGCTGCCATTACTGCCAGTGTAGGTGCTATAGGGGCACAGCTCTTTTCAAATACTTCAAGTTGTTCAACGGAAGTAGTGGAGTGGAGTTGTACAATTCTAAAAACTGCTTCAAGAATTTTTCTTTTTTATTCTCGCAACTCTTTGATTTTACTACAAATTTTTTCTTTATGCGTGACTATCGAGCATCAAATAATTTGTCCCGAACAAACTTCATGATTGCCGATATGGCTTTATCCAGCTTCTTCCCATTTTTTCCGTTCAAGTAAATATATTTGAGCGTCTTATGCATGCGCTCAATATGCATATTTGTGTTGAGGCCAGTGTGCATTCTATGACATTACGCCCATAAAGCGACTTTATCCGCATAACGATTTTGAAAATACTCCAAGAAATTGAAAGTTACAGCATCATTTCTTAACTGGTTTTTAAATTCTTCCAACATCACAGAAAACGCTATTTGATCAGTCTCTTGCAACAAGGTACGAAGCTGCTTATAGATTAATACCTGCAATAGAATAAACAAGGTAATTCTACGCAGCCATTGCACAAATAGCAACCACTATTACCTGCTTCTCTTTCGAGGTAATTTTACAGAGATTATTTTGCCAGGCTCGATCTAGATGCCAGGTGCAGTAGAGCCTAACATATAGATTAGTACATTTTTTGATTACAGTGTGAAAGTGAAATCACTCACCTATGTTGAGGTGGAGGCATTATTTGTATCCAAGCATTGTAGAATGAGTTTGCCAAGTCCGACATAAAGACATTGCAGCTGATTAATCCCACCTTTTCCTTAACGCAGCAGAAAAAAGAGCAAGTACTTCTTGGTCGCTCCTATTAGATATTAAAAAAGCACAAGAGAATCCCTGTCTCAAATTATCCAGAACTAAAATTGTATTCAATTCGAACTCATATTGATTTAATCAAGAAAGTCAAATAATGCTTCAATCATTTTGAACATACATTTTAATCATGATTGCTTATGCTAGTTTTTGGGTGAAAAAAAAATAAAATGAAGAAAATAAGACGTAAAAACGTAACACGAAAGTTTGACCACTTTTAGGATTTTTTTATGCAGTAACTACAGAAGATAATACAAAGCAAATTAGCTAAAGCACTTTTCCCATCTTTTCTCGTTCTTATAGTATTTTTATATTTTCTCCATCTCATTGAGGAGAGCTTATTTGTACGAACGAAATTACCCCAAAATTGACGCGTTTTGAGCATTCCGAACGGCCATCTTAAACAAACTTTTGTTGGGCTAGTTCTTAGTTAATGAATTAGTTCTTAATGTAATTTTATCGAACGTATTCAATTTTTTTTAATATCCCCTTACAACTACAATCTGTCTAACAAAACAAAGACAATAAGTAATTCGTATGACCAAGTTGAAATTGGGATGAAGGAAGACGCCCATTGACGACCTCCTTGGTAGGCAGAGAGACTATTTAAAATCTTGTTGGTAGGTCGCCAGGATAATATCTTTTCAGTCTACGGACTGCGACAATTTTTCTATGGGAGAGTTGTTGGGCGTATTTGTTTGGGTGCACAGTAGTGATGAGTCGTTCCAGCCGGATTTGTTCCGAATGAACGAATCCAGCGCTGGAACGAGTGGAACCGACTCCAGCTCAAATCTCCATTCGGGTCCGGATCCGGATCCGAATGATGCAGATGCGACGTGCAAAATGAACGGGAACGGGATTTGGATCTAGAATACTCAAACGGGATGTGGATTTGGAATATTCGAACGGGATTCGCATTCGGAAAACGGAATAATTGAACGGGATTTGGATTCGGAATTATCGAACGGAATTCGGATTTGGAAATCGGAATAATTGAACGGCATTTGAATTCGGAATTATCACAATCATATTATATTTTATTATGTACTTACCTAATAACAATATCGAGCAGGTTTCAGGTTTGTCGTTCAGTAAAAGCAGTTCAATTAAATTAGTAATTTATTAAAGTTTATTTAGTAAATAATAAATCAATAAAATAAAAAATACCTAAATCTATAATATAAAAATTAAACATTAAAAATCAACATTAACTTCTAACAAAATTTAACTATAGGTTCAACTATAGGTTTAGCTATACGTATCTACTCCTACTAAAACTTAACAAATAAAAGAAAACCGGGAAAACAGAAAAAAAGTTATTTCAAGTTATAATTGAGGAAAATGGTTTGGGCTGCTTTTCCGGAACTAATTCGATTTCGCCTTTCGGTAATGATTTGTCCTGCTTTTGAAAAAATTCGTTCGCTTGGCACAGATGTGGCTGTGTTACATAGACATCTTTGGGCCAAGTTGTACAATGTTGGGTAGACAGTTTTCCTGTCTCTCCACCAAACCAAGGGGTTTTCATTCCTCTTCAATAACGGCTCCTTGATATATCTATCAATTTCCTGTACAGCAGCTGTTTTAGGATTTTGAGTTGTATCTCTCACTTCTTCATCAAAACTGGTCCAGATGCTTCTTTTACAACAATCAGGTTGAGGTTGGTCTTTATTCGTAAAATGAGGCAGAGCACTTTCAGCAGCATCCTGTACTTTATTCTGCAACCACTCAAGATGTTGCTCATATTTCGCTTCAGTAATAAAACCGTATTTTTTGAATCGAGGATCTATTATTGTACTCTGAGCAAGAAGTTCGTTATCTTCGTAGTTGTCAAATCGTTCCGTCAATTTGTTTCGCAATGTTTCCACCATTCTCTGGCAATTTGGTTTCGTTATCAAATTTAGATCGGAAAACTGTTCGCTGTTGATGTGTGATTTCATTATTTTGATGAAAAAAAGCACTTTCGAAATTGTTAACGACTTCTCAGCACTCACTTCATTCGTTATTTCTGAAAAGATCCACAAAATGTCAGTCATTGTCTTAATCTCTTCCCAACCATTTTCGTCCAGTCTATTTAAATTCTTATTTCGGATGGCCAAAGTTGCAATCACAGCCTCCTTTATTTCCACTATTCGTCTCAACATATCATAGGTGGAATTCCACCTTGTCACGACGTCTTGCTTCAACTTTAGTTCCGGTAAATTCATTTGTCTCTGCATTTCTTGAAGCTTTTGTAAAGCAGAAGAACTTCTTTTAAAATGCTCAACTATTGCTTTAACTTTGTCCACAATATCAACTTTGGTAACTTCAATTCCTTTTTGCACCACCAAGTTAATTGAATGAGCGAAACAAGAAATGTCGTTCCACTTTTTCACCGCTCCGACTATGTTTGCTGCATTGTCCGTCACGACAGCTGTAATCATTTTCGATATGTTCCATTTATTTGTGAAATTTTTCAACATCCCAGCTAAATTGTCCGACGTGTGGGACTGGTCGAATTTGAAACACCCCAACAAAGCAGAAGTCAGTTCGTCCTCGATTATATAATGTGCAGTCACTGCTACAAAACTTTCATTGTTTATAGACGTCCATCCGTCTGTCGTGAGACAAACTGCAGTGGCTTTTTCTACTTCTTGCCTCATCTGTTCCATCACTTCATTGTACAATTTAGGGACAAGACTCATCGACACTGTTTTACGGGATGGAAGCTTATACCCAGGGCATAACATGGTGATCAGTTTTTGGAATTCCTTATCTTCCACCAAGCTGAAGGGGTGATATTCCTTGACTATCATTTTGATCAGTTGTTTGTCTAGTTGTTGGGATTTGGACAAGCTGAGTGGTCTTGCCATGTACTGCATAATTGTTGTAGTATGTGTCCTTGTTCTCTTCTGTGTATCTGCTGAAGAAGTGGAAGGAACGGGTCGAACGGGAATCCTTTGTTGCGGCGTACTTGTTTGTGATGTAGATGGTGCAGCAGCGGCAGCAGAAGAGGTTGATGGCTGATTTTCTGGGCCTGGTTCTTCTATTTTTGGGTCATCTTGATCTCTCGATATTACTCGCTGTGAAGTTACTTGAGACCTGAAACCAGTGAGTACTGGAACAGTTGGATGTCTTCTTTTAAGATGTCTCGATAAATTCCCCGTAGAAAAAATTGTCGGGAAAAAAAAACCAACTTGAGAGAAAAAATTGCAAAAATCTTTTTTTGCTGACATTATTATTTTTTTGTTAGGGGTGCGCGATTGCGTTTTGCCGATGAGAGATGAGATGGTTACATCCTTGCTAAAAACATTTATAATAACGTCTTGTTCTTCTTTAAGAAGATTATCTATAATGCACAAGAAATTTGCACTACATTCTCTGCAAGTAGCCTTTAAAGCTGCATAATATTTGATGCCGTTGAGATGAATTTTATTTCGTTTAAAAGTAATCCTACAAGGTAACGTCAAACGCTTCAATTGTGGGTCAAATTTTTTATACAAAATGCGAGTCCAATGTCTCTGTTAAAAAACTATGTATTTTTGAATATTCCTTTCCCTCGAGGCATCTTTATTATTAATTCTCTTCTTATAGTTTTCTGCATGCGGTAATAAACTCTTAAACTCATTATAGGAAATTGTAAGAAAGAAAATTTTTGGATTTAAATTAAAGTTCTCATAACCGGGACCTAATTTGTCTTTCAATTCAGAGCAATTAAACCCTTCTTCGTCAGAGGTCTCAACTTTCAAATTTTCCTCTGCACCACTATCGGAAAAAGTAGATGGGCAACTACTTGCAATACTCAAAGTCTCCTGTATGCCGTTATAGTTTTTCTTCACAGTGGTCCACAATGAGCATGCTGAGGCGAGATTTCCAATCTTTTCCGATTAAGTCGTCCATATTTCATCAGTTCTGGAGACTACTTTACCGTCTCTTACAATATTCTCCTTATGCAATAGAAGAACTTCTTTAATTTTATCCTATTTAAAGTAATTTTTCGGCCTACCCGGACCTGTCATTCTGGAAGAAATTAGCTATTACATTACAAATGGGGATGTCAGCGATCAAGGACGATTGTATTAAAGTGCGTGTCATCACTCATGAGAGTTGGCAGTGATGAGCACACAACGAAGTCTTACGAGAGCGATAGCGGTTATTTACTTGTTCGTTCCTATTCGACTAGTGTGGATCTGCCCGGTGTCTCCACCAATCACAAATACGCGTTTGCTCTGTTATCCTGAATAATGCTGCAATTTCCGGAAATTATCAATGCACTATAAGTCAAAATTTAAAACAATTCAAATTTGACTTTTTCCATTTTTCTTTCCTTATAACGTGCAAAATTGCCATAACAAAAGCTTCTAAGTACTCAATTTTGCACATAATGTCATAAAAAAAGCTACGTAGCAGACCTGTGAAGAAAACAATAATTTTCAATTCAATTACTTTATTTATTTAAAAAAAGTAAGGAACATAGTAAGGCGTGCTTTTGATGGCGCGACTAACATGAGTGGTTAATATAATGTTGTGAAAGCTGATTACACATGAGTTAGCTTGCGTTTTTTTCTTTCAGAGATCTTTTTGTTCTTTTCTGACTTTAAGTCTCGAATTATTCTGGTACAATACCAAGGTATGCCTATTCTACATATACTTTTAATAATTGAGTCTCTTATGAAACTGAAATGTTGTTGGCAAGACAGGAATGAAAAATTTATTGTCTCACGTAAAAGTTCTGCAAATTGTTCAGATATTTTCATGCTTTTCCAAAATGTAGGAAATCTATTTTCTAAAAACGTTATACCATGACAAACAGCCACTACCAAACTTTCTGAAGGGTAAAATAACTTGTTTGAATTGCAAAACTCTCTCGTCGAAATAAATTGATTATAAGGGTCTGCATTATCTGAAGTAAGTCCTATCTTGCATTCCTCTCAACAAAATTTAGTGAATATTCTCTTCATTATAAAACCACTAACATATGCAACAATCATCACCAACATAAAACATCTAAGAAGTAAAACCAAATACCGGAACATCATATAGAAAAAAAAGATGCATTGTAATTGTAAGATCGTAATGGCTAATATCGTAAATAGGCTGACGGTTACCTTCCAGGTAATGTTGGCTCGATCTTACAGAACCCATGACTAATTCTAAGCTGGCGATATTTCCCAAAGCACAGCACCTCCATCTTGCACCTTTGTGCGACCAAATTAGTTAAGGTAGTTTTTTTTTAATTACAGCGATTGCCGGTCATTCCCTGAAATGACGCATTACGCCCAATGACTATGACATATATACGCCGATACAAGCTCCAAATACACCAGCTGAGCAGCGTTACAACTATGCTCACATAAGAACAAGGAACGTGGTGGAAAGAGCATTTTGAGTGTGGAAAGGAAGGTTTCGATGTTTTGGCAAGTCGCTAAATTGTACTTTACAAAAAGTTATAAGAATAATAGCAGCTACTGCTATTTTGCATAATATTGCCATATTTGAAAAGGAGCAACTGCCAGTGGATCCGAATTTTGTGCACAGATTGGTTCCAAATGAAGCTGCACCACTACAACAGCGAAGAATCAATATTATTCGTGCAGCATTCATTGAACGCCATTTTAGGAATCTAATAAACAATAATTAATTTTGGGAAAAGTGTTTTTTTTATTTAATAATAATTTGTATATTTAATTATTAGAATTCCTCTCTCTTTCCAACTGCAGCCTCGCCATTTCCGTTTTATAACGCTGCTCTTCTACACGAAGCATGTTTGCCTCCACCTGAAGCCTATGTTCCTCGAGAAGAAGAGCATGAATTGCCCGATCTTGTATTCTAAGCTCCTCCGGCCTCGATAATCGGGCCTCCAATTCCTTTTCCACGGCAGTGTTTTTGGAGGTGTAAACCACTTTTCTGTTTTGGTTGGCACCTTAAATTAATATACACATAAATAACTAAAAATTCAATTTGTGAAAGAAAATACCTGGTGTTTTCACTCTTGCAGCCGTTGTCGTTGGTTTCGTTGAGGGTGGTGTCGGTGTTGTTGGGGATGATGTTGGTGCCGTTGGAGATGGTGTCGGTGGCATTAAGTTTGTGTCAGCGCAGTTGAGGGTGTTGCCGCGACCGTTTCAATTGTAGCTGTGTAACAATATATTAAACGTCAATAATAGATATTTTATTATTGCTATAATAAATAATAATCTTTTGATTACGGTTGCGTAAACATTTATAATAAATAATATATTCTGCGGAACGGTTGGAACATCTTTAAAGAAATTACCTTGCTCCATTTTCCGGGGTTGTGGCACGTTCTGATCATCTAGCTAGAGCAGAGTTTCTTAACCTTTTTGTAGTCACGGACCACTTCCAAAGTTTCAAAAATCTGATGGATACCTTCCAAATTTAATTGTAGGGAAAGAAAACAAAGCATTTTGGAAAAAAACAACAAACTTTTATTAACTACTACAGTAGTGTTAATGAGATGGTTGCTGCTGCTTCTGCTCAATAAGCAAGTTAAATTGAGGAGTTGTTTTGGAAAACGCAAGCCGCATATCATGCTTCACATCTAATCTGTTGCCATTTTTGGTTTTGATCGAGACTAATGTAGAGAACCCTGACTCGCAAAGGTAGGTAGTTGCAAATGCAATCAATATCGTCATTGCTCGATTCACCAGGAGAGGGTAAGCCTCTCCTAGACTACATCAAAAATCGCAAATGTCCTATGCGTTAAATTCCGCTTGCAATATTGCTTTGGATCTCAAGTCAATTAAATCATCTTTAGTAAGATCTTCGTCTCTGATATCATTAATATCAATTATAAACGGACTTCGCACCCATGTCTCCTGATTAAGGTCTTCTGGGCAAAAGTACTCTTCAAAAAAGTTCTGAAGTGTTTTGAGATGTTGTGACATCTCCTTTTGTATTTCTTTTGACAAAGTCTTTGCAGTTTGGTCTTCACTGTGCGTCAGCCAATGAAAAATTTGCAGTAATGCCCGCGTCCACTCTCCTTTTCTAAAGTGGCAGCTTACTTAGGCTTTTAATCGTTCACTTGCATTCACAATGGTGACTGAAAGACCCTGAAGAGACATTCAACCAAAGCCTTGGCGGCTTTCAAGCGATCTGCTAAATCACTTCCAAACAACCATGAATCCACCACAGGGTCTATCAAGGTGGTGGATAAGCTTTGATTGAGCGATAATTTTAGCATTATCCTTCTGGTAGTGGACTGATCGTTGTGAACCGCAGCCACCAAACGAGCGGCGTCGCTGATTTGGGTAATCAGCAATCGCGGCAAACTCTTCCCCATTTCTTAAGAGAGAGTCTAAGCCTTGTCCCAAAGCCGACAAGGCGGCCCTCATTGTTCACTTATGGAGGCCTTGATTTCGAGGTTTAGTTTTGGAGTTTGCATCCTGGGACAATTTTCCACACAGGGATATTTGGTAACTAGCTGACTATAAATTTCCTCTTTCATTCCTTTGGATAGAATCTCGCTTCATATGGCGGCCACACTCTCACGAATATTGCGATCCAGAGATATTTCCGTGTTGGCGTTCTTGCTTAAGAGACGCAAGGTTTCCGAGTCCAGGAGTGAGTCTGTAACTATTTAGGGAAAGCGATAGCGATAGAGATAGAGACAATTTGTCGATTTCGTACCATGTAAGCACCTTCGTGTCTGAACGGCAGTACAACGAAGGTAACCGATCGCTTAGAGAAAGCGACGGGATAAATGCTATCTCTTAGCAGACATCTTTTTTTATATCATCGGAGAAACATAGCGCTATCTCTGTCAAAATTTATTTTCTAGGGTACCCGAACAAGTCGTAGCAACACTTCACCATAGATGGCGTTTATTGGGGTGATATTCTAAGGTCACTAGATTATCCGCTACGCTTTAAAGGTAGCGCCAGCCAAGTTTCACTTTTGTAAGAGATAGCATAAAAAAGCCATAAGAGGGAAAAGGACAGCTCCTTGGCTTGACGTTGTCAGAAACTTAGGTTAGATTTTTATTATGTGAGGTTATAATCTTAAGTTTGACATTCTGACAGATTATCGTTCAAAAAGTTTAATTTTGTTCAAATAAGAAGGTTTTCGTTTAACTTGATAATATGAATACTAGAAGTGGAAGGAAATAAAACGTGGACAGTAAAAATGTTGCATTTTACAATAGAGAAATACAAAGTCATATTTTTTAACAAAGCAGGAAACAGAATTATTATACATGTTTGCAGTAATAATCTACCATTGTGCAGTAGACAGTGCTAGACACCAAGTGAAAATATAAAGATAAGCAAAATATGTTTTATCTGGCTAATAGTTTTTCTCAACTATCATCTAGAGGCTTTTCACTTATGAAGTTGCTTCTAAACATATCTTGTGACAGGGCCCTCTTAGAGTATCCGGTCGGGATGCTCGGGCGCCAGATTTGAGAGGTTTACTCTTCGTTCGGGTAGCCAACTAGTCGGAGACTGGATTCCACCAACAAAACTAAACTTTTATTTTCGTAAGTAAATAAATAAACAGTAGAATTCTTCTAAGAATGCGGCGGTCTTCCGGAAGCTCCCCTAGGTGCGGTTGAAGGTGGTGGATGTCGGCCGAACAGCTGTGGCAGCTGGGGTTGGCAAGAGTCTATGAGGTCGGCTCGATATTCCAGACCTCGGGCAGGTGGTGTTGGAAGCTGGGGCTTGGGGTAAGCACTATGAGGCCGGCTCGGTATTCCGGACCTCGGACAGGTGTTGTCGGAAGCTGGGGCTTGGGGTAAGCCCTATGAGGCCGGCTCGGGGTTCCGGACCTCGGACAGGGTTTTTTTTTTAATATCCGCTTACAATTACAATCTGTCTAACAAAACAAAGACAATAAGTAATTCGTATGACAAAGTTGAAATTGGGATGAAGGAAGGCGCCCATTGACGACCTCCTTGGTAGGCAGAGAGACTATTTAAAATCTTGTTGGTAGGTCGCCAGGATAATATCGTTTCAGTCTACGGACTGCGACAATTTTTCTACGGGAGAGTTGTTGAGCGTATTTGTTTGAGTGCACAGTTAGTCGTTGGTAATATTTTATGGTGTAGTTTCGAATTTCTTCTTTCACCTCGGACAGGTGTTGTCGGAAGCTGGGGCTTGGAGTAAGGGCTATGAGGTCGGCTCGATATTCCGGACCTCGGGCAGGTGATGTCGGAGAGATCGGCTCGGTATTCCATACCTCGGGCAGGCGGTTTCGGAGAGGTCGGCTCGGTATTCCAGACCTGGGGTAGGTAGTGTCCGAGAGGTCGGCTCGATATTCCAGACCTCGGGCAAGCGGTTTCGGAGAGGTCGGTTCGGTATTCCATACCTCGGGCAGGTGGTGTCGGAAGAGTTGGCAAGTTGGCTCAACTCTTTGGGGATGGGGAACGGTCTCACCTGTTTGCATTGCCTGCCTCTGGTTCGGGAACTATTCACTTGCACTGTTTGGAACTACTTACTTGTTACTCACTAACTAACTCTTCAGCGGTCGAGGAGCTCTTTTTATAGCAGTCCTCAGCTGCTGATACGACCCCTCCACCTACTGCGGCGTAGTAGCGCCGTTTTAACAACCACATGCCCTCGCTCGCTCGCCCTGTCATTAAGACGACACTTTCGTCTTAAGAATGTATTTGCCTCACACTCCTAGGGTATGCGTTTTTGCGGGGACAGGGCGCAGGTAAGGATTTTAAGTGCAGAAGGCGGAGCATCTAGCGTCTAGCACGGTCTTCGAACGTGCAGCTGACGACTGTTTGTCATAACAAAGTGCAGGTCCGTACTCGAAACTACAACTCATGCAATAGTGGTGCGCTCGCGCTACGAAAAGATTGACTCATCGCTTTACTCGTTATCTCAGTGGCTGTTGCACGTATAAAAAAATTTAATTGTAATGAAATATCGAGAATTATATCTAGATCGCGATGAATTTAGAATTAGTTATATTTGGTAACAAAATATAGGTATTATTAATCTACAGTTATCTCAAAATTGGCAGTCGCCCGAACCTTGCTCTCGCTGTAAGCGTTGATTCTGTAAGTTTGTCAGGACAAATAATGTTTAAAACATTAGTTTATGACGGAAGATGTTAAACGTCGTTTGCGATAATTGTTTTTATGCTCTTGTATTACAATTATTTTGCAATTTTTCTTATGCAACCTATGATATTTTTAAATGGCCGTAAAGATAGTAAAAAGTGCTCTGCAAAACTAAAACAAGAAAAAGTATCGAAGCACGAAGGTAATTATTGTAGTTGTCAATACAGTGTTTAAGAGAATGAAAACAGCAGATTTATTTAAATAAATGTTACTAATTATAGACATAAAATTTATTTATTAGTTTTTAATTATCAAACTTATTTCAACTATACTAATTATCTGAGTGGAACGAAGCGACCTGGAGAGGTGACCAACGGCAGGTGGACCGTATTTAGATTTTTGGTGCGACATCGAATTTAAAAGCAACATGAAATAGAAAAAAACGCAATTAATTAGAGTACGATCTTATGGTTTCTTGAACTTACGGCGGGTGTGAACACCCTGGCGTTGATCTGCATCCCTTGTCCCTTGATGCTGTTCAGATGGAGTACCTGAAACAGAAAGGTTTTGACCCCTACTAGCCCCGGCTAAATAGCACGACAATTCCTGTTAGTCCCGACGCACCCCGTCAGCTCACGGGATACCTTTTACAAGGTATGTAACAATATAACAGTATCTAAATTATCTACAGTATCTACAGTATCTATTACTCTCAGTAATAATAATCTCGATGGTACCCAACTCACACGTTCATTGATGGATTATTAGGCTTGTTATTCTCTGATTTATTTCTTTTCGATGTGTCACTCTTTTTAGATTTAGCTTCTTGGGAATTTATTATATATTCTGGATCCCTGATTGCCATGTTTCGGGTGTGCCTGGGATCAATGATTTCTGGTAATAAACAATTATAATAAAATCGATGAAGCATAGGAATCATTTTGGTTTCGAAGAACGTAGAGTCTTTTAAAATCTTGAGTGACAATATATTTTTCGTGGTCCACACTCCGAAATGGCAAAAGTTTCTATTGCAGATATTCAACTGTCCCTGCACTTGATAGTAATAGTCGTGATTACTTTTTAAAACATATAAATCTTCAGACAATTCTAGAAACTTTATGAAGCCTTTTTGGATTCCTTCCTCAACAGACATTTCTCTAGCGGAATACGGACATTTAATTTCTATAACGGACCCATCGTCTCCAAGCCCATCTGGCGAAGCCCCTAAATATGGCCAATTAGTGTTTATAAATAATCCACATTCTACAATTTTTATGTTGCAGACCGCTGCTAATGCTTCCTTGGCTCTACTCTCATTGTCTTTCCCCCAAATAATAGACTTCGCAAATATATCCTCTCTGTACAATATGTTTTTGACCGTGGATTGACAACTGGTAGTGGGACGCATTTTACATACTTTTCCAAACACCGAAGCGGTAATTAGATTTCTTCTTTGCTGTCGCCACTCAGTACTGTCCGCTTGTAATCTTGTATTTCTTTCAATTTCTTCGAGTTGTTGGTCGGTTTTTGCTAACGTTTTCAAAAATACTTCCTTTGCTTCCACCATTTCTACTTCATCTAAGTCTGGTTTTTCACAACTGCTTCCGTAATCTTTATCTATTCCAGCCTTGCCTGTGGTGAACGTTAATTTACGCTTTACTTTTTGATTTCCTCGTTTTTCCAACCTCTCTATGTTTTTTACTTCTAAGCTTTTTAAATACTTTCCTGGACTATTGCCTTTGTTCAAATATTTATGCGTAGCGTAAAGGGGTCGACGTGTATTTCGAGAAACAGCTGCCGCCATGCACCTACTTTGGTAGCATCTTCTTGTTGTAAAATTAATTCTTTTTCCTCCTGTATATTTGGCAATGATTGAGTTAAACTGTTCGACAGAATTGTTGTCTACGTCCATGATGAGACTTTTTGAATGACTAGCGAGGTACCTGACGGCGGTCATAATTTTTTCTTCTAAACCATATGACCTTAAATCTGGCATATAATTTAGATCATCTGGAGAAGTCTTTCTGCAGAAATAGTCAAGAGTTGCACAATCTTTATGTTCTCCAAATATGTGACTGATGCTATTTAAAATGTCTTGCTTCAAATTTTTTATTTTCTGTGGATTGTCAACGTTTTCTTTTTTTCTGTACTGAATGGCTTTTGTTACCGCTATCCTTGTCCTAAGTATATTTTTGGAAATAATATTTCTCAGAGCCGTTGGAACATTCCTAGTTTTTGAGACTTCCGTTAATTTATTGGAATAATTGCGCAATAAATGATTTCGGCATTCAATCTTTTCTACTACACAATTTTGATATGGCCTTCTGTCTAAAATGGTTCGATAACAGCTACTATCACCATCTGCTATCATCTTATTGTAGATAATATTGTGCATTTCCACACTTCTGCAAAAACCTTCTGCAATTATGGCCGATTCCATAGCTGTGGATGATCCGGTCCAATTCATGTAGCATGGATGTGGTTTTGGGTCAATTCCCTTAGTTTCAGCTCGGTGACACAAAATGCAGAACTTATTTTTTATTCCTAAAAACAGCACCTTTTGTGTTTTAAAACCTATTATAGCGGCAACTCCTGAAGAAGAATTATAATTACCACCGCCACGATAAGATCTTTTGGCCCAGCTACCATCGCAGACAACCGTGATCATTGGCTTTCCATCTACACTGACGCTACCAGATTCAATAGCTAATTTAGCCTCTTCTTTGGCAGCTTCTTTCATTGACTCCCATGATACTTTTTCCCATGCGTCACAGGCAGTATTATGCGTTTTCTGATACAATTTAAAGCCCATGGAAGGTATGTCCATTGAACTTAGAAATGACCGCATTTGGGAGAAACCAGCGCCAATATTCATTATTCCTACAGTTGCTGCCGTGTTGATATCTACTTCATTTGGCTGTTCTGGACATGTAGAGACTGTACCTGTGTAGTTGCACATGTTACATTTGAAGTATAATTTGGATTGAAGCCCATGCCTGTATTCATTAATCAGTTTCAAATTGCGCATGGAGCATCCAAAAGTGTTTTCTGAATGACAACTTAACAATACAAAAGCTTCCATAAATTTTTGCAAATGGACTATTCGAGCACCCTCGATTTCAAAAGCTTCATTATTTTGCGACCTTTTCTTCGACAATGGTGTTGATGCGGAGAGTTTATCGTCAGATTTTGTTAAATTTTCAAACAAATTTGGTGGCTCACCTGACATCTCATTCCACTTGTGCCGGTTTTCAGATACTACTTCAACCTCATCTTCGGACGGTTTTGACAGTCCTGGAAAATCTACATACAACGCGTCAACATCATCGGGCCTCGTAGACGGTCCTGGCTTTGGTGAAGATCTTGTGCTCATCTCTTCAATAGATTTTTGTGACAATAACAATAACGAATCATTAGGACGTGCAGATGGTCCTGGTCTTGGTGAATCTATTCATGTTGTTCCATTATTTCAGATTATTCATAGATTAGAGGTTATTTCTTACCCAATCCTAGAATGGCTTTTGACAGGCAAGGAAGATCGGCTCGCCGTGCTCTAAAAAAAATTACCACATTTTTATATGTCAACATATACATTTTTGAGCCCGAGAAGCCGAGAACGGAGTGCTTACAGATAAAGGACAATTCCCGCATAGCGTTGCGTCAGCGTCGCTGCAAATGCTGCTTCCAAAAGTTTCCATGTATTTCAATTTAATCTCCCACGTCTCACATAAGCAGCGCATCGCGGGAGCGTCGCGTCGCGTCAAGATCCAACACTTCGCAGAGCGTTGTAGCCGCTTTGCAGCGCGTCGTTGACGCTGGCCTACGCCATGTGGCAATGAAAAAGCAGCAAATGCAGCTTCCGAACAGCGTTGGGGTTACTCAAAATACAATTAGAATTTTGTCATTACGCTATAATTGCTATTACAACAGCGCCAAATATAAATGTCTATTTTAAAATATAATCTTTTTTTCTCTTTTACATTGAGTTTGGTCTTTTGAGCTTGAAAGGTGTCTACTTTTTTAAGATATCGTTTGGAGAGGCTTAGCGCCCCATGGATTTAATTTTTTATGGTAGGTGGTGGGTGACATGACAAAGGTCTCATCGATGTTAGAAGTCTTTTTACGTATAGCTGAAAGTCTCAGTCCAGATTTTTTACCTTTGCGGTAATCCATGATGACATGAGAGTGATAATGTTTAGGGTGGCACACACAAAACAAAATCACGCAAAGAAGTAAAAAAGTTGTTCACAATATCACTTAAAAGTGCTTCTTTGAGTTGTTTTAAACCAATCGAAAACGATCGAAACAATCACAAAAATTACGATAGCCGGTCCTGAAAAGTGTTTACTCAGTCAGTAACGTGATACGACCTGCCAGAGAACTTGGGCGGGACTAGCGGCCAGTACGTAAACACGTTGACGGTGGCAGCACATCCCGACGAAAATTATTCTCCTAAAATCCAGCAGCAAACGTTTAGGATTTCGTTTATATTTTCCAAATAGAATTTTTTTCTTTGCTGCATATATTTTTTTCTATTTACACAAAGCATCGGCCTACTTCCCTCGTGAAACAAAATAATTTTTTTTCATCTCTAAACGTAAGTTTTGAAGCGTTTAAAATCACTCATTTTCTCCGACATTAACCGCGTAAATACCCCAGTTTTTGCACAAAATATAAAAATGTAACTCACGTGTAGGGTAAAACAATCTTTTCTCTTCCCAACGGAGTTTGTTTGACTTATCTATCTTATTTACTTTCGAAGCAATGGCCTATTTTGTACGGACTAATTCGTACTTTGGGAGCGCACGGCAAATACCCTCTTAACGTTTCGTTACAATCTATAAAGCGTATCAACTTCTAATTTTTTCTAATACAGATTTTTCACTGCTCTTCTCATTCCTACACTTTTGCTACCGCAACGTGATGGTCTTTCTTTTTCTTTGGTTGTATTAATTTTGGTTAACAAAAAGTAAATTCGGTTTTTATAATACATTTTGATCAGTCTTTCAGCCAAATGACGCAATTTGGAAGATTATTAAAAGTATTACACTTGAAAAAGTCGTCTATAACCATCGAAAGTTTTGCTTCTGATTGTATTAAAGGTGATTCATAACGACGGAAATGGGTTTCACCTTTTTCAAGTAAGTCAAAGACGTTCTTGCTAATATAAACTAATTTCTTGGAAAACGTTTTCAATTCCAATAACGTTTTGTATTCTGCTATTGATGTGTCGTCTGATGTAGTTTGCATTGCTTCCGTACACATTGTACAGGAATTATTTTTTTTCAATAATTGATGGACTATTACTCCGGTTAAATAATATAGACTCTCTTTTTCTCCTAAATTAAAAATTTCTGCATAGTCTAAATTGAAGTTCTCAGAGTCATTGTCTTCTTCAATTTGTTTTAGTTTTTGGTTTAAAAAATGTGCTCAGTAAATTGCGTCATCTATTTTGTAACTACCTTTTTTGTTTGGTCCAAAGCCCATACGTTACCGCATCAACAGTCACAGTGGCCTGGAACACGTCAGGTTGTTTCTTCAAAGGTTCAACCGCCAATACTTCAACAATTGCTTCAGATTTTATTAAAGTTTTGTTCTGGGTCTTCAAGTAATGTTCTACAGTCTCCGGTGCAAACGCCTCCGACATGCCCACAATCTTAATCTTAGGTTTAATCGATTTAAGTTCATGAACTTTGTAGGACTTAGACAATTTATCCTCCATCAGTCCCCTGAGCTTGGACGATTCATCGGCGTCGCGACAGCTCAAAATAACACTACCCTCTCGCAACTTTCCGACGCACCGAATATCGATGCCGGACGCAACCGGGTCGATTTCACTAAGAATGTCGGACTTGGTCTTTGCGCCAGACTGTTTCTTGTCTAAAGGTTTAATCACAATTTTTGAACGCGCCGCAACAGAGGCGACCGCCGAATAAGAACAAGCAGGATCGGGAACACTACCCTCGTGCTTCTTTCAGGTGCCCAACATAGAATCCGTGAGTTCGCCTTTGAATAGCTCCAGTTTCTCGCCAACTTGGGTCATTATCTCTCCTATTTTGTTTTCAATGTGGGAATTAAACGACGCCAGGTTGAAGTTAACGCAATCTTGATGACAGTCCTCGCACTTCCATATCAAACCTACTGTAGCCTTCAGAATCGGAATCAGTTCCCGAGGAAGGCACACGCAGGCCTTTACCTTTACTATCTAGATTCTAGAACATACACTAACGCCGTTGGTAACAACACCTGTTTTGTGGTTGCATTTGCGCACACAAATTATTGACTGCATTGGTTTCGTTAATTTTCACCTCTGCAGGTTGGGGAGAATTCTCTTTTGAGTTATTTGTGGATTGTTGACCAAGATGTAATAAAGTGCAATGTTGCTGACCGCATGCCCTGCATTTTTCTGGGGACTTGCAGTCCTTTGTTTTGTGATTAGATCTCAAACAGTTTTTACAAGTGACATAAAGTTTTCAGCATAATTACTGGTGTTATTAGTAATTAGCTGATGGCTCTTGAGAGGCTTCATGCATTCTTGAACGTATTTGAAGGCATTTGTTACTTCTGGCTGGAGTGAAACATTTTCGGATTTATCTTCGATACAATAGTAAGGCTTATAATCCTTGTGTATTCCGAAAACATGACAGGGGCCATTTTTTAAGTCTTCCTTAATATGAGTACAATTTTGATTGTTTTTGGAGTTACAAATAATTGCTCCACGTGCCCCTCTTACTAGCCTACTTACAAGCGGTTTCTGCAGAACTCGTCTAATTGATAATGGTACTCCTTGGGTCTTCATAAGAAATTTTGTATAGTTCTTTATAACATGATTAGAACACTCAATTTTCTCTATGTGTCTGCCATATGACACCTTCTTTCTTAATTTTTTTTCCACGCTAGAGTCGCCATCACCAACAAACTTGCGGTATTGCAACTTATGAAGCTCCTGACTTTCATTAAAAGCAATAACTAAGATATCAGCTTCCATGGCGCATGACGTTCCATCCCAGTTCTTGAAACATCTTTCATGTTTTTGTTCCTTGTTTTGCTTTTTTAAGTGGAGGCACATTGAGCAATATTTGTTCCGTACACCTAAATATAACAGCTTTTTCGTTTTCAAACCTATAACACAAGCCACACCAGAATTTGAACTGTAGCGATGTCCATGACTGCGATGTGACCAGCCACCATCCACGACCACTGTTATAAACGTAACTCCTTCAACTGTAACCGATCCATCAGCTATGGCAATTTCTTTCTCCTTCTGCCCTGCTTCCAACATTGATTCGAATAATATTTCTTCCCAGATCTATTAAAAAACACATAATAAAATTTGTGAACAATGATTGCATTTCATACTACTTACACCTCCTAATGTTTCCTCGACTCTTTGAAACGTTTTCTCATCAATTGGTTTAATTCCCATAGAAGACAATATTTCATTCATGTTGTAATGTTCACTTCCAATTGACATGAATCCTCACACTGCACTATCAACTAATGATAATTTTTGTACATCTTTTTTGGCAACATCAACATTCGAAATTGTAGTTACAGATGTCTTGCTGTTATTATCAGTTGAAGGTAAAGGTTCACTGGTAACTGTTTTAACAACTTTACAAAATGGACACTGAAATTTTAAATGCCACACAAGAAGTTGCATTTTCGAGGACATTTTCACATACGTATTTGTGATTTTCTAATCGACGAATTTCTCTAAGAAAATGCATGCCCTCAATAATAAAGCGGCCAGTTATAGAATTTACAGCTGGATCACTGCCGACGTCAGGAACATAATCTATTTCCATTGCAGTCCTATAAATAAATTCGAAATAGTACATAATGTAATAAGTATAACTGAGTCCTTACTCCAATACGATCTTCTGAAAGTTGTTCCAAATTTGCATTACTTTAAGCATCAGGTAGTACCAAGCTGTAAAATTTTATATTGCAGAAATTTTAAATATTACATTACATTTGGACGCATGGTTTGAGAGGAATGCAAACAAATGGCTCTTTGAAGTAATGTCTAATATCTAACACGCCACTGGTTTCTTATAAGTTTGATACTATTTTAGATTGGGTAATTAAAAATACAATTTTTTATACTTACTTTGTAATAATGTTTTGTCTATGCCTGCTAGAATTTGGCTCTTCTTCATCTGGGAAATTATAAATTTCCAAATCATTATAGGTGGCTCTAAAATTATCGTTATTTGTTAATACACTATATTGTTACTATGGACATAATAAACTTAGTTTAATAAAGGGTTATTCTTAGACACACTTTAGTTAGTATGGGCTTCATTCGATTCAAGACTTCTATAATTAATCGATCAAACGAACTTACCTGAAGTTCGATCGTAATTATATGAGGCGGCCGGTCCGAATATATCACTTTTAGAATACCCTGTAGTATGCTCTGTTCTGACTATCATGCACAAGGTTAAAAGAGAGGAGACCTTCCCCTAGCCCCTCTCTACTCTGGTCATCCCCCGCCGCTATGGGTCGACCGCGGATCTGTTCATCTTTTAAAGACAGTAGTTGACGTTTTTCGACCTCTGTGGTCGGGTAGGGTGGGTTGTGATATATTCGGACCGGCCGCCTCATATAATTACGATCGAACTTCAGGTAAGTTCGTTTGATCGATTAATTATATTTCGCGGCCGGTCCGAATATATCACTTTTAGAATACCCTGTAGTTGTTCCAAATATCGTCATCCTCTGGCACAAGTTCACCAATAATTAAACCCAAATGTCTTACAAAAGAGACCATCTCAGACGCAGACCAAGAAATTTTAGTTTTTAAATGAAAATCTTTACATAACTTAGGGGGCCTTTGTGAGCATTCATATGAAAAATTGAACATATCCATTCTATCGTTTAACCTATCTAAAGAAAAGTATTTTGCACTATATAGTAGATATTGTAACACATGCAACATGTCATAATGACAAACCCCCTCGTATAAATCGTGCATAATGTCCACGTAATAATTTTGAACCGCATGAAAATGATTAAGTGAGTTAAATATACAAGGTTCCTTAATGCCCGTTTTGGATACATCATTTAGCAAAATATCATGTTCATAACTTTGCGGTGATCGAATTAAGATTTTATTTTCGCTACTTTGAAGCTGAGATGACAATTTGTCAATTTTGCAAAAACGACAATTAAAGTGTGCACTAAAACTCTCTGTAAATCCTAAAAGCGAATGCAAACCCAGATTGTCTCCTAAGATTAATGCTAAAACAAAACGAATTTCTACAAGTCCATATTGTTCGGTGTTAAATTTTATTCCTGTCTCTTCTAGAAATTTAAGCTCGTCGATCAAAATCTTAAACACGGCAACGTTTCCAAAATCTTTTCTGTCGTTACTGTGAAAAAGTAAAGCTAAGAAAATATTTTCCAAAAGAGATGTATATTTTGGGGGAAAAGTTGGCAAGCTTACGTAAACTGCACCCAGTTTGTGTATTCCAGAGTGTGAGCCCAACGGATTACCACACTCGTAGTCATCAAAGTACATTAAACTTGGTAGAACTAATTTATTCGGTCCACTTTCAAACCCTTCACGAATATCAGTAAAATGGCTAGATTGAAATATATTGGTTATTAAATTTTCCATCTTTAATTGTTCAATATATAACAACATCTCATTGTAAACATTGCCGGTTTCGAATATTTTAGAGAAGACTATGTGCAATGGTATAAACTGCCCAGTTACACTTACAGATTGTAATGAAGTGACATTATTTTGATCTACTGATTTCTTTTGGCGCTCGCCAACAATATATTCGATTGGTTTGATGAAAAAATTATTCGATTCGAATTGTTTAAATCTGAGATGTTCAGTTTTGTAGAGACTAAACGGATTAACTAGCTCTTCAAACGTGCAGTCAACGTCATTAAATGTTTCTTCATTTGCATCACATGATTTTAGCGCGTCTAAAACGAAACTTCTTTGTATGGATATGAAGCCACAATTCAAAAATTTCATTATAAAATCAATAACTTGTTGAATAAATTTTCGAGGTAATAAAGGTGAATTATAAAGCTTGGCCAAGAATAATATTGTTTCCATATTTAATTTGCTTTTAAAAGAATCTATAACTGGCAATGAAGAGGCTTGCAACTCGGCGGTACCATTATCGAACTTGGGGAATGTATCATATGGAGAACAACTCTGAGCATTAACAGTATTCAATAAATCTTTTTTCAATAACTTTTTTACGGTTTTATTAAATAAGTGTTTTGATTTTAAATGGCTTTTGAAAGTTTTTAAGTTGGAAAAATTCCTTGAACAATTCCTTTCACGGCATCGGAAGTTACTTGTACTTTGTAAGTCATGCTGAATTTTTAAATGAAGACACAATGATGACATAGATTGAAAATCATTAGAACAAACGAAGCAAACGGGCATGATTCCCAAAGAGCTTAATTTCTATGTTCGTTCAATAATGCATCTACCGCAACAAACCTCCTGTCAAAGATGGTATTCAGTTCGTAAATACCTTTCTGTATAAGCAGCCAGATCTGCTCAGACTCCTTGGGATAACAAGCATTTAGCGCGTGAACTACGCTAAAAGTCACATCCAGCGCCTTCAACGGTGTCGGTACTTCATATAAGACGTTGTCAATTGATACGTAGCAATTTTGAATCGAAGAGAGATCCTCTCCAACAAAAATCGGGGTCGGTTGTTGGTTCAGACCAAATGACGCCAATTTTGCCTGTTTGCGCTCAAGCGTTGGCTTGATTTCTCCCGGGATCTGCTTGAAAAAGAAACAATTAATAATGGAAAAATTGTAATTAGATTCAAAATAAGTCAACATAGAAACAGAAGAGAAAAGAACAGAAAAAAAGCTTTTAAAATAAATCACCTTAACATGAATAATAAAACCTTCTCCACATTCAAGTCTAGAAGGTTTCCAAAACCCAGTACCCTTGTTTTTCTTGATTACAACAGGTTTTAAAAGCAATGGTAAAAGGAATAATATGTAGCAGCTGTAGCTATCTGAAATGAATAAGTACGTAGAAAAATATGGAATTGTGAGGCTGATTTATGTCTTACCTTGGCTTAATTCAGAATCAAAAACTTTAACATATTCCGTTATATCTTTACTCTTTAAAGTCTTGGCATAATTCAATATTTTTACCGAGAAACTTTTAAAGTTGGTGAACATTTTTACTTCCAACTCTGGGTACATCTGAATAAAATCTTTTGCAACTGAAAGTAATTCACCTATGTACATAGTGTTTGTCATAATATTAATGTCAGATTTTACCAAAGTATAGCCCATTTTAAGTTTCAATGCTGGAAATGTGTTCATATATTCCATTATAGACATCGCGCTTCTTAAAGGTGCTCTTTTATTAAAGGTATTTGCCCATCGCTGGGTCACGTCGGTCCAGGGTTCGACTGAATTTTTAAGCCATATAAGTTCATCATCGTCCATATCGAAAGAACTTGCTTCATTTGACTCTTGGGGGTGGGGGGTACTAGATCTGGGTGCTAATAAGCCAGTTTCACGCATGTGCCGTCTATTATTATAAAATTTACGGTATAACTTTCCGCATCCTACTTTACAAAACGAGCCGTCATTTCTCCTCTTATAAGAAATAGAAAAGTAGAGTTCCTACAAAATAAAGAATATTTAATTAAGCCTACAGCTGCGATAGTGGTAGATCTCACCTTAATTTCCGTGGGAAATATTGACACAATGGCATTCGATAATGTAACATATCGTTCAGTTGAAATTCTGGAAAATGACCATATTATAAGATTTAAAAATGTATTAGACCAGGTAGGTAGTACTCGTAAACGTACCGTTTATCAACATCGTCGGATATCTCGCTTTCTATTATTGTCTCCGCCAATTTATCGCGAAGATTATCGGTTAATTTTTTATTTTTGTCGTAGAAGCTAAGTATCATTTTTCCTTTTGTCGATTTTGATAAAATATTCTTAAGGTTGGTTTTCTTTTCGCAGTCATCTTGCAATTTTTTTGTGATCCTGCCACCGGGCGTATTTGATATTTCCTTCTCAGTTAGCCCCACAATGGCGTCCGGCCAAATATTACCTAAGAAAACATAATATAAGCACTTACATACCAATGGCAAATAAAGATTTTAATTTTACGCACATGAAGATGATAAATCTTCTATCACATCTGATGGAGAGGGGGATGGCAATGAATCAAAACTTGTGCCAAGTAGTGACTCGGTATAAGAAGAGTCTTTACTCAATGGCTTGTGCTTGTAAATTTCGAATTTCTTTTTAAAAAGCAGCCGTGGCCCTGTCTTTGGAATCAGCTCCTTTATCGTTTCTTCTGTTAAAATCTCAAAAGCCTCCATGTTTATTTCATTTTCTAAAAAAATAACAGAATTAATAACAAGAGCTAAGTCTTCTTTGTACAATAATTGTTTTGATTATTTCATTCAATAACTATAAATTATTTCTTTTATCCACAATCACTTTATAATTGGAGTTTTATCCACACTTATGAAGCGTATCAAGTACCACTTTATCCACTAGTGGAATAATAAAATTACTTTATTCAACTAGTGGAATAATGAACCGATAAACAATCAAAAATAAATAGCATCCGTTCAACACCTCCCGATATTTTTTAAATTAATTTCCATGATTTTTGAGGTGACAGCCGCTGTCAGAGCAAAATGTCAAATCATTTTTTGATGAAATTTCAGCAATTCTGATTCAAAATGAGTGTGATTGTGGATAAAACGTTGTCTGAAACACTTATACAATAAATAAATAACTATTATTAACTTTAGAAATACTTATTTATCCACTATTCAACCGCATATTCAAAATCATTTCCTAAAAGGTAATTTAAATTTAAAAAAAGATAAATATTAAAGATGAACGACTATAGGTAAAGTAAAACAATTGTTACTTAACGCTAATGCTATATCGAGGAAAAACATTTTATTGTTCACAACGTAGCAACCCGACCCCATGGACCAAGGTCAAGCAATTGTCGCCAACTCGTCGTAACATGATTTTTCGACGCCAAATTGGTGCACGCGGTGGTCTTGAACAATCTTTTATTGCAAGAAAATATCTACATATTTCTAAGTTTCTAAATTATTATTTCGATAAATCACCATTATTTCTAACAGAAACCACGTTTAAAAAACAATAACTTATGCTGGCAGGTGAAGTCAAATTTTTAGATAATAATTTGCAAAAACTATAAAAAATAACGGTCAATTGAGACAAAACTATAAAAACGTTTTTGCGACGTGATTTGTCGCCGCAACGTCAAGATCACAGGATGTTTGGGCTATATGGGCTGACTACCCAATATCCAACTATCCCCCCGCGCGCCCGCGCCTTGCAATTTGTACTTGGCGAACGCCGTTTTTCCCCATAGCAACTATACCTACATAACACCAAAAGAAAGTAGAAAAGTTGATGCTTACTGAATTATTGAAATGAAAAGAAAATGACGACTTGCAACGGTATCTAATATCTACCTTTTCACTTACCTTCAAAAACTCCGATCAATTGAGGAAATCCCCAGTTTTCCAATAATTCCGGCACAGTCACCATCACGTAAGGATTTGGCAGAGGACGAAAATTTAACTAAACTAGACCACATACGATGACGCTGGCTGGACCCGAAATGACGCTGAACAGTAACACCTCCCCCACCCAACTCAATAACCAATATGGCCATTTATTGTTGATACAGCTAAATTACTTTGTAGTCTCAAATCACAAATGCTTTTGCTGAGAGAACACTTTGATTTTTGTATTCCCAGCACATGTTCTTGTTGGGCGACAAAAGTACCATCTATGGATTTGTTACCGACACAAATTATATTTGTTGGGGATCAACAAAAGTACTTTGGTTTACTAAACAAATTCATGTTGATAGTATTATGTAGTTTCAACAAATATTTTTGTTGTGCTAAATAATATCTAGTCAGCAAACACGAATTTGTTATAAACACTATTTCATTTTTTAGAGTGTACAAACTTCCTATGTTGTCGATGGACCGGGAGCAAAAAATATGCGTCTTTTAAATCGATAGTTGCGGCAAAATAGATATTTTGAATTAACCGCACTACTGTATCTACCTAGTATCCTCCATTTTGAAGTGGGGTGCTTTAATAAAGGTATTTAAAGATTTTAAATTTAAAATAAAACGCTTTTTGCCATTAGGCTTATCGGCAAGGAATATATTAGAAACGAATTGGCCCGGCGTAGGCTTGCAGGTCTCTATTGCGCCTATAGTGAGCAAGTTGTCGATTTCGACTAAAATTTGTTGTTTTAAGAGTGCCGGCTTGTCTGCTCTAGGCGGGACAGATTGAGCAGGAGTTGCGTTAAGTGGCAGCTTGTACCCCTGAACCCAATCTAGCACAATTGGGTTGGTTGTCAGGTTTTTCCACTCCTCAAAAAAATATTTTATGCGGCCCGCGTAATTATTACTTACTAGGGCTAATCCTTCCCCGGAGTTTTGCGGTAAGAGGAGCTCTGTTTGTCCTTGTTGGTCCATCGCTGTGTCCTCGATGACGACGTTTGCCCCCTGGCTGGTCTCGTCGCATCGTCGCGACGGACCGGGCGCCTGTAGTTTAAATTCTGGGCAGAGGGCCGTTGGTTAATTCCCGTGCGCCGCGTGAAGTGAGCAGGCACTTTGAAAGTACTAACATCGAAACACATTGCGTTCGTTAGTGCTTGAGTAGTGCTTTCTAGTGCCTCTAGTTTTATATGAGCGGCAGCTTCCGTTTTCGAATTATTTATTAATAGTTTAATTTCCGTGCCCCGCGTGATCTTTATTTAGTACAACAGAAATAAGAACAATTAAATATGAAATTACTTACATAGATGCATTTGACATATATCAAAAGTTGCCGGGTGTCGAAAATGGTCAAGCAACATGAGGCGGTATCCGTAAATATTCCGTTGAATGCCACCTATTAGGTTTTATGATATAAGTACCGACCCAATTTGGGTTGGGGTTGGGGACCCAATTTCTATTGTACTAAATAAAGATCACGCGGGGCACGGGAATTAAACTATTAATAATTCAAAAACGAAAGCTGCCGCTAATATAAAACTTAAAGCACTAGAAAACACTACTCAAGCACTAACGAACACAATTTGTTTCGATGATAGTGCTTTAAAAGTGCCTGCTCACTTCACGCGGTGCACGGGAATTAAATTATTAATAATTCGGGAACGGAAGGTGCTGCTGATATAAAACTTAAAGCACTAGAAAGCACTACTTAAGCACTAACAAACGCAATGTGTTTCAATGATAGTGCTTTCAAAGTGCCTGCTCACTTCACGCGGCGCACGGGAATTAAATTATTAATAATTCGGGAACGTAAGGTGCTGCTGATATAAAACTTGAAGCACTAGA
The DNA here is from genome assembly GCA_951805265.1 of Schizotus pectinicornis. Classification (NCBI taxonomy): domain Eukaryota; kingdom Metazoa; phylum Arthropoda; class Insecta; order Coleoptera; family Pyrochroidae; genus Schizotus; species Schizotus pectinicornis. The sequence continues at coordinate 15,113,375 of OX638207.1, read as the reverse complement.
AAGCACTACTCAAGCACTAACGATCGCAATGTGTTTCAATGATAGTGCTTTCAAAGTGCCTGCTCACTTCACGCGGCGCACGGGAATTAAATTTTAATAATTCGGGAACGGAAGGTGCTGCTGATATAAAACTTGAAGCACTAGAAAGCACTACTCAAGCACTAACGAACGCAATGTGTTTTAATGATAGTGCTTTCAAAGTGCCTGCTCACTTCACGCGGCGCACGGGAATTAAATTATTAATAATTCGGGAACGGAAGGTGCTGCTGATATAAAACTTGAAGCATTAGAAAGCACTACTCAAGCACTAACGAACGCAATGTGTTTCAATGATAGTGCTTTCAAAGTGCCAGCTCACTTCACGCGGCGCACGGGAATTAAATTTTAATAATTCGGGAACGGAAGGTGCTGCTGATATAAAACTTGAAGCACTAGAAAGCACTACTCAAGCACTAACAAACGCAATGTGTTTCAATGATAGTGCTTCCAAAGTGCTTGCTGGATTTTTTTAGAAAATTGGCCATAGCTGAAAAACCGTTGAAAATTTGACCAAGATATAAGAAGCACTAACGAAGCACTAACGACCCTAGTGCTTAGTTTTCAAATTCCTAATAAGTTACCTGCTACCGTGAAGTGAGCAAGCACTTTAAAAAAGCTCCATAACTCAAAAACGGTAGCTGCCGCTGATGTAAAATATGAAGCACTAGAAACGAAGCACTAACGATCCTGATATGTCTCAATGATAGTGTTTCAAGTGTGCTTGCTAACTTCACGCAGCCTTGGGAGTTCGTTCAGGTGAACGGCTGCACGACCGTGGAGACGAATCCCTTCGGTTAACGGCTTTTTCGACCATTCTTTCCAGAAGGGCCAAGCGTTTCATAACATCTCTACCTCGAGCATTTGCACGATGCCGAGAATGGCGAGATTTGTTGCTAGACGTAGACGATCGGCTTGTTTCTCTGCGATGTTTTCTCGAGTGTTTCTTGGATTTTCCCATCCTACAATAAGGCTAAAAAATTGGCTTATGGGGAGGAGGGAAATAGTTACCTATTGTTGCTTAGCTTTACAATTCACTTGTTTTTTGGAAGAAACACAGTTCGAGAGCGACATGCGACGTGACCTCATGCATGGAGCACAAACAGAACAATGAACAGATCCGCCGTCAACCCATAGCGGCGGGGGATGACCAGAGTAGAGAGGGGCTAGGGGAAGGTCTCCTCTCTTTTAACCTTGTGCATGATGGTCAGAACAGAGCGTACTACAGGGTATTCTAAAAGTGATATATTCGGACCGGCCGCCGAAATATAATGTGTAAAGTATAAGTTTTAGATTTAATTTTTACTATTTCTGTTACCGAATTTTGGCCGAGCCTTTGGTCATATTGTAGTTTAAGAGTGCAATATTTACACACCTCTTTCTGCGCTTTTGGCACAATGTTAACTTTTTGGGCCGAGATGGGTGATTTCTAAAAATAATGTATATTACGATTCTAAGTCAAAACTTACACTCCTAAAACGGAATGTATTCATATGTTACATCATATTACATAATCTAACTTGAGGGTATTTTACGACGTGCAATTTCTCTATTTTGACAATAGTGATTGATTTTGATAACTTATATGGGTAATTTTATTTTTTATTTCATTTATTGTAAAAATCTATAATAGATTCATGCAATAAAATGTGTTTGCCCTGATATAGTGATGTATGCAAGATAAACGTGTAGAAAATGAAAAGAAAACATACCTTTCATTATTTTCAAATTGCTCTTCATTACTACATTGTACTTGTTGCGAAGTACTTAGTAATGCACTAAAATGTAGATACAGAATTGCTATATTGTTATAATTTATAAAATATAATTTTTATAAAGGATAAAATATTTGACACTCACCAATCAGTAATTTTGAATGCATTTTCATTCACACCTTCAGACGTAATGGCCTCGGTAAAAGTGGTATTATGGATTTCAAACTGTTTCCGTCTATGTACGAAAATAATATGAATAGTAATAATAAATAATATGGATATGGTAATTGACAAGAATAACCGCAGCAATTGTAAACTACTTACCTAGATTGTAATAGGGTGACAATTTTTGCCGCGGATTTTCTTCGTTTTGCACTCAACCTAAGACGCTTTTTTCCTTTAGTGGAATGTCTATAATCCATTATGGTTATTCTTATTACACAAAAATACAGCAATGCGTTCACTAGGAATGTGCAGGCTAAATGATACTAAAACTGCTCAAGTGAGCACCCCTACTCTGTACGACATTTCCTGGAAGGTAACCTTCCAGGAGCTAACAGCTTATTTACGATATTGGCGAGATTAGCAATTACGATCTTACAAGAAAAACTAATAACCATGTGAAGAAAAGTTATGGAAAAACCAGTAAAAAGGGGTATAAGAACGCGTAAAGTAAGGGTCATTCGATTCTTGGTATTCCTTTATTGTTGAGAGTCTGCCAGTCGGCATCGGTTTTTTGTCTCAACGTTGACGATCTGCATCCACCCCGTTTCGGACGAGCTTGCAAAATTACGGAAATACACAATTTCTTTAGCTTTTCATTTATAGTAATACGTACATAATCATAATTAAGAAAACTGCTTTATTTTACATTTATTATGTAATTGTGCATTGTGTGAAAAATGTGCATTTAGGTTTTGGTTATCGCTAACTATTTATTTTAGACCATTCCTTTTACATTGTTGTGCATATAAATAATGTAATGTTTTGTAAGTTAATTTGCACATTCAGCAGTAATTTTGCATTTTTCTCAGCGCTATCGGCATTCGATAAAGCGTGTGCGTAGACACCCGCATATGCCGGGTAGATACGTATCCCTTGCACCGGCGGCAAACATCAAAGAAGAAAATGTATTTTTCTGTTTATTCCGAAACTATTAATAGGAGAAACGAAAGAAAAACTGCATTAGATTCATAGTGATAACGTGCAGAGTTGCTGGCTCTGACTTTGATAACGCAATTTGATTCAAAATTACGTTTTTTTTCTCCGAAACTTGACCAAAAATTGTAAAAAGTCACACGTTGGCGCAAATTCTATGTGTTTTATAAATACAATACATTTTTCAAAATCGGTTTATGTCATCTAGTTTTGTAGAAAATATCTATGTGAATTCAGCGCCATCTACTGAGACAGAAACACACCAAAACGTCGTCCTGATTAGCCTTAATAATATTGACCGTTTGAAATACAGAGATATCCAGAATGGTTGATGGTGACGTCAGCGCGCCGTCCGCGATTTTGCTCGAAACTAATTTCCATTTGTTTCCTTTGACGGCGCATTCGGCAAATTTGAGCAAAATGACAGAACACAGTGGCGCGAAAAATTCGTTACTGGCGTTTTTGCAGTTTTTACGCTAATTCAGTGTTAATTCTTGATCTACTAACTAAAAATTAGTGTTTTTCAACGCTAACTGCAAGCAATCAATCATGATTGCAAATTTACAAGAACAAAATTAATTTTCTTTCCAACCGGGAGTAAAGTGACACTTTATTCCCTCATAATGAGGGAATAAAGTGCCACTTTATTTCCGGGGAATAAAGTAAAAAAAATGCCGATATAACATAAAGAAACTCGTTGCCATAATAACCGTCAGCCAACTTCATTTAGGTATCTGTCAATTATAACAATTATTTCTTCTCTAATTTATTATTATTAACTTAAGCGGTTGGGAAGAAAGTTTTGTATGCATCTCTGGAATAAACATCGTTAATCCCTCGAATGAAAATGCCTTCGGCTTCGCCTCGTGCATTACTTACATTCTCGGGATTAAAATCGGTGTTTATTCCATTGATACATAAATAAGTATTATATTTTTATTTAGGTTAGGTGATTTATAAAATATTTTACCATGGTTTTTTATTTATAACAGGAAATATTTGTGCTGGAAGTACGAATGCGTTAAAGGGTCACACAAAAGAAATTTTTTTTTTACATAAGCGCGCACTTTTTCTTGCAAGTATTATTTACAATGTTACAATGCTCACTAGTTTCGACTATAAATACGTTGAGTTGAGTTCAGTTCAGTTCACTCACAGTGGTTCAAAATGCCTCCATTCTCAAGACAACTACGTCGTCATTATTTTAACAGTGGATTAAAATACAAAGAAATCGTTACCATTTTGGCTTTAAAACATAATGTGTTAATGAGTGAAAGTTCTTTAAAACGAGCTTTACGCGAATTGCGTTTATATAGAAGAAAAAACTTAACACCCTTAGTTGACGTGGCAAAGTTCATTTATCAACAAGTTCAAACACATAGTCGATGAATGCATCTTAAATGTTTACAGAATGGCATTGTTGTTACTCAAGATGCTGTTCGTTTACTATTACATTTACTAGATCCAGCTGGAGTTGATCTAAGATTGAGAAAAAGGCTTCGTCGAAGACAATACTTCGATAACGGACCTAATTGGTTATGGCATGTAGATGGATATGACAAACTTAAACCGTATGGAATTGCTATTAGCGGCTGCATAGATGGATTTTCCAGATAGGGTAGACTGGGTACGGTTGTAACAATTTTTCTTTAACTGCCCACAGCACAGCTATTACAGCTGTAAGCAACGATCAATGCCTTTGAAATAAAGGCATAGTCATTTGTCTTTAAATTAATATCAAAATCAGTAGCCCAGGTAAAACATTTTGGCAGGAATATGTCATTTTAATCAGTGTGTGCGATTGTTACAATCGACCCCATACCAGGGGCGGTTGTAACACTAATGGGGGGCAGTTGTAACACTTAAAAATAATACGTAAATCACGCGTTTAAAATCAGTTTTATTTATAAAAAATACCAAAATGTACTTAACACAAATTAACAATATTTATGGCACATTAAATGAGTCCCTTTTTCGCTTGTATCTCAAAAGAGATACATAGTTAACGCCGTACTTCTCTGCAGCTTGTCTTAAAGAAGCCTCTAATTTAACTTCATCGTAAGCGTTCCTATACAACAATATGTCACTTTCACCTCTCGAAGTCTTCTTTATTCGTTTTCTAGGCATCTACAAAACACAAATATTATAAAATTAATGTTACTACCGTCCCCATAAAAGTCGTTGCAACCGTCCCCACCCCCCATTTTGGTAATAAGATTGTCACAAGAACGAGGTGGCATAACCTATACAAAAACAAATCGGCTTATTATAATCTCTAAAATACGACGATTACATAAGCACATTTTCAAATACGATAATTATATTAATATTTAAGTTATATCATAAAAAAATTCGCCAAAAATACTTACTTTTGGTTGACAAAACACAATAGGCCTCTCTGTAAGTGTAAAAACCGCGCAAAATGTGACGCAACATTGGGAATCGTGTCGGAACTTGTTCCCCGCGAACCCCTTCACTTGTAATCTGCCCATACCGCGCATAGTCTCGATGATACTCGAGTTGTTACAACCGTACCCAGTCTACCCTACGTGATTTGGTTGCGAGCTGGAAAGACTAACAACAATCCTCGTGTAATTTTAGCGTACTTTATAAATGCTGTTGAGAAGTTCCATGGAGTTCCAATGACTATTAGAAGTGATATGGATACTGAAAATAAGCCTATAGAACAAATGCAGCAACTGTTACGATCGCATATATCTACACCTCCTAACAGACCTGCTTTTCTGTATGAGAAAAGCACAGCCAATCAAAAAATTGAATCATGGTGGTTTATATTTCGAAAACATCATTCTCAGTTTTGGATCAATCTTTTTTCAAAACTCAAAGATGATGGTTATTATGATGGAACAGAAAATTTAATTCGCTTTGGTTTTTTGCGATTAATTCAGGTAAAATAAACACCAAAAAATTGATTTAATTATATTTTTTAAATTTTGTTTTAGAATGAACTAGATGCTGTGGTTGAAGAATGGAATGCACATAAAATATCAAGATCCAGAAATTGTATTGCACCTACAGGCCGACCGCTTATGATGTATGAATGTCCTGAACTTTACAATACAAAAAATTATTTAATACTAGTAAACAGATCAGACATTGAAACTTGTAAAACCGTGTGTATATTTCCGGATAAATTTTTATGTTGCAAATACATCTATGAACTATGTGAAATACTAATGGTAGAACATAATTTGAATTTTCCACAAGACCCTTATAATGCAGTTAATTTATACATGGAATTGCGGAATCATTTTTTGCTATTATTGCTATAAATATAACGTTAGAAATCAAATGAAACCTAAGCAACACTTTTGGAAAGGTAAACGTAACACTTTATTGCATAATGTAGGTATAACAACAAAATACTGTATGGCATAATATGTTTTATAACAATGTACCTATTCAATAAAACCAAAAAGTAAGTAAAACATGATCGATTGGCAGTAAATTAAATCGAATCCATGATTCAAATGTTTCAGTTTAAAACATTGTTCGTTTCATTTTGAAACTCTGGGTATGAGTTATAAGATTTTGGCAGTTCTAACATACCAGAACAAGTATGAGCAGATGGTGCACGGCACAATCCAGTTTGATTATTAAATTCTATAGTTATATGCATTTCACTTATCTGATCGGCACCAGTACAAAAACGTAAAAACCACGATAATTCATCTTTTCTAGCATCCCTTATAATTTTTTTAACAAAATTGAATATATTAATTTTGTCAGCTTCGTTTGGTTTACATTTTATTTTGGCAAGGACATTTTTTGCAGTTGGCTCAAGTTTACTATAAATTTCAGACAATGTTTGAACGGTTAGACTTTTATTTAAAATTTCGTTCCACGCGTTAATCACAAATATTGGTTTTTGTATCAGTTTCTTAAGCGCGATGTCTTCAATTAGAGTTTTGATGATGTTGTCATTGGGCACTGTTTTGTAATCGTAGTTGGTTAGAATTTCCAACAACTCTTCGAAGTCAACTGCAGATATATTTTTCATTGCTTCTTTTATGAGTTCTGCTTTACTTTCATCAACGTATTTAAAAAAAGATTCTGTTAAATCTGAAGTACTACATCCGAAAAAACATTGCTCAACTAAAGGTAAAGCTAATTTAATAGGAAAGTATTTTTCTGCGACGTAACCTTTAAGAAGACAACGCGTAACACTTTTCCATTTTTTAAAACAATAGTCATGTCTAATAAATGGAACTTTAACAGTAGCACCTAAAGTACACGTGTTGTAAAACTCGGTCCAGTATTCGCTTAAGGAGTTCCTCAACTCCTTACCGTCATCTACAGCTGCTTCTACCTTACCATCAGCAGCTATCATTGTAATTGTTAGCCTTGATTGATAATCGCATGGTGAGAGAAAATTATGCAATAATTCCTCCATAACTCTACCTGAGAAAAATTAAAATAAAAAAATAACAAAAACTTAATATAATGAATATCTTTACCTCTATGTAAAGTAATATACTCTTCTACTATTTTTACTTCAGAAGAACCATCTTCCATACTTTCTGTAGTTGCTGTACTTGCTGTTTCGTGGAGAGATGAGGAAATAGTAGTTTCCACAGTAGATGTTCTAATTGAGCTTTCAATGCGAGATATTGAGTTTTCACACAAGGAAATAGGCAAAGTTTCAGAAGAAGACAAAAAAACTGGTGACAAAGCTTCAAATTCAGAATGACCAATTGGCAGAAGATCTTCAGATTCTGAGTCAGGAAGTGACAGTAAAGTATTATCTGTTTGGAAAGTTGGTGAAATTAAAGATGATGTTGTGACATCGGAAAAAATGTCACTTACTAAAGATTTGAATCTTTCATCTAATTCTGACATATTGTCTGAGTCATGTCGCTTGGCAGGTACTTTTTCATTTTTATTATTTTCATTCGAAGATGAAGACGAATTAACGTATCTTGGTCGTTTATCTGTTCCTGCTGAAAGGTGTGTTCGTTCGCGAAGAGACAGTTCATAAGCTCCACTTGTTGTAGTAGCAGAAACAGTTTTGCACTGGGTTTTGGTTCCCAAATAAAAACGCAGACGTGAAAATCCTGTTTTTCTAAACATTTCATCAATATTCCAATCCTCTAGAAAAGGTGTCCTTTGAAAATCAAATAGTTGAACGGTCATGTCACTTAACTTTCCTTGTTTAGAAAGACCATTAGGAAAAAAAAGAGATTTAGCAATGTTTATTATTTCTTCAGCTTTGGCTGTTTTTTTGACATCAATTTATCTAGTACCGCCACCTTGATTTTGTTTTATCTGAACGTATTTGTTGTTTATAAAATGCAACCAACCAACTTCAATTTTTCCATTATTGCATTTTATTTTATATTTTTTCTTTTTTGGTTGTGGGGAAGTGTCTTTTCTTTGGTACATTGCTTTAATTTTCTGCACAAGACCTTTTCGTTTGTCTTTTAACAAACCTTTTTTCTTAGTAGGTAATTTCACAGGTGATATTATACTTGCTTATAATTCTCACTATTTAAACTAATTAAAGATTTTTGTTGAAGACCTTAACATCTTTTAGTTAAAAACTCAACCATCAATCTGCAACAGACTTTCTAATGTCACCTTTGGGGTTGCAGTAATTTACTTATATATTTTAAGAAGCAAAAAGGTTTTTGCTCTTACCTGATTCGCTTGATAAGGCATCATTTTGCGTTTTCCAGAGCAGGCAACTCAGAGCAGGTTTCCAAACCGTTGAAATTGTTGGAAAATTAACGAATTAACTACTTTTAGTTATGTTATTGTTGGGATGTTCTTTAAAACATAGGGCTTCCTTTTTAAGTAATTTATTAATGTAAAATAAACACAAAGTACGCTTCTCTTTTAACAGCTCTGTCTTGGAACTTCGACTCCTGTTGTCATGCGCATCTCTCACACGCTCACAGCTTCGCATTATGCTGCCCTCTATAGCAGCGCAGAGGAAGCGTTACAGGCGCTAAATTCCAACACTCCCTCCCGTCTTAACGCTTCTTGACACAAACTTATCTTAAACTAAGTATTGAAAGAATCCAACTAACTTAAATCAAATGAATAAAAAACGAAACTTAAACATTAACAGAACAAAATAAACTAGCTTGTCAAATTAAGACTAGTGGTAATCTTTCACTTCTATGTAAAATAAAATAATCTGATGCATTTCTTCGATTCGTTTACTTCCCTGTAAAATAACAAACATAAGTATTAAAGAATCACATCTCAACTTCGCAATTCATTATTTTCCTGACTAAATACTTGTGCATATCAAATGGAAGAGGCTTTGTAAAGATGTCTGCAATCTGATCCTTTGAAGGAATCCACTCTATCTTTACAAGATCTCTTTCTACGCATTCTTTCACATAATACTCTCGAACCTCAGTCATGTGTCTGAACCTATTACCACCACTTGTCTTTGTGCTTGCTAATAAAGCTTTATTGTCACACCACAATTTTGCGGGGAGAAAAGATCTGTTCAAAACTAATTTTAAAGAATTATTAATTGCAATTAATTCCTGACACGTTTCACTTATCGCAACGTATTCTGCCTGACAGGTTGACAAAGCAACATAAGATTGCTTGTGGGTTTTCCAGGTTATCGCATCTCCAAAAAGTTTTATTACATAACCACTAGTCGTAAGTGAACCTTTACAGTCTGCGAAACTTGCATCAGAATATGCCTGCAAATCATCACATTCTCCAGTATACCTTAATCCCATCTTTTTCGTTCTTTTTAAATATCTAAACACTCTCTTTACCATTTGCCAATCACTCGCAGTCGGATTAGTTTGGTGTCTACTCAGCACATTAACTGCAAATGTTATGTCAGGTCGAGTTGCTCCAGACAGATACAACAGACTACCAATCGCTTCTCGATATGGCACTTTTTTTTTAGTCTTTGTTTCTCTCAATATTTCGCTATCAAAATCCTCCTCTCTTTGCTTTCTCTCTCTATTAGAAGATTGTGTCGTCACCATTGGTGTGTTTTGTGGATGCATTTCAGAAAATTCGAAATTTTCCAAAATTTTATTTATGTACTTTTCTTGTTGTAGATAAATTTCACGCTTTTCTCTGTTTCTAGTAATAGAAATTCCAAGAAATTCTTTTGGTTCCCCTAAATCACTCATCTCAAATTCTGTTTTTAATTTAGTTTTTACTTCTTCAATTTTATTCGCATCATTGCTTGCCAAAATTATGTCATCTACGTACAAGACTAAAATAAGGATTTTCTCCCTCTGTCTCCAAGTGAATAAGCATGGCTCGTTCTCATTATTTTGCAAACTAATGTTCAATGCAACTTCAGTGAATTTTTTTTTTATTCCACCTTTTCGGACGTAATCCATATAAGGCTCTTTTGATGTTACAAACTTTATTTATTTTCTCATCTTCTGTTACTTCTACTCCGTCAGAAATGTCCATGTAAATTTCCTCGTCTATCGAACCATTCAAAAAAAGCAGTTTTCACGTCTAGTTGACACATCGTTAAATCGTACTTATTTACCTCTGATTACAAGTCGTGCTTTGAACTTTATTCTGCCTTCGCTTTCACTTTTCTTTCTAAACACCCATCTTGAATTAATTATATTAGCCTTTTGATCATTTTCCATCCTTGATGGTCTGTCAACTAATGACCACACTTCATTTTTATTCAAAGATTCTTACTCGTCTTTTATCGCTTTCTTTGCTTCTTTTGAATCAATCGCATCTTTATAAGTCACTGGATCTTGATTTACTTGTGCACTCATTGCTTGATGAACTTTGTCTTCTAGATTACTCGTTTCTTTTTCAGTTTCATCAGTAAATACGATTTCTTGCACTAACTTGATTCTTTCAGTCTCATCTTTTGTAATTTTAGAAAAACTGGTATCATTGATTATGTTCTCAATATTTTCATTAATTTTGGTTTTACTCGAAACTGTACTAGTCAGTTTCTTTAGTCTTCCTCTTTTTCTTTTCATCTCTCCCTCCGTTTTTGAAGATTCCGTATCTTTTGTCTCATCATTTTCAAATTCGACGAACCACTTTTCTTTATTGATTTCATGATAATTTACCGGCCAGTTTTGTGTGCTATTCTTTTCGTACTTATCTCCGTATATTAGTTTTTTATTAAAACGCGCATCTCTACTCTCATAAAATTTTCTTTCCTCAGGTTTCAAGAACTGAAAACCGCTAGGTGTATAACCTACTAGAATTACTCGTCTCCCTTCGTATCTCAACTTAGGACCAGTTTTCCTCTGAACTTTGATATAGGCAACGCATTCGAACCTCTTTAATTGGTTTATATCATAGTTATGATGTGGAGCAAATTTCTGTAGCGGCGTGATCATGTTATTAGATTTGTGAGGTGTTCTGTTGTAAGCATAAACAGCAGCACTCAGAGCAAGATCCCACATATTTTCAGGAATTTTCGCATCGTAAATGTAAGTTCTCACCTTCTTTTGTATGGTTTGATTAAACCTTTCTGAAACCCCATTAAGTTCTGGAGTATCAGGACTTGCTAGTTGCTGTTCTGCATCTAATGCCTTTAGTACCTCAATAGTATAACCTCCTGTGTACTCAGTCCCGTGATCTGTTCTCAGGTAACAAATTTTCGCATCTCTTCCGAGTAAATTTCGAGCGCTTCTCACAAATGCTTCTGTTTTGGCTTTCATTGGGTAAGCCATTGCTAATCTAGAGTAGTCGTCCACAAAGACCGAGATAAACCTATACCTTTTTGGATGTGACAGTGGAGAAACAGGACCCATAACATCTGAGTGAATAATCTGTAATGGTTCTGTGGCTCTTCTTCTTACCGTATTAAAAGGTATTATATTAAATTTTGCCAACATACACACATGGCAATCTAGAATAGACTCATCAAAAACAGCATTATTCAATTCTTTATTGTTTGGAAACTTTCCCTGTACAGCTTTAAGATATGCAATCGAAGCATGGCCTAATCTAACGTGCCAAAGCATGGCCTTGTTATTTTTCACAAACAATTTGTATTTGGTTTCAAACGGGGATTCATTTTCTGATAGTTCTACGATTGGTAACTCATCGATATCGTGAAACTCCCTGTCACAAATTAACGTATCGAAACTAGAATTTTCATGAATGGAAGTTTTATTTTCTTCCCCTTTTGTTATTAAATTCTTCTTTCGATTCTCATCACTAGTTTCTTTCTCATCATATAGGTATTCCTCTTTTCCATCTCGAATTTGTTCATTATCAGATATGCGTTTTTCCAAATTCTCTCTCAAAGTCACACTTCTGGTCTTATATTTCATTTCGTCATTATTGGTTTGACCTTTGGTAAGGTTTGCAAAAACTCGTCTATTTATGAAATTATTCTCATCTCTATTTTGGCTATTATTTATTTTAAATTCAATTACTCAGTATGGTTTAATGTAAACCCCGGTAATGAACGATTCATTAGAAACTGGATCAAAAATGTCAATTTCTTTATTGTCTAAATAAATACTAAAACCCATCTCTGCAAATTTTCTCTACATGAAAATAACAGTTCAATGAATTGATTTGAGACTCATCTTTTGCGTTAGATCGCTCACCCACGTTCTGATCGATGTCCTTGTCCTTGGATTTCTGGTATTTGTTTTCACCGCCTCGTCTAAAGTTTCCTCTTCCTCTATTGCCTCTAAATCTCTTTGAATCTCAGCCTCTATCATTACAATTCTTTCTTTTGTAATCTTGTTTGTCCACATCATTGTTTTGTTTATCATATCTCAAATTGCTGAAACCATATCGCCCTCCTCTCTTAAAACCACGTCTCATTCCTCTCCCTCTAAAGGAAGCTGATGATTTCACTCCTTTAAGCGGACAGTCAATGGCTTTATGATTCGTTATTTGACAACATTCGTAACATTTCTTCAGTCCTGTGCTTTTGAATCGACAGTCAGCAGCCATATGACCTCTGTCATGACATTCATAACATCTGTCATTCACATCTCTCCCTTGAGCCTTCATTATGGCTCTGGTTTCTGATGAAGCAGTCTGTTTTTTTTTTGTTGGCTTCCGCTTGCATTAAGAAAAGCTTTAATTGGTCATAGCTGAGACCCGTACCAGTCGAATTTTTAGTCATGAATTCTACTGATTGCACTTCGGGAACTGTAGTCATTATGGCATTATAGAATGCATCTCGCTTCTCACTTTCCGACAAAGATACCACCCCAATTAGGTTTTCATAGTTTCTTACCACGTCTTCGAATTTATCACAAAAATCAGAGACTTTGTCTTTGGTCGGATAATATTGCATATTATACAATTGTTTTCTTAGGGTGGTTGAGGTTAAGTTACTTTCACACTTCTTTATTTCTTTGATTTTATTCAAAATCTCTACTGGATCTTTTATTTGAATTACTTTGGAGTGATAATTCTGATCCAAGTGATTAATCAAAATGTCTCTAACTTTGTATTTGTGTTTCTCAGCCATGGTCGCATCTGTTGGTTTATTCAAACTGATTTTAGAGTCAACAACATAAAGCAAATCAAGAGTTCTGAATTCAGATGTGAAATAGTCATAAAAGTGTTCGAATTTAGTGCCAAGAGTTAATTTATAATCACGCTTTACTCCTGAACCTTCGCTGATTATTTCGAACTTGAGAGTTTCTTTTACCTTGTCCGCCAAAGAACTAGAACTTTCTTTATTTTGTGTTTTCTCGCCTAATTTTAATTTTTCTAGCTCCATTTTGACTAACTTTGAAACTTCAAGCCTCAACTCTTTACTTTTCAACTCATCACTAGCATTACTTTTCACATCGCTCGTCACATCATTATTTTTCTCAGTATTTCCTTTTTTTTTCATTATTTTATTGTAAGTCAGTCTGATCTCATTCAGTTGCTTCTTAATTTCAGCATTTCTCGTTTCCATAGCTTTAGTTTGTTGAACGAACGCTTCTTTTTGTTTTTCAAATTCATTTAAGATTGAGCCTTGAATATTTTCCATGCTGGAAACAGCTGCTTGAGAATCCAGTAGAGCATTTTGATTTTGTCGCATTACATTGATAGAAGTAGTACAAAAACCTTTAATTGTTGTTAACACATCATCTAATTTAGTTTTCTTATTGGAAATTTTGGAAGTCAACTTTTCTAATTGTTCTATCTCACTACTCTCATCTTTATTTTGTTTTAACTTTTCTTCCCTTCCCTTGTTTGTCTGTTAACATTCTCATTATGCTCATCTTTGTTATTCTCATCATGTTCGCTTCTCTCATTCTCATCGCCATTTTCCTCATCTCTGCTTCTTTCACTCTCCTCATCTAATAGTTGATCCTCGTCTACACTCTTCACGTCTTTGTAATTGTTTTCTCCTGGAATAATAACCCAAGGACCATTAATTAGGCCCGATGGGTATTTATTATTTTTGTCTGCTAGCAGCCTGATTAACTGAACAACAAGTATAATCAAACTGAAGCGAATAGTAGATATGCAACCCGAACAACAAGATTTATACATCGACTACTCCAGTAACTAGGAAGTTGATTGAGCACGGCTGCAACCAAATTCACAAGTCACTTTTTCCTTGACCAAAGTCAAAAACCAGGATACAAATAAAAATTTTCGGAAGAGAATATCGAAATTAAAGACCCACCTGCTTGATAAGGATGTTCTCTAGTTTCTGTGTGGAAAAGAATTCGCTCGTCATTTTCACTCAAACTGATTGCGATTTTCTCATTAGCATGGTTGGTGTCGAATTTAAAATTCTCTCGATATCTCTCCACGAATTTTTTGTAGATTTTTGTCTACGTTAATTTCTGTAGAAATGACTTATTAATTATTATTCTATAATTTTAGCGCTCATTTCCTCATCAAAACTTATCACACTCTCTCTATTTCTCGTCTGTTTACTCTCATCGCAATTTCTCTACGAAGTTCGTGTCCAAAAACCAGCGTGACCTTCGTCAAGATCAGCTGTTTATTTGAAAACCTCTTTTCGCGTCTCTAGGTATACCAATTTTAATTTTCAATTGAAAATGGGATAAAACCCGCACGTGCTACTTTTTCCGGATAATATCAACGTTTCTGTACTTACGATCACTCGCATCTTTAATCACTTCAACTTCTATTTCCTTATCCGTGGAAGCAGCCATGTTTTACTTCGTGCCGGTCACGTAGGCCCGTGTTTTTGTTTTTCGCCTGAATTTCACAATTTAGCACTTTTCACTTAAAGTTACTTGCGCAGTGGACGCGGGCTGGGCCCATAACCTGTTGGGATGTTCTTTAAAACATAGGGCTTCCTTTTTAAGTAATTTATTAATGTAAAATAAACACAAAGTACGCTTCTCTCTTAACAGCTCTGTCTTGGAACTTTGACTCCTGTTGTCATGCGCATCTCTCACACGCTCACAGCTTCGCATTATGCTGCCCTCTATAGCAGCGCAGAGGAAACGTTACAGGCGCTAAATTCCAACAGTTATGAAGCAGCATCCACGTGTATTTCAAAAGTGCGCACTTATTTGGAAATAGTGCGCACTTATGTGGAAAAAGTGCGCACTTATGTGAAAAAAGTTTTTTTTTGTGACCCTTTAACTTTTTCGTATGGAAGCTTATTTTCGTAACGGTGAACATGGTGAAAATGGCTGGACTTATTCAATGCAAGCGTGCCACGCACAATTTCAGGAAGAATTTCCGAATGACCCGATAAATGATCATGAAATGTTTGCACAACATGTTCGGCGAATAGTTACCCGTTTCCGTAATACAGATAGCGTGTGCAAGGGAAAATCACCTGGTAGACCATCTGTTTTAACAGAAGCGAGATTAGATGACGTGCGAAATCGTTTAGAAGCTAGTCCAAATAAATCTTTAAACAAATTGTCTGCCCAGACAGGTACTACATATTTTATAAAAAAGTTTTCTCGTAATGTTTTCTGTCAAACCATTTTTAGGGCTTTCTTATGGGCCGTGTCATAGAGCGGTAAAGAAATTGCACCTGCATCCATATAAAGTGACCATGGTTCAGGAACTACTGCCGCTTGACTTCGAAACACGCATTCAGTTCTGTCATTGGTTTAATGAAACGACTATACTTTGGACGTGACATTTTTCAGTGACGAAGCGTGGTTTCACTTAGGTGGTTATGTAAATTCATAAAATTATTGGACATGGTCTACAGAAAATCCACATGTTCTCCGCGAAGCAACTTTACATTCTATTAAAGTGGGTGTTTGGGTCGCAATGTCACGTCGAAGAATAGTTGGACCAATTTTCTTCAACGAAACAATTAATGCTGAACGATATCAGCAGCAAATTTTACAGCCATTTTTGGAACAGCTTCATGATGATGAACTAAGAAATGGTTACTTCCAGCAAGACGGGGCCACGGCCCATACAGCAAATGCTACAATACAATTTCTGCAACAATATTATGATGACCGTTTGATTAGTAGAAATCGATGACCACCTCGCTCGCCCGACTTAACACCGTTAGATTTGTATTAATTTGGGTACTTAAAAAATACCATTTATATCAATCGCATGCACACAATAGAAGAATTGCAAGACGCTGTAACAAATGCAATTAGAAATATAAATGTAAATCAATTACATAATATATTTAGGGCCGGTTTTACGAAAGTCGGATAAGCATTGGAATAACTATTCCGAAATAAGGGCCGGTTTACATAGCCTCGGTCCACAGTTTATACTTGGATTTATCCGATTCGACTTTCGTAAAAGCCCATTTATCCCGAGTTATTCCGGAATAGCGTTATACCTGGCATATTCTCTTTTCGTAAAACCGGCCTTTAATAGTTTAAGAAGGAGAGTGAATATGTGTATTGTAAGTGAAGGGCAACATTTTGAGCAGTTGTTGTGAAATAAAAATTTAATGTAATCAATGGTCTCATTTCATTTGCTTTCATCTCTGAAATCTTAGTAACTCCTACAATTGGGACTGATTGCTTAGGAACAATTTTGCTTTTGTCAATTTGGAAATTAGGAAACTGTCTCGGCACTGTCTTTGAAAATTTTTAATAAATGTCAGTTTTCTCAAATTGAATATAATCGGAATTAAATCTTCGTCGTCACATCATTGAATGAGTAGGTTCTCACTGTCAGCTCCCCTAAATCTCATTATTTGTCTAAAATTTTGAGATTTTGAGGTTATGTTTATGGAACGCCACTGACATTAGTACGTGTCAGAATAGTAACCAATCGGCAAAAAATAGTTATGTATAAATATCGAGTAAGTGGCACGTTCAATCTTATTGGATGACTCTGTACAATATTGCCCATGAAATTTAAATACTGATCATTTAGTTTATTGCGGACCGTAATCTTATCCTAATATAATTATATTATGTATGATAAGCAAATGTTACTGATTTAAAAAAAAAGTGCGCATTTATAGCATTGGGCAATTGAGTGAAGTTCCCAAGTTAATGCAAAGATGAATTTATCTCTAAATAATAAGTTATAGTTCGGCAATTTATTGTCATAACGTAATGTATTTCGACGGTTTTCAACTGTGGTTTTTAACTAGAGTGTAGAAGTCAACCACTAATTACAGAATTCCGCCAAGTGGTCATCCTTAGAACTATAACAAAATTTTATTTTGCGCTAAAATGTAGCGCATCGATAATTTGAAAGCTAGCAAAATATAGCGTACTTTGGGGTTATTTATATTATTTCTAATTGTTAGGTCGCTATTATTACTCAATAAAAAAATCTTTGGCAGTATTTAATTAAGATAGTTAAGCTAAAGCAAAAAGACTCGAATAAAATGAGGTTATTTATGAAAAAGAAAACGAACGAATTACTGAAGGTTTGCACTGGCACTGTTGACAATTTCAGTTCGAAATTTGACCAGAGCGGAACAGGAAATGGCAATTTACTGAAACGACGAGTAAAATTCCTATAGTCCGGTGCGTCATAGTCATCCTGTAGATCCTAACACAAATAATTACACCTTGGGGAATAAGATAAGTTTCTGCTCTGCCTCATGAAATCAACATTCTAAATGAGCTAATACAAAGATAAATACATACAAAAATGATACATAAGGTTGTAAAAATAAAACAAAAACATGCCACCTAGATTTTTTTTAGGGCACATATCCATTAACATTTTTAACATGATTTGTTGAAGCATATTTAAAAAGCTTAATATAAACTAATACATATAAACAAAATGGCTCAATGTTGATTTGAAAAAAATTATTATGTAATGCACACAATTGTACGTCAATTAATACCTACTAAACAAATTATAATTCACATAGCTGAAAAAGTTCCTTTACATTGTGATGCTTTACGAAAATTTGGCTGGTGGTTGCATTGTAAATTTTTCCATACAAACACCCAACCACATTGACCCGTTCCATAATCTTCAAAAAATTCATAGTCTACAATTTCCCCGTTTATAGGGTGTAGCGTACTAACTTCATTTCTTAATTCTCGCCCCTGGCGTCCTCTTAAACATGGGATTTGTGGATTTATACTAGTATACAGAACACACTACAGGCAGGGGTTCTTTTTCTTCTTGGTATGACGACCCCATATTTTCGTCGGGCGGAAATGGCAATTTTGTGGGGTCAGATTTTGAACATGTGCAACATTTTTTCAGGGTTCTGGCAGTCCCGCGCACATAACTGAAAAAAATTATGGAGTGTAAATTAATTGTAAATATTTATGTAGCAAATAACATCGATACTTGCAATTCGGATGCGCCATCTCAATCTTCATAATGATGCAAGGATCCAAAGGATAATTGGTGTTTGCACTTAGGTGTGTCGCGTGGTGTGCTATTGCGCATACACTAGCCGTCCTTTTCTCCCGCCGTGACGTCAGTCGCGGAGCATGATTTACATAGCAGCATACGAGTCTTGTACTAAAGCGGCGATTTTTTGCAAAAAAAATTTATTCAATTCAATTTAATTGAATGATTTGATTTCTTATTCATTTACGTTAATTTTAAATCTGAAATAAATAAACAACAAAGAATTCTTTATTTGACTTTAAGAAACCGGTCATTCTTCTACACAAAAAAATTGTTACATGTATATAACATTAATAAAGTAATAATAACTAAATAAATAGTAAAATAATAACTAAAAAGTAATATAAAATTATTTTTTTAAATTTGTGAACTTTTACGGTCCAGCTTTCTTTTACAGGTACTAAAACTAATTTTCTTATTTAAATCTCTAAGCCTGATATAAATACGAGTTTGAGATATACATGAAACTACTTCATACGGTATTTTATATGTAGCTGGTAATTTACAAATGGTTTGTTTTGTTAAGGTGTCAAATAAAAAACATTCATTTGATAACGAATTGCCATGGATCTTCTGAAATTCCCTATCTAGGATTTTTGTTGCCTCCTGTAATTCGTCACGTAGACATATCAAATTTCCCCTTGAAATAAATTGCTACCAGTCTGGAGCACTGCCTAACATATTTTTGCTTATTGAACCTAAATGTTGGTATTTACTTCGAAAACGATGAGCAATATAGCCAGCAATGTATTTTAAGCTTTCATCATTTATATATTCTTTAAACGAAAAATCCTTAAACGTGTTTAGTGGTAAAAGACCCTGGTCACTTGGTTCAAAGTTTGTTGTATCTATTTCATTACCATCTGGTTCAATTGAAGGTTGTACAAATGTGTATGGACCACCTTCCTCTTCTAAATACTCTTCAGTATTTAACTGAACATCTTCGATTTGTATTGAATGAAGTATATGTTGCGACATGCAAGTTGTTGTTTCTTGATTTGTCTCATTCAAGGCCTGAACTAAACAATTTTCACCGAATTCTTCTGTATTCCTGGATTCAGTAAATATAGCAGCACTGTGCTTACCAAGAATGTACCATCGCAATCTGTATTTTATGTCTAGAGCTAGCTGTGGGGTGATCACTTTGGTTGCCCATTCCGCGAATATAGGAAAAAAAGTTTTCTAAAATGTCCTAATTTAATCTAAATGTTAACAGATACTCTCAGTTATACCTGCTCTTTAAGTATTCAAATAATAGAGGAAGGGCCATATTGTTGAGTAATATTTCTTTTTGAAAAGGTACTAGAGATTTATGTTTACCTACAGTGAAAGAAGATACTGTAGCAGTAACTTTTTCCAATAGCAAAATCTGATCTGCCGTATTTGTTCCAAAACCATTACAACCACTATGAGATCTAAACTAACACTGTTACTGTTCTACGGCGTGATTTGGTCTGTTCACCTATTACCTGTCCTCTTATATTGAAAAGAAAACACGTGGAAAGCACACCACTTTGGCCGGCCACATGCTCGCTCGTGGTGGGAGTACAGATAGTGTGCTACCGCGCAGCTATATGCCCCTCTCAGTCGCACATTGTGACGTCACGCGGGGAGCAGATTTGGGTAGTATACATAAGAATGCATGAGAAATGCATGGAGCGGGACTGTCGTAATAATAAAATTAGGAGAAAAATGAACACCATTTATTTTTTCCTATTAGTAAACTTAGATATCTTTTTTTCTATACTTTAAGAAACTAATTTTCTTATTAAGTTCCCTTAATCTAATGTAAGTTCTGATGCGGACCAAACAAAGAATAATTTCGTTGGGAAAACAATTCAAACTTGATGGTAAATTTTTTAGTTACAATATTTGCCAACTTTTTAAATACCATTGGTTCTTTTGATAAAAAATTACCATGAAAATTGCACGACACTGAAAAGTAGCCAATAGAAAAATAGAATTCGGTGTCGTTTTTATGACAATGTAAAAATTTCCTGGAAATTATTGCACCTTGCATGAAATTAATAAGTGGAAATTATTTCAGCCAATCAAAATAATTTATTTATTAATAATGACATCATAATGACATAATGGACCAATGTCCGTGTCGTTGCGATTTTCTTACCGAATATGCCCTCGTGCATTGATTAATACCCGGAAATTTTATTCTCATGCATTTCCAAAACGTAATTAGCCCTCGTGTTCCACTCGGGCTAATTAATACGTTTTGGAAATGCGTTTGGCAAACAGTTTGGCGCGATTTCAGCTCGCATGCTCCCCGGATGACGTCATGCGCAAGAAGACGAAATCCAGCTCCTTCCGTAGCACACCACCAGGGGGTCGATTCTCGAGTTCGTGTGATGTGATGCCGTTCTCATGAGAACGGTGGGCGGAGATTATCAAAATTTGACGTTTGCGCATGACCGACCAAAAAACCCCATTGTCCAGTTCATGCGATCATCTCATGGGCCCGTTTTTCATTGGAACTTGACATCCTATGGTATTTTCATGTGAAGCTACCGATCGCACGAAATGCCACATTTGCGTTCAAGAAATATCCATTCAAGAACACAAAAGCATTTTGCGTTCAATATACAAACAAGATTTTTTCGAAAACTGCAATACAACAAGACAATTTTGTTTTAAACAACAATTCATTATTATTTGAAATTGTTTGAACCGTGTTTGAATCCAGACAGTTTAGGTGCGGTGTCTATCGTAATGGTAGCGACGAAATAAAACAATAAAAATCGGTTGTTTTAAAAATTAGTTCTATTAATATTTATTCAAATTCGTGTTCCAAGAGTGTATAATTATTCAAAATGAGCTGGGAAAGCGAAGAAGAGCGTTTACCAGAAGAAGCATGTTATATGTTTAATTAATAATAAAGTTATAAATGTAGGTTGAATAATTGACAAATTATTTTGATATTTGTTTTATGTTCTAGAACGAAAAAGACTTTGGCGTTCTAAAACATAAAAGTACTTCGTAGGTGATAAAAAAGACTCACTTTGTCAACTGAAAATTCAACGTAAATGTCAAATTTTGATGATAGTTTTCGAAAAATAGATTTTGTAAAACTCTTCATGTTTAACCACATAGTTCAAAAGCTACCAAGAAATAACTGGATGGTATGGATGGTATATTCGACAATGAGCCCGAACCTAATCAAGAAGTAAATGAGAGAATAAATCCAGATTTAACTGCCGCTCGCCGTCTACAGCAGCGAAATATTGAGCGACATTTCATGGAATAAAATGTGCATTTATTAAAAACTATATTTATTATTCAATTTGATATGTTTATTATTTATTAATGAGATTGCCAAACAAATATTTTGTTCGACAGATTGTCTAAAAATTTCTAGATGTGCGAAACTCAAATTCAAATTCATCAAATCCTTGCTCTGGATTGGACAGTAGAATTGGCAATCGCGCTCATCCGTCCGAAGTGGCGCCAAGCCGCGCGCACATTTACCCACCACGTGATCGTGGTGCGATAGGATCTGTCCCCATCACACAAAAATTCATCGCATCACATGAACTCGAGAATAGACCCCCTGTACTCCCACCATGATGCTCGCCCACTCCTCGCGTGACGTCATGCGCAGAAATGACAGAATTGAACCCCTTTAAGGGCGAGACCCCGTTTAGTCTGCTACGAAATTTCAGAACCGAAGGAATCGTTGGTTGCCTATGCAACCAAAGATTCCTTCGGTTCTGACAGGCCCATAAAAGAGAGATTATATCGGAAGGGTAGGTTTTAACAAAACGGCTAATAACTATTGTAGTAACGTTTTTTCCAAGGAAGTACCTGAGGCCCTGGGGACCGATTTTTGTGTACAAATTTTAGGAAAAGGTTTGTATGTGTATCTACTCGGCGCAAATTTGTTGGAGAAAAATGGGTAAATTTTTCAATCATATGAGGGTAGATGCTACGCAGCGGCAATTAATGTCAATACTAAAGGTCAGTTTACAGTTAGTGCAAAAAAATTAATAATGGACTAATAGGGCAGTATACTTTAAACATTTCACAAAATTTTTAAAAAAGAAACTTGCATAGAAAAAAAATACATAAAAACCTATAGGGGTACGCATGCGGGTCCAGATCTAGATTACGGAGTCGAGGAAGAAGATATAAACCCAGCAGAATTTGAAACTTTAAAAAACAACTTTTTAGAAAATATGCGCCAAGCGGATGTAGATAAAATTCAATTAGAAACAGTCGGTTAGCGAACCAATTCTCAATGGCGCACGGAAAGACAAAAGAGACCAACGCCAAGTGGGTTTGGCAAAATTTGTAAAATGCGACCTTCAACGAATACTTACAACATGATCAAAAATATATTATACGGTAGCATGCAACTAGACAGGGTACGGTTTAAATAATGAAGAGAGTGCAATGGATCAGTTTTGTCAAGAATTAGGTATTACGGTCACATCTTGCGGTTTGTTTATTGACGAGAAGAAATTTTTAGGCGGGTTTCCGGATGGCGTTGTGGATGAAAACTTTATCATAGAAATAAAATGCGCATATAAAGGCCGTGATTTAACGATAAGAGAGGCAGTAGAACAAAAACTAATAACTTTCTGCCGTATAGACGATTTTGGACATATTAAATTAAAAAATAATCATGACTATATGTACCAAATTCAAGGGCAGCTACATGTTACAAAACGGAAGTATTGTTGTTTTGTTGTGTTTACCAATCAGGGTATTCATTATGAAATAATACAAAAAAAAAACATGATTTTTGTTCCTTAATGATCGCTAAGTTAGAAAATTTTTATATGAAAGCTCTTTTACCTGAAATTAGTGATCCGAAATTTTTCAAAACTTGATCGGTCCGTAATTTAAAGCGTATTTTAATTTGTAGGCAAACCTAAAATAATCTTTATCCTATCACATACATGTTGGTCAGCAGAAGCCTCTGTCTCTGGATTTTAAGTAAAGTATCCTATGCATTCCGTTTGACGATTTTTTTATTCGCGTGTAAACTCTTCTTCTATTTGTGGAGTTTTTTTTCTTTTTTGGACATTGAGTGTGAACCCTCTGTGGATTTATTGTTTTTTTTTTTTAAATAAAATAACCTGCGATCCAAACGTAAAGTCCGTTTGACGATTTTTTATTAGCGTGTGAATTTTCCCTCATGTATTTGTGTAGTTTTTTCCTTTTTTGGACATTAAGTGTAAAACCTCTGTCTGTGAATTTATTGTTTTTTTAAATAAAATATCTTGCAATGTAAACGTAACGTCCGTTTGACGATTTTTTACTAGCGTATGAACTCTGTCTCTACTTGTGGAGTATTTTCCCTTTTTGGACATTGAGTGTGAACCCTGTGTGGAATTGATTGTTTTTTTTTAAATAAAATAACCCGCGATCCAAACGTAAAGTCGATTTGACGATTCTTTTATTAGCGTGTGAACTCTCCCTCTATTTGTGGAGTTTCTTTTCTTTTTTGGACATTGAGTGTGAACCCTCTGGATTTTTTTTTTGAATAAAAAAAAATTTTTTTGAATAACAAAAAATCCTCTGATAAAACGTAAAAGTCCGGTTGATAAATAATTCATTTATTAACAATAATTTAGCTTTGTATAATTTTGAGAATGACAATATTGGTGGAATTAATATTAATTTTTTCTTATTTGTATGAGAACCACTTGCCTGTGGACGGAAAGACATAATTTTTGACTGTGGCGGCATACAACTTCAGCCGATAGCCTAGGTAGGAACCTTTCTCGAAAGAGGCTTAAACGTACTTATGGTTACGGCTATTATTTGACAATGGGTCACCCGAGACCCTTTGTTACCCCATCATAAATCATGGAACATCAGCTGAGTTTTGTGAATTAGATGCCTCTTTGGTTGCCTAACTTTGAAATAGTTAATTACTTATAACAAACAAACAAATAATATTAAAGAAAATCCAGATACTTATGGCCCATCTCCTCGATAAACTCTATAAAATAGTGTAATTTGTTTCTTTTTTTTTCTGAAAATAGAGCTGAAATTCGAATTTCGTATTTCGGTCTTTTTTGGCTCTAATTAAAAATATTAACAGTTGTAAGAAAATTCAGATATATCACGCTATTAAACTCGATGAGACAAATACACTAAGCTATCGACCTCCGCTTCAAATATATAATTGTGAAAAAAATCTTGGCGACCGTTTAGCATTGCGTTGCCCTATACCGGCCACAAGCGGACTCTCACCCTTAACGGCTCACCATTATACTCACACCACGGTGTGTCGTCTTGGTCTTGAACTTGATTGGTCCACACCTTCACATCTTCACCACACAGTTAACAAAATAAATGACAGCCCACTATTTTTGCAAGATTTACTTCCTGTCCGCGCTTTGCGCGCCCTCTGTGGTGGCGGGATATTTAAAAACGGCGCTAACACTTTGTTAAAAGTTAAAATTCGCTTTTTTGCTCAGTTTTTTCTATTGGGCCACTTCAGCACAAAAGGCAATACGGTTTCGTCGAAACAAACTTGGAAAAGTCCTCATGAGCAAAGCGAATTCACCTAGTAAGGCCCCTTTAGAACACTTTGTTTTTTTAATCCGTTTGCCTTGTTTTTAAGATATATTTTAAAATTAATTAGAATTATATGCGATTTTACCCTGTTATAGCAACAATAAAGGATTACCATATATAATATTTCATAAATAGATTAATATAAAATTTATTTAAAATAATTATGTGACATAGAAAAGCACAATTTACACAGAAACTCGTTACATTTTACATTACATTTTACCGATTTCTCTATGTCCACGTACTAATCTCACTAACGTGAAATGGGCTGTCGTCACCTTCATCAAAATAAGGAATTTTATTATATTCACAGTTGCAAAGAACGCCATAACTTATAATATAACGCGGACCATTGCGAAGAGTTACTGGGGGTTTCATTATATTGGTACGTTGAGGTTTCGCAGCATCCAATCTTCTAACCAATTGTCTGGCAAAACGTTCCCCTTCATACTGACGATGGATATCTCGAAACCCATTTCACTGCTCGAAACTTATAGGCCACCCATCCACCGACAGGGCGTTTTGCTAGGACATTTATCCGCTTCAACGTCGGCCACAAAATATTCAGGTATGAATATTTGATGTGCTCTATCTAGTCTCCTGATTATAATCCACACAAGACATTTGGTTTACATTCGCTTCCGTCATACCTACCGTCTGAAGCAAATAAATTTTAAGTTGTAAATGATAAATATTAATATTAGATAACTTACCAACACATCCACAAACAAAATCAAACTAACGAGTACCGGATTATCGAATCTGACGAAAAAACGTTGCGGTTGAATTGACCAAAGACAATGAAGGAATTGACATTTAACCTGGAATGAGGGCAAGCAGGTCGGGGAGGTCAACCGCCGAATGAATAATTTTATTCAATAACACAAGAGAATGAAACTTTTGTCTTCTCGAGCGATCAGCAATTCATAAATCTTGAGCAACAACCGCTTCGCCAAACTCTTCGTATGGAGTACCACATTTCACGGAAATGCATCGGAGAAATTTTCTTTGGGTTTTTGCTATGGTATTGGTGTGAGTGTCATAGTAGGGATTCCAGATAACATATTATTGATTTTTACTATTTGACTTCTGCCAATCAAGGAGTAACCCAACCATTTGAGCATTGACCCACGGATTCGGAGGCCTGAAAGCTTGCAATGAAGAGACTATAAGCATTAGTCAATGCTATAAGTAACCTTGTCAAATGCATTTGCGAAGTACACCGAGTTCAACTGCCTACCTTTCTCAAAACTCGATAAAATACAGGGTGTAACCGAAATAAGTACTGTTGTGTATGTGGGTTAGGCAATGAACTCGTGATCGGGTTTACACTTAGAGAAAAAACCATGTATTTAACATCGATACAAAACGACGCCCTGCTGGCCCTGCGTCCCTACTTAAAACTTGACATAAGAACAACAAACAAAAACCCCCCTCCTGTCGGGCGTGAGGCGCCATATTTGAATATGGTATAACACCCCCTTTCCTTAAGTATCCTTGCCTAGTGTACAATATTAACAAAATAACAACACTTAAAACTAACCTAGTCCCTAAAACGACTTGGGACAGCTACGTTTCTTCTGGGTCTACCTGCTTTTGGTGCAGGCGGTACCACGTGTCTTGTTTCAGGGTTTTCCGGCAATGTTGCTGGGGCTTGGGGCCTGATTACAGCGGGTGTGTCGTTACCGCGATCACCGTTGTATTCTGCTGGCCAACTGAAGTCCAATTCTGAGTTTTGCCTTTTGTAAGGTACTGAGTTTGACCGCATTTGGTTTAGATGTCTTTTCCACTTTTTACCATTGTCTAGATTAACTTCGTAGTGAAGTTTTCCTGTTCGTCGGAGAACAGTACCAAGTCTTCATTTATGTTTACCTAAGTAATCTCTCACGGCCACTCTTTCCCCCACTTTGAATTCTTTTACACTAATATCTTTATTTACATCATTCGTATTTACATTGTTTGTATGCCTAGTAAATCTAAGCGCGATCTAATGTTTCTATTAAAAACTTTTAACGCTGGTGCTACCCCAGTGCTTTGATGTGGCATAATTCGATATTGAAACAATATCTTTTGTAGGGCACTATGTACGTCTTGACCTTCATGTATTAATGATTTTTAACTTTTGTTTTAGAGTCTGAACAAATCTCTCCACCTGGCCATTTGTGGATAGGTTGTATGGGGCTGTAGTTTTTGATTGGATGTTATTTACTCTTAAAAAGTTTTGAAATCTGTGACCTGTAAAAGTAGTGCCGTTATCTGTAACCACGACCTCTGGCAATCCAAATGTTGCAAAAATTTTCTTGCACCTACTGATGGTCGCTTCAGCTGCAATGTTTTTCATGATATGTGCTTCTGGCCATTTTGAAAATGAATCTACTAGTAGAAGAAAATTGTACCCTGCAAATGGTCCAGCGAAATCTAAATGAACTCTTTGAAATGGGTATGAGCTAGGTTCCCAGATATGTTTTTCACATTTACTGGGGTTGTTTTTGTATAGACTACAGATTTCACTACTTTTGACCATGTTTTCAATGTCGTTATCTATACCCGGCCACCAACAGATGCTTCTAGCTAGATTTTTAATATTTACTACCCCGAAATGACCTGAATGTAGTTCGTTTAAAACGTACTTCTGTAGAGATTTTGGAATGACCAGTCGACTACCGCGTAGCAATATGTATCCCTGAAGGGTGAATTCGAGTGTATCTAAATTGAACGTTTTCTGTTTTGTTAAACCTTTTCCAGTGCGTAAGCTGTTCACGATTTTGTTTAACTCCGGATCCTTCTTAGTTTCGGATTCCATTTGTTCGGCTGTAACCGGTAAAATTTCTATTGTTTTGACATTGAATACGTCGACAACATCACTGACGTTATTTTTGCAAGTTGTTGGAATGGGTAGCCTGGAAAGCCTATCTGCATTGGCTTGCGGACTTGTATTTCGGTATTTAATATCATAGTTAAAACCTTGCAAAAATAACGCATAGTGCTGCATGCGCATAGCGCTGTAAACAGGTAGTCCTCTGGTGGGTGAGAAAATTTGGGTTAAAGGGCGATGGTCCGTAATTAACACGAATTTGGTTGCGTACAAGTATTGGTGAAAATTTTTAATCCCAAATATGATAGCGTATGCTTCCTTGTCGATTTGAGAATACTTTCTCTGCGTTCCAGAAAGAGTTTGAGACGCATATTGGATAACTCGCTCTGATCCATCCGGATACAGATGTGAAAGTACTGCCTCCACCCCGTAGCTACTAGCGTCTGTTGCTAAAACTAATGGCAATTTGTTATCAAAGTGCACTAGGAATGTGTCACTTTGAAAAAGAACTTTTGCTTCGCGGAAGGATGCCTCACAGTCCTTTGTCCATTTAAATTTTGTATCTTTGTGTAGTAAATTGTATAAGGGCTGTAAAACTGAACTAAGTCTAGGAATGAATCGACCATAATAATTTACAAAGCCTATGAAAGCTCGAACTTCATTTGTATTTGTAGGCGCAGGCATTTCCTCAATCGCTTGTATTTTCGATTTGTCTTTATGAATACCTGATTTGTTTATGATGTAGCCGCAGTATGTAATTTGGTCTTTAAAAAACTCGCTTTTTTCCTTGTTAATCTTTATATTGTAATTTTGCAATCGTCTGAAAACTTCCTCTAGCCGCTCTAAATGTTCTGTATCATTTGCACGTGTAATTTTTATATTGTCCAGGAAAACTGTAACTCCAGGGATTTCCTGCAAGATCTGTAGTGTAACAATATGTTATCATTAAGTAAGTAGGCAATGTTATGCACACAGTGATGAGTCGCATAACATCAGGTTAAGTAATTAGGTAATTAGGTTATATTATGCTAGGTAAGAGTTTAGCAAGTAGGACTAATTAGTATAGGTCACAATGACGAGGTACATCACAGTATAAATAGGGATAGCGATAAGTAAGTAAGTTAGTTAGTTCTAAGTTCTACGTGATAAGTTACAAGTTGTAAGTGACGTGTGTGTACGTAATGTGTGTACATTAAAGCAATGGTAATATCAACCCCAACGTGTTATCTATAACAACCTCCCAACAACGACAACCATTACATGGCGATCCTGCCAGTCCATGTAAAACATTACATAGCGACCCTGCCAGTCCATGTATTTTGGTACATGGGTCTTTCTTCGGAGATGAGTGGCAACTGATAGAAGCATGGGAAGTTAGCAGACCAAAGAAGAGGTTATCCTGGCCCAAGCAGGCAACAGTGAAAGGATAACTTCGAATAGTGATGTGAGTGAGAATAGTAAGTGGTGTGAAAACAATGGCATGTCCAAAACAAGATTTTGAGCTACTATTAGAAATTTAAAGTCAGTTCAGTATCAAACAGTGCAATCAGTTCTTCAAGTAACCAGCACGATGACGACGAATCCGTATCATTTCAAGACGAAGACTCTAGTAGACAATGGCAAAGCCACCCAATCAGTCATCAACGAAATCAAAAGCTTGGATACCATCAGTACAAGTGTCGGAAGTGTGCGACGAATTCATCGCGCTGCTACTTTTGGTCGGTCGCAACGTCGTCGAGCCAAAGATGTGGAACGACCGAAAGAACAATTGTAACATATTTTCAAGATAAATTCGCGTCACAAGGTCAGAATAATAACAACAATAACGACAATGCACAAAATTTTGCTAAGAACGCGCAAACGATTCATAATAGAGGAATGTCTAATGCACGCAGATTTAGCAATCAAGGTTACTACAACCGTAGTAATAGTAAATTTCAAGTCAATTAACAAATTTGGGGTAGAATGTGAAAAGAATTGAAATTAATGTTAACAGTAGGGTAGAGAAAACCATGTTGGTCGTAACTAGAGCTCAAAGCAAGAGCAAGGGAGTAGAGGAAAGTAAGGTAGTTCCGCGCGAAAGGATTGATCACCCGGGCGTCGTAGAGCTACTAAAGCATCGTAAAGAGTTTCACGAGTTGCGATTAATAGAGGAAGCAGAATTTGGGAAAATCAGTAAATCCAAAAATTATAGTTATAAAATAAGGAACATAATTTTTATTAAAGATTCGCGAATCATTTACATGCAAGAACAGAAATCTCGATCGGCGTTAGCCTTAAGTGCATCGTTGAAAGAACTGAATAATATTTGCAAAAAAGAAAACATACCAGAATTGTGTATAGTTATAAAAGACGCAGCGTCAAAATCAGTATTGTTAAAGAAAATTTTAAAAGTTCCCAATGAATTACAAAAGACAGGTATTAAGATATCAGTCATTAGAGGTTGCGAAGAGATAGAGGATTTTGAAACAAGACAAATTTTGTTAAATGATTTTCACATTCTACCTACTGGAGGACATGCAGGAATAAATCGCATGTACAATAACATTAAAAAGTATTATTTTTGGACAGGTTTAAGGAAAGATGTCGAAAATTTTGTAAAGAAATGTGATGACTGTCAAAGATATAAATACTCTAAACCAGATCTAGAACCTATGGAAATTACAAGTACAGCTGAATCAGCATTTCAAAAAGTATTTTTAGATCTTGTTGGTCCATTGGAAGAAGATAGTGAAGGTAATCGTTACATTCTAATTCTGCAATGCGAGTTAACTAAATACGTAGAGGGTTATCCAATACCTAAGAAGGAAGCGGCAACGGTTGCTAGAGCATTTGTAAGGAATTTTCTATTAAGGTTTGGAGTTCCTGAAGCAATTGGTACAGATCGTGGTACTGAGTTTCTGGCTACAACTATGGTAGACGTGAGTTTTAGGTTCGACGAAGGAAAATCACTTTTTAAAAAACACGATTTTGAACAATTTATTAACATCAACGTACTCGACGAAGATTCACAATAAAAAGCTTAAAACTAAGAGTAATGTTATTTATATTGTTCCCTATCACCAAAGTGCTGACACCGGGAAGATCGCGCGGTGTCAAGGGATTCTCGTTCCTTAACTCCTCCATCCTTAGAGAGAGATTCTGGGAGTTGAAGCAGAATCTGGTCTTTCAATGTCGGGGGCGATCTGCGGCCACGTGGTGCTATAGTGTAGTTGACGGAACCTTTTAACATAAATGAAAGCAAAAGCGATTATTAGCAGTATTGAGACATATGCAATTATTGTCCAGATACTGATATTGTTGAAGTGGATTGGATCTTGAGTGATTGTCTTTATTTCATTTTGTTGGATTTCCAACGCACTTTGCACTTCCTTGATTTCATCCAAGCTTGTAGCGTCGAGGTTTAAAGTCTTAAATTGGGTTTTTGATTTTGTAGTTGGGTGAATCTGTAATGACAGTTTAGGAAGTTTGATAATGTTAAATTCGCGTCGCGAATTTCGATGATTTTCGATACGAATGTCTCCAATTTTCACTTCACAGAATAGTTTGAGTTCTAACACGAATGTTCCTAGTAGGGGAATGTTTTCATGATCTGCACCACATGTTTGTACAGCCACAACGGGTTTAGATGTTATGATGATCCATCTGTTGTTTCCTAGTTTTTGAGTTTTGATGTTGATTTGAACAGGAATTTGGTGGCAATTCGTCAAATTTCTAGAGTACTTTAACATTTGCACTTCGCAAGAGGCATCCTCTCTGATTGCAGTTAAACTTGCATCTTGGCACATAAATCTTCCGGTAGTTACTTCTTGGCATGGTTTTTCCAGCAATGCGTAATCTTCTTGACTTAGGATCAAGTATTTGGAATGCGGTAGAATGGTTTTAAAATGGTCATTATTAGGAGTTGGCAAAGAGTAAAGGTGATAATAACTATAGTCTTGATTCTCTACGATCGGAACTTCGATAATAAAGATTATTTGATTAGCTTTGCTATAACTCTTGATTTCAATGATCCGTTCAAATAGTAACACATTTTCTAATGTTGGTTCAAAAGGTAGTTTGTTTTTTGTTAGATATTTTGCGATTAGCTTAATTTCTTCTAAAAGTTCATTAGGTTAAATCATAGAATTATGAAAGGTATTTAATTTGGAAAATGAAATTGCAACGCAGATTTTTTCGAGAATATTCTGAATTGTTTGAAATGCTGTGATTATCTGAGAGATAATCATTTGTACCAGGTAGTATTGATGTGATGCAATGTTTTTTAATTCGATTCTTTTTACAACATCTTGAATTTGAAGAAGACGAGATTGTAGAGCTAATTAATTGTGTGCCAAGGTTTGCGTGTTTGCTTTAAAATTCTCAATAGATTTGTGCAGAAGGGTGATTTGTTCTTGAACTAGAGTCTTTATTTTGACTTGATTATTTGAAAGGGTGGTAATTGCGTCATTGTATTTTTCTGCGTCATTTTGATCTAGATTTCCTGTTATTTGTTTGATGACAGAACCCAACCCGTCTATAAGACCGCGGTTAACTCTATTGTTTGACAATGGGTTCAGTTGATTGATTTGCGTATTAATTTTAGATTCCATTGTAGTGATTAAATGGTATGAATTGTAAAATTCTATATCATAATTATTGTGGGGGGTCGCGTTATTTTGAAGTGTGGTTTTAAGAAGATTGAATTTGGTTTGGAGAGAATGGAATTCTTTAATAATGTTTGTTATGTCAAAAATTTGAATGAAGGACCAATGGTCTATTTTACTTTGGGCATTACCAATTTTCAGGGGTAGTAATCCTGGGTTGTCGTTTAAATCATGAAATTTTGATTGGGTTAGTTCACCGTTGGAGTAGGTGTTCAATTATTGTTGAATGAAAACCTTCTACTATACTATTGGATTCATGATGTCCTGCGGTTGTAAAGTGTAATTTAATTTTGTGCAATTTTAAAATTTCTTTAACTGTTTCATCATTAAATTCGGTTCCTTGATCTGCTATTATTTTTTGTGGTACGCCAAAAGATGTAAAGTATTTTAATAATGCTTTACTAATGTGAACGGCAGTTTTTCCAATAATCTCGATAGCTTGGACAAATTTCGTGAACGAATCTACTAAAGATAAGTAGTGCTTGTTATCAAAAGTGAAAATGTCTATATGAACAATTTGGAAAGGTTTTGAAGGTGTTTCTGTGATCATCAAGGGGACGTATGGCGTTTTTCTAGCATATTTGGTTCGTTGACAGATGTCGCAAGAATTTATAAAATTTGTGATAGTTAGTTTCATATTTTTCCAATAATAATTCCTTTGGAGGCGTTCTAAAGTTTCATTTATTCTTCTGTGATTTGTTTTGCTCTCGTGATGGTTCTTTATTAACATTATTCTTTCTTCGTTGTCCATTATGCTATTTACTCTTTTCAAACATCTTATTAAATTTGGGCCTTTTTCTGAGAAATTATCTAAATAAACTTTGTTAAAACATTTGTACAACTCGTCCGTATGAAAGTAGATGCAATACGTTTTATCTGAAATTGTGTATTCTTTTAGAAATTGTAAAATTAATGTTTCGTTTTTTACGTTTGGAATTTTGACTATTGTTATTTTATGATTATTATTATCGGTTTCTTGATTAACTTCTAATTCAAAATAGGGTTGTGGAAAGACTAAAATTTGATTCAGTTTGTTGTTAACTATTTCATCCAGTATTTTTATGTCATTATTAGTGGTTTCATTAAAAGTCGTGTGTTGTGTGGTCATTCCAGTATCGTAATTATTTTCTGTTTGGGGTTTGCAAATTTGAATGTCGGATAAAATTTTGATTTTTGGTTCGGAAACTTCTGTTAATCGACTGGTGGATGGTATTAGATCGTTTTGAATTGGATTTTCTGCTAGGTGTCGTAAATAGTCAAAGTCTAAAATTTCGGTGTTTATATCGCCTGGATTATTGATTGTCGATTCATTCTCTAAAGCATTGATGGTAATACGTGAAAGGGCGTCTGCATTTGTATTTGATTTACCCTTTTTGTACACAATGTCATAATCGAATTCTTCTAGTTTGAGTCTCCATCGGATTAATTTTGAATTTGGTTCGCGTAATTTGAAAAGCCAGATTAGGGGACGATGGTCAGTGTAGATCGTAAATCTCCTTCCGAAGAGATAAGGTCTGAAGTACTTACAAGCCCATACTATGGCAAGAAGCTCTTTTTCAATAGTACTATATTTTTGCTCTGATTCATTTAAAGTTCGTGAGGCGAATGCTACAGGTTTATCGGAACCAATTTGTCCTTGAGAGAGTACTGCTCCTAGAGCAACATTTGATGCGTCCGTTGTTAAAATGAACTGTTTCGAAAAATCTGGATACTGTAGGATTGGAGCATTGATTAATAAGTTTTTGCAAATGCTGAAGGCTGAGATGAAATTCTGATCGTGAATGACTTTTGAATTTTTTTTTAGGCACTGAGTTAGTGGTTTGGTTATCTTTGCAAAGTCCTTTATAAATTTCCTATAGTAACCTATTAATCCTAAAAAACTTTTTATTTCTTTAGGGGTCTTTGGAATGGGGAAATTTTTAATAGCTCGAATTTTGTCGGGGTTTGGCTTGACTCCTTCGGGTGTGATCACGTGTCCTAAATAAGCATCTTCTTTTCGAAGAAACTCGGATTTGTCCAATTGAATTTTGAAATTTGATTGTCGCAAACGTTCAAAAACTAATTTTAATCGATTAATGTGTTCTTGCAATGAAGTACTAAAAATATCGTCCAAATATACAAGACAAGTTTCATTTTGAAGTCCTCTCAATACGTTATCCATCACACGTTGGAATGTGGATGGGGCGTTTTTCAAACCGAAGGGCATACGTGAAAACTCGTAATGTCTATTTTCAGTTGAAAATGCTGTTTTTTGGATGTCGTTTGGATCCATTTCAATTTGATGGAATCCGTTCGCAAGGTCAAGGGTAGTAAAATACTGACTTTTACCTAGTTTGTCAAGAATTTCGAGGCGCCCGATTTTTTTGGAACTATCCAGATTGGGCTGGACCAAGGTGATGTTGAATTTTGGATTATCCCTTGATTTAACATTTTTCTTATTTGATGTTTAACTTCATTTTTATGTACCTCGGGATAACGGTAAGTTTTTGTAAAGATAGGGGATTTGTCTTTTAAGTTAATTTTATGCTGTATTTTGTTGGTAAAAGTTAAGGGGATTTGATCGGAATAAAATATATCACGATATTCTAAACATAGTTTTCTAATAGCTTCTTTTTCTTCAATGTTGCAATGTTGTAAACGGAGATTTTTAAGGTTTGATTTCAAAATATTATTTTGAGTTTCATTTAATTCTTCATCAGTTTCCATTTTTTCAATAAAATTGAGTTCGCTAAGATTTAAAATTTCGATTTGAAAAGGGGCATTTATCGTAATTTTGGCGTCGTAATCATTTGAGTTTGTTATTGTTGTTATTGCAAAGTAATTTTTTATATTTACTATTGCACGGGGTGATTCTAATAATGGTCCGTATTTTATGAAGTTTAAGATTCCTATGCCTTCTTTATGGTTTACGGGTAGTTTTACAACCTGTTTTGACCGTGGTGGTATAATTAATGTAAAAGTTTTTATTTTTAATTCGGCTTTTAGCTTCGTCAATTCTTCTGCTTCGTAAATGATAGGAATTTTTCAAATGGGGTAATAATTGATTTGTTAGAGAGATTAACGGAGGCTTTAATTTGTTTAAGGAAGTCTATACCAATAAGTCCGTCGTACTTTTCGTTAAATTTAAATAAATAAAATTTATGAGTATCCGAAACTTTAAAAATTTTGAAAATTGGTATTATCATGACTTCGTCGTGATAACTTATATCGTGAGCTGTTTGGATGTTAAATTCTTCTTTAAAAATTGAATTTCTATAAAATTTGTATGCTAATTCCGGGTTCATAAGACTACGAGTGCTGCCTGTATCGATGAGAAAGTTTGCTTTTAATTCGGGAATAGAAATGTATGGTAAATTAGCTTTGACAAGATTTAAATTTATTACGTCGCATTCGTTGAATAGTCGGCTTCCTGAAAATTTGAGTTTTCAGCGAAAGATTCTTCTTGAATGTTATCTGTGTTTTTCAATGATGCGGGGGTATACTGACCTGGATTGTTGTCTGTATAATCTGAGATGCCATTGTTGAAATATTGTTCTGTGTCATCATACTCAGGACCGTACTCTACATTTTCATCGTAATTTTGATTTTGAAACGGATTTTCGAATTGATTTATGCCTTGTTGAAATAATTCAGTGTGAGTAAAAGTTTTATTGGGCTTTTGCACGGAGTTACTTGATGAAGTGTCCATGGGTTCTGGTCTTTGATTTTGAAAGTTTTTATTTGAAGGAAATCGTTGTTGATTACGGTAAATCTGACTTGATCTTTGTGAAAAGAATGGATGTTTCTGCGTGGGAAAATTATTGTTCGGTTTCCATTGCACATTTTGTTGGAAGTGGGGTCTATTTTGAAATGATGCATTTGGAGTAAAGGGTCTAAATTGTATGTTTTGATTACCGGGTTGAAAATTTTGGAATTGTCTCTGGGGTTGATAATAATTTGGTTTAGCTGGTGGACCTGCTGGTGTGACTCTTTGAGTTGGTCTGAATGAATTTTGGTAATTTAGATTATTACTTTTGTTTTGACTGTAGAGGAAATTTTCTTCTTCTATGACTAATGACATGGCTTTTTCTAATCTATCGGGATTTCTTAAGCGAACGTTGTTTTGAAGGTGATTGGGGAGTCCTCGTATAAATGTTTTAAGGGTTAAATCGTCATAAGTTTTAATTCTAATTGTTTTTTCTGCTGCTGGGATGGTTAAACTATTTAATTTTGAAAAAATAAGACTTCTTGAATCTTGGCAACGCATACCAAAATTATATGGGGATTCATTTTTTTGTGGTCGCAAAACAAGCAAATCTTGCAACAAACAATCAATATTTCTTTGGTCACCAAAACTTAATTTTAATGCGTCTTTGATTTCTTCCCAACTTCTTAGTTCTTGTCTTGAACCAATTAAACTTAAAGCTCTGCCGGTGAGTTTTCCTATGACAGATCGCAATAAAAATGAATTTAAAATGAGGTTATTTGGGTCAGCAAATGAGGTAAATAAATTTTCACAGTTGTCAATGAAGATTCCTAAAGTATGGGGATTTCCGTCGAAATGGGGGATTGTATCTACATACAGTTTTAAAAACTGATAGTTTGGTGTTGCTATTTGTACATTAGCGTTGGTACCGCTGGTAGCCATTGCTGTATCGTTTAGGGTTGATTTACTTAGTTGCTTTGTTAAAAGTTCGATCTCTATGTCAGAATCAGACATAAATACTATTACTTAAACTCTATTAAGGTTTTTTGGGATTGTGACTTACAGAATGATGAGGATTATTTTTATTTCTTCTTCTTGATTTCTTAATCTAGTGCCAATAGGATTTCGGCGAAGTTTGTCCTCTGTCCCCGGGCTTCGTAATTCTAAGCTGGTTTCGACGATTTTTGTTCTCCACCAGGTTTCTTAAGATGTTGGCGATGCTTGTCCTCGTTCTCAAGGGGTGTGTTTTCGTTCTTCTCCTTCGCGCTCTAATTTTTGTTGGTTGCCAGTAAACTGTTGAAACAGACCGATCGCGAATTTAATCACAAAATTGATGTTTTTGCGGACCGTTTGGCAAATCCTACCGACTGCGCCAGTTTTAGTTTCGACGAAGGAAAATCACTTTTTAAAAAACACGATTTTGAACAATTTATTAACATCAACGTACTCGACGAAGATTCACAATAAAAAGCTGCTTAAAACTAAGAGTAATGTTATTTATATTGTTCCCTATCACCAAAGTGCTGACACCGGGAAGATCGCGCGGTGTCAAGGGATTCTCGTTCCTTAACTCGCGTGTAAATTGCTAGAAGTTAAGCAACTACAGTCAACAGCGTATCATCATGAATCATTGGGTTCACTCGAGAATTTGCATAAGTGTTTAGGAGCTTATTTAAGAATGCAAATAGCAAAACACGCGGATAGTTGGAGTACGTGGGTTCCTTTTTGGTGTTTCGCGTATAACACTACGGTACATAGTGAAACAAAGTACACGCCGTTTGAACTAGTATTTGGGAAAGTATGTAGACTACCTTCTAACGTATCAAACCAAATCGATCCGTTATACAATTTTTTAAATTATCCTTTAGAATTGAAGTACCGTCTTCAGAAAGCACGCGAGGACGCTCGTAGTAATTTGATGACATCAAAGAGGAGACGAAAAGACGCGTATGACAAAGGGTTAGGTTCAAAATTAGTTATGTACAAGATAGGAGATAAAGTACTAC
The DNA here is from genome assembly GCA_951805265.1 of Schizotus pectinicornis. Classification (NCBI taxonomy): domain Eukaryota; kingdom Metazoa; phylum Arthropoda; class Insecta; order Coleoptera; family Pyrochroidae; genus Schizotus; species Schizotus pectinicornis. The sequence continues at coordinate 15,075,048 of OX638207.1, read as the reverse complement.
TAAGAAATAACGCAGGAAGTAAGTATGAATCATTATACGTAGGTCCTTATCTAATTGTAGAAGATAAGTCACCTAACGTAGTAATTAAGATAGAGAATAAGTTAGTGAAAGTTTATAAAAATAGAATTAAGTTATATTGTACTCCGTAGTTAGGATAGTTGAAGAAGAAAAAAAAATTTTATTGTAAGGACAAAATTTTTTTTCTAATCACCCAGGGAGGTGTAGTGTAACAATATGTTATCATTAAGTAAGTAGGCAATGTTATGCACACAGTGATGAGTCGCATAACATCAGGTTAAGTAATTAGGTAATTAGGTTATATTATGCTATATTATGCTAGGTAAGAGTTTAGCAAGTAGGACTAATTAGTATAGGTCACAATGACGAGATACATCACAGTATAAATAGGGATAGCGATAAGTAAGTAAGTAAGTAAGTAAGTAAGTAAGTAAGTAAGTTAGTTAGTTCTAAGTTCTACGTGATAAGTTACAAGTTGTAAGTGACGTGTGTGTACGTAATGTGTGTACATTAAAGCAATGGTAATATCAACCCCAACGTGTTATCTATAACAACCTCCCAACAACGACAACCATTACAGATCTCTTCAATCTCGCGCTGCCATATAGCTGGTGCCGAAGCTACCCCATATAACAAACGATTACATCGAAACCATCCCTTGTGCGTATTTATTGTAAGCAGGTCACGATCTTCTGGTCGAACCTCTAGTTGTAATATATGTTTGCCTTAAATCTAATTTTGAAAATATTCTTCCGCCCGCCATTGATACGAAGAATTCATCAATGGTTGGTAGCGGGTGGTCGTCTACAATCAACTGTGGATTTAAAGTGACCTTAAAGTTCCCGCATATGCGTACTTTGTTTCCCTTTTTTAAAATAGGAACAATGGGTGTAGCCCATGTAGACGTATCTACTTTTTCAATAATACCCTGTTTTTCTAAATTGTTCAGCTCTTCTTCAACTAATGTATGTAACTTGAAAGGTACTGTCCGTGCTTTTAGGAAAACTGGTTTGTAGTTGTCTTTTCAAGTTAATTTTGCCTGAACATTTTTAATTTTTGAAAGTCCTGGTTTTGAGATATCTGCGTATTTAGGTAATAATGTCGCTAGCCTATTTTCGCGGAATTCATTTACTGTATTTAGGTTGGTTTAATTGTATGTTTAACTGACGTAACCATTCACGACCAACTAATGGTGCCCTATCCCCTTCAATCACGTAAAGATTTAATTCGGTTTGCCTCCCTTGTGACGTAGTCACCTGTACATTAGCAAAACCTACTACGGGTAATGTATTTTTGTAATATAATAGCAACTGTAATTCTGTAGGTTGAATTTGTAAATACCGGAAAAGACTTCTAAACTGTTTACTACTTATTAAAGTGACTGAAGCGCCACTGTCTATTTCGAAGTTTATCTCGTTACCACTCACGTCTAATGTAACGTTGTACTACCCCTTTCAATATAATCTGAACGACGCTCAAAGCTGAGAAGAAGATTTTGCCAAATTTTTGTTAGATTGCAACGGGCTTGGACCGGGGGTTTGTCAGTTTTATGACAACCCCTATATACCGATTATGCCTGCTACTTATGTGCCCGTCGGGACGTGAAAAGAATGGATGTTCGGCGCGCGTCAACGGCCGGTATTCCCCAACTTGCAAAACTCCTTTTTTAATATTTTAAACGCAGTTTTCGAGAAAAATCAAACTCGCCATCTGCCAAATCTTCGATTTGGTCGATCTTCGATTTGGTCGTTAAATTACGTTTTTGCGTAACTGGCAATTTTACGGGGATTTTACCTGATAAACGGCGTTTTGGTCAAGAGTAGAAGGTGAAGGTGGTTTATGAGAGATTAGATGACAGCACACACATCTGACTGAAAAATGTCACAGGATCTATATCCCGAAGTCGAAAATTGATCGATCGATACTCGAGGTGTTGTTAGTGTGACCTCCACTACTCCACTAATTTTATCATTATAACATAATTAAACGGCGTTTCATAAAACTACGGTTGACGGGCACTGGTGAATACCGTAGACAAAAATTTGGTTCAAATTTCGTCGTTTAACGAAAACGTAGTTAACGCTTATGCTATGACCGTTTGATTAAACTTAGTTTGACGGAAATTTGATCGTGTGACACGGCGCTAAGCTATATTCTAAGCATAAAAATTGAAAGATATTTATTCAACTCAAAAAAAAAATTATTTGGATATAGTATATGTATATTAAAATATATTTACAGATTAATATTTAGTTGGCAAACCCCCATTTCTATAGGTCTTTAAAATCCTGTTTCGCATCGAGGAAATTAATGCTGTTATGTAATCCTGGGTGGTAACTTCTTCCCAAGCTTCCATCACGGCATCCAAAAGTTCCTGCCTATTAGCCGGGCGCCAATTTGGCCGGTTAATCACTTGTGCCATTCGACCCCAGACATTTTCAATTGGATTTAGATCCGGACTATATGCGGGCCAAGGAAGCACATTGATATGATGGTTCGCGAACCATTCACGAACAACTCTGGCCGTGTGGACTGAGCAGTTGTCCTATAAACATAAACACATATATATTAATTAGGGTGAATAGGGTGTCTTGATTTCTCTTTTTTTGGCGAAACTGGCTTTAAATGTTAGAGTTCCACGTAAAAGCAGGCTTCAAAAAGTTCTAGTTCAAAAAATAAACATTTATATTCCGGCCGCCGAAAAGGTAGAGTAATAAAAGAATTAAATTCGTAAAAATACATATAAGTTCTAAAATATTTGGATTTCAATTGTGAAAAATTACTAGTAATGACCAGTTTTTTGTTATTTTTTACAATTAAAATGCAAATATTTTAGAACTTATTTGTATTTTTGCGAATTTGATTTTTTTATTACTCTACCTGCTCGGCGGCCGGACTATACAGGTAATCATCTCATCTCAACGTTAATGTTTGTTAAACAAAATTACTTTTGGGACAAATTGCATCAATCATGGCAAAAGAATATTCAAAGGAATGTATACGATTACTTATTCTATTGCATGAATGTCCTATTTTATCTACTTACTTGTTGGAAAATAAAGTTGTCGGGGTAGAAATGTCGCACAGAGGGAAGCATAATGTTTTCTAATATATTTAAGTAGGAATTCGAATTGAACCTCTCCTCTAGAGCCCACAAGACGCCTGGTCCACGAGCACTAATCCACCCCCAAACATTTATGGAAAAGCGCCCACTTCTTGTCTTAAAATTAATGTAAGGCTCCTCAAAACGGGTGTTGGGTGGTCGATAGACTCTAACTCGTCCATTCGGGCAGCTTTGAAAAACTTTCTCATCGGTGAAGATTACGGTGTCCCAAAAACCATGCAATCTTCCCCTGTATTCTCGGGAAAATTGCAGCCGCGCCTCCTTGTGGTGCTCAGTTAACTGTGTTTTTACTGCAGCAGCCCTGTTCCTCAAATTTCTTTCTCGGGTTCGCCTCCTGCCAGTTGCCAATGACGCTGGAAACTGACTCTCGGCGATGGCCACAGGCATGGTCCAAAAAGGATTATCTTGAAGGTTGGTCACCAGCCGATCATCTTCTAGTGGAGTTGTAATGCGGGGTCTTCCGGAACCCTCCTGGCGGGCCGTGGTCCCTCGTTGATTAAAATTCGTTTTAACGTTGAACACGGTTCCCTTGCTGATTCCGTATTCAGCAGCTATCACCCCCATGGAAAATCCATTTCTTAATTTTTGCAGTATTTGGTTTTTTTCAATTTCTGTTAAATGTCTTGGCATCTTGACAACTACACTACAACATTCACTCCCAAACCAACGAACGCAAATGAAAATACGAAAATAAGGAATAGTATATATAGTCTGCCGAACTTGAATTTTCGTTATCTTTGTAGAAAATTTAGGACTGGAAGTCATTAGACCTTTAGAAATCAGTAGGTATTAAGTCATAAATAACCGAATCGTTTAAGCGTCATTCATAAAATTTCAAATTTTTAACTCCATTGGAAATACGCAATTTGGCACCGGCGGTTCTCGTTGAAACACCCGGTATCTGCTTGTTAACTTGTTTTTTTATTTTTTTTTTACTTTGTAGGAAATAAATACTTAATGATATTATTATTATACTTGGAATATGTATTTTGCAAATTTTTGAGATTGTTTCTGGATATTGTCAAAATTTGTTTTTTCCAAATAAATAATTTGTCCCTAAAAGCTACGGGAAATTTTTTTATTCTTGCGACTTTTTAAAACAAGGATAACTTGCATTATTGATTATTGCATTATGAAATTTTAGGTATTTTGACCAAGTAAACTAATGAGCAGCTTCACTGATAAATTTGCCGGTCATTGTTTACTTTACCCACTTCTAGATTTAAAAAACCAATTACAGCCAAGCATTCCTTAACATTTATATACTACGGAAATCAACATCTTTTTTTGTGCAAACCACTTCTATTTTTACTCTTATTTTTCTTGCTCTAGCACCTCTACATCTATAAATTTTGCATTAAATTATTAATTATTTGCACAACATTTCACTGCTTAAAATAGCATTATAATGATGTTTTACGATAGTTTCTAAAAAAAAAAGGAAAACGCAAAAAGCGAGAAGTGGGCATTGTAAACAATTACCAATTTGTCTATTGATTATAACTTGCAACAACAACTCCTAAAATATAAACGATCTAACTTTTTTAAAAACGTTGGCGTTTATTTACTTAATGGTTTAAAATATAATAACAGCCCCATTCCATCACTGGTCTTGCCGCTTTTCTGTCAGTAAAACGTCGACGGTTGCGGGTAGGTAGCCAGCCGCCTGCCTGGCTACCTAGCAGCGGTCCCGACTCAGTTTATAATCGGATTATTGGACTTGGACCATTGCTTTCATAATTTACAGGCGGTTTTACGGTTTCTAACATTGTGCAGTAAAAGCCTTACTCACACAGCTATTTTCGAGGCGTTCAGTTTTTTTTGAAAGGGGTAGTACTTTCCTCGGTATTGGGTTTGCTCGACCAGCAAAATGTCATCGGTTTGCTGTGACGTTGTCGCCCTTGCATGGATTTGGTGTGTGGACGCCTTTTTCTTTAGAAAGACCCGCTGCAAGTGTCCCTTTACTCCACAGCTATTGCATTGTATGTTTCTGTCCAAAGTACACCCTGAAGCAAGATGTGGACCGCCGCACCTGTAACATTTAACATTAGCATTTGTAATCGTTTGCTTCGGAATATTTTTGTATGTATTTGCTTTCGCCTTCCCCGTCTTCTGTTCCCTTTCAGCAAATGGCTTGTATGGCTTCGGGTTTAATTTGTGTACTTCTTGTGTTCCTTGTAACTGGTTTGCGTGTTTTTCGCATAACTCCATGGAAGTGACTATCTTGATGGCTTTTTCGAACGTCAGATCCTTCGTCTCTAGTAGTCGGGCTTGAGCTCGCTTGTTGTTGATACCAAAAACGAATTGGTTTCACAACGCTTTGTTCAAGTTAGTTTGAAAGTTGCAGTTTATGCTGACTTTTTGTAATGCTGCTACAAATTCTTGAATCGACTCCCCTTCTTGCTGTTTGCGGTTTTGAAAACGATAATTTCCGGCAATTTCTAGTGGAGCTGGCATGTAATACTCCTCCATCTTTTTCAGGACCGCTTCGTAGTTTAAACTGCATAGGGATTCCAATTGACTCGACCCGACACTCGACTCGACTCGACTCGGGTCACTCGACATAGCGACTCGACTCTATACTCGACTGTAGACTTGACCTAGCATAAGAGCGATTCCAATCGAGACGTAGTAGTTGTTTCCGATCGTAGCGAGAATACTTTCGGCTTGTAGCCGCTAGAGGTCTGCTTAGTAACCAATCGCATTTCAGCGCGCGAAGGGTAAACGTTGAACGAAACGACACATATTAGAATGAGACACAAAATGTCGAGAACGGTCTCCACGATACCTCCTCATGTATCGTGTTCAACTACCTGCTTTACCTGATATCGGATCCGACCCGACAGCAATTGGAATTGCATTTCCGACTTGATTTGGCTACTCAAGTCGAGTCTAGTCAATTGGAATCCTACGGCTCTAGGAATCTTCTAGGATGTATTTATCGGATAGAATGTTGAAAGCTTTGGGGCCCATGTAATGTAGAATGTATGCGGTTTTTTCCGCCTCGGTGACTCCAAAAACTTTGCATGCACCCTCGAACCGTTGACTCCACCGTTTCCAATTTGTAATATTGGCGTCAAATGATTTGATTGTAAAACATGGGGTTGCTTTTCTGTCGGGCACGTTGGGTGTGTCTGCCGCGTCCGCGTTAGGCATCTTTGTGACTTGTAATTTGGATTTTTATGGTCCAACGCCGCGTGTATTTTAGCTCCCCCTTTTTGTAGGTTATGTGTGTACCCCGTACTTATGGTTCTCAAAATTTTGTAAAATTTGTTTTCTTGATCCTCGTCGCCAATCTGTTGTGTATGTGGGTTAGGCAATGAAATCGTGATCGGGTTTACACTTAGAGAAAAAACCATGTATTTAACATCGATACAAAATGACGCCCTGCTGGCCCTGCGTCCCTACTTAAAACTTAAGATAAGAACAACGAACAAAAACCCCCTCCTGTCGGGCGTGAGGCGCCATATTTGAATATGGTATAACAAGTACTTTAATTTTAACTGGTAATAGAACTCTTCAAGACGAAAAACTTTTCTTAATAATTTTTTTTAAAACGTTTTATTTTTTTGTGTTAAAATTATTTTAAAATCTAACATAATTTTTTTACACGGCACTGGAAGCAAACGTTACCTAGTCAACAAGATTACCTTATGAATAAATTGTATTATTATTGTTCTTTGTTGGAGCATTTCATAAGAGGCTCGTCAATTTGTAGAGGGAAAAAATGATTTTCAAAAATTTGATTTCGAAAAAATTGTACATAGAAAAAAATGTTTTGATGAGTTCTACCACTAGTTAAAATTAATGTACTTATTTCGGTTACATCCTGTATAATGCTTGTACAGCAACAAATTAGAGACAGCTGAATTTGGAGGAAAGCTCCCAGGAAGCAATCGACGATAAAGAAGATAAAAATGATGACGATTACAAGAGGAGTCAAAGTGGTGGCGAAGAAAATAATGAAAATGAACACTGTCAACTCCATCTCCGGGTACCAAAGCACCTTTGAAACGGTCCAGCATTTTAAAAATGTAAAACTCCATGGAACGAAAAAAGTCACACCGGCAGAGGAAATTATCAACATAATAAAAAGAAAACGAAGCGAAAGTCATACTTAAAAATTTTGCAAGAAATCCAACATGACAAACATTTTAATTATTTGGTTGAATGAATAAAATACCAAAGTCAACTTTTTAAAATCATTGCATTTAGAAAAAAGTTTTACATCAAATTTCTGTTTGAAAAAAAACATCTTTTCACAATAAAGTTAACAAGAATCTAGAAAAATGCGATACAATTAGGGTCAACTTGTAATATTTAGTTGATTATTCATTTTTCTTTAAGAGGAACGTCTCCGCTTTATCATCTGTGATTGTAGAACGTCAGCAAAATGCATTGACGTAAGTTTTTGTATTAGCAGGGGCACGTATTGAAAATAGAGAAAATGCATTTCGTATTTCCAAAATCGCTCCGTACAGGTAAAAAATATCAAACTTTTGTTTTTAAGATCTGATACGTTACGATAGAGACTCCGGGGGATGATGCTTTGAAGAAAGTTAACATGCACGTTAAATGTGAACAAAATACAAATGTTTATTTTAACATTAATTTTTCTGGAACCAAAATTTTTCATATGGTTCCCTTTGTTAAACACGTTCCCATAAGCGGACGCTCTATCGGACGGACGCGGACAGAACAATTTTCCCCGTCAGACTCGAAACGCTCTCACGAGCGGACACGAAGCTCTGCTAACTTACTAAATTGAAAGCTGCGCATTGTAAAATTGATGTAGGAGATTCCCCTATGTATCTCGTTCAGTATTTGCAAGCATATTTAATGGTTAGTACGTTAAATGTAGTGTTATTACTTACAAGCTTAATAATGGCACCCAGCAAAACCTTTTTTACATTAAGGCAAAAAATGGAAGTGATTGATGTTGCAGAGCGGGAGTATTTAAGTGTTCGCAAATTGGGTGAAAGGTAGGTCATCATTTCAGCGTTTTTATTTAAGAAAAGATATGAATTTGTATGTAATTATTTTAGATTCAAAATAAGCAAAACTCATGCCGCTCAAATTGTAAAACAAAAGGAAAGCATTCATCAGAAATGGCAATTAGGAGAAAACTTGGATCACAAAGCGGCTAAACTTAACAATGAAGCAGCACAAATTGATAAGATTTGTTTTGAGTGGTTTGCCCGTGCCAGAAGCCAACATATTCACATATCAGGACCACGAATAAAAGCTAAGGCCAAAGAAGTAGCTAACGACTTGAAGTATGTTAAGTTTAGCGCATCCGATGGTTGGCTTCAAAAATGGAGGAAGAGACATAACATTAGCTTCAAGTCCATTTCGGGTGAGTCAGCGGACGTTAACCAAGAAGATGTGGTCCAATTTTTACAAAAGCTGCTAGCAGTACTATTAGGATACAAAAAAGAGGACATCTATAACGCGGATGAAAGTGGCTTGTATTTCAGAGCTTTGCCAGATAAAACTCTGACATTTAAGGCCGAAAAATGCATAGGGGGAAAAATGTCAAAAGAGAGGTTGACCATTTTGCTTTGTGCTAACATGGCTGGCCAGAAAGAAAAGCCTTTGATTATCGGAAAAGCTGCTATACCACGGGCATTGAAAAATGTGTCGCTTACCGATTTGCCCGCAACGTGGACTTCCAACAAAAAAGCTTGGATGACAAGAACTATAATGACTGACTGGCTGGTTGATCTGGACAAGAGAATGAGATTTCAAAAACGGGAAATTTTGCTTTTTCTGGACAGTGCTGGATCACATCCTAGGGAGCTGAACTTGAGAAATGTTAAAATAATATTTTTACCTCCTAACACAACATCTGTGTGTCAGCTCTTGGACCAGGGCATAATTCAAAATTTTAAATTTTTTTACCGTGATCTGATTTTAAAACATTCTTTCAAAAATGAATGGTGCTTCCTCCGCTTCAGATCTTTCAAAATCGGTTAACGTTCTGGAAGCTCTCTATTTTATTAAAATGGCCTGGAACAAAATAACTCCGAACACTGTTCAAAACTGCTTTGTCAAAGCAGGCTTTAACAAATCTGAAGCTTTAAGTGTAGGGATGGAATATGATGCAGAAGATGATCTGCCCTTGGCAACCCTGGCAGAGTTTTGGAATAACTTTAAGGAAATTGACCAATCCTTAGAGCCATGCTAATGACTTCATTAATTTGGATCAAAGGCTGTTAACTGAGGAACCATTTAATGAAAATGAATAAAATGAGAAGGAAAGCGAAAATGATGTAGCAGAGGAAATGATGGTTATGCAAGAGATTGATCCAGAAGAAGAAGAAGAAGATGAAGAAGATGCTGGCCGTATAAATTCCTATGCAGACGCTTTGAAAGTTGTTGAAAAACTAAAGAAGTTTTCACAAGAAGATTTTGTTGCCTTTGAATATTTAAAGCATATTGAATCCCATTTTCAAAATTGTTTTCGACAAGATAAATGTAGAAAAATAAAGCAGTTACTAGTATCAAATTTTTTTTTTAAATAAGCTTAAATAGGTACTTATAGCCTTTTTAAAAATAAGATATACCTACATATGTATGTATTTAATACCTACCTATACAGGGTGATTCACGTAGCCCGTCTATTAGAAGTTTTTCAACTTCCAGTTGGATTAAAAATTTGAAACTTGGAAGGCAGTCATTATCAGTCATGCTCATTCTATCTAAATTATTTTGAGCTCTCTAGCTATACAGGGTGTGCGAAAAGTCGTTATCAACTTTCTTATTTTAAATGGAAACCTACCATTTTTTCTACATGGTCTAATTGGTCTTCCAACTCTGAGTTTTTATAACATTTGTTATGTAAACTTATTTGACAATTTTTGACATTATGTTAATTTATGTGAAAAAAAGGGTCGATGTGGTAGCTTACGAAAAAATTCGTATCTGACAGACTGTTTTGAATTTATGAAAACCAATTTGTAAAGTACTTAGTTCGAAGTCCAGACTAACTTCTGATATCTTAATAGTAGTTTCATTTTGTACCGTATGGCCGCAAACAATTTTCAAATATCGCACCCAAAAATGGTCAAATCAAATGGCACCTACAGATTTTTTTTACATCATTCGATAGAAAATTGTATTTTGGGATGAGTCACTTATGCATTCCCTATACCTAACTTCATCCCCTATCAAATTAAAAATTAAAATCCAGAAATTCCATCAATCCTGCCAAGAGATTTTTTTAGTTTTTCAAGTATGCCATGGAAACAAAAGACAATTGCAACATTTTAATTATGAAATGAATATGTTACTAATTTTATAAAAAAAAAACAACAACAAAAACTACCAAGAACCATCTTAACAAAATTCTAATGTAGGTGTTCAATGTGAGCACCATTTTGATTACTACATACATTCTACTAATCCATTTTCAACAGATTATGTACCTCTTTTAATTTCGTTGGGACCAAGACTGTCGAATGCTCTTATTATCTCCAGATCTTACCTCATTAGACTTTTATGTTTGGGGTCGAATAAAAGATTTAGTTTATACTTCATCACTTTGCAACATAAAGGAATTAAGCGGGAGAATAATAAGAGCATTTGACAGTCTTGACACCAACGAAATAAGAAGAGCTACACAATGATATAAAATGATAGAATGTAGCAATCAAAATGATGCTCACATTGAAAATTTACATTAGAATTTTGTTAAGATGGTTTTTGATAGTTTTTGTTGTTGTTGTTTTATAAAATTAGTAAGATATTTATTTCATAATTAAATTGTTGCAATTGTCTTTTGTTTCCATGGCATACTTGAAAAACCAAAAAATCTTGTGCAAAATTGATGAAATTTCTGGATTTTAATTTTTAATTTGATAGGGGATGAAGTTAGGTATAGGGAATGCTTAAGTAACTCATCCCAAAATACAATTTTCTATCGAGTGGTGTAAAAAAAATCTGTAGGTGCCATTTGAAAAAAATGACTTCTTGACCATTTTTGGTTGCGATATTTGAAAATTGTCTGCGCCCATATGGTACAAGACGGAACCACCATTAAGACATCAGAAATTAGTCTGGACTTTGAACTAAGTACTTTACAAATTAGCTTTTATAAATTCTGAACCGTCTGCCAGATACGAATTTTTTCGTAAGCTACCACATCGACCCTTTTTTTTCACATAAATTAACATAATGTCAAAAATTGTCAAGTAAGTTTACATAACAAATGTTATAAAAACTCAGAGTTGGAAGACCAATTAGACCATGTAAAAGAAATGGTACGTTTCCATTTAAAATAAGAAAGTTGATACCGACTTTTCGCACACCCTGTATAGCTAGAGAGCTCAAAATATTTTAGATAGAATGAGCATGACTGATAATGACTGCCTTCCATGTTTCAAATTTTTAATCCAACTGGAAGTTGAAAAACTTCTAATGGACGGGCTACGTGAATCACCGTGTATATAAGTATGTATACATATATGTAAACTTTATAAGTTTTTTTATTTTGTATTTTGACACAATTTTCAATAAAGAAATATAATCAAACATACCTACCAAGTTTGTTGTTTATTTATGGCTTTATACATTTTTTAAATTTAACCTTTCCAATAAGCGGACAAAAACACTGGAACCGTCGGTGTCCGCTTATGAGAACTTTTACTGCATATTACTAAAAATATGCGTGTTGCTTTTGCAAATTTGAAAATACGAATTTGGTGTTTACCTATTGTCGTTCTCTGTTCGACACTCATAAAATGGGTTATACCCATCTGCCTCACTTTACGGCTGCGCGAAATAATGTAGTGCAATTACTCTGCAAAATATTGAAAAAGATCTCGCGTCAAACATTATGAATATTGACTTGAGTCATCATACTGGCGCGTGCAAACCAGGCCTGTATTAATACGTTTATTCAGTATAAAGTAACGACGTCGTGTAAAATAGCAACCTGGTGTCAAACCAACCCTGGATTAAGGTGGAGCGTAGCACTGTGGACCAGCTGCGTACTCAATGCATGCCCGCGACGTCACTTCATTAAATTAACTGGGTTATTCACTTGCACTTGATTCATTCCATTTCCTTTTATGCAGTGATCTAAAATGAGAGAACTAATCTCGGCACGTCAAAATGCATACAGTGAGAAAAAAACACATGTGATAGACGGAGACGTTCCTCTAAAATTGGATAATAAATAACTTAGTTACGGCTTGAGACGTTTTTTGGGAACACTTTGTATGCGACTAAATCTGTCTCAATTGCCATTTTATTTTCTCTATAGATACGTAATTCTAATTATTGTATTGTCAACTGAGTCTTTCTTATGAATCAATTTGGTTTCACAATGCTACTCAAACTAGATCAGTGGCCTTGCAAGTAACAAACACATGATGTGATCTGCAAATAAATATCGCGCTTTAGATATTTAAAAATATCACTAATATTTAAACATGTCGTTCGTAGACATCAATGTTCATCAACGACACTCAACGATAGAAAGAAATAGCCTTGTAAGCTTTTTTAAAGCGGTCGCTGTCGTCATGTAGGTAGGAACCACCCCGACCCCTCAATACCAAGTAAGTACACTGGCGGTCTCAGAAAAGTGAACGACTCTTGAAGCAAATTTTGGTTGAAATGGCATCGTGTAAGCACTGGGAGCGGGCTGTTTGACCAGTCGTCCCATGCCGACGTCTATAAACGAATCAACGATACAATGAAGTAGTTATGGCGTTTGGTAATGGGCCCCGTAAATTCGAGGGTCAGGTAGATTGAAAAGAAGGAGGCTGGAAAACGGTTGCTTTTGAATGAAAGTACGCGGTCAGCTCCTCGATGTAACAGATTTTTGGAGGAAACGACCAGTAAATGAATGCGAATGTCGCTCGTTATTAGATTATATACCTAATGCAAAATAATATTTTCAAGAAATTTCAAATGATGTTACGGGTTTTCCACAAAGATTGTCAAAACGAAGTAGTGCGCGGCACAGCAAAACTTAAGAATATTTATTTGAATAATATCACAACACGATTTTAATTTTAAAATTATTTAGGCTTAAGAATCAGAATCTGCACAAAAATAATAATATAAGTAGGGTTTGAGGACCAGAACAGTTTAGTCATGCATGCAAAGTTTAAAATCATAAGATGAGATCTTTAATATAACAATGGGAAAAACATGGCAATATGGCTAATATACAACAAACGGTTTCTAGGGAAACAATATTACACAATTTTTCTGAGTGCAGAGGAAAGTTTAATTTCAGATAACAGTTGCTTTTTTCCTAACTTTAAATTGCTAATCGTTTTTAAATTGAGTACGACGATTTTTTTTAGCAACTTTCCAGTACTCTTCACTGATCTTAGATAACGCACCTTTAAGGTGGTGCGGACCTTTTGGGCCACGCTGTATAATAATAACTTAATAATAACCTAATAACTTAATAACAACCTAATAACTTAATAACAACCTAATAACAACCCAACAAATATATCTTTAATATTTTGTATATGCACCGTTGGCTAAGATGACGCTTCTTAGCCTACGGTGCATCGATTCTATTAAAATTTGGATGTATTGCGGATCTAGCTGCTCCCACGCATTTTCAATTCCTTCCCATAGTTCGTCCCGATTGGCTGGTCTGAAGTTGTTGGCATATAGGGTTCTTACCAAATGTGCCCAGACATTTTCAATCGGATTTAAGTCCGGGCTTTTTGCTGGCCATGGCAGTTTTACAACTTGATTTTCAAAGGTGCACAAAAAAACTACCAAAATTCACAAGTCACAATATTTCAAACGACCGATCGGTGAGAATTTTCGAACACGAAGTGAACAGAGAACCAAAAATAAGTAAACTGGAACAAGGAAGTTTCTTACGAGACACTTCATGATAGGGCGTTTTCTAATTTGCAAATAATAGAATTTTCCTTATCTTTTAAAGGAATAGTTTTATAATAGTTTAGGATAAGATGGTCTTCAATCGCAGATTTCGCAAATGCCAACTTGTCAACATCATTAGCAAGTAAATAAATGTATTAAGGGGATGAGTTATGTTAACAAGAAATCGAGCGTGATAAAAGTTGTCAATATTGCTTTGCAAAATATTTGTGTGTTTTTTTTAAATCAGCCGTGCCGGTCTCATACAGAGGCAATTATCAAATTCGCCGATCTAGCAGGTTCTACTTTCACAAGCGCAACTAAGTTATTGGCTTATTAAGAAGTGAACTCACGTGCAATCAAACAATTGCAGTATATTGTATAATTTCAACCTTATTTCAAGTTTATTATCAGTTTTAAAATAAATTTTATTTTGCATGTAAAAATTTACAAACTATTTAATCGACCGACTGAGCAACATGTCAGCACATTTCCATTTAAGAGCGCGTGGTAGTTACTTATCCAACTTAACAGTTGCCTGACCAAAAACCGCCCGACAGCGCTCTTCCTAGTCTACCTGGTATCACAACAATGTTAAATATTAAATATCTTCGGCGAGCCGTGAAGATCCTTGCCTCTGAATTTTATGGGCACTCGGTCTTATTGCAGCGTATTGTAGCTGTAACGATCATTATATTACCCATCAGTCACCGCTTACGTCTCGTTTTGAAGTCCGATATTTTAGCTTACACTAGCACAATCTTGTCGTTCACTTTTCTGAGACCGCCACCGTACCTACCTGCCGATTGTCTGCCGTTTTATCGACGTAAAATCGGTGAAGTCCACTAGTGGAGAAAAAGATAAATTTGTAGCAGGAGTTTGCCGATTTTTTCTGTATTATTGGGAAAGTCTATAGTACAGTATAAAATCATAAATAATCAGTAATATATTCCAAAAGAATCAGTACATTTATAAAATTCGATCTGTTAAAATTAGATTTTTGGTCAGTAAAATAACCTATTTGACCAGTATTTTTATTATAATGAGCAATAATAATTGATGAAATGTTAGTATGCAATAGCCGCCAATAAAGGGAGTGTCTACGCAACTGCCGCACCAGTTTTGCTTCTTTTTGTTAAATGTTTACCTGGCGCGAATTAATTGTATCGTAACTTGAATGAAGCTTTAATAAAGCTTGAATCAGCCACCTTGTACTGCTCAACATTTGGGTAATACTTTTACTGATTGTTAAATTTCTACTCACCGTATATTTATGTTATTGCCCAATTATTAATTAATTTTATTGATTATGGCTTATTTTGCAGACAAATTATTAATTTTATTAATTTCACTGACCGATGTAAAATTGGATTTACTCTAGTTTATTTTACCAACCGTTTATGAAATTTACTGATCATTATTAACTTTTCTTACCAATTAGGTATTATTTTTACCGGCCGTTCCTTATTTTACCGACCTTTAATTATTTTTACTTACCATATTTAATAATACTAATCGTTTGAAATACAATACTGCCCATGAAATCTAAATACTGATCATTTAATTTATTACGGACCGTAATCTTATCTTACAAAACTTCCAGCGAGAGAAATGTAAACCGGTGAATTCTATAACGTTATCAGTTCACTGGCGCAGGAGCTGGGTTGGTTTGTGGTGGTTTGGTTGGTAGTTGGTATTTGGTAAGCAAGCGGCAAGCAGTAGCGTGAAGTTAGGCGGGCGGGCAACGGCCATTTGCTTCGACCTTTGACAACGACATAACCTAACCTGACTTTGTTTTACGCAAAAAGTGTTCGGTGTTCTTTAATTGTTTGGTGCTTTGCGATTATTTGTGCCTGTAGATCAGCTAAATAATAGTGTAATCAGGTGAGGTGATGCCGCTGTTTAACATGACGTTTATTATAATTTTTGCTTTGCAGTAAACGGACAAGCAAGGTCCCAGTCTGGACCACAGAGAAGAACAAATTTGAAATCCTTAAAACAAATCATTCGTTTGCCCTTCAATTCAATTCTTGCCAATACTTATAAGTATATTGATTAATTTGAGGGATGAACGCTTTTGACCCAATGTTTGTTGGAAAAATTAATTTGTTAATGGTGAGGGTGAACCTCGATTTATTTCATTTATTTGTGCAATACAGAGTTTTGTATCAGAATCGTTAAGTACTGGTATTAAAATGATTTGATTGACTAGAGTCGGAATTAAAATAGGTGCGAAAACAAGACTGAAACAAATTTTATTTGCACTTTTTTTCTCTTGGTTAAAAATGGGCCCGTTTTTAACCTCAAAAAATAAAAGATTGCGAATAAAACAGTATACAAACCTCGGTGGAAATTTCTTTGTCTCGAGCATTAGCTCACCTCGGCCCTACGGGCCTCGGTAAGCTATCTTAGCTCTCGACATAAAGGAAACATTTTCCACCTAGGTGTGTAATCTACTATTATCACTGTTTGGAAAACCTATTGAGGGGTCAAAAATGAAAAAAAAGAGGGTGTAGGGTCAAGTTTGCTTCCCTTAAATCGCACCTTTGTTGGTGTCTCATTTACATTCATTAAAATAAAGGAGACAGCATATTTACAACTAGGCGGTACCATAATATACGAGTATACGGGCTACACTTACTGCTTAATTAGTTGCGTACTATTTAAACTATTATTGGGATGGTGGTTGTGTTTTCTAATATTTCCAGTAAAATGTGAATGTAAATGTGAGTAAATTTCTTGTAATCACAACCATTCTCTTAGGCCATGGGTTGCAAGAACTTACGGTTAAATTGCAAGGGTACCTCCCATATTATTTGTGGACTTGCTTACAGTTTTGTCTCGCTTAACTCAGTGAACAAAAATGAGACACCGGCGAGGGCGTCCGTCGATCACGCGCTTAAATCCACCCAGTCGAGAATAACTCCGATAAACTTGTCTTTCTCTGTGAGTAAGGACTGTCGATACCATAGTTGATTCCAGCGGGCATTCTGGCAGTTTTATCCGATCGCAAAGTTGCTAGAAAAATCGTTCTGTTTACTAAAATAAGGTAAGCATCACATCTGCATCATATTGCATTCTAATTTTCTATTGTTCTTTAATTTACAGTGGGTTTGAACTACGTGACAAAACAGATGGCAGGACGATTTCGACTGGAGACTGTTTCAAAATCCGGTAAGTCGTTAGATTTTTGCGCCCATAATCGCGTTTTCGTGCGGTGGTCTGTCTACTCAATCTAGAATTGATGGGAAAGAATCGGACCTGTGCTTTCAAAATTGGTATGAGCTGACTGCTGATGGTTCCGGTAAACAGTTTTGGTATAATTATGATTCAGTATTTTATTATTTTCAGAGTATAAAAAGTTGTTTAGTTACGGAAATGAGTAACTATTCGCCGAACATGTTGTGCAAACATTTCATGATCATTCATCGGGTCATTCGGAAACTCTTCCTGAAATTGCACATGGCACGCTTGCATGAAATAAGTCCAGCCATTTTCACCAGGTTCACCGTTACGAAAATAGGCTTCCAGCACGAATATTTCCTGTTCTAAATAAAAAACCATAGTAAAATATTTATAAATCACCTAACTTAAAAAAATACAAAATTAATTGTTTTCGTAATAACAAGTAAATTTGCAATCCTGATTAATTGCTTTCAGTTTGCGTTGAAAACACTAATTTTTAGTTAGTAGATCGAGAATTAGCACTGAATTAGCGTAAAAACTGTAAAAACACCAGTAACGAACTTTTTGCGCCGCTGTGTTCTGTAAATTTGCTCAAATTTGCCGAATGCGCCATCAAAGTAAACAAATGGAAATTAGTTTCGAGCAAAATCGCGGACGGCGCGCTGACGTCATCATCAATCATTCTGGATATCTCTGTATATGCTAGTATTGTTACGCCTCTGTTGTCATACAGGTATATTGTTTTAAATCATTTACAACGATAGTCGCGTATTGTAATAATTCGTGTTGAGACCAAACCAATGGTTGAATTTTCCTCGATAGTATTTAATTCAGGTGCATCTTCATTCAAGTGACGAAAAGCAAATGCAAATATTGCATTGCAAATGGCAGAGCGAAACCATTGCTGCCGCGGCTTGTTTTCAAAACGTACTGATTTTCAGGCCAAATCTGTCGTACTGAATGGCGGGAAATTTAAAAGTCAATAAATTTAACAGTTTTAATTAAAAATAGCTTTTAAGTTGGTTTGATAGTGGATTAAGACAATTTTTTATAACGTCGGGTCTATTAAATTTTGGGTAATTACGTATTTACGTTCAAATCAATCAAATCATTTCTCGAATTTCCTGGCAAAAAATTAAAAATTTACAGTTTGTAGCAAAGTTTCAGTCACCAGCTATTGGAGGGTAGCAGTGAGAACATTAACTTAAGAGTATTTTGTAGTTTCCTGCCGAATATCATAATTCCATACTTACCGTTGTTCATAAATCATCATAAATCATTATTTTAAAAGCTTTTTTTTTGCCATTTTGTATTGGTTTTAGAACCTATTTTGGAATTCGAATTTCGTACTGAAATTGATGGTGTTTTCAGATTTTTGAGGATTTTTTAGAACAGTTTTTGGTTTGTGTGATAATCAGTTTCCTACCAAACTCTCATAGGGGTTCTTTTTAGCATCCGATATGAGTAGTTTTACTTTTACATTTTTGTCTTTGTTGTAGTTTTTATCTGTTTCTTTCTCTATATAATTTTTCTGCATTCGATATTTTGGTTTCCTTTCTGATGTTTTCATTCCACCATTTTGCTCGCTTTTTGCTTTTGTCTAATTTTGTTGTTCTACATGCTTCTCTCGCTGAGCTTATATCACGATTTTTGTGTTTGGCAGCTGCTGTTGTATCATCATTTAATAACATATCACAAGGATGGCTATATTATTATACCGTTTATGCAGTTCGATTGTCTTACAGGTTCTGTTTTTTTTTTGTGTATCATGCATTTGACTCATCCTGCTGCTCTTTTATTCCATTTTCCTTTCAACCCCAAATTAACCTGTCCGAACCTGCGTCCGGCGTCAGTCTGACAGCGCTTGCGCAGAGAAAATTACGTACTTCCAACATCAGAAATGTTTCAGCTTATTGCAGCTTCTTGCTTAAAATTAATCTGCCGTCCACACTTTGTTCAAGTAAATTTTCTAAACTACCTGGAAAAATTGTTGTTCTATTCCGTTTCGTGGGCGAAAGCTCGAGATTTTCACAAACGGGTCTTTTGCGTGGGGCTGGGGGTGGTGGCGTTAACACAAATGACTGGTTGCAATTTGATGCTTCTCCATCTCGAATAATTACAAAATTCGCCGCTTCTACACCCTCATCGTAGACGTCAAACTGGATGAGGAAATCGTGTTAGTGGAGGCCGACTGGAAAGAATGCTCAATCCAGTTTTCGATTTGGTGACTTTTTAGTTTTGCTTTAAATTTTAATCTTGAGGCTGCTTTTTTTATTAAGGTGTCGATAGTGTTATCGAGCATTTTGAAAGGTTTTTCATCAATTTCCTCGTTTTTAAGGATCTCAATGAATTGGGACAAATTCCAATGGGTCAATAAGTTTTCTACAAATTTGTCTCCCATTGCTAAAAAACAGTTTTTCATGTTACAACAACTTGAACCAAATCAAAAACTAAGATATATTGTGACTAGCAACGGTGATCCGTTGAATTCGTTCTTCTGTTGTCTTAGTAGTAGCTGCCGGAGGGGGTTCCACCATATCAGGCTGAGCCGAGGCTGGTGGTAGCAGGCCCATCTCCTGCTCGACCTCCTTCACCAGCATCTCGACGTATTGTCTGAAAAAAAAGAATTGAATATAGATGTTGATGTAATATAAAATGTAAGTGTAATTAATGCACGACAAAAGAAAGTGTAGAGCGCCATTCTGTACTAATATTGATAAATTCTTTGGCAAGGCACATTTTGTAAGGCAAACATTTATCGGCGGCTAAATTTTTGAAGTAACGTAAAGAACTGATTGAAAAGAGCCGTCTGACAAAATATTGTAAAGCGGGTGTCCACCGTAAAGGAAAGTTGAAGCAGATTTGTATGTGAATGGACGCCTGTAAATGTTCAAAGTCGACGATTATGTTGGTTCTGCAAGAAATTTGCATTTTGTGTAAGTCACGGTTTTGTTATATACCTACAATCTACCCTTACTACTTATTAACATTGATTATTGTTTAGTATTCAATCCCAATATTTACGTCACATGTAAATGACGTGAATTACTATTTTTAACGATTTTTATCATTTTTATTAGAAAAACGCGCTTCACCTTTTGTAACCTCGTACCGAAACTAACACTTTGGATTTTGTTTCTCAGACCACAAGTGTTATCACTCTGTATCAAATCAACACCGTGAATTAGACTATAAAAGCAACCACATTTTTAGAAGTAACTAGAGACAGACTTCAGATCACTTTGTTAGTAGTAATTGTTAAACTCGTAGAGACCTTCTACATTATTTGTCAGTACTTAAACCGATGTTGATAATAAATCAAAGTAAAGTGCGACAAGTGTTTTCCTTCGACGTTAAGCAACGTTTCCGATTCCTGGTTCACAACATTTTTGGCGCAGTCGGTAGGATCCCAACTGTTTCAACACAGGGAAAATCTTAATTTTCTTCACGGGATCACGAACGTCAGGAATCTTCAATCAGTCGACGATCGACATTCGAAGAATCGAAGAAAATTCGTAAGTGCAATCCTTTCTTTTCATTAACCAATTTCTGTCCTCAAAACTAACATGTCTGAAGTTGATGGTAATGAAAATCCTGCACAATCAAACACTCTTCAAACAAATGAAGTGGTGGTACATAAATTGTCTTTTTTATGTTCATTAATCCCTAAAAGTTTCGATGGGGAACGAAGTGAACTGTACGAATTTATTGGCAATTGTGCAAATGCTCATCGCTTTGCTCATTATACTCAACAAGAGTCTTTACTAGCTTTCATAATTTCAAAATTAACGGGAAGTGCCAAAGCACAACTTCGTGATAAAGAAATTGCAAATTGGAACGAATTAAAGAATAATTTGATTCAATTATATGCAGACAAAAAGCATTATACCCAACTAATGGAAGAATTAAATTTTTTAAAACAATTTAATAATGAAGCGATTATTAATTTCTATAATCGCATCGATAAACTTCACACTCGCATTTTAAATGTGATTAATGACAAACCAGGTCATCACATAGCCAAGAGCGAGGTTATCACCGAATTAAGTCTTCAACGTTTTATTTATCACTCTCAACCAGAGATTTCACGTTTTTTACGAGATCGTGAGTTCAAACTAATATCTGACGCAGTTAATGCTGCAGTTGAAGAAGAACGAGCTTTACAAATGAATGATCCAAAATCTTTTTACAAAAATTGCAAGATTTGTAAAAATTCAAGTCATCATACAAAAGATTGTAAACGTAATAAAAATGTTCATTTTACCAAACAGGAAAAGTTTTGTCATCATTGTAAAATTGGTGGACATACTACTCAAGAATGTAAGAAAAAACCACAATTTTCACAATCCAATCTGACTCCTGATTCCAATTCAAATTCTGAAAAATTTTGCAAGTATTGTAAATCCAAAGGACATCTTATAAATGAATGCCAAAAGTTGCAATATAAAAATAATAACAAGAAAAATGTCAGAACAATTACTCAAACTGAATCTTTAAACTCCACAGAGTCACAGAGCAGCGTCGTTTCTGCGGCTTGGTAACTAATAATAAAACCGACGTAATTTCAAATCAAATCTTAAACCAAAATCAACTTGAAGAAAATCTAACTTGTACTAAAATTCCATTATTTGTTGCACGTGATAAATCACTTGTAATATTAATTATTCACGAAAGTGAATATAAATTTTTAATTGATACTGGTGCTACTTGTTCAATCATAAAAAAGGAAAAATTACTCAAAATTAACGCAAACTATAATAAAAATGACATCATTGGAATTAATGGTCTTAATACCACACAGCCTATTTTCACAGTTGGCAGTACAATTCTGCAATGTCAAGTAAATTCTGATTCTCAATTAGCAATTAAATTTCATATTGTTGAAAATGAAAACAATATTCCTTATGATGGAATAATTGGAAATGATGTAATTCTCTTAAATAAAGCCACTATAAATACTTTCGATAAAACATTAAGTTTCTATTTACCAAATTCAAACGAAATTTCAAAACCAATTTATATTTTGCAACCAAGATCTGAAACAATTATAGAATTTGAAGTATTAAATCCTGAAATTAAAGAAGGAATTTGTCCTGAACTTTTCATAACTACAGATAGTTACTTAGCAAAAGCTTTAGTCAAAGTCGATAGCAACAACAAAGCCAAAACAACAATAATTAATGGTTCAACCAAACCAGTAAAGATTTTTGCATTAAAAATATTTTTAGAAAAATTTAATGAAATTGAATCAATACGATTTACTAAGCAAGTATCAAAATCAAAAAACCAAAATAGAGAAGAAACTTTAAAAAATAATCTTCGTTTGAATCATTTAAATTCAGAAGAAAAAGAATCGATTTTAAAAATTTGTACGAAATATCAAGATATTTTCTATTTACCTGAGGATACACTTTCAAGTACCAATTTAATTACACATAGTATAAAAACTACTGATGAAAATCCAGTAAGTTCGAAAATTTATCGTTTTTCAGAAGTTCATAAGAAAGAAGTTGATAAGCAAATAAATCAAATGTTAAAACAAGGTATAATCAGAAATTCAGTCTCACCCTATAATAGTCCTCTTTGGATTGTTCCTAAAAAACTTGACGTCTCGGGTCAGAAAAAATGGCGAATTGTTATTGACTATCGAAAATTAAATAACGTTACAGTAGGCGATGCCTATCCTCTTCCGAATATTGAAGAAATTTTAGATCAATTAGGTCAATCGAAGTACTTTACAACCTTAGACTTAGCCTCAGGTTTTCATCAGATTCTCATGAATCAAGATGATGGGTCAGCTAGTAAAACAGCTTTCTCAACACAACATGGTCATTTTGAATATACCAGAATGCCATTTGGTCTTAAGAATGCTCCAAGTACATTTCAACGTTTAATGAACACAACCCTTTTAGGTCTCCAGGGTCTTCAATGTTTTGTTTATCTTGATGATATTGTGATTTACGCAAGTTCTATTCAAGAACATTCTAATAAATTACTTAATGTTTTTAAAAGGCTTCGTGCCAATAGATTATTATTACAACCAGATAAATGTGAATTTCTCAAGAAGGAAGTAGCTTATCTTGGTCATATAATTAACGAGAATGGTGTTTCTCCCAATCCCAATAAAATTGAAGCAATTAAAAATTATCCTCGACCTAATAATCCGAAACAAATTAAACAATTTCTAGGTTTGATAGGATATTATCGAAAATTTATTAAAGAATTTTCTAATCATGCTAAGCCTTTAACAAAACTGTTAAAAAAGGATATCGAATTTCAATGGGAACAAGAACACGAAAAATCTTTTGAATATTTAAAAATATCTTAACTAATTCACCTATCTTACAATTTCCAGATTTTACTAAAGAATTTATTCTTACAACCGATGCATCTCAATATGCAATTGGTGCAGTTCTCTCGCAAGGACCAATAGGAAAGGATTTACCTATAGGTTATGCTTCTCGAACATTGAATAATGCCGAATGCAATTATTCAACAATTGAAAAAGAACTTTTAGCCATAGTATGGGGTACTGAACATTACAGGCCTTATTTTTTTGGAAGAAAATTTACAATTTACACTGATCATAGACCTTTAACATGGTTATTTAATTGTAAAAATCCAAATAGTCGTTTAGTTCGATGGCGACTTCGACTTGAAGAATTTGATTACGAAATCAAATATAAATCAGGAAGAATTAATTCAAATGTTGACGCTTTGTCCAGAAATCCTGTAAATTCAATTTATTCTTTATCCGATCAAGACAACACAGAAAAATATAGTGATTTTATTAAATATCATTATGAATCAACAACCTTACCAAAAATTGAAATAATTAAAGAAAATATTTGTACAAAGTTTCCGAATGCTTTTCTTTATTCCAAAGATCTTGATGAAAGTAATCCATATTTTGGAAATCTAAGCAATCTTTATGAATTAGATGAAAGTCTAATTGATGATAAAGATTTGTATGATACAATAACTTTGAAAAATTCAAATAAGCAAACTTTTCTTTTGTTAGGAAAATTAAATCATTTTGAGAAGTTAAGTTATGTTGATTTATTCCATTCGTTACAAAAATTAAAAATCATATTAAGAAAAAGCAAAATTATGAAACTTTATTTAAAAAATCCTATTGAAGAAAACACTAATTTAAAACAAGATATGTTTAATGAACTACTTGAATTTCTCTTTTTAAAATCAAAAATTTCAATTATTTTAGTAAATAAACCACGAATTGAACCAGAAACTAAAGATCAAATTAAAGAAATTTGTAAAGAAAATCATGAATCCTCTTTAGTAGGTCTTTCAGGTTTTCACAGAACGTATAAAAGGATTGAAGAAAACTATAAATGGCATAACATGAAAAGTGATATCAAAAATTTTATCAAACAATGTCAATCTTGTCAAATTAATAAAACGAGTAATAAACTTATCAAAGCTCCGATGGAAATAACAACTACGAGTGACAAACCCTTTCAAAGAATTGCAATGGATATCGTAGGTCCATTACCCTTAACTGAAAAAGGTAACAGATTTGTTTTAACAATGCAAGATGATCTTACTAAATATTCTTATGCTATTGCAATTCCGAATCATGAAGCAAAAACCATTGCAAATGAATTTTTAAATTTTATAACTTTATTCGGAATTCCCGAATCAATCCTTACTGATAATGGTTCAGATTTTACTTCTAACGTTTTAAAAGAATTGAATAAACTTTTTAAAATTCGACACTTATTAGCCAGTCCTTATCATCCACAAACTAATGGTGCTCTTGAACGAAGCCACCATACATTAAAAGAATATCTAAAACATTACATTAGAAAAGATCAAACTAATTGGGATGATTATATAAATCTTGCTATGTTTACTTATAATAACCACATACATCAATCAACGAAATTTACACCTTATGAATTAATATTTGGAAAAAAAGCAAATATTCCTAATTCTTTAACTTCCAAGCCAGAATTTAAATACACTTATGATGATTATTATTCAAATTTAAAGTTAAAACTCAATCTTTTGAAATTGCAAAAGAAAATTTAATTAAATCAAAAGAAGTATCAAAAGGTTATTACGATCAAAAAATACATGAACATAAATATCATGTAAAAGATTTGGTTTATATTCAAAATAAATCCTCAACACCAAATCGAACAAAGAAATTAGCTCCACTATTTAATGGTCCATATGAAATTGTTAAAGTAAATAATATCATTACTTACGATTTACAATTAAAAAATAAAATTCAAACTTATCATCATAATTTACTCAAACCTTGTAATGGGGAAGAAAAACGCTAAATCAATTTTAAGAATATACGTATATTAAAACAAAAAAACAAAACAAAAAAATTTTTTTAAGAATTATGGATACATATTATAATAATAAAAAAAAAAACTTACAAGAGTACTAATTAACGGACTACATGTTACTACATTAAGGATGGTAACAAAAAGTAAACTAGTCCCTCTGGATTTCGACCTGTCTAAAAAAAAAAAATATACTTTTTTATCAACAATTACACAACAATTACGTGTCATGCGGATTCATCTACACGCGTAAATCAAATCCATACCATCTTCCCGTAAATAAATGAATAGCTCCTTCCGGAACTTCCGTAACATTAAAAACCTGGTTGATGGTTATCGGCTAAAGAAAATAAAGAATTAACCAACTAAAACAAGTACAAGGAAAAATTTAAAATTACCCAACCGATCAAAAGCTCCTCATCCAAAAATGCCAACATTATTGGCCGCATGAAGTTGATTAATGCTAAAGAATAAATTTTATTAGATAGGTATCTATTTGATCACAATGAATAATTAAAATTTACCTTTCTCTGAAACTGTCCAACTTGCCATAATGCAAACTTCACAAAAACTTTTTATGAAAACAAACGAAAGAAAAAACACGTGAGACTTCGACAAAATCTAACTGAGAACTAAAAATGCAACAGTTTTTTAAATTTGACCAACACCCTAATCGCGTGAATTTTGACATTTGAGGTTATCGCTTAACACTTAACCTCATTGCACAGTCAATAGGCAACTCTTCGGCTCCATTGATACATCCAAATGCTTCTCGAAGTCCCATAAATAAGGATCATAAATTAGATAAAAACTCTTCGTTGTAAACAGCAACATCTGGTTCTTAAGAAATTGTTTGTTACAGGAAATGGTTTCCTTAACCTTCTTTTTCTTTGTCTCCTTATGGCAAATCACTTCAGCCCAATTGGGCAATTGCCTTACAACATTTCAGTTATCAATGAAAAAGCTGGAATTTTCTACCAAGATCTAGGACGAGTTAAACTCTTCGTTGATTATTTTACCTTATTGTCATACACCAATTTAAGTTTCTATCACACGAAACTCAATTTTATTGACTCAATTTATTCCAAGTTCATTAATCTTTGCAAACACCCAAGAAATCCTGAAACTACAAAAATTCCAACCGTTGATCTTCAAGTAACATTCCAATGTAAAGAAGATTTAGAATTTATCGAGATTCAAATAACGAACTTGAAAGAAAAATTAGATTCAATTGGCCATCTTACAGGTCATTTCCTTGAACGCCAAAAGCGTGGAATTTTGGATGGTGCTAGCTATGCTTTTAAATGGTTATTTGGTGTACCTGATGCCGATGATGCTAAATATTACACAGAAGCGATTAATAACGTGGTTCATCAAAATCACGATATTCAATTATTAATGAAACAACAAATTCACATCATCTCTGAAGCAATTAATAATTATAATAAATCAGCTCAATCGCTAAAAGCAAATGAACAAAAGTTGAATGACAATATTCAAAAATTCAATCAATTCGCAATTTCTACCGTTCAATCGATAAATCAATTAACATATTTTCAAACGGTTACAGATCATTTAAATCTTTTGACTCGATTAGTAAACGAACTAAATGAAGAATACGATACTAAAATAGCATCAATTCTTTTTTCAAAACAAAATGTTTTACATCCTTCAATAATTACTCCTCAACACTTGAAAAACGAATTATTAAAAATCACTTTGGGTAATTCTGTAGAATTTCCAATAAATTTTGAAAAGGACGATATTTACAAATATTATTCACTCAATTCATTATCTGTAGTTTATATTGATAAAATCTTAATTTTTGCAATTAGAATTCCTTTAGTAACTAAGGATACTTTTCAAATTTTTAATTTAATACCGTTGCCAATTCCAATGGAAAATACTTCAATTTGTTCCTTTATCAATCCTTCTTTTCCATATCTTATCCTAAGCACTACAAGAACATATTAGGGAACATTACAAGATTTGACGAAGTGCAATCATTACGAAGACAATCAATACATCTGCCATGGAGTAGTTCTTCTCAAAGAAAAACCAATTTGTGAAGTTAAACTTAAAATCAACAAGCAGAAATCCGTGCCATCTGATTGTGATACAAGAACTATTAAAGGCGACGTCGAAATTTGGCATCCAATTTCACCCAATCAATGGATGTTTATTTTATCACAACCGACACTCGGAAGTATTAGTTGCGAAAATCAAGACCCAGCAATCATCGATGTTCCGATTAAAGCGGATTAAAGGAATGGGAATCATGGAATTAAAACCAAAATATAGATGTTACACTACATCAACTTTATTGGTCGCAACATCCAATCGTTCCTCGAAATATCAAAATTATATTCTCGAAGTAGATATCAGCCATGATGATTGTTGTATCAAGGAACAAAAATATCTTCTCACATCCGAGATGGAAGCTATTGATCTCCGAAATTTGGATCTGCATGATTTGAAACATTCGCAACATAAGTTAAAACAATATAACGAAATTCTTCAACAGAGCTTAAATGAGCCCTATATTATTCGTCATAGTCGCTGGTATAATACCTTCTTTGGTGTTGTTTCAATTTTGATTATTTTGATTTTTATCTACTGTTTCTGTTGCAAGTGCTGCAGAAAAAGATGGTTCTCTTCACTATTTCAACGCCTGTGCAAAAAGAAATCGTGTTGTTCGTCCGTTTGCATAAACAGCCATAATCAAATCCACACGTCACTACCAAGCGAATTAGCAGAAATGCAACGTTTTCGTAATATTCGTCAAACTCCACCATCCTTCGGTTCAAGAGTCTCAATTCATCAATCCGATGAAGATCTAAACGATGTGATCAGCATCTATGAAAGGCTGAACATTCCGTTTCCAGTGCCAACCGAACGTCAAAAACGCAGCGGTTTAAAAATTTAAAATTTTACATTTACTTACACTCTTCTATTTTACTTTTTATAATTTTTAGTGTTTTGATAAGTTTCTTAAAAATTCTTATCAAATCACTTAAAGAGGGAGATGTTATATACCTACAATCTACCCTTACTACTTATTAACATTGATTATTGTTTAGTATTCAATCCCAATATTTACGTCACATGTAAATGACGTGAATTACTATTTTTAACGATTTTTATCATTTTTATTAGAAAAACGCGCTTCACCTTTTGTAACCTCTTGCCGAAACTAACACTTTGGACTTTGTTTCTCAGACCACAAGTGTTATCACTCTGTATCAAATCAACACCGTGAATTAGACTATAAAAGCAACCACATTTTTAGAAGTAACTAGAGACAGATTTAACTTCTTCAGATCACTTTGTTAGTAGTAATTGTTAAACTCGTAGAGACCTTCTACATTATTTGTCAGTACTTAAACCGATGTTGATAATAAATCAAAGTAAAGTGCGACAAGTGTTTTCCTTCGACGTTAAGCAACGTTTCCGATTCCTGGTTCACAACAGTGAATGGACGCCTGTAAATGTTCAAAGTCGACGATTATGTTGGTTCTGCAAGAAATTTGCATTTTGTGTAAGTCACGGTTTGTGCAAGGTCTATTTGGTTAATTTTGAAAGTTGTATTTGGTCAATTAGTTAAATTGGACGAAGTGAAATTAAAATATACGTACGCTCGTTAGCGTCCTCTATGTTCGTGTAAAAACAATAATGATTGGCGCGTTGGGCGTTAAAATGAACGTAAGCAATATTTAAAATCCAATGCCTCAGGGTGATCATTTGGTCCTTCCTTCGCTCGTATGGTCCCAAAAAAATTCTTGAGAACGTCTTGATTTAGTCTGTACGTCAATAAATACTTTGTATGAAAGCTTTTTTGTAAATCTTCAAACAACAATTGTAACGAAGTATTCGTAAAAGCCTAAAATTGTGATTAAAAGTAAAACAAAAATTGGCAGACAATAAATGTCGTCCCAAGCAGCTCTCGTTTTATTCCTATCTTTAAATTCGTCCAAAGTTTTGTCCCATTTCACGGGCTTGGCTTCCACCGCACTAATTAAAATTTCAATGTCTTACTCGTCCATGTTGACTCACTAGCGGATCTCAACCTATATGGACCTGATTATCCACACACGTGTTATACACACACCGGGACGGTCGCTGTACTCTTCGACGCTCTGTGTGTAATCGCCGACCTATTTACTTGTCAGGATTAATTAAGACGAAGATACTTCTTAACTTAACTTTATTTCAACCAAATCCAACCGCTCCCGTACAGTGACTCTCGCTGTGCGACATGCGAGACGGACGGTAGGTCACCGACTTGTCGTCGGTCAACTCAATCTCCATCTCGACCAACGACGTGCACTCTACCTGTCGCATATTCCTGGCCACCAAATCTCGATAGGAGTTCATGACACCCAGCAGCTTTGTCGCCTTTGCACCCGTTACCTCAGTGTTCATCTCGTTCATCTTAATGACCGCGTCATTCACTTCCTGCCGACACGTGCCCTTCATACACACTTCACCCCTGGCCACATTATTGTCCTTCTTTATCACCATTTCCGACCTCCCTGTGTTCAACAATGGTAAAACAGCCTCACTGGGATTCTGTGGATGCCTTTCTCCTGATAGCTGTAGGGCTCCTGCAAGAGGGCGACATCAACGCTACTGTTCCTTATGAACTCCAGCGTTTCTTGAGTGGCGGTTTGACAGTTTTGTAAGTTGGCATGAATCAACGTGATTTGCGCCATTAATACTGGATGCTGTTAACAAGATCAGAGTACCTGCTTTTATATATTAGGCAGGACTTGTCGGCGGCTTTGTGCTTAGTTGCATCACCCTTCATCCCGGATCTGACGCAGTTCGAGCAAGTGTGCTTCTCAACGTTGGCCTTGTTAGGGCATTCCTGGAACCCTGCCCCACTATCAGGGGAATCCTTTGGGATTCCCGAGGCACGACATGTAGTTTCGTAACCGCTTTCACCCCGTGAATCTCTAGGTCAACTTCGACGGAATCCAGAGTCTTCGTGACCGCACTACCGTAACCTGATATGTCTGTTTTGTCCCGCCAGCTTCACTGAAACATCAACTTTGGCACAAAATCGTCCCGTAACGCGCACAGCTGACTCCCGATGTCCAGGTAGCTTTCCACTGCTACCCCGTTCACTATCGCGTTCTTGAAATACTTCAAGTTCGGCGACTTTATGTCCATCACATTGATTTTCACTTCAGCAGCACAGAACTTAGCGACGTGTCCCGGTTTTCTGCACTTGAAACACGTTACCGTCGGCACTGGCACTGTGCAATCCTTCACAAAGTGTCCAGTCTTCCGGTACTTGAAGCACACTACTTCCTGTTTCGGCCTAGTGCACTCTGGAGCCCTGCGACCCAGTTCTGCACAATTAAAACACTTCACGCTAGTCCTCGTCTCTACCCTAATGTCTTTAATCGCGGTCGACCCTCCGGCCAGCCCCGTTGTCGACTTCTTCACTCTGTGCCGTGGTGTGACTCTGTGCCGCTTCTCGTGTCTTTCGATATCCACGAGCAGCTGTTCTTCATTTGCGTGCTCGACGGTCACCAGAATGTCCGCCAAACTCTGATTCTCTAAGCCATCGAGCACCAACTCCTTCTCTCCCGGAAACTAAGCCCTAGAGCGCGGCACAACCAGAGTTTTTTGTAAAAATAGTCCTGTGCCGGCTCATTTTTCCGCTGACCACGTTTGTCCAGCTGGTGATCTCGCTCTGCTCGTATCTACACCAGATAAGCGCGCTCTCCGTGAGATGTTGTCGCGCTACCTCCAAGAGAATCGCGTCCTCCCAGAACTGCCTCGCACCTATCGTCTTTACAGCCTAGAACCAGTTTACTGCTTCTGAACTTTCACCTTTTCCATCAAAGTTTCGAAGCCTCTTTGTTAAATCTGGCATCACACAAAATTCCCGCGATGGCACCGGAGTGCGTTCCATTGCATCTTGTTGTCTCATTCGGGACAACATCTTCCATATCAACTCAACCGGCACCGTTTTCATTTCGGCGCCCCCTTGGTCTCCGTTCACCTGACTACCATCACCTTGATTCTGGCGACCTCCACCGTGGCTGTCTAGGAACATGCCCGCCTTCTGGCTTGCACCCCCACTCGCTCATGGATCTTCGGCCTCTCCAGCTCCACGCCTTTCGACGTCTTCCACGAGCCACCAAGCTGGTAGAGTTTTGCTCCATTGTGGTCTGTTCTATTCTTCTCTCTACGAACGTTGACCGCAACACCTCAACAGCAAGTCAATACTTACAACAAACACGCGACTTAACTTTTACCCGCACAACTGCAAAGTTCTTAGTCGGTTAATTACGAATTACCCGTGTAATTAAACCGCAATCCCACTTCTGAAATTGATAACGACCTTTGAACCAGAGAACTAGAAATGCGTATGAATATCTACGCTTGATAAAAATGCCTCCTGGGTGGGATGCGTCTAAAAAAATATAATGATCATAGAACATTATATTTACTAATACTTGTATCACGTACATGTATCCACCCAATTGTAAGCAAATTATATTGCAGGCAATAATTTAATATGCCTTCTTCATTTGTTGGTGCACAAGGGTAGCCGTTCCTGTTTGTTCAAGTATTAGCAAATGGGTTATAGTAAATATATTATCTTCCTGTAATAAATAACATATTTCAAAAGGTAAATTTTTACATTAGTGACCTCTGCAATTTTAACACAAATTTTAGTGGAATGACCTTGAAATGACCTCCTCAG
Organism: Schizotus pectinicornis; assembly: GCA_951805265.1. NCBI lineage: Eukaryota > Metazoa > Arthropoda > Insecta > Coleoptera > Pyrochroidae > Schizotus > Schizotus pectinicornis. Next base: position 15,042,824 of record OX638207.1, on the reverse strand, counting down.
TCGATTATAGCAAAGGAAAGTTTGTGCAAATCCTTCTATCCAACGGGACAATGGAGTGAATAGGGGTGCTGGGTGGGTAAGATTTTTTAAAAAATCGAACAATATGTGGCAACGAAAAGAGCTGAAAATTGATGTAATTTACCTAACTGTAGAGGTCAATGACCTTATGTCAAAGGTCAATGACCCCCGTGGCAAAGGTGAATGACCTCAATTAGGGCAAGAAAAAATAATTTGCAATGAAAAGGAGAATTTAGAAACAATAATTAGTAGAAACAAAAGCAAAAGTGAATGACCTCAATTAGGGCAAGGAAAAGTAATTGGCAATGAAAAGAAAAATTTAGAAATACTTAGTATGAAGAAAAGCAAAGGTGAATGACCTCAATTAGGGCAAGGAAAAATAATTGGCAATGAAAAGGAGAATTTAGAAACAATAATGAGTAGAAACAAAAGCAAAGGTGAATGACCTCAATTAGGGCAAGGAAAAGTAATTGGCAATGAAAAGAAAAATTTAGAAATAATTAGTATGAAGAAAAGCAAAGGTGAATGACCTCAATTAGGGCAAAGAGAAATAATTCGCAATGAAAAAAAGAATTTAGAAATAATTGGAATGAACAAAAGCAAAGGTGAATAACCTCAATTAGGGCAAGGAAAAATAATTGGCAATGAAAAGAAGAATTTAGAAATAATTAGTATGAACAAAAGCAAAGGTGAATGACCTCAATTAGGGCAAGGAAAAATAATCGGCAATGAAAAGAAGAATTTAGAAATAATTAGTATGAACAAAAGCAAAGGTGAATGACCTCAATTAGGGCAAGGAAAAATAATTGGCAATGAAAAGGAGAATTTAGAAATAATTAGAATTAACAAAAGCAAATATGAATGACCTCAATTAGGGCAAGGAAAAATAATTGGCAATGAAAAGGACAATTTAGAAATAATTAGAATGAACAAAAGCAAAGGTGAATGACCTCAATTAGGGCAAGGAAAAATAATTGGCAATGAAAAGGAGAATTTAGAAATAATTAGTATAAGCAAATAGAGATGAAAGTTATTTAAAAAGTTAGTTGCATTTAGTCGTACCATAAAATATTTATTATTACGTCTAGTGGGACCACGCAGAGGCTGCAACCTTTCCCACCAGGAGGGAATGTAGAAAGGTAAATTTGTTAGTAAATGATAAAATTTAATTGATGTAAGAAGTGTAAAAAATGAGCATTGGAAAGCGCGACTGTAAAGTAGAAGAAAAACGAGAATATAAAAAGGCAAAAAGGAAAAGGCAAGTAAATGTTTAACGTTGGAATAGAAATGGTGCATTGAAGATAAAAAAACGGATATAAAAAACGAATAAAAAAATACAATCCTGTAAGAAATTAGGAATGGGGGACACCAGGGTATAGTGCAGCTGCAGCTTTCCAAAACGCATGCAGGCGGTCCTTGTGAGACTTAAAACGATGAAAGAAAAGACACTCTGAGAGATAACCTTCGTAATGACTTTTCCTACGACCAAACCGTGGTACTGATCTGCGAACTTCAACCCACGTACGCTCGATGTTCTGAGTATGGGCACCTGTATCTGGATCAACAAAATTGACAGAATGATTTACCGTTAGATGATGGTAATGTGCCTCGAGCCGGTCGTACGCCTTCCAACAGTCGCTGAAAATGGTGGTACCTGGTCTAACCTTTTCCAAAATAATTCGCATCAAGGTATCAGCTGATCTGTCCTCGACTGCCACAAAAAAAAACGCTTAGATTCTCTCTCAATCCCGCCAAAAACCCACTGTCCCTCGAGGTAGCGGCCTCGATTATACTTACGTTTCTCTATCTTCGCTTCATCTATCTCTACATGGAGACCTTCTCCGCCAATGGGCTCGGACAAGGAATTGGCCCAGAAAATGAAAACTTCCCTAATGAAACTAAACCAATCAATAACCGTAGAAGAAGAAAGGCCAAGTTCCTGGGAAATAAATTTGCACCTTGACTGTGGGCGAATTAAGTAATAAAGAACAAAACGGGAGAGTTGTTCAATCGAAAGATGAGAGCGATAGAAAAAAGAGTCATGCCGAATACTTACCTTAGTATTGCAGGGACGCTTGGATTTTTTGTCGAGTTTCCTGCATCGAAAGTACAGGCCATTTTGGAGCGGTACAGGTTCTAGGACGGTGTGGCATTTGGGACAGGTGTAATGGCATGGTAAAACGCCGTGGCGGTAATAGAAGGCAATTAATTCTTGTTCATTTTGTACCGTGCCTGCGAATTGCGTCACAGTAACGGAACATCCTGCACAAGAATTAAAATTGCAATTTTGATTATGCACTAGTGGTAATGCAGGTGTATTATCAGAAAGAGCAGAAGTCGACGGAATCGGGTTGTCTGCCTTTTCACACACCAAATCACTAAACACTTTCACAAAAGCAAAAAAATTAAAAAATTGCACGTTTGAACACAAAGGAAGCAACGCCAATAATGGAGGCCAATGGAAGCGACGCTTCTTTTTAAGAAAGCTTACAATCCTTTGTTCGTAAAAGTTGAGAAAAATGAACCAATGAAATCACAGTATTGTATAAACATTCTACGTATAATCAATATTACAGCGAAATTAAATAAAATAAGCGAAAAAGAGGAATTGCCATAAAATTATAAGTGATTCCCCGCAGTCAAATGTAGATCCATGTTGTATCTGTTGAGGAATCAACAGGTGAAAATCCCAAGGTGTGGCTTACGGTTTGCCGGGTTGCCACCTTTACTAAGCTGATGTCACAATTAATATCTATTTGAATAATATAAAAAATTAACGTTACATTGTAAACATTATGTAATGAAATAAATGTAACACTGCAGCAGTAAAGTATTGCAAAAAAGCAACTAATTAATTTTCACAACAGAAATGTGGCGAAGGTCATATAGACATTTGACAACAGTGGACGACCCCTGTTTGCGTCTCGGGGTAAATCACAATGGTCTGTTTTTCGTAAAAATTTAAATATGCCTGCTCGCGACACAATTTTGGCTTGGAATTTTTTCTGTGACATTTTTAAAAATATCCCAGTGAGAATAAATCGACTAATTCGTGAGAAAATATTGTTTTCGCAACTAAATTATAGCGATCGGTGTTACATCGCAACTTTTTGTTTTCAAAACGGTGTTTCTCCAGACGTAGTAGAACGATTTTTGTGGATGAACAATAATTGTTCCCGAAGTAAGTGTAAAAAAGTGTTGGATTTGTACAGTGGAAGGTGAAGAGGGTAGTTACCGCCGAAGCCGTTACAATGCTTACGATATAAATTATAGGGCGGATTTGTGATTTAAATGGACGCATAGTAAGTGAAATTATTAACCGGAGATCTGGTGGTGCAAATTAATGGGTAAGTAGATGATAGTTTGATGAAGTATTGGTGCGAGAGAGTCGAGAGACATTGAAATTTCCCCGTACAAGGTTACGCACTGCAACGGGTAGCCAGAGCCGTAGTCAGCCCACAATAACTCTTTTAATTAATTAGGGGTTAAATAGGCATTTGCACAACAAAATTCGTGTGGTAGTCGATTCAGTAAAGCTTGTAGAATCATGTAAACGCGAAATGGTAGTTGTTGGGGGTCTTGGTGTTGGTGAAAATGACACGAAGGATCACTGATTAAAATGAATTTATTTTACGTAAATTAGAGCGACAATACCCCTTTTTGTCTTGATCAACGACTGTCGCACCGTAGATAGGCTAACTTTATAGATGGGTCTCTTTTCAATGTAAAGTAGTGGCACCAAACTGCGCGTGGCGCCATCTAGTAGTTGTGGCACAAGAATAAACTCCATAGCAGGGGTATAAACCTACCGGCTAGAAAAGAAATCTGCTGTAGCAAAAGAAAGGTTTGATACTGAGCTAAGAGTTTATTTTCCTTCATAATAATGAAATAAAACTAAATAAAACACCAGTAATTAAAACAGTAATATATTGCATAGACTTATATACATATAAATTGAATCAAAGTGTGAATGGTCATTGTTTACTTTAACCACTTCTAGATTTTCAAAAAGCCAATTACAGTAAAACATTCCTTAACATTTATATATTACGAAAATCAATATCTTTTTTTGTGCAAACCACTTCTATTTTTACTCTTATTTTCCTTACCCTAGCACATCTACATTTCTAAATTAATGTATAAAATTATTTATGATTTGCACAACATTTCATTGGTTAAAATGGCATTATGATGATGTTTTACGATGGTTTTCAAAAAAAAACACTGCAAAAAGCGAGAAGTGGGCATTGTAAACAATTACCTAAATATAAAGCATTACAAAATATTCAGAAATCCGTAAAACAAGTCCTAAAATTAAAAAAAATTATAAATGACAGTTTAAACTTTAATGCCCGGTTCTACAAACGAACATTAACGTAATGTTGGTTTAATTGTTCGTTAAAAAACTGTTGAAATTTCTTTGTAGGGTTATCCGCGGGTTTTTAGAAATATGAAAGGTTTCAATGTTATTTGTATCAAACACCTTACAAATTGCAACAGTGAATTATGGCCAATCAAAGTGGTAAAAAAATTAGAAAACAGTTATTCAATCGTTAATGAACCGTTAGTTAGTGTTCGTTTGTGAAACCGGGCATAAAACTTTCAAAAATCAAATGAAGGGCATACGAGTTGGTAGAGAAGAGATGATAACAATTACCTACTTTTTTCTCCGAGATTTCTCAAACTTTGAAAAAGCTAATTTTGTTAACTGGTCACAATCTTTGCTTCGCAGATCATTTCCCTTTAAAATATTATTAATCTTTGAAGTATAATAGAATAATAGTAAGTTAACAATGATCTTAATAAAAATGTCAACATTACCGCAATGCTCTGAACAAAATATTCTTGTTAAATATTCTAAATTTTTGTCAACGACATTGAATAAAATAGTCTTAACATTGTATTGTGTTATTACGTGGGGCAACATAGAAAGGAGCTCCTGCGTCACATATTTTACGGCAATTGAAAGTTTATTGCTTGGGTGCACCAGGCTTTTTGGAGCATATTCTCTTAAATCCACTAATAAATTTTCAGGCAAAATCTCCAATGTCTCCAAGGATTTTTGACATTCATCACAAAATGGTAGTTTTTTTCGAAGTTTCTTTCCAACAACACCTGACACATATGCGGTAGCCAAATCAACTTCAGTTGCATTATAACGGATAATCGACTGTAATGAATAAACTGGCCTTGGAATTACAGGTGCATCGTATATTTCTAAATCGCTACTTAAGTAAGTTTTTAAGGTATCTAGAATACCTACTGACTCATCGTCTTCGCAGTTGGCTCCGACAGAGCGAGGAGAGACAAGATTGTTAACAAGAAGCGACTTGATGATGGAGGAAAAGGCGAAGCAAGTGGGTTTTGAATTTGGCCCTGAGTAACCCCTTACACATGAAAAGAAATTTTCCAGAGGATCTTGATTAAAAGCTCTGGGTGTTATAAATTTAAAACCAATGTCCCTCATTTTTCCCCAGAGATAAATAAATCCACGCAAAGTAAAAATCCAATTTGTCAACGAAGGAGTTCTAACCGACTTTGAAGAAGTTGGAGTTGTTAAATGCATAGACTGAAGTATGGGAATGGCGGATTTCCAAAATGCGATATGTCCGGATATGTCTGTGACTGCACTACGAAGAGTTTTGCCCTGTTAAGAATTCAGTTGACTTCCATTAATGCTATTGAAGAGTTGATCGAAGAACAGCAAAAGATCACTTGTGTCAGATGCTGCAGGATTTATATAATTTTCTGAATCTGGTGCCAATTCCCTACTAATTAATGCCCTTGCCTTCATAGCAGTTGCTACTGTATGACTAAATACTTGAGTGCAGTGCTTTACACTCATTTTTCTGATTTTGTTAGGCATGACATGTTCATCTGTAAGCTTGAAAAATTGACTAAATGGTCCTAATTTTTGGTCAATTCTATAAACATCTACAATATGTGACCAAGAAGCTACTTTTTGTATTCCGTTTTGTACAAAAGTGAGGTTTTTGGTTAGAAGAGCGTTACGGACGCCCTTCATTAAATGAGGGCCATCATACAAGTGCACAATTTCATCCCTATCTATTGTATAACCTTGATACTTATTTCTCACATTATTACGCAGGCACTCAGCATTGGTTTCTTGCATTAATTTATTAATAGCTGCAACATTTGTCGCCCCCTGGTCGCATACCGACGCTACTACATTCAGTCCCGTTTGCCTTACCGCTCGCACAACTTCCTTAATCATACGAACCAAATCAGTTGTCGGTACAGTACCTTCGGTGAAGCAATAACATATGGGTTGCTTCCATTTCTTATAACAACCCTTAATCATAAAAACGAGGGCATGATCAGCAAAGGCAAGTCGCTTTTGCGTGTCTCCAAAATCAATAAAACCACTAATACAATCGTATTTTTGGTCATATTCTAAACCAGTTGACAAAGCTAGTTCATCGAACATCAAAACACAATTCTTCTCTAGTGGTTTCATTTTATCTACTGAATATTTGAGTTGCTGAAATATAGCCTTATTGATAGCACAAGAAAAGGGTATTTGGTTCAATGTTTTTTGTAACGTCTTTCTTGAAGGCAAGCTAAATATCCTACATAAGTATTTGTACGCCCTCGCGCTTTGCTTCATTATTGACAAAGCAAGAGCTTTGTCATCAATGCTATACCTTCGACCTTTAGGTTTTAGAGACTGGTTTTTGACCTGACTTATTATAAAATTTAGACTTGTGTCATTTAAGTCCGAGAGCGATTTTAAGAGAGAAGAATTTTGATTTAGGGTGATTAAAGTAGCCCTTAGCTTTGACTGTCCTTTCTTCATACGGCGAATGATGTTTTGAGCAGATTTCAGTTTTTTAGCCAAATGTTGTTTCTTGCCACAACGCTTCTTACCTGAAACGCCACATTACCATTACTTTCAAAATCAACAAAGTAATCAGTAAGATAAATAAAAGCTTTTCAATTTAGATACTGGTAATTCAAAATTTCTAATAGCCACATAGCCACTTACCAAAGTATTTTGGCGAAGATTGATAGGTTCCTGTAACAAAAAAAAAATCAGGTTTATATCATAATTAAATACTGTTTTAACACTCTTACTTTCTGCGGAAGTTGAAGGTACTTCTGATGCTAGGGATGCACCTGATGAAGTACATGCATCCATAGAAGTAACTTCTTCAATGAAAGTAGTTGACGAAGTAGAAGGTATTGATGAGATATCACGAGCAAAAAGACTTGCTTTCGATTTTCAATAAACCCTTCTTATAGGCGTCTTCGTAACTTTCCATGGTGAAGTTGATGTAGAAATTGTGAAGACACTTTCTGATATTTTCTTATCACCACCTAGGCAAAAATTTTTAGTAAACTGATTACAATAAGCTTATAACTTACCATGCAACTTCTCGGGAGTTCGTGGTGTTGAGGGTTGTTTATTGGGATAAGCAAAAGCATTTTCCTTTGTTGATTTTAAAATAAAATCTAAAGAAAGTCGATAATACTATAAACTACATGAAACCAATAACCTTTGATAACCTACCAGGTAAATGGAGAGTCGGTAATGAATATCGAAGTAGCTTTTTATTAGCTGTACCTGGGGCAAAACACATGAAATCAAAGTGCCTTGAGCACACCCTATAATATTTTAATGCGTGTTCAGGTATCTGCCTCAATTTTAAGTTATTGAGACGAGAAATCCACATATCCCTCACGCGTAGGTCTGATGGAATTGAAAACCTGCAAATATTTAATAACTAGTGGGCGGTGCCCCCCACCCCGCGGTTCCACAGTAGAGACGTTTCCATTTTTGTTGAATGTAGTTTTTTAGACGATTGTTTTTCTTTTTGCAAAATCACAATAAAATTTTACATGACACCGTTTTGGTTTTAGAATGCGCCCTAGTATCCGTAGAGACGTTTCCATTTTTTTTGAATGTAGTTTTTTAGACGACGATTGTTTTTCTTTTTGCAAAATCACAATTACTAACCATAAGCAAATAACCACTAACTATAAGCAAGTAACTATTAAATCCTAGTAAGAATACGTTGAGCCGTTGTAAGTCAGACCACAGAATAAACAACAATCATCAAAATGAATAAAGTTTATTTATGAAAAATTTGTGGATATTATGATTGGAGGGGAGAAATCCGGACATCATGCTTTTACAATAAGACATGTTTCCAAGCGTATAGTAACTGTTACACACGTGATTTTTGGACTCGAATTTAACCTCACTTATGTTATTCACTGGTATCATCTAGTGGCTCTATGGCTAACAGTAGCAAGATACGTTATCTATGAACATAGGCACGTGATTTTTGGACTCAAAATTAACCAATGTCAGTGATACAAACCGTTAAAATCTAAAACCCCTTCTATGAGTTTCCTGTCACACAGTAAACGATAAAAATCGTAAGGCGGCAAATTTGAATTCCTTCTTGTAGAATAAATTTAATCGGATTAAATGCAAAATTTATCTCGACGTATTTTAATTTTTTTTTTTAAGGAGCATGCTGGGATTGAGAATAAATTGAAAATGTAATTTATAAAAAACTATATATTATTATTTATTGAGGGCGATGAGGGGGGGTGACAAAATTAAGCCCCATAATATTGCCACCGCCCCTTTACAACCACATTTTTGAAAACGTAGGTTATGGTGCCTCCGCGACCGCGACCACGACCCCCTCGGCTCCTCTGCTGCCTTTGTTGGTTTCGGCGCCGTCTGCAAATAATGCTGAATTAGATGGTTACAAATCATTAATTTGGCAAAGCACATTTTGCAAAAGAGAAATTCATCCGATTCATCGGCAGTAAAATTTTTGAAGTAACGTAAATAACTGATTGAAAAGAGCCGTCTGATAAAGTATTATAAAACGGATGTTCACCGTAAAAGAAAATTGAAACAGATTTATATGAAACAAATTGTTAATGGCCACGTGTAAATGTTGAAAGTGGACAATTATGTTAGTTCCTGCGAGAAATTTTAATTTTGTGTAAGTCATGGTTCGTGCAAGTTCTATTTGGTTAATTGTGCAAGTTGTATTTAGTTATTATTTTAGTTAAATGAAGAGGAGTAAAATTTAAATATACGTACTGCTCTTCGGCGTTTATCGTTGCTTCGCTGTTGTGAAACAATGACGGTTGGGGTTGGGGGGGAGTTGACGGGCGAGGGGACAACAAATTGCAATGCGACCAACATTAAATTAATGAAAAAATGTGAAGTAATAAAATTTGGTTATAAGTCCGGAAGCATTAAAAGATACGAAGAATTTGTACGTAAATAATACGAAGTTTGTTTTGAATAAAGAAAAAATTTAAAAGTTTTCTTAACGTTGCCACCCCCCAAGTTGAAATATAAGAATGCGCGAAATTTGAATACGTTATTAATAAAATTGCTGGTTTTAAATGTAGAGGATACTGACGGTCGTTGTTTGTTGTATGTAAAAGTGAAGAAGAGTAAATGCTGTAAAGAACTTTGTTTATTGACAATTCAATGACTTGAGAGTTCATAATGGCACGTAATCGCTAAAAAATGCAAGTAGATTTTACAGAGATTGTACGTACAGTAAAAAGTGTAGTCAGACGTGTCGACATTAGAAAGAGGTAAAAATTATGGTATGCAAAATGCAAAATAATGGTGTGCAGTGAGAAATTGATGGCGGTAAATTGCGCAAAATTCACTCCGTCGGCCACTTTGAGGAAGCACGAAGAACTGTAACACAGGTCCGCCGATAGTGAGACATTGGGTGTTGCTCGGTCGGATCGTCTCGTCAAAGTGACATTTTACTTTTTCTGTAAAAGAACATCGTAATTACCGTACACGAATGAAGACGTCGAATTATACTGCCCGTACATCGATTGTCCGAAGTGCTCTTTTGGGATGAGATAGCTTCACGGACTGACTTCTCTAGTTCGTCTTAACGTCGGGATTGTGGCGGATTGCTCTCTGGACAGTTGTGTACGTCTTGAGGTTGCATTAACATCTACGATGACCGTTTTTCGGGACCTGAATAAAAAGAACGTTTTGACAGTTGACAGTCGTGCTACACGAAAAATAAACACAGAAAGTACCTTCTGAAGACCTCTGAAGTGTCCTATACCGTTTTCTCCTACACTAATTCACTTTGTCCTGTCTCAGACGTCGTCTTTCAGGGCGATGTTTTCCACTCGCACACATTATTCTTTCAAAGCCGTACGTTCTAAGAAACCAACAAACCGGGAGAGACGGAAAGGTCGGTACCGCAATGGTAAATCATTGGTCAAAACGGGTGTTTTCTTCCGGTTTAAAACAAAAAACTTGAAGCTGAACCTAAAAAAAATTGACATTTGCGTCTCGACCGTCGAGATCGAGAGGACGGCGAAATTATACGCTATACTTCGACTTGCTGAATAATTTCCAGGCTGAAACGTTTCACTGTTTTAATAAAATCGTAAAATATCTAAAGAAACTCACTTTCTTAAATCGCTTCGATTGGTTCGATGATGGATGAGGTTGCACATTTCTTGGCAAAATCAAAGGATTTATCGAAAAATCTAAAAGTGTAATGTTCAATAAGGCACGATCTAAATATATGTACACTTTAATAATGCAATCGTGCTTTCCACCTCGACCACAGCCCCATCACCCGTTGACGCTGCAATGTCTGCCCGTTGCCAACTGACTGTCGAGCAACCTTCAATGTCCCTAGATGTACATGTTACATCCCCTATCCTAAGTATGTTTAACTAATTTTAAACATTTACAAATAAACTACTACTTAAACCTAACAGGTACATTGATCCTAGATCTGTCTCTCAACGTCCTTTGATCTGAAATAATGGAACTAACGGTATCCCTATTTACATTTTCATTTACAGTTTCGTTAACATTTTCCAATACATTTTCAGTTACAGTTTCATTCACATTTTCATTCACAGTTTCGTTAACATTTTCCAATACATTTTCAGTTACTGTAGGCTCGTCCAGGCTTTCTTGACCTAATATGAAATCAAACTCATCAAGATCACTTTTAGTTTGTTTAACTACTTTACTATCACGCACAATTAAATCTTGTCTTGTTCTCCGGTAAGTCTTACCCCTTTTATCCTGTACTAAGAATGATCTTGGCTGGTTGCATTTACTAACTAACTGACCGCGATTCCACACTTTATTGTGTCGAAACAAGACATTGTTTCCAACCTCCTCCCCCATCAGAGGACGAGTATTGCGGTCATAGTAAAATTTTTGTTTGACTTGTCGTTGCAAAAGTTTCTTTTTTATTTCATTTTTATTAGCCGATTTTGGAACGAGGAGGTGAGTCGCCATGGGTAAATCATCCTTTAATCGTCGGCTTAACAATAATTGGGCAGGTGACAAGCCAATATCGGGTATCGGGTTATTCCTATATCTAAGTAAGTAGATATCTATATCAAAAGTTCCAGTTTCATAGAAACACTTCTTTAGCATGCCTTTTGCTATCCCAACAGCTTTTTCTGCAAGACCATTGCTTCTTGGGTAATTAGGACTGGAAGTTTTGATATTGACGTTATTCCCTGTAAAATATTCTTTCATTTCACATGAATTAAACGGCACATTGTCAGCAATCACTTCATCAGGAAACCCATGGTAGGCAAATATTTCATTGAGCACTTTTTTTTATTTGTTTTGCACTCTTCTGGCCTAACTGCTTGACTTCTAACCATTTTGAATAATAGTCCATGACAATCAAGTAATTTCTAGATTTAAATTCAGCTATGTCCATCCCAATCTTTTCCCAAGGCCTTTCCGGTATTTTATGTTGTAAGAGCGGAAGTTTAGCATTCTTGTTTCTGAACCTCTCACATACCTCGCAACCCGAAACTACACTAGTAATGTCTGCTGACATCCCAGGCCAATATAAACTTTCTTTCGCCCTGGATTTACATTTTGCTATCCCAAGATGGCCCTCATGAATTATTTTAAGTACATTTGGTCGCATAACTTTGGGTATTAGTACACGATCCCCGTAAAATATTATGCCGTCATGCTCAGATAATTCTTCTTTTATTTTATGAAGCGCTACCAATTCACCTGGCAAACCCTGCTCTGCTCTTGGCCAATCCTCCCTTAGATATTCTGAAACCTTTTTTAAATTAATATCATTTTTTGTGGCCAATTTAATTTCCTGCTTTCTTTTTTCTGACATTGGTAGATTTTTTATTACTGAATGAATTACATAAGCTGCTTCTGGGTCATCTTTTATGTGATTCTTCAGAAAAGCCCTTGACAAAGTATCAGCAATATACATTTGTTTCCCTGGCAAGTATTGAACATTTAAACTATATTTCATTAACCGCAGTCGCATTCGTTGCAGTCTTTGTGACACTTTATCAAGGTCCTTTCTGAATATGCTCACCAGTGGTTTGTGATCTGTATTTACTTCAACTAATCTACCATATATATAATATTCAAATTTTTCAGCTGCAAACAATATCGCCGTTAATTCACGCTCTATAGGCGCATATCGTTTTTCGCAATCAGTCAATGCTCTTGAAGCGAACGCGACAGGTTTATTATCCTGCAAAAGACAGGCACCCAACCCATCTTTACTGGCATCACACTGAATTGTTATATTTGTATCGTTTTCGAAATGTTTAAGTACCGGTGCTGTTGTCAGCAACTTTTTTAACACCATTATTGTTTCAGTATGAAGTTTTTCCCAATGCCAATCTATCTTATCGCGAGTTAGCTCTCTCAGTGGAGCAGTTATTTTTGAAAGATTAGGTATGAATTTTCCTAAATATTTTACCAGACCAAGAAACCTAAGAAGTTCTTTTTTATTACTGGGATTTTCTAGTTTAGTTATAGCTTCTATTCTACCAGTGTCGATACTTATTCCATTCTTAGAGACATTAAACCCTAGTAATTTAACTTCAGTCTTTTTAAACTGAAACTTATCTTTATTGAAAGTAATTCCATTTTTCTCAGCAGTTTCTAACACTTCAAGTAATATTTTATCATGTTCTTCCTCATTTTCTCCCGCTATGATTATATCATCAATGTAAATTTTATTTCCCACTATGTTGCCGAATATTTCAGTATTCCTTTTCTGAAAAACTTCTGCAGCGGTATTTATTCCGAACGGTAGCCTAAGAAATCTATATATACCTAGCGGTGTTGCAAATGTGCAACATTTAGACGAATTTTCATCAAGTGTAATCTGATAAAATGAATCCTTCAAATCTAAAATTGAAAATACTGATTTTCCCTCAAGTTCAGTTATAATTTGTTCTGGAGACGGAATTTGATGATGTTCCCTTTTAATAGCATTATTTAGATCAGCTGGATCTAAGCAAATTCTAATTTTTTTGTTTGGCTTTTCCGTCACCACGATATTGTTAACCCAGTCAGTAGGTTCATTAACTTTTACTATTACTTCAGACTTTTCTAAGTTATTTAACGTTTCTTTAAACTGTGGCAAAATACTTTGGGGAATGCGTCGTGACGCATGTACCCGCGGCGTTACGTCCTCCTTTAACGTGAATTTATAAGGTACTCCTGGAAATTTACCTAATCCATTGAATACTCTACTAAACTTGCCTATAATTTGCTCTTTTGACTTTATCTTTGAAACCTGAACTGAGTTGACCATTTTAATTAGATCGCATTCTAAACTAGCTTTTAATCCTAATATTGGCTTGGCACCTCTGTTCACGACAATAAATTTTAGTTTATACAACTTATTTTCTATGTAACAATCAAGAACAACCGACCCACGTACCCCTATCTTCGCTCCACCATAGGCGATTAAATGAAGATTTCTTTCCGGTTGTAGCGGGTGACCTTCGGCGCATCTCTCGTACTCTCTGACAGGGAGGATGTTGCACTGTGCCCCCGTGTCGACCTTAAACCCTAATAAACATTCATTGATTAGTACATTTTGTATTAATTCATGTTTTTTGATGTCCACAACATCAATACAAACTGTATCCAAGTATAGGTCGTTGTCGTTCTCTTCTATTTCGTTTACCCTCCTGGTCCTGTGTTTCTTAATTAAGCAGTTGCTCTCGAAGTGGTTCATCTTCTTACAGTAGTTGCACCGCTTTCCGTATGCTGGACAATTTCTTCTTTCATGTCTGCTTCCACATTTTCCACATCCATACGAATTTGGCGTTGTCGGTCTTCTTTTAATTTGTGCTTCTCTCTTGCCGAATTCCTGGCTGTTGGATTTATAGTTGACTTTATCGACGGATATTTCTTCATTTTGTCTAGTCATGTCAAGAATTTCCTTCTTGCTTGTTTCATATAGTAGACAAATTTCTTGAGCCTTTTTTAGTGTAAGACTCTCTTCCTGGATCAACCTCTCCTTTAGCCTTTGGTGCTTAATTCCCATTACCAACTTGTCTCGGATCATGTCGTCCTCTTCTTTGTAGCTACAGCTTGCTGCTAACGATTTTAGTTCCGTAATGTAGCTCTCGGTGGTTTGGGTTTCTTTTTGATTGCAGGTTAGGAATTTATATCTTTCATAAACCACGTTTTTTCTTGGTAGGCAGTATTCTTTGAACTTCTCCACCACCTATTCGTACTTTGATTTGGTACTATTTATTTTAAACGTGTTATAAATTTCCATACCTTCATCCCCGATTAAGTTAAGTAGGATCGCAATTTTTTGTTGATCTGCTGCTGTGTTTTTTCCAGTCGCTTCAAGGAATATCGAAAGTTTTTGGCTCCACGTGGTCCAGTTTTTATCGATGTTTCCCGTAAACTCCATTGGTTTCGGCGCTCGAAATCCTTCCATTGTGGTTAGGTTCTCTTTTCATCTGACACCATGTAATGTTCAATAAGGCACGATCTAAATATATGTACACTTTAATAATGCAATCCTGCTTTCCACCTCGACCACAGCCCCATCACCCGTTGACGCTGCAATGTCTGCCCGTTGCCAACTGACTGTCGAGCAACCTTCAATGTCCCTAGATGTACATGTTACAAAAGAAAACTAATATGTGGATAAAAAAGAGTACGTTCCTAATATCTGCATTACCTGTTAAATATCGTTTGAAGTCCGCTGGCCACTTTTGACGAAATGGGGCTCAAAAATTTGTCGGTTCGGTTCGGTTGAACATTTCCAAAGTGACGGGTAAGAGAAACTGACCTGAAACGTCGTCGCAAAGTGTTTTTTCCGCGCGTCGCAGCCCCCAATTGTTTTAAAACGGAAAATATAACCTCAAAATTCGGAAATGACATCCGATTGAAGTTTAACGACACGGCGGTCACGGCGAGTCGAGTCGTGAGCACGCGCAGACGGTTGTAGCTTTTCCCTAGCGTCTGCAGCACGTAAACGGTAAACGTGACATTGTGTCGGCGTCTCACTTTCTCGAGACGGAAAGGGCCCCCCGAAGAGGACGAAATTTTCGTAGGGACCAACTGACGTCTCGATTCATCTGAATAATTCATCTGAAAGTTGTAGAAAGAAAAAACAACAATTTAATGTTAATTATCACCTGCTGGGTTTAAATCAATGTTTAGATTTGTCAGTCTTGATGTTGCACCTTAGTCAATATGAAGAATATTTTGTTGGCTCTTGGTTGGTGTTTGTAAGAATTTTGTTCTTCATTATGCCAGCCATTAAATGTTGACGAAATATCTTAAAAGTGCTTATAATAGAATTATAATAAAACCGTTGCTTAAATTTTTTTATCATGTAATACTTACAATCAAGTGTTTGGTCTTTTAATTTTCAACAGTGTGTATTATTTCATTGCCATTTCGTGTAACGATATCTCATCTATAAGCAGATATAGGGTTGAGCACAATTGCAGACTTAATGATTTTTTTAGTTCTTGGCAGCCATTACAAACCTGCATTTTCGAGCCTAGATTACCTAAAGAATAAAAATTGTTTTATTTGGGTTGGAGAAAAATATGTATGTAGGTACATACACATATACATAAAAAAGTGATAATAAAATAATTGCACCATCTTTTCCGAACTTTTCATCAATCCATTAATATGGTAGATGTTTCTTATAAAGTACGTAGGGTGGTGGTGTAGCAGATCAAAAGTACATTTGATTGTTGATAGACGTGCAAATATGTTCTTAAGGTATTATGTTGTCAGAAAAAAACCTGAAGGAAAAGCAATGTTAAAATCGTTATAAGAATGCAGGAAATTAATAATTACCACGGCACGATGTTCTTTGATATTTACTTCTCGAAGACTACTTAAATGCATAACTTTATAGACGTTATATAATTTTAAATAATTGATAAATTTGAAATTAACAATAAGATATAAATATCATAATAAAAGTTTAGCAATGTAGTAAGAAATAGGAAATGTCGTCCTAATGTAAAAATTAGAAAGCGATGTCAGAATGGTAACGAAAAAGAAAATTATGATTGTTTACATGTATAAAAAGAATATTGTATAAAGTAATATCGTTGTTGACAGTATATTGTTGGATGTTGAATGAAACAAAACAATTTGTAACATATTTAAAACGTCAATTTTCATTTAAATAGTATTTCTTAAGAATATCTAATAGAAAAGTCAAAATTATAGAGTTAACTGTTCCTCAATTGACATTCGTGTACCATCCTGACATTTTGAATATTTAAACAAAAATGAAAATCATTTAATTGAAAATGTGGTTTTATAGTTGATGAAGTCAATGTATCTATTACTGTTTTACTTGATTGGAATTGTTGAATTGAATATAAAATATAACATTTCAAGCATAAAACCACCGAGGAAAAGATGTGAGTGTTTACAGGATTTAATAAGGTATCAGAATTTGATTCGTCAACCAAACTTATTAAACAACGCGGTAAACACTACGAAGAGAATGTTCAAAGGTTTTAATAGGAGTATCAGAAGTTCGTGGTTGACACACTCGAATATTAAACATCTCGGTAAACACTACAAACGAAGTGTTTAGAAAATTTAATAAAGTAACAGAATTTGATTTGTCAACTCAAACAATTTGGTAAACACAACGAAGGAAATATTCAAAGGTTTTAATAGGTGTTAGAACTTTGTGGTTGACACACTCGAATATTAAACATCTCGGTGAACACTACATAAAGTAATGGTCAAAGGATTTAATAGGTATCAGAACTTCGTGGTAGATACACTCTAATATTAAACATCTCGGTGAACAGTACATATAAGGCGAAAAAGAGGAAATATAGATAGACAATTTACAATCAAGAGATTGAATTAAGAGTGTGGTCTTATACTCGTTAAAATCGATGTATATAACAATGTTAGTAACTATCATTGTTGATAAGTTTTTACGTTTCGGACTATCGATGTCTTAAAATTTCTCAGACATTAACTATTACTTTCGAATAGTTGTTCCTTGGTTGTCTCAGACCTTAACTATTGCTTTTAAATAGTTGTTCCTTGGTTGCAAGTTAAATGTTTCATTGAATTTGTTGAATTGAATATAAAAAATTACATTTCGAATATAAAACCACTGAGAAAAAGATGTGAGTGTTTATAGGATTTAATAAGGTATCAGAATTTGATTCGTCAACCAAACTTATTAAACAACGCAGTAAACACTACAAAGGGAATGTCCAAAGGTTTTAATAGGAGTATCAGAAGTTCGTGGTTGACACACTCGAATATTAAACATCTCGGTGAACACTACATAAAGTAATGGTCAAAGGTTTTAATAGGTGTTAGAACTTTGTGGTTGGCACACTCGAATATTAAACATCTCGGTGAACACTACATAAAGTAATGGTCAAAGGTTTTAATAGGTATCAGAACTTCGTGGTAGATACACTCTAATATTAAACATCTCGGTGAACAGTACATAGAAGGCGAAAAAGAGGAAATATAGATAGACAATTTATAATCAAGAGGTTGAATTAAAAGTGTGGTCTTATACTCGTTAAAATCGATGTATGTAACAATGTTAGTAACTATCATTGATGATAAGTTTTTACGTTTCAGACTATCGATGTTTTAAAATTTCTCAGATATTAACTATTGCTTTTAAATAGTTGTTCTTTGGTTGTCACAGACTTTAACTATTGCTTTTAAATAGTTGTTCTTTGGTTGCAAGTTAAATGTTTTATTGAATTTGTTGAATTGAATATAAAAAGTTACATTTCGAATATAAAACCACTGAGAAAAAGATGTGAGTGTTTACAGGATTTAATAAGGTATCAGAATTTGATTCGTCAACCAAACTTATTAAACAACGCAGTAAACACTACAAAGGGAATGTCTAAAGGTTTTAATAGGTATGAGAACTTCGTGGTTGACAAACTCGACTATTAAACATCTCGGTGAACATTACATAGAAGGCGAAAAAGGGGATAGATAGATGAAAAATTTCCAATAAAAAGTTTTCATTAGAAATGTACTACTGATGACTACGAAAGAAGTTGGCATTTACTGGATTCAATAGTTACAGCAAATCAAGAGTGCATTCGTAACTGAACGGCGCAGCAAATACCATTTAATAGTGTTAATAACTGATGGATAAGCAGACATGTACAAAGTAAACGTCGCTCTTTACAAACCATTCTCCTCGAAATAGAGTTGGTATTTTTACTGTAAAGCCTCGGGATATACCACATTTCTAGTGTACACCGTCATTGGACTATCCTGTAGAAGTTTACCCTGTAAAGTGGCAGGTTCTACAAATACAAAGACGCTGTTTAGTGTCTTAGCTCTAGAAAACGCCACGTAGAGCTGGCCATGTGCAAATACAGGATGCTTGAGATAAATCCCAACACCGTCGTAAGTTTGACCTTGAGCCTTGTTTATAGTTATTGCGTACGCAAGCCGAACCGGAAATTGTCTCCTCTTCATTTTGAAGGGCAAATCTGCATCGGTAGGAATGATATCGATACGGGGAATAAACACTCTGTTTCCGGTCAGATTACCTCTCGCATCTAGAATTTCGGCATCTAGAAAATTTCTACATAACGTCCTGACTAAAAGCCTGGTACCGTTACATAGTCCTTTTCTGACATTTAAATTGCGTAACAACATGACTATAACACCTTGTTTCAAAATGAGTTTGTGAGAGGGCGCCCCAGGAGGCGTTAACGTGTTTAAAAATTCCACAGTATAATTCGCTCTCAACGTTTCCTCGTCGTCTTCAACGACACTGTCTGCACTGAAATAGGTTTTTGATTCGCCTGGAAAACTTTGACACACGATATCGTTAATCGTGTGGCAGTCTTCGTTCAGCGGAGTCAAAATGGCTTTGTGTGGCACATCATTGACTTGAAGCGTGCCGAAGACTTTGTGAATGAGTTCGTTCAAATTTTCGACAACACATTCGGCTGGAATTGCAATTAATTTTTCTTGACCGTAACGGATACCGTCAAGGGTGCCGCTTCCCAGTTGAAGCAACCACTCTGAAAAATTACTCTGATCGTTTCTGGCACGAACATTGACTGTTAAATCTAACATTTCGAAAAGGTGCCAGTGAATGCTTTCTTTAACGCAAGCCTCGACAATTTGTGTGCGATCACCGTGCGCCACAATCGGCAAACACTGCCTGAAATCACCTCCGACCAACATAACCTTTCCGCCAAAAGGAAGATTATTTTGGCAAAGATCTTTGAGTGTTTTCTCCACAATATCGAAAGCGTAACGTGACGCCATGCTTATTTCGTCCCAAACTATCAATTTGACACGTCTAATAAACTGACCTTCCGCCGACTGTAGAGTCAAGCTCGAAGTTGACGTCTCGAGAAGAGGAACGGGCAATTTGAAACGACTATGTGTT
This sequence comes from Schizotus pectinicornis, assembly GCA_951805265.1. Lineage (NCBI taxonomy): Eukaryota > Metazoa > Arthropoda > Insecta > Coleoptera > Pyrochroidae > Schizotus > Schizotus pectinicornis. The sequence goes on along the minus strand of OX638207.1, from coordinate 15,023,094 downwards.
GTGCGGCCATGTTTTAAAAGAGCCGCCGCCAATCCGGTCCAAGCCATGGAAGCTACCGCCAAATTTTCGCCTCTCAGAACGGTAATGATGGTGTTATATAAAAACGTTTTCCCGCTACCGCCCGGCCCGTTCAGATAGAACAGACGTCGGGGCTCATCGTCGTTGTGGACGGCAGCAATTACCGCATCAAAAGCGATTCTTTGTTGGGGATTCAGCTGTTGGTTCAACTGTTCACCTTCGGCCTGCTCTTGTTCAACGTTTACCGGATCGTCTTCCAGAATGTTCTGTGCCTGTGAAAAAAAAACACCGTAAATAATCAAAATTTCAATAACAGTGCGTTTACTTACAATCGGTTCTCTGATGTTGAATTCGCGAAGACGACGGCCGTTCATCAACAGAGTGGTTTGAATTTGAAGTAGACCGGCGTTTTCGGCCAAATTTTCTGCCATGTCGTTGCGAGTAAAGTCCTCGATGAGAGACAGGCGAAAGCGTTCCCAGAGAGTGCTGGGATCGTTCACTTCACAAAATGCCAAAATGTAGGCAAACATCTGTCTCAACTGATACGGCATGTCTTTTTGCGCAGCTTCCTCGAGACATCCGATCCACTCGGCATCGTCCGCCAACAATCCTCTGGCTCGGCAGGTTTGCTCAAAGGTTTCGTAGATCGTGTCTTCAAAGGTGCGTATACTTTCGTAGCTCGTGGCTCCGCGTACGTGCAGCAAAAGCGTTCGAAAGAAAAAGAGTTCTCTGTCTCTCAAAGACACCGAATACATCCGGGATATAGTTTTTTCTCCACGTTGCAATCTTTTTTTCCAGCGTTTATTTCCAAGAACCCACACAAAGTGATTGGGAATCTCTTGATAGAGATACTGTCTAGCTGTCGGGTCTTCGGCGTTCAACCGAAACCAATCGGTCAGCATAGTACTTTCGTTTCTTACCAAGGCTTCCCTCTCCATGCCACGTTCAAAGACAACTCTTTGCCTTTCGGGCAGATGCACGGCCAGTCTGATGACGGTGTGGGTTTGCTTGTGAATTTCAAACTTGTTAATGTGCCAAGCCGCCTCTGATGGGGTCATGTACCGTGCATTCAAAAATGCTTCTACTTCGTTGTGTTGAAGAGCTTGTGGTGGTTGATCGTCGTTCGCTTGAATCGGTGCTTGCTGTTGTTGATTTTGTTCGACAACGCGAACCAATGCTCGATCTGCCCCTTTGTTAAGATACTTGCAGAGATACTTGACGCTTCGCAAGGAACTGCAAGCCATCACGTTGATGTGACATCGGTACTTGAGAAGAAGATATGGACTAGAAGCGACAATCCATTGACAATTGAATTGTTTAATTTCTCTGTTTTCATCCTTCAGCGGTACACGATTGGGACTGATTCTACGTCTATAAGTCACAGAACCGTCTTCGCCCACGACAGTTTCAGCTGCCAACGGTTGGGGAAAATGTTTAGAGCATTTGTGTCCTTCCATGCAAATCGAACTCGGGTTAAATGAACCGCAAGGGCCATGGGTCATGTGTTGTTTCACCAAATCGTACAGAACCGGTTCAATTTGTGAATCAGGAATTTCAGCTGAAATAAGTTGATCGATTCTGACGATTGTTCAATTTATCTTGGTCTCTCAAAATCAACAAAATGTGAGCGTGTGGCAATCCTCTCTTTTGAAATTCTATGACGTACATGCATGCTAATGGGACGCCAAAAATGTGTCTCTCTAGCAGGTCGTTGATGAGTTCGTCAAGTTTTGTGTGAAAGACTCTGGCCACCAACATGGGATGGTTGGCGATTTCATCGTTTCTAGGAATATTTTCAACAATTTCGATCCATTTAGGGTTGCAAGTCATGGTGATGAATGCAGACGGAGCCCCGAACTTCGCTACTGTCGCCATAAAATCTTGGTAGCGTTGTTGATAAGCCCTGGGACCTCTGCTGAATGTTGATGCCAAGATAACCATTCGTCCCATCGGTACGTTGTCTATTTCGGCTTGGTTGTGCAAGTAATCGGCTAAACCTACGTACTCGGATGCTCGCAGTTGATTTTGGTTTTGCAGGATGAACTGTATGTTGTTCTGCTCTACTTTAACAAAGGCATCCACGACATATTGCTGTAGAAAAAACGAAAAAAAAACAATTAATTATCGAGAAAAATATTGTTTGGAAATCGAACATTACCTGAATCAGCTTTCCGCCATTATTAATAAATTGGCGTGGTCGATAAGCCAATTTGAATGCGTAGAATTCGCAGAGCGTCACACGTCTTCGTCCATCTGCATGTCGTAAATCAGCGTGCCAACCTAAATCGCCGCGTGGGAAAAGTAGGGGAAATAGCAAAGCATCTAAGTTTTTGTCGTAATAAGGGACTCGGCGTAAACCCATATTTTGATCTTTGACGAAAACACCTAGGTTTGGGTACGGTGGCCGTGTTTCGTTGCACACGTACACACTGGCGATTTCCGGTACTTGCGGCCGGTTGAATTGGCGTCCGTCAGTGTTAACGATTTCCCATTGAACATTCGGGACACCAGGTTCACCTCGTTCTGCCATTTGTTGCCGTTGTTCCTCATAGACGTCTTTTAGGTGCTTGTCGCCTGTAGGTGAGAAAATAGATTGTGTTGAAAAAGCAGCAAAATATGAAAATAATTGTAAAATTACCTCTGGCAAACGGATTCCATAAAGCCAATGTTTCGCCAAGAAGTCGCACCAATTCTCTGTCCAATTTGTTGTTGTTCAGTTCCATTCGTCTCTCAACGGCGAACTCGGGGTCTAAGAAATACAGCGGACCGTACTTCCAATTATCCTGGTCGCTGACGTTGATGTCGCCTATACTGTAATACATTTTACCCTGAACAGCATAAATATAAGGACCTCGTCCTCGCAGCGTTCTTAAATTCACTTGAGTGCTGACAAACTGAAAAGCATTGTTATATTGAAGGACATTAGAAAGAAATTTAGCAGATTTAAGATGGTCTCTGGCAAACAGTGCCCCAATGAGTTGAGGAATTTCTTGCGGTTCGGCAAGATTGATTTTGCCGTTTGCACAACATCTCGTATAGACACCTCGATTAGTGCTCTCAGCACGAAAATATCTTGCACCACAACTTGGACATGCCAAGTTCAAATTGCCCAAATTGAAAATTGGCACGTCGCGTCGGGTAGCCTGGAGATAGGTTGGTCTTTGTTCTGCTCGATTTCTAACGGCTTCCACGGCTGTTTCTTCAACAGTTCGGGCTGCTGCTAGTTCCTCACGCAGACCGATCTCTTGCAGCCTCCTTGCCAAGTTTTCATCGTTGTTTTCGATCTGTCCATCAAATTCGTGTAGAATTATCGCCAGATCTTCATCATAGTTCACGTTCGACGATGTCGTGTGTCGCACTGGCGACTCTATGACATCATCTTCTCCATTGAAATTTTCAACAGGAAGCGGGTCGGACGTGATTGGTTGCACAATCTTCGTCCCTTGTTGATTGACTAAAAATCGAAATAGACTTATGAATATGGCAACTTGATAGTATTTGCAATGTTCAAAAATAAATGCGTTAATAATATTACATGAACAGAATTTTTGCAGTAATCATAATTTGTGCGCAGAGAAATGGTATTATAGTACGTCTAAGCTAAGATGAACCGGTGAATCATCAAAAGCTGTGCAAGGCGGAGCTTGGCTTCGCCGACAGTGGCGGGGTTCATACTAAACGCAGGAAAATTTTACTAAAGCACCTGAACGTACGACGCTGATGACAGCCCAACTTCCCTTGACAGTATCGAATGGGACCGGTCGGACGCAAATTGGTTTGTGCGCTGATGACTCACTGGTTCTTCTCTAATAATTTCAAGTCCACTACCAGTAGGTGAACAGAGATATTAAAAATAATTTACATCGTTGACAGTTGTCATTTTTCTGTAATAGGTATGGTAAATCGACTGCATGTATTGTTTTATTTTTATCTTTAACTCGTCACTACCGTGCAACACTTTTCTTACGTAGTCACCATCAGGTGGTAATTAGACGGCATGTTTTAACACTTTAGAAAAACGAAAAAACAACTTGATGTATAAACTATAAAGATAAAGTAAATATAAAAATTGTAAGAATAAAAATCTTACAAATCAGTGACAATTTCAACAAATATTAATTTTTTGTATTTGCATTATTGTCGTCATCGTGACTTAGGGGTCAATTTCAAATATGAAGTTACAATTCTGCGGCAAATCCATTGCCACGCTATTTTTTCTATTTTGGTGCCGCAAAATGGCAAGCAAACTATCACTTTGCAATCGGACCTGTCATTTCCCCAGAAGAAAATTGAAAATGTGGTTAATATCAAGATTTATGACTCGCGTAACATTAATTAAGCCAAAACAGATCACTTTCAAATTTCGAAATAAATAGTCATAAATAAATCATTGAAAGTTGAAAAATATTTTATAGCATCGGCCGAGGTAGTGCATCCTTTTGCGGCAACTTTTCAATCTAGTGAGGTGGGGAGTCAAGGCTGATTCGCCAAATTGGTGTAGCTGCTTTCATAAACAATTGCGATATAAGAAAAGGCAGTCTCAGCTATACTTTGCTGCAGAATCGCAAGTTCATACTTAAAATTTAGCCCTTGATCGTTATCACCACTATCACATTCATTAAACTCCCGCATGACAGTTTTTTAAAAATGAAAATCAGTTTGCCTAACATACGGCGGGCCAGGTCGAGAAGACATTATTCCGATAATTGTGACGTACAAAACCTAATTATGTAAGCTGTAGAAACAAAGTTTCCCGTAAAATTAGTGTGCGTAAAATAAATTCTTCAAAACATAAAAGTAGTCATCATTTTGAATTTCGCTATTTTCATCATGTGCCAAGATATTGTAACCAAACTACAATTTTGATAAAATGATCGTTTGTTTAAGTAACTACAAAATCTTATTCAAATTCGTTCAGTTAAAATTAATATATAGCCACGAATGTCCAAGCGTCAAGAAAAAAAAATGAAAAAATTAATCAGGAATTGTTGTTAAGGGCACTGTTCATCGGCTAATCGGATGGCCCTCGGCGGCCCTCCGTCGTTCACTTTTCGTTGTTACAATAAAGAAAACAAACTTATGACAGATGTACAAACGTATCTACTTATACAGACTGTTTTACCATAAACGGACGAAATTTTAGCCGACATATTTGACAGCGTAAAGAAAAAATATACAATTTTTTTTTCAATTAAAGAAAAATCTTTATGATTGACATGTAAGACGATTTCTGGCATTTCCGGTTTGCATCGAAAGTAGACCAACTTTTCATTTTTAAATGCAAACGTACCTTTTTTATTATCTTATCTGTTAGAGAGGTTTTTCCTAATTTTACATTTATCAAATTTCTGCACAAAATTGGCTTAGCTTTGCAATTGTTTCACCAGAGCAGACAGATTTCTAACAGTTATTTGAAAAAGTTCTTAATACACCTTGATTATAGTGTGTGTGTTTAACTTTTTCAATAAATTTTCAAATAACTCGGCAATACATTCTTGTAATCAAATAGGGCAATAAAAAAGATTCGTTTGCATTGAAAAAACAAAAGTTAGTCTACTTCCGGTCCAAACCGGAGGCGCTAAAATTAGTTTGCTACACGGTGATAGAAATTTTTCTTCTATTTAAGAAGAATTCGGAGTTTCTTCTCTACGTTTTCAAATAATTTGGCTAAAATTGTATAAATTAATGATGGTTCAATACATATTTTAAGTTTGAAAAAGTGACCCACTGCAAAATGCAGATGTCAACTGATGCAATGTCAATCATCACATAATTCGATAGAGGAAATGACATGAGTTTAATTAGTGGCAGCAATTAATTTTGAAAAATAAGTGCCGGTATGTGAAAGTGGCAACTTTTCCAATTTTTAAGTTTATCAATTTGAGAAAATTAAAAACTTACCTCTGTTCTTCGATTTATAAAGGAGGCGTTTCGAGACGAAGACAGCACCAGAGTCAAGATCCCCTGCAAAATAAAAATTCATTACGTAAAAATTTGAAATTCAAACCATTTATTAAAGTTTACAGAGTAAATTTTGTTTAATTTGTAAAATATTTATACATTTACCATTGATTTCATGTGCAGAGACGCCAGGGAAGCACATGTGGTCAGGGTGTTTTGAACAACCTGGAATCGCTTTCGCCACCACTTGAAGAGCAGGTCGAATTAAGACATTAGAAATAATTATGACTTTTGGCGATGGATTCACGTCAGCAACGGTACTTGCTGTTTGGGGAGTTGAAGCAACCTTTTCAATGTTAATAAGTACCGTACCACCCTCGTGATTTAAAGCAGCTCTCCTCTCTTGGATTCGAGTACTGCGTCGACACTCTTGAATTGTTTCAGAAGAAACTTCCTGTTTAGAAGGAAAAGGGCAACGTTTCACTTGCTTCTTCTGGGTCGACTCGTCAATATTTTCCTCAGCATTGCGCTTAGAAGGGGACGCTAACCTATCAGCACTCGAATCAACACTGAGGGGTGGTTTTGGAGTAGCTGGTCTTGTTGTTCTAGTTTTCTTTTTCGGATTAAATTTCTTTGCTCTTGGCATTTTGTAATAATACGCACTAAAACGTAAGAAAAGACACTAATTAAGAAGAAAAGTTTTTCGAAAAATGCTTACATGTCAACGAATTGAAACTTTTGTTTGTTTGTTAAAAACAGTTGAAATGTCAAAGCCTACTTTAAGTTTCCCACCAATTGTCATACGTTAAACAAACGTAAGCAGAGCGGCAAATTTGAATTGTTCGTAATTTTTAGTTTAGATCATTTGATGTTTGTTGAAAGTAAAATGTGCTAACGGACGCTTTTCTCGACCACGACGTCTGCATCAAAGTATGCAATTACAATATTTAATAATACACCTAGTGTCTCGGCCTTTGCCAGTTTGCTAGCATTATAATACATAAAAATGTAATTTAACATAATCTGATCTGGATTAAATGAGCGTAATATTGTAGTTTGATTAGTAATGAAACAGCATGTAAATATATTCCTTTATTCCTAGTCATCAAGACACTTAATATAACTTAATTCCCAACTTAGTTATTCCAAAGTCCCTATATAAAAGTTTATGGGCTGCTATGAACATTACATTTCTCCTTGCCTTTAATTCAAAATTTTAGAATAAAATCTTTAAATCTGGAAAGTGTTCTTTTGTAATCAGTGGGGTCTGATGTTCATAGTTAAAGGTGCTCGTTGAGGGCGTCCTTCTAGTCTGTTTTCGTCAGTTGCTGTGTTTCTTTTCTGTCAGAAGGTTGTCGAAAATCGTAGAGTTTTCTTCTACTGCATCTTCTCTTTTCACTTCGTATCGATCAGTGTCGTTAAATTCGCATGTGGCATGTGGCTTACATAGTCGGGCATAGTATTCTGCCGTATTCTCTGATGGTAGTTGAAGTGCGTTTCTGAAAACAAATGTTTCATATTGGACATGATATGTTTATTTAGGGCTATTACTGCTTCCATATAGGTTGATCTGGTATTTGTTAAAGTGTCAAATTCTTCTTGGACGTCTTTTTCGGCCAAATTTAGCAACATCTCTCGCTTCTGGAGATCGTCGTTGATGTCTGCGAATGTCGTCGATTTGGCTGATAAGCGACACAATTAAGGAGTACTAAAAGGAAAGCCCTGGCTGCTGATGAGAAATGCCGCATAATTAAAGCAGAAATTGTTTTACTTGGCATCTGGCATAAATAACCTTAACCTAACTTTTGTAGTGTCAAATTACCAAATACTCGATGTGCACGCTAACGCCACACTCGGACTTTAAAGCAACAAAATAAGAAGCGGCAGGTATTTTGAAATTTAAAACTGAGTAATTGGGGAAAGCAACTTTCAAAACTTATCTCGTTTAACAAAAAAGGATAAAAATTCTACGGTGTGTAAATAAAACGACAGAAGAATGTTTTTTTTTTTATTTGAAAATGTACAGTAGTACAATACTTTCAATTTTTTTATTTAGAATAAAATTGAAAGTATTGCACTACTGCACCTGCAGGAGCGCTAAAACTCGCAGGGGCGGGGGGGGGCGGAGTTGCTGCCACCACTGCAGAGCTTTTTTCGCAGCAGTGGTTGCAGCACTTGAGGCCGGTGTTTTGTTGGCTTTGGCTGTTAATGTTGCCACCTCGTCCTCGCCCACCTCTTCCTTGCCCCCCTCTTCTTCGGTCCCTTCTGTCCCGGCTGGGATAAGGGCTCCGGCTCCTGTCACGGTAATAATCAGTACCGCCGCCCCGATCTCCATTTCTGAAGCGCCAGTCCCGTTTGCTAAAAATGAAATTGATGTTAGAATTATATTTTATAGTAAAGAAACAATTGTACCGATCATTTCTATTCCGGCTTCTTTCCCTTTGTGGCGGTGCCATCGATGTCGACGTCGTCGATGGTCCCGCCGCCGGCAATTTTGCCGACGCTGGCATTGGTGGCGACGTCGGTACTGATGGAGCAGGAGCTGACGTCTCAAGACCCTCAGTAGTCTGAATTTCCATATTTCTAAGCAAATATAACATATAACAAATAATTTTGGAAGTATCTTAATACTTTGGTGCGAAATTATTGTCACGGGCGCTTTAGGACCTACCCACTATATTATTCCATAATAAATAAGAAGCAAGTTGCTATCATATTATGATAGGAAAATTAAATTTTGTGAAAATATAACAAAATGGCCGTTTTGAATTATTAAATGTTCAATTGAAAGTAATGGAATTGATGGCGATACAATGTTATTAATAATAATGACGAAGTAACTTAAGCCAATCCTATAATTGATGAATTGAAAGTTATTTTGGTCTATTTTAGAAAGAAATTGATGAAATAAAACGATAACAATTTACTTACGCGTCGTTGTTTGACATTTTCAGTTCAATTGTTTCTTTAATATTTTGACAGAAACACACTTGATTTGCAACGAAATTTTTAAAAATGATTTGAAAGTAATGGAATTGATGGCGATACAATGTTATTAATAATAATGACGAAGTAACTTAAGCTAATCCTATAATTGATGAATTGAAAGTTATTTTGGTCTATTTTAGAAAGAAATTGATGAAATAAAACGATAACAATTTACTTACGCGTCGTTGTTTGACATTTTCAGTTCAATTGTTTCTTTAATATTTTGACAGAAACACACTTGATTTGCAACAAAATTTTTAAAAATGAGGACCGTTTTGAATTATGAATTGTTCAATTGAAAGTAATGGAATTAACGACGGTGCACAGTATTATTAATAATATGATGAATTGAAAGTTATTTTGATTGAATTCAAAAGGAATTGATAAAAAGAAAGGGAAACAATTTACTTATTTTATTCTGTAGGCAATTTTTGAGAAGTTTGAATTTGGCGCCTTGTGTTACCGACTTGCAGCCGGATGCCGGCATCGGTGCTGTAAGCTGTCACAGTTGTCAATTGGTAGGACAATGGTGGCTCGTGTTACTTGTTTTTTGAATGTTATGTGTTATGTCCGATTAAACGCTATCCGAATTAAATCAACCTGAATTATTTTCACGACGAAAGCCCACCCACAATTCTACTTCAATTGCTTCTTTGACGGAAACAAACACTTGATTTATTTCAGAATATAAAGCAAGACCATGATTTTTTCCTTTGTGGAATGTGTTGATTTTCAAAAAGAAAGAAGGAGGCTTGTTGCACTTGGAAAAACTCAATTTTCATTTACTTTTTATGTTTTAACAATAAATGTCAAGGCAAGAATAGGGATAGTAGAACTGTTTTATTTTTGAGTGAATACGCTACGTACAGCTATTTCAATGTACAAACAGGATACAAAGCAACGATTTCATGTCATTGTCAAAGTTAATTATAAACAGTTTAACAATTGGTAACGTTATCGTAAAACTATTTTTTCCATAATGAATTAAGGGAGTTAGTATACTTGACTGTAAATAATTCCAGTGTATGTCGTCTATTCAATAAATTAGTAACAATTCAAATATCGTTTGTAACAATTGAATAACTTATTTGAAAGACCCATAAAGATAGCTGTAGAATAATAAAAAGCGAATTAATAAAAAAGTATCAATAGGCACAAATAGACGGTAAGTTTCTCATATAAGCGATTCAATTACTTCACAATTTTAAACAATTCGATTATTTCACAAATTTTTGTTTACTTATAATTCCTTAATGTAAATTAAGGTACTCAACTATTTTCACAATACACGTAATAAAGATACATTTGACGTTTCTTTGAAATCACAATTTTAAACTCGTTGTCTTAGTTAGGACGACCACTTAAACTCTTTAAAAGTTTCTTAAAGTCAATCACCGTCGCCTCAATCTTTATTTCTCCGTGCAGAGCTAGACCTGGGTGGGGTTAGAGCGCCAGTCCTGTTTGCTAAAAGTAAAATTGATATTAGAAATATATTTTATTTTTTATAGTAAAATAACAATTTGTACCGATCATTTCTTGTGGTGGTGGCGTTGGCGTCGTCGTCGTCGTCGGTACTGAAGAGTGTGCTGGGCTAGCTCGAACTCTTTAAAAGTTTCTTGAAGTCAATCAGTATGTGGTAAAATTGTAAAGACAGAAAATTTGGCAATTACCAATGTTTTCTTTTTTTGAAATTTTCAACTTTTGGGCGAAAAATTTTAACATTTAACATAAAAGAGTCCCGAAAACGTCGTTTGACCGGCAGCTATTTTCGGGACGGTGACGAAGGCGGCTGCGCCGCCTTCGTTTCGGACGCCGGCCTGCGGCCGGCTGTGAAAACGGTTCCTTTAACAAATCGTGTGAGACGTTCCAAAACCACGTATTAGTATATGTAATAGCAAACTCAATCTACGTAGAATAATCAGTCTACAACTACAAATAATAGGTAAATTCGTAGGTAAACGACAATAACGTACCTGGGAAGTTCTCTATCGGTGCAACCCGGTACACAACACGGTCGAAGACACATTCCAGACATAGTAGCAAATCTCTCACAACACAAAAAAACGTTCAAAACGCACAAAAAAGGCAATACAATAATAACGTGCTCTTTGTTTGGTGCGCCATCTAGCGACATCAATTTTAATTTAATAATTTGCCCCACAGATAATATATTGTGCCACAGTTGATAGATGGCGCCACATTTTTAGGATCTCATGCATCTATTAGAGATTCCAGCCCATGTGTCGCACCACTTGTCTCTGGTCGCGGCGTACCCCACTCCCGCGCCGACGCGACTCGACCTCCCAGTGGCGCAACAAATGGGCAGGGAACTGCACATGTTTTTTTTTTCCCTTCTAAATAGAAAAAAGTACATATGATTATTGTAGTATCAAAAATTTTTTACTTCTGCTCTATAAGGTGATCATTCCGCTGGGGAGATTAAGTACCTTGGTTCCAGTCTCTTGCTCCTTGCGGAAAGCTGTATCTAGGTCCTCTAAAGCCTTGGCAAAGAATTTCTCTCGCTCATGCTCTCCCATATTTACTGAATCATGGTCTCCAGCCGCTAAAGTTATCATTTCCGTGCGATATTTCAAGTAGCTGGTGATTTTTTCCCGAATCCTAGTTGACACATTGTCATCATTGGCGTAATAGTTTGAAAGTGAGGAACTATCCATTTGGGCACAGGCTATAGCTATATTGGTAGCGGTAGTGAATCTTTGCCTGTTCAAGTTGGCTGTAGCCTCTTTTGGGAGGAGTATTCTCGCATATAGCATTAATGAAGGATCTAAACGACGCAAGGTGTCCAAGGCTTCTGCAAACACGGAATCTAAACTCCTTAAGATGGATAATCGAAGGAGCTCCGGATACTGGAGTATAAGATATTTATCAATTAAAATCAGGTGATTTAACTCACACCCCCTAAGGAGATGAATTAATTTAGTTGCGCCATTGACGATTTGTGTCTTTCTATCCGACATTGATATCGCGAGTAATGTTTCGAACATAGTCTTGCGTATCTCAAACGCAGAAGATATAGCTGAAGAATACTTCATAAGAAGCATGTTGGGGGTCTTGGTGTTGGTGAAAATGACACGAAGGACCACTGATTAAAATGAATTTATTTTACGTAAATTAGAGTGACAATACCCCTTTTTGTCTTGATCAACGACTGTCGCACCACTTGTCTCTGGTCGCGGCGTACCCCACTCCCGCGCCGACGCGACTTGACCTCCCAGTGGCGCAACAAATGGGCAGGGAACTGCACATGCCATGTTGGGGGTCTTGGTGTTAGAATCATGTAAACGTGAAATGGTAGTGGTCGGCGAGAGGTCACTAAACTAAAGATTGACCTTTCAAAATATATAGGGATATATTAATTTTGTCGAGCAAGTGAATGATATATTCGAATATTTTTGACTAACCAATTTTCCTGCTAGAACTCTACAAGTTTCCACATTTCTTTTAGTGTTGTATTCAGAAACTATCTGAAAGGAGGATTGGAGGTTTTGGGGAATTGTTACTGTCCGTATTATAGCGACAGGAACTGGATGATCGCTTTAAAAACATCACAATAATTATTAGTACGTTATTGCAGTAAAGCACATTATGCTTATTTGTTACGAGAAGAACTTTCTTCATGTTTCTTCTTATACGCCCTTTTCATATTACCTTTGTTACTGATAGTCTGTAACATTTTAGCTCGTAACGTCATGTTTTTTTTCAACTTTTCTCGTTGTTTTTTTTTTGTATTGCTTGCAAAATATGGGGAGGATTATAACACGTATTCCCACAAGGGATTCTTTTCCTAACAAGTTCTTGTACAACACAGGTATCATAAAATAATGTAATAGCAGGGTACATCTTTTCCTCCCATTCTTTTTCATCTCTTTCAATGATTTCTACAAAAATATCGGTTGCTTCATTGATAAATACAACAAAGTAACAATACCGCCTTTTCGAAATATTTAATTGCCCTTGCACTTGAAAATAGTATGGATGCTTTTTTTTAAGTCGAAGTTGGTTGCTATTACAATATTCCAAGCAAATATTTAATTTCAACTTGGCGTTTCGGCGTACTTTGCTTAGACATTTTACTTCTACAATGTGATCGTTCCCTACGAGTCCTAAAATGAAGTGTGGTACTAAGCCAACGTCACTTTCCATTAAATAAAAAATACCAACGTTGACCTCAGCGCTGCGGTGGGAATACCCCCGAACATTTAAATTGTTTAATGTATCACTGGTCATCTAAAAGTGGACGGAATGGCAGCGACTGCATAATTGACAGCGTTATGGTACTTTTTGGTTACAACAAAAACTAGGAAACCTGGAAATTTTTCATAGCAAATATAAGTAGTTTAATAAATACTCTATCCAACGAAATAAAAGGGAATACGTAAAATAATTTTATTCTATGCGGAAATTGCCCTCAAAGTTGATGAACTTCGAAGAGCTGTTGCCTTGCAACCAAAAAAAGATATACGTTTTAAAACACATTCAATTGATTCTTCGATCTTTCCTCTATGCATCAACCTTATCAGATTTTCTTAAAAATAGATACCAAGGTCTGTAACCAAAAAGTCCGGCAGCGTGTTTTCTGCTATTTCGCGCCGAACTTTTCGCTCACCTTAACCTAGTGTTATTTAATTTTTATCAGCTTTTTCACCGCCATCTATGGTGAAGTGTTGCTACGACTTGTTCGGGTCCCCTAGAAAATAAATTTTGACAGAGATAGCGCTATGTTACTCCGATGATATAAAAAGAGATGCCTGCTAAGAGTTAGCATTTATCCCGTCGCTTTCTCTAAGCGATCGGTTACTTTCGTTGTACTGCTGTTCAGACCCGAAGGGGCTTACATGGTACGAAATTGACAAATTGTTTCTTTCTCTTTCTATATCGCTTTCTCTAAATAGTTACAGACTTCCACTCCAGTTTTCTTGGTTCGGCCTTTGGAAAATGTCTTATAATTTTTGGAGTCAGTTTTATGACGCTTATTATATTGATCTTTGGTTTACTCACACTTGCTGTTGATACTAAATCAAGCAATGTAATATTCCGTTGATTTTCGGGTATAACTGGTTCGCTTGGCGATATTCTTTCATACACGGGACCGACATTTGTTTGTGTATCATCGGTTTCAGCGCCTGTCTTTTTCTCAATATATAAAGGATTTTCTCTGTCTGTAACGGATGATGTTAGAAAATCAGCATCTGTAAATATGCAGCATTCAAAGGATGAATTCCTGCTTTCTGAAAACCCGATAAGATATTCTGACTTGACATTGATTTATCAAAAGTAATTTTTATCAGCTCCGGTAGAAGATAGATTGTTAATATTTTTCCAGGATTAGAAGTCATCCAGGCAGAAGCTGCACCGTTATAATATGCTTTGAACGGACCGTATACAGAAACGTCCAAAGGTTGCAATCGATGACTGCAATGAGACGGGAAGGTCAGCAAATGCACTCCATTTGATTTTGCCAAAGAAATTTTTGTTGAAAAATATTTTATTATAATTTATTTATTAGATAAAAGATAAAACAGACGAAATAAAAATTAGAACAAGTAAAAACAATCTTAGAAACTATTAACAAAAAATTATACCAAATTGGCGTTTAAAAAACAACATTTTTGATTTATTGGCGTTTAGTCGATTTCGCCTGTCAGACAAAATAATCGCTCGCCAGGAACGAAGGATGTTAAAGCACAAAGTCGTTCTTGAGCTATCACTAACAAATGAGGATAAACGACTTTGCGCTTTTGCCACCATATCAGAGGATTTTCGTTCCTTAGTACAATTAAGTATTCCAAATACCGCTGCACCTCAATTATGATACGAGATGTAGCAGTTCTTTGAGGCTGAACTTCAGCCACAGTTTTGTCAAATTGCCCCCAAATTGTAAGTTCGAGTTCGTCGACGTCATCCTGATTTTTGAGAACAGTTTCCGGCACTTCTGCTTGGTTAGCAGGTAGATCTCTAGCTATTTTTTGCAGTAACCATTTCTTGTCCGCGGTCAGGTTGCTAGAAAAGGCAATCATTTTTAAATCTCGGATCCAGAAAAGTGGAAGTCGATAAAGTATTGCTTCTTTCCCAGTAACCTTCAACATCTGTCTTCTCGCCTGGACTTCAGCGATTAATCGCGCAGAGTCCCCCAGCAGAAGGCTCTCCCTGTTAACGTCTTCATCCCCTAGCAGCAAATTCAGTGCCTGGGCCAGAGCGGACAGACTAGCACCGAGCATTGCCTGAGTCTGCAGAAGCCTGGAGTCTCTTTGTGGCTGCCTCACTCACTGACTTGGCCACCTCTTTGTTAACTTTTGCGGGCCCCACCGGAAGGCAGTTTTGTACCGGAGGGTACTTGGCCAACAGCTCGGAGCAAGTGTCCTCTTTCAGGCCATTTCTTAAAATGACCGACCAAATTGCCGCTAAATCCGGATGGATTGCCTTTGCCGGCTCAGGCTGGAGACGATCCTCCTCGCCCAAGAGCTGCAGAGTTTTCGGCTCCAAAGATGGCGCTGGAAACCTCTCCTGCAGTGGGATTCTAATTGACTGGACTCGACTTGGGAAGCAGGTCGTTGAACACGATACATAAGGAGGTATTGTGAAGACCGTTCTCGACATTTGTGTCTCATTCTTATATGTGTCGTTTCGTTCAGCGTTTACCATTCGCGCGCTGAAATGCGATTGGTTACTAAGCAGACATCTAGCGGCTACGAGCCGAAAGTATTCTGCCTACGACCGGAAACAACTACTACGTTTCGATACCAAACTGGAATCGCTCTTACGCTATGTCGAGTATAGGGCCGAGTCGAGTGTCGTATCGAGTGAATTGGAATCCCTATGCTGCATCCGCACCTGGAACCCCACATTCGATATAATGGCAGGTATACTACTTTGAAACACCAATGTGCACGTCGAGCTATATATTATAGCGGGCCAAAAAGTGTTATTTCTTATCCAAGACGTGCAGTTTTTAATATACCCTTGTAACACAGAATTCGGTCCATTCAAATGACCTGAGCTTTATTTCCATACAAATGAAAAAATTGTAATCAAGCGATTTTTATTGCAACCATACAAATGGTTCGATCGGCCATGCAAATGGGCCCTACTTACTCCATAAAAAGAATTTTATTATCGGAACCATACAAATGGTTGGGTCGCCCATGCAGATGGGTCCTGCTTGTTCCATCAAGCGTTACTTTCTACCTTCTTGGAAGGAAAATTTATTGCTCAAGACTGAACATAACTTAAAACAAGGAGGTCGTGGGTAAACGATTTTTACCTTCAGAAGTCCCTGGAGGATTCAAGATTTCGACCGAGTCCAACGCCTCAAGGCGAGAAGAGCTCGTACTCGGGTACAGCATCCTGGGGCCGGGTGCTTCGATCCTGTTTTCGCCGCTTTTGTTTGTCGAGAAAACGGCGTAACTTCTCGATTTTTCGTCGAGTCCGCGACTACGACTCGGAATCTGACAATTCGCATGTTGAGGAAGAGGTTTTTTTTCGATGCTTCCCTCGTGGCATCGCTAAATCGGGATATTTGCAAACAATTACAGTAGCAACAAGAAAAAAACAACGGTAATTTCTGACACAAAGTAAAGCAATGAGGTTGGCGGCGGTGTTGCTAGTGCGGTAGGCTGCACTGGAGGGCGCACAATTTGAATTTTCTTGGGGAGGTGTGGTAATATCTGACGGCAACATATTTTCTTCTTATCTTTATTTCCACTCCCAACAGTCACAACAACATCAACATTTCAAATTTTTTTTTATTTATTTAAAAAATATCTATTTACAACTTTATTTCTTATTCTCTTTCCTTCATTTAATATATTTACATTCTTTACAATTCCTATATTTTCATTATTTACTGGTTCATTCTCTTCAGGGTCGCGAGGAACCAATAATGGGATTCTATTGTTAATGCAAATGTTGTGTAACACCGTGCAACAATTTATCAGTCACCCTACAAATCGTGGGTCATACCGGGCCCTTCTTTTTTTAATAGACACCTGAAGGGCATCTTCAACAGACCATTGCATCCTCGATTGCATCGCTCGATACAATTTCTGGCACTTGCATGCCTGAAATTGTATCTTGCTTGTGGAGAACCTTCAGCTGGGTTGTTGAAAGGTGTCATGAGTTAGGGTTGAAGGGGGTTACCCAGAATCCCCTATGAGCCAAGAATTTCGGTTGTGTAAATGATTTTCATGGAGAAACTATTTAACGTTTGATTGATTCCAAATAAAGGCATCATGCGTGGAGCCACCAAATTTGCATTTACATTCAAAATTCTTAAATCTGAAAGGTGAACTTTACTACAGATACTTACAATATTTGTGGTTTTGTAATAAGTACCTGAATCGCATATTAATTGCACATTTATGCTATGGTAGCCCTTTCTGTTGATGAAATTGTGTTCATCTTCTCTGGGCTTCAAGATTGCAACATGGGTACAATCAATAGGGAGGTTTACAAAAAATGTGACCTATGCTTTTTTAGCGCTTAAAATATAGAGAAAGGTTCAGGTAATCGATCGGTACAAAAAAAGTTGAAAAAAATGTATAGGGGCTTTCCAAGGCGTGTTTGAAGTTGTCAACAATATTTGAATGAGACACGCTTCTGATTGGCGCAGCGCGCTGCTTACGTCACATGGCCGCCTGGAAACCGCGATCTATATGCTCCACTTGCACAATCGTGTTGTCGTTGGCTTAGAGTGTTTATAAAGTAGTGAATTTCGGGTTGTTTTGTAATTTGGACTGAAGAAGATGGAAGAAGGATATCAAAAAGCCGATTCTCACAATTTACCAAGTGTAATTGTTCAAATGGTATGCGATTTTATGGCAACCAATTCCAATTATACCCAACCACAGAGTTGCGGCGTTAAACTTGCACGGTAAGATACACTTCTTTTCAATGAATTTAATGAAATGTGCAATCAATATCAAATTTTGTTTAATATCAATAAATTTATTCAAATAAAATATCTTTGTATAATACGAAATTGTTATTTCGCAGATCAGGAAGAGAAAATTATGGTGATTCTGCTATTGGATATGTGCAAGTGAAAATAGAAAAGGAGAAATTTGTCGTTCGGGCTAGGATTTGTCCAGAACATAGAATTAAAGCTAAGCCATATTCAGTCGTCGCCGTAATTAACTTAAAAACACAGCAAATACAGGAGCTAAAATGTTGTGACTGTGCAGCGTCGTCTGGTGGTTGTAAACACGCTTTCGCTTTTTTGATGTGGTTGCATCGAAGGTCTGAAGAACCCGCCCCTACTTCAGTAGTGTGTTACTGGAAAAAACCGGTTTTATCGCAAATTGGATCTAGCATTAAATTTATTAAAGCACCGGAAATAGGTAAAACCGCTAAAACTCGAAAAGTGAGTTCACCTAACCATGCTGGTTTTTTGGATGAAGTCACAAAAATGTCGCAAAATCATAATTATATCTGTCCCATATTTTCCAATACTGTGCCCACCATTGGTATCAAAAAGCTATCGATTCACGATTTAATGATGAGCTTTATTTCCAGCGATTTGGATCAAACGGCAGAAAATTTTGTAGCTTTTTGTGATCAAAAAATCACAATCGAAGACATTAAGAATGCTAAAAAATTGAGCGTAACTCAGTCTGAAAATTCTTTATGGTTCGAACTTCGATATGGCCGCATAACGGCTTCATAGTTATATGCGGCAGCTGTTTGTAAAACATCTAATGGAAGTTTAGGTAATCAAGTAATGGGCGTATCCAAAAAATTTTAAACATCAGCTATGCAGAGGGGGATTTATTTAGAAAAATTGGTTATTAAAGAACTGGAAAAAGAAATTAAAACAAACATTAAAACTTACGGATTTACTATTTTAAAAAAATGTGGGGTCATAGGGGCGTCTCTTGATGGAATAACTGGCGATACTGTTATCGAAATTAAATGTCCAATATCAGAAAAAACGTTTTCAAATTACATCATTTCCAAAGGTGAGGTTGCAAAAAAACATTTGGCGCAAATAAACTTGCAAATGTTGGCTACAAATTGTAAGAAAGGAATTTTTTGTGTAGCACATCCCAACTTCGAACAATCGAAAAAATACACCAAGGTAGACGTAGAATATGATACAGATTTTACCGAACAAATAATCGAATCAGCTTTGAATTTTTGGAAAAGCAATCTTTTTCCTCTATTATACAACAGCTGTAAAGATTAAACTAAGTATTTTTACTTTTTTATATTTCTTAGCTTTAGGTTACTTTTATTACGTTACTAAATTGTACTGGGTATTATTTTGTATTAAAATATTATGTCAAATAAGAATGAATTTTTATTATTATTACACACTTTGCTACATTATTGGTTAATAATAGGCTTTTGTAAGTTTATTATTGCACAAGCAATTATTATTACACCATCAAGTTTCTGGACCATTTCTGAGCTAATAGTTGAATGTGGACTTAAAAATTTAAAATCTCTGATGCGCTTTATCACACGTTCTATGTGTATTCGAACGCTGGCAATACGTTTTGTGAGAAGCACATCTTCTTTTGTCATTTTCTGATTACTTCCAACACTTGGCGGTCTAACAAGTGTACATTTTTTTGTATTTAACAACATTTCAATCTGCTTGAATCCTCTATCTGCCATAACTACACTGTTTTCTGGAAGAATATTTAAGTATCCAGAATCTTCTAGCAACGCTACATCACTGATTCGTCCGCCGTATCCTTGTGATATAAAGTTAATAAATCCGTCAGGGGTTGAAGATATTGGGTACTTAATCGTGTTGCACTTTTTATATTCAGACCAAGTCAATGACTGCTGAACTGCAGCAGTTGGTTTTTGTATTTCTATTTCCAAGCAATCGATAATCGATTGAATCTTGGAAAAAGTCATTCGAAATTGAATCGGCAGATTTTGCTTTATGGATGTTTTCTTGGGCCAGAAGATTAGATGTTTTATTAGCCCTGTTAATGCAATAACTCCACGCGCAAATATGTCACTTGCATAAGTTTTAGAAATTCCAAACAAATCGCCAATTGTTGCAAACGGTTCATTAGCTTTTATTTTAAATAATACTAAGTAAATAAAATGTTTTCGAAAAGAAGTTCTACGTTCCAATATTTCTATGAAATCGAGAAAATTTTTAGGAATTCCCGTGTACCTTCTTAAGTTTTTTTCTATTATTTTTGTGAATAACCTTCTAATCTGGGTTTGTTCTTTTTTTTGAACTAAGTCAGTATCGCCACTACTACTCTGACCACTGTAACTCGGCTGATAAACGTCTGCTGAAGCATCAGATGAATCCGTAACTGAAGAAGTAATACTTCTACAGATTTCGTCAGAATCGAATCGCAAAAAAGTTTTCTTGATTGGTTTAGGTCGGCCAGGCATTGCGAAGTTAACTTTAAATGGTGAAGTAGCCACATTTTTTTTCAAATCAAAAGATGCTTGGGTTTCCTTATTTTCAAAAATCACGCGTTTTGTTTGACATGCTACTTCAGATGTTTGTAATACGTCCTCTTGGATAGTCGTGGAAGTACAGGGTACAGGTGCTGCAGTCTCCTCCGGTTCTTCAAATTTTTCAAGATATTCTGCAACTTTTCTTTTACGGGATTTTCTTTCACTAGATACACGTAATTTTTTTATTGCCTGCTTATCAGATTGACACGTAAATATGTGAGGAACAGCATTTGGTTTCATTCGGGCTTTTGTTTTACTCAATGTAAACTCCCAATAATTGTCCAAATCATCTTTTAACTAAAAATCTGGACGCAAATTAGTCAATTAAAAATTTTACGTTTATTCGCATATGTACCTCAAAATGATCCTCACAACAATATAATGTAGATTTTAGTGAGACTTCTGAAATACTGCGTCTTGCCGCAGCAAACCACTTTTGTCTTCTTTTTGCGTCTTTTGGAATTGTTAGAAATTTTTTTTCTGGTGTTTTATGGTCAGTATTAAAGCACCCAGACACGAAGAACCATTTTTTAGACGGCATTTTAAAATAACACACAATACAGAGGCCGTTTTACTGAGAACTGGCCAGAACCCCTTACATCGCGATACGTCGGGCGAGCGTGTGACGTCACGCACCGACAGGCTATTTTTAGCTTCGTCCGCGCGCGAAACTTCTAAAGCTTATAACGTCGACAAATTTTTTTTTTAAATTTTTTAAACATTACGGTAGGCTTCAGTATAATTTATTTTATTGTCATACGTTGAAATTGAAATTTTGTGAACCTCCCTATTGTTCCGATTACTCCAGGAAATTTGAATGACAAAACTACTTCACGACGTAGTTTGTCAACTAAGGCTAAAACACTTCCTATTGCAGTAATGTTAGCATCTAGTTGTAATTGCTTTTCTAGTAATCGTTGGTCCCTTTTTATGACTGTTTTTGCTTGTCGCAGTGAGCAGCTCTTTATTAACTCTCGGAGGAACTACAAGTTTAAAATTTCCCGGAGTAGGGTATTTTTGATCGATGGTTTGTAACGTTTCCGCATTCAATGTTTCGCTCCACCGAGTCACCAATTCTTCTCGGATTTTCCAGTTTTTGCGATTTATCGTCTACCTCCCCCAATAATTTCAAGATGTCGAGGTGAACTTTAGGTTCCTGCTCCCTCCCTCTTCTTCCACTGCGACAAAACCAAATGCAAATTAATTTTTGAAATCTGGCGTAAATGACAGTTGATCATTTGTCATGTAGGGGAATTTTACTCTCACTACTAGTTTCTCTTGTTGCCAATTTATATTTAGGAAATTTTTATCTCCATAGATTTCTAGGAAATTTTTGTTTCTCATCAAAACTTAACTGTCAGCTGTCATTCTTTGTTTTTCTTTGACTTTTTGGTACTTTTTGGAGTTTTTTTGTTCGTTCACCTACTAGGTGGCGATGGATGAAGTACTTTTTAAACGTGATATCGGTACTTACAGTTAACTGAACGAACCCGGAATAGGTTCCGGGCTCCCCACATTTACGTTGGCCTCTGCTCTCTAATTGGAGGTAGATCGCGCTCGCCCTTCAGAGCTGGAATAATGACTGCTCTGCCGGCTATACGCGCGATTTGCCGTGACGTCAGCCATTGGTGTGGGTCAGGGACTGTATCTAAACACCGTCAACATGGTGCGCGTATAGAGCGTATTTAGCGATTTTCGAAGAAAAACAGCCAGTTATAAAATAAACAAGACAACAAAAGTAAAAGTTAATTTATGACCCCACTTAAATGCGGGATAAATTTCTCCAAAAAGAGGTTTTCTAGAATGGAAATATTTGGTTCTCATTTCGGTTCTTTTTCGATTACCACACTCTCTACCTCTTGAGGTGTCCACACTACCAAATAACATTTGAATCGCTGCAAAATTCGTTATTTCCGTTGCCCCCCGATTTGATCCTAGTAAGGATGGCTCTCATTGACAGTGGTTTTGCCCGTGTCAGCTTCCTTATATATAATATAGGAATGATCTCGAGTTAGTGCTTCGTTAAGGCTGACATCCCTATATTTAAATGGGCACTTAACTTCAATGAGAGCATCATCCTCAATGAGTCCATCCGGGCTAGCTCCAAGGAACCCACAACTATGTAACCACAAACCTGTGGCTGCAACAGGTATTTTTGTGGCAATCGAAAATACTCCGATAGCAGCGGCTTTATTATCAATACCCCACTGTATAGCTTTGACCTTGCCTAAATTATACCCCTCAAGCAAACCTTTATAGAGGGAAGGAGGGAACCTGTTTCTTTTGCAGGCTGCTAGAATAGCTCCAAATTTGCTAGCCGTCAGCCTGTTCTTTCGGGCAATCAGCCTATTTTCGTTTTTGGACTGGCCGACGGTTATCTTAGCTAGTTCTTGGCGAACTTCCTCGGCGACAAAGCACTTACCACGTAAAAAGGCCACCTTATCTGCAGCACCCAGGTATTCTGGTGAAAAGATAATGTCCTCAATTTGAGGAACAACCTGAAATGCTTTGTTGGAGGGTTCCTTTTTCAATATCCACGAGAATCCCACGATATTCCTCTCCAACTGCCGTTTGAATTGTGATATTTTCCCCTCATCGTTTCGTCGATTTACAGCAGCAAAAGTTTGGTTTTTAGGAGGATATAAATCCCGCGGTCTCTGCTGTTGTTCTCTTCTTCCGAGCATTCCAAGCACACGCTTGATCAGTGCTACTTATGTTGTGATGCCCAAATATAGCTAACGCCGCCATATGATGGCAAATCACACTTCCCCTTGGGCAGTTGCAATTGGCCTCCGTAATGCTATCTTCGGCATCGATGGAAATCTAAACGAATTTAATTAGATGTTAATTAGGTTTATACATACAACAAAACAAATCTAGTTTCTTTAATTCACTTTGCAAGTTACGTAATGATAATAAAGTCTTTAATGCAAGCGTCAACACAAGATCCATAAATTTAAATTTCTTTAAATTTACTTCAACGTTGTAATTTCGATTCTTCATACTTGTCTGCACTACCTCTTTTAATAATGCAGGCTCCTCATTTCCATCGAACACCATATTCACGATGTGACCGTCCGTGTAAGCAATCTCTCCTCTTTTCAAATGAGTATTGTTATCCCGGAAGAAATCGGCTATTACGGAAAATATTATGGCATGATCTGTGGCCATATTTATCTGAAAATAATTTATCGATTACAATGCTTGTAATTTGAACTAATAACATATCTAGTTTTTCATTGAAACGCGTTTTAAACGTGTTAAAAAAGTGAGGTTATATTGATCAATTTTTGATGACTTTTAGACTTACATACAGTTTGTACAAGCATATAGGAACACTTTTAAAGGTTTTGTTGGGGTTGCTCCAAATGGTGTGGTAACCTTTTTAAGTAGCCTATATCCAGGCTCTACCTCGGACAAGGCTGTAGTGAAACACTGCGGAATTTTAAGTCACTTTTTGCCTGGAGACTTAATATTGGGTGACAAAGGATTTTTAATTAAGGATTTGTTACCAAATGGAGTCAACCTCAATGTGCCTCCATTTTTTTTCTACGCCACAGTTTACCCCAGAACAAGTGCGTCGAACTGAGTGTATTGCAAAGGCAAGAATACACGTGGAAAGAGCTATCCAGCGGATGAAAAGTTACAAAATTTTAAGTTTCATTCCAGCGATTGTTCAACTGCAGTTCTATTATTTTTAAAACTGTTGGGGCCCTAACCAACTTACAGTACCTCTTGACAAAGGAAGTATCGCAGTTCTTTGGAGAGGTTTCGACATCGGTTTGAAGGGCAGTGTTGGTTGCGTGTATTGCATATATATCTACATTTCACCAAAATAGGTTCCGAGCCCACGCTAAACTGAAGGAATCTCTCAATTGGAATTAACTTGTATTTTAATTTTAAAGGTTTGAAATAATAAACAAATTTAGCCTAAAAATTTAACTTATTTTCTACAATCGTGCTAAAATTGGACCATGGTTACCAAAATTCTCTCCTCCCTTCTTTTGTAAAAGTCACATTTTTCTTTTTTTTTTGTCAGTTCATAAATGGGGTAATTCAATGGCAGTAAATAATTAATGGTGTTTGAGAATTGAGATTATTTTATTATTTTAAATCGAATAATGCAGGAATAAATTTTTGCACATAAAATTGTTTTAAAATGTCTAGATTACCTAACCATTCGTAGTCTCTTTCTATAAGCATACACTCACATTTATTTGGTGTCCACGCAAAAAAGTAACACTGCTGACGGTTGGTCAGGTACAATTGTCCTTGAATTTGGGCATGGTACGGGTGCTCCTTGTTCACAATTATATCGTCGTTTTCTTAATGAAAAAAATATTTCTTATCTTGAACACCCACTTTTAATGAGGTATTCTTATACTTCCAAAGACATTTCACTTCCAACGTTGCGTTTTGGCCGATAAGCCCATCTGGACTTGCGCTCAAGAACCCGCACTCGTCAAGCCACAAACCTGTGGGTATTACTGCTAAGTCCGTGTGCTCTATAAAAGCAGTAATTGCAGTCGCCTCATTATCCTTACACCATTGGACTGCAAAGATTCGGTTCATATCGTATCCTTTCAATAGCAGTTTATAAAGTGACGGAGGATATCGATTGCGCTTGCAAGCTTTTAAATGTAAGCTGAACTTGGTAGCTGTTAGTCGGTTTTTCCTTGTCATTAGCCAACCACCATTTTTGTGTTGCCCCACAGTCATTTTGGCAATACTTATGATCCGATCGCTCGACAATGAGCACTTGTCGAACAAATAATTGTTCTTGTCTTCGGTCTTAAAATATTCCTCGGAGAATATAATATCTTGTGTGAAAGGTACTAAGAGAGGTATTTCTTCGTCAGTCTCAAGTTTTAGAAGCCACGAAAATCCAACAACATTGGTGTCACCCAACGTTTTAGCAAAGTCATCCATTTTGGATTGCGTAACTTTTGCAGCAATTGCCCTGTATTGCTCTTTTGGAGGAGACATCTGTTCAATCGTTTGAACAGACTCTTCAGAGTTAGGGTTAACGCTTCGTGCTGTTGTGCTCCATTGTCGCTGCACGTCTGTCAAAGTTACATTATAATGGGCATAATATAATATTGCGGCAAGGTGGTGGCAAACAACTTGACCTCTCGGACAAGTGCAACTAGCCGACTGCACTTCTTCGTTCTTTAAATCAATGTGAACCTTAAATGGCAGTGGTTATAAGCATTTTTTTTTACAGTAAATGAACACTACCTCTACATTGTAAAGCCGATTTCTCATGCTTGCTTGAACCTCCTTTAAAATGGCAGGTTCGATATCACCATGAAAACTCATGCTTTTCACATGGCCGCTTGTATAGGCGTCCTCGCAGTTTAAAAAAATTTAAAACCGCATTGAGTAAATAAGTATTGAAATTTCAAATACACATTAAGACACCTTTATGTTATGGGATTAAGGCAATTCGCATTTCACAATACGTATTAAGAAAAATCGTAAACGTAGTAAATGAGTCCACCTTGCGTGAAGCATCATCTTTTAATGACGACTTGAGATAGTGGAACTTTTGGCAGTTATCCAAATGCTCATTATATCGTGAAACGGGGTCCATTCTGTGCTTCAAAATAGTGTTGAGTTCCAGATTTACACAAAATCAAGACTCACGGTGTTAGCAGCGGAACGGAGAGTATGTAAGTACCTACAATAGGGAAATTAATATTTTTGTATTTATTGTATGTTTCTAATTTAAATTTTTTGTAACCCTTATTTTTATTAAAACAATAATTTATAAGCGTAATAATTTATTTCTTTATTGCAAATCTCATACATATCCTGACATAGACTAGTTCCCATACATCCGCACGCGCTTGCGGTCAGACATACACACACGTGTCATTTGTGCTATTTTTTTTTAAAAGCCGAACAATTGTTTTGTGTAACGGAGTAGTTTTGTTTCGCAGGTGATGATCCATTATTTTCATTCTGCTGTGTCAAGATACACCCTAAACCAACATCAGACTCATCGCGCTACACTACAAACATTTTGTAAAAATCTAGCTTCACCAAGATTTTTGCTGAAGTCAAAGCGTCCTTGATTTGCTTGAATTTCTTTTCCGATTATTTCACGAGATGGACTGTTTCATTTTCTTGTCTTCATCACGACAGTTAGAACGATAGTATTTGAAGAGACGTCCACGACAAAACGTCTGGAAAACCAGCCTACAACTTTAACAAATCTTTTAAACTATGTTACGATCTTTGGACGAGGGAAGTTAAGCATTGAGGAAATTTTATCAAGATTGATACGTAAACTGTTGTGTTGACCAAAAGTGTAAGTTATCGCAAAGAAGATTATTGCCGTTTACATCTAACAAGTTGAGCTGTTGACAGAATGCAGAACGACTATGGATTTGACGTTCACCTGTGCATCGGGCAACTAACTGCAACGGACAGCACTGAGAACGGAGTATTGAGATCTAATCTGCTGAGCTCTATTCTGCAGGTGCTATAATTAGCACCTGCGATCATATATATAATGCGGTCAACAAGTGGGAGAAAATATGTATCTGGCATCAGGTGGCCACAGAGTTGAGTTTTCTTCCATCGAAACAGAAATGTTGCTTCCCATTTGGCTTACCTACCAACAGAACCGGCGCTGCTTTTAAAGGTCCAACATTTCGTCAAACTTTTCATCCAAAGGCGCTAGCATGTAAGGCGAAGAATGATGGTGTATTTATTTTGTTGGTTCGGGGTCTTCTGTTTCAATCTTGTGTATAATTTTGTTGGTTCGTCCCAGTGTCGTTATTTTATGTCATGATAAGGTTTTGAATTCTTTAATTACTTCCTCCAATTCATCACGTTGTAATTGATTCTATCTTGACTGGATGGTGGTAATAGTATAAAGCTCCGTCTTCGACGAACCATTGCACAGCTTCTTATTGCCGACGAAACACCAATTAATGGTGAAATCTACTAGAAGACCAAATTCTCTACAAGAGTCAACTCCCTCAATCAACGAGTATCTCAATGAAGATATGAGCAAAACATGGATAATTTTAAGAGTTGCATCCAATCGTACGGGAAAGTAATATACCTACCTGGCTACGTGTTGTGATTGTATTTCTGTTCTGCCGACACTCTCTGGTGATGACTAATAAACTGTTAATTCCACTTGATATTATAAAATACAAGTACAACTGTACAAGATTATTAAGGCCGACTTCTAGTTACTTCATATACTGTCATTATTGTGGCGTTTGCTTAGAGGTCCTTTCATAATGTTGCATGAAACTCGATTTTGTAGAGATTTCACTTCCAAAACTTCTGTTGATCACTGCGTGTGGAGCTTACTATTCTTACGAGCTTCTATGTGTTGTTTATAAATTTTAAGATTATTCTTGCTATTTGTTAGCGGCACCGGTCTTACTTGAACTTTACATATCCAATTTAATCATTTTCAACGCCAACTGGGTTTCCCGTTTGGGAGTAGTGTGGGTAACGACACTTAATACCCAAGAGCTTGATTTGATTCTATTTACTTATTTATCTACTTTTTTTAGTTTTACTTTTTATAGATCAATTTGTTGTATTCTTTACTACATGTGGGACCTGTGACCTTTTGAAGGTAAAACTAAGCCAAAGGCAAAATTTTCAGATTGTAGACGGAAAGCTGTCCGATTGACGGTTTTTACTTTCCCAATTGACTGTTCAATTTTAGGAGTTATCCCAACTCAAGTATTACTCTTTCTTTTGCGAGCAATCTGGTCATATCATGCGGGGACGCTAATCTGTCTGATTAATTTTTGTCATAAACGGTTAAGTAAAGTAGTGTTTCTTATGCTATATTTGTCGAGTCTGAATAATCTTGACCGTGTTAGGTACTTGTGCTGTTTACAGTTGATTGTGCTTTGTGGTTATGTTTGCGTTATGAGTACATGTTAAATGTCACAACGTTCAACAAGTATCAGGTACGTAATTTTAAGAAATAATTATGAATATGCATGAATACACATAATAGTGCTTAAAATAATTATCATCGATATTGTTGTAGGACAATGTGTTCGTAATAACTCAGTTAGAATTTTTCAACGTGTCATCTTGATTTACATAGAAAACATCTGGTTCTTTAAGCATACTTATTAGGTAATTTTGCAGATCCCGTGGAAAGCACCGACATGGCGTCCGTATTTTGTAGTTTTGTATTATTATATTTTATATATGATTAAACTACTTACCTCTAAGGAAGTTAAATCGTAATAATTATACGACTGGTCCGATCTCATTATCCAATATCAGGTTAAAATTTAGGTTTATTGATTATAACGTGTAGTTATAACTTTTAAAAAATGCCAACAATAAAACAGATTGCATAAATCTTAAATAGTAAAAATTAAATAAAAGATATCGGCATTGTTAAAAATCAGGAGAAGTTAACTTGGCAACTTTTAATGTCCGTGAATTCTCTTGTCAAGTTTGCTAAATATAAACTTTCGAACAATTTTATTCTTCATGGAAAGACTTACATATCTCGCCATTGTTTCATGCTCTGGCTGGTATGTACATTGATAAAAAGTAGTGTTGGGACCCTAATACGCTTTTCCAATTCCTGGACGAGGGCGGCGCTTTGATAAACAAAGCATCTGGAGCACTTATTACAATTTTATCTGTAGGGTTATTTGAAAAAAATCTAATTTTTTAAGATTATTCTTGAATTTTGTAATTATTGGGCGATAAATCGAAAATGGTTACAAATAGTCATAGGGGTGTACATACAAAAAATGTTTGTTTTTAGTTTTTACATCATATCGTTAAAAAATATACAGGGTGTTCCATTTGAAAAAATTGAGAAAATTAAATTCAAAAAGTTCTAAATGGAAAAATTAAATTTAGCCACCCTGTATAACTTTTCAAAAGTTAAAACGGATCAAAGAAATTCCACAGATGCTTCCTAACTAGTTTTTACATAATTTTTTCTTAGAACTTATAATTGTGACTATAGTGATTTTTTAACATGCATCTGCAGATGCCATTATTTGAACAAAAAAAATCGCTACATTCAAGTGGTTTGGAAATAGTCAGCAATAATATTGGATTGAAAATAGTCTAGGAAAAGGCTTTGAAAAGTCTTCTTTTACACACCACATTCCATTTAAACAAATGTCACTTGCCTCTGTATAATTGTCTTGGCTCACCCTGTATATTCAAAAATAATTTTCGGTTATAGACTTCTTTTTCTAGTTTATCTGTGTTTTTAAATTAAATTTCTACCTATCAAATTTTATAATACTGTTTTTTATTTGCAGACTAAATTGTCAGTCAATGTATTAAACAAATTTTTATACATATTATATTATACAAATTCTTATATTTACCCACATTGTATAGTTAAAAAAGTTAGCGTTCCTTTACGGACATTATCTGATTTTACAAAAATTTGGCTGATGGCTGCATTGCAAGTTTTTCCAGATGAATAGCCATTCTACCTGACCAGTTTGATAATTTTCATAAAATTTGTAATCTACAATTTCGGCGTTAAATGGTTTGCATTTGTTTATTTGTGTCCGCAGTTGACGACCCTGGGCTAAATATTGAGTTTGTGGATTTTTCACAGTATACAAAACGCATCATAGAGATAGGTTTTTTCTCTTTGTCTGGCGACTCCAGATGTTTGTTGGTTGAAACGCATACTCTTGTGGGGTCAAGTCTACAAACAATTGTAATATGGCTTGTGGATTGTTACAATCCCGAGCGCAGGACAAAAACCATCTGTAAATTAACTGTTGTGACTTCCCACGCTGTCGCCCTTTTGAATCTCGCGCGCTTATTCGAACCTCCCGCGCTTATCCCTACAATTAATTGTAATTAGTTGTAATTTCCTTTTGCGACCCCGGTCATAGAATTTACCAGTTAGTAGACGTTGGGAGAGGTTCTACCTGTCTTGCGGTCACTCTTTACAGTCAAATCTCCTTGTCCGTTTGTTTTCAAATGAGATGTACTCAGTGCAAGCATCCAAAAATTCAAATGTTTCGCCAAAGTTCTTGTTGTAAATAGGTTTTTTAAAACCGCATTGCATTAAATTCTTTGAATTAAATATGTCTACTATTTTGTCAAACATACGAACGAATCTGATGGTGGGTACAAAATTAGCAAATTCAGGAAGTTTCCACTCCTCCATACAAAATTGTAAAGCATCTGCGACGGAATTACTAAAGACCTGAGTAGCCAGCCGTACTTTCATCTTCTGCTTAAAAAAATTTATGTGGCTCGTTCTTAATTTGTTTGCTAAATGCAGTCCTTCAGTTTCCTGAAGTTCATGCAATTTTTTAAAATACTCCCATGATATTGCTTCTTCTTTATCATCGATTATAATTCCCTTTTCACCCAATGTGTTTCGAATAAGCTTGTGGCAAGGAACAGGCATGATGTAAATCTTCTCAGATGAACATGGATGTGGGAAAGAAGTCACCAAATTTGGCAGCTTCAGTTGACAACCAAGTTTCGTGGCCGTGGCTAAATTACTCGGACATCCATCGAAAGTTAAGTTTTTGACTTTTAAACCAGTTCCATGAACTAAAGTCAAGCACTGTTTTACTAAATTGGATCTCTGGTCGCCATTCACTCCATCGACGAGAAAATATCCTACAGGAATTTTCCACGATCCGTTGATGCAAACAATCATAAAAACGAAAGCTTTCTTTGCCATATTTCTGTCATCGCCGTCCAGTCCTGCACCCATGTCCACATACCCAACCATTTTCTTTCCGTCATATTCTAAGTGTTGACGGATTGCCACTTCGTCTATCATTAACGAACATACCAGGATTCGTGGGATCCTGGAAAAAGCGTTTCTACCGAGTCGCTTCTAAAGCGACCGAGAACGGTCGCTTTGGCTTACATATCAACCGGTTAAACAGAGACTTCCGAGAAGCTATCGCTTTTTTTGGTGTTTCGAGGGTGCATCCCTATGAATGAGATTGGTAGATGACGGCTTAGGGGCTGG
Source organism: Schizotus pectinicornis (assembly GCA_951805265.1). Taxonomy (NCBI): domain Eukaryota; kingdom Metazoa; phylum Arthropoda; class Insecta; order Coleoptera; family Pyrochroidae; genus Schizotus; species Schizotus pectinicornis. Next base: position 14,991,755 of record OX638207.1, on the reverse strand, counting down.
ATTTTCAGATATTTTCACGTACAGGTGGAAGGGTTATAGCCGCCGGCACCCAAGTTTACCTGTTTTTGGTAGAAATCGTTTCTACAACTCCAAAGGTGCTACTTTACAAGCGATTCTTCAGGATATTGCATACTTATCGTGATTTGGAGATTAACAAGGGGTTTTTAAATAATATTTATCTTGTTGTTCATAATACCGGGTGTTTTAACGAGAACCGCCGGTGCCAAATTGCGCATTTCTAATGGAGTTAAAAATTTGAAATTTGGCAGAAATAAACTTAAATGAATGCGCTACAATGTGGCATCGTTGGTTGGTCCATAACATTGAAGTCCATTTCAATGGTCCATAATTAATTCCATGCGCCGTTGGAACGCCATAATGTGCTTTTTCAGAAATTTTCAATATTTTTTATTATTATTATGTTGGTAATACCGCCAGGTATACGTTCCTGTTGTTAAAAATTTGAAATTTGTAGTTGATGTATCCCTAATTGTGTTTGTAAGAAATTCGCGGGATTTTGACGAATTTATGGCACGACTGCTTTATTGAAGCAGTCAAATTTCGTCACAAAGGCCGCCTAAACGGTTCGGTTATTTATGACTTAAAAGCGGTACCTACTTAAAGATCTTTGTAGTAGAGGGACCATCATAAAGTCTAATGTGGTTGACCGCAAAAACGACCACAAAACTGTCAACTAAAAATTCCCCCAGGGCTAAAATTTAAAAATCCATGTACTTCAATAACGGATTGATATAAAAATATTTTATTCGCGATCATATAGGTAATATGTCCATTCCTAATCTCATCATTTCTGACAATCTCCTCCCGACCTTACTTTCCCTCCCTAGGTTAAAAATGGGCACATTTTTAGCCTGCTGTGAGTATGAAAATCGCTCGGTAGATGGCGCAGAGGAAAATTTTAGAAATTAATTTTGGTTTATTTGCCAAAAATAAATGATAGCGAATAAAATAGTATACAAACCTCGGTGGAAATTTCTTTCTGTCTTGAGCATTAGCTCACCTCGGCTCTACGGGCCTCGGTAAGCTATCTTAGCTCTCGACAGAAAAGAAACATTTTCCACCTAGGTGTGTAATCTACTATTAATTACTCGTTATCAATCTTGGAGATCGTGATCATGAGCTTGAAGAAAATCAAAGAGATGAAGTAAATATTTCGACATGAAATCGCGATCGAAAGTGAAAAGTCATACCGTTTAAAAAAAGAAAGAAACGATAATGTCATCTTGTAGTGCATTAATTATAGTTTATTCGCACTTTTTTACTCTTACTTTTGTAGGTTTGTAGGTTAAAAATAACAATTTTAAATTCCGAAATTACTTTTAAACGATCTCTCGGTTATTTGAATTTCTCCTTCAAAACGTGCTTGCAAATTTTACTAAAAGCTTAATCTTGACAAACATTTTAATTATTTCCTACAAGGGATCCAGCTGCAAACGGGGAGACCAAGTCTCAGACTAAATTATAATTAGAGGGTTTAGTATTATTTGTATAGGATCATGTTTATTTTTGTATGAAATAAAAATTCTTTTAGAATGAACAAATTTATTTATTAAGGAAGGTGTCAAAATCCCCATGTTCCCCGTTGAAAGTTTCAAACTGTAATTTTAATTTTCCCCTTTCCAACTGGAGCTTTCGCTTATCTAGGGCCAATTTCTTTTTCTCAATTTTCCGGTAGGTCTCTGTGGCATTGGTTAGCGCTGCCACTAAGACCTCTGAGACTTCGGTTTTGTGACTTTCTTCTTCCAGAATCTGCCTTCTAACGGTGGCAGATTCCAGAGAAGCTTTTGTTGCCTCCTTATAGTCTCGGCAGGCAGCCTGCAGCATCTCAGTGGCACTCTTTGGTCGGCTAGTTGCTTGTCCTATAATAGAAATATTTAGTCATAATCAGTTTTGCACTGGAATATACATACTTGAAGTTGAGGGTTGCATGAGAACACCCCTCTTTGCGGGATTGTTCGCATTCCCTGCAGGTGCTGTGCGTTTCAATGGTGTTTCTGAGAGGTATAAATTATATTAATAGTTTATAAAACTTACAATTTATCAAAATCTTACGTTTTACAGTAGGTGTAGTTTCCTCCTCTACATGCACCTCGAGCGACACCAATTCCCTAGTGTCAGGCACTGGTTCGCGATGAAGAACTATAAATAATAAAAATATTAATGCATAAAATCTAATTATAGTTAGATACACAATTACCTTGAATATAGGAAGGGCCTGGACTCGGGGCCGACGATGTCGCGGGGGGCGGCGATGCCGTGGGGGTTGCAATTTCAAATTGGTCACTTACTTGAGATAAACATAATATTATTAAAAAGATAACGGAAAAACCAATTTTTTTTTTACTGAACTTACCAGAAAGCTGTTGCGTAAAGCTGTTGCGTGTCTTCCAATTCCTCATCTCCAAGATGAATCTTGGAGATGAGTTGCAACAGCCGCTCGTCCAAATCTGTTAACTTCTTAATTGCTTAATTGCTGGCCCTCCTTCAGTGCCCCCCAAATGCGCCGCAATTGCCCGACTCCTGCGGCGAACATTGCCCTTCCACTCTTTGAAAACCTATTTCCACATAATATGTATATGTAAATAAATTGTACGTAAAAGTATTATGCGTTTTACATGATTATTAATTATTATAAACAAGTTTTATAAGTACTTACTTGACACCACTGCATCCCACTTTTCTGGGGGCCGTATGCCTTGCAATTAATTTCTGTGGCAAACTTGTTCCACAGCTCCTTAATTGCGTTGGCTTCTGACGGCTTTGTTTTTCCTGTTACTAATATTTTATTTTGTTCGAGGAAATTTATCATTTCCTTAAACTGCCTTGATGTGGTTTTTTGTAATCGATTAATTTTTCAACAAGCACGTACTTACCACAAGCGTAGATACTGAAGGAATGAACGAAATTAGACGGACTTTATTAGGGGTTGTAATAATTCCAACGGGTCAGCAGATGTGGATATTCACAGTTTTCAAAAATTTCAAAAAAAAAAATTTATCCTGCTAATTTCCAACGCCATTTTATTCGTCGCAGCCGCATGTTATTCGGATGCGTTTTCTCTTTTTAACCACTGCCATTTGGCACAGTGTATCTCCCTTGCTCTTTCCGCCTTCATGCCCGCTTGGTGCACGCCGTTCGTCGCGTCATTCCTAACAGGACCCGTAACAGAGCGCGATACGCAATACCAAGTTTTACGTCAAGCGTTGAGAAGCATGTTCATCTCAACACGATAACATGACTGTTGAGTTTGAACATGGTTGATACGCAATACCGCTGAATGTTCGAAATATTGCCTTCCGTACTTCTAATCTCCTTGGTTTTTTCCGTGTATTTGTTAAATATATAGCGTCTAATATCAAAATCCTTAATTATTATTAACAAGTTGACAAGTGAAGTGTCGTCTGTCGATGTCGGCCGTGTTTTCTGAGTTGGTATCGATCGTGTTCGTTCTTATCGATCCGCTTCAAACAATGACAGGACTAAATCGTTTAAATGTGGGTGGAACTTTAATTTTAGCTTGGAAAAGCTCTATTCCCCACTGGCTACGGTGTACTAGAGTGGTTAATAAGATTCTCATTGTTATCCGAACATTAGTGTATTACATAGAAATCTTGTAAATTTTGGCTTTGCACAAAATGCGGCACATTTATTGGAGTAATCTTATACACTCAATGTCCGAAAAGGAAGCTTTAATATTTGTTAGTTCATTACAAAGAGCAACCCCTGCAATGTCACACTTTCTATGTAATTCGCACGCCGATTCTCGCCCCCAGCTAGTTGCATCGATCGCTAACACTGCGAGTAGCACTCAACAAGTGGGCTTGACTCAGCTCACCGCAGGCGTCTGTGATCCGGCGTCTCAACTCGATTCCATTATCTGGGGAAAAGGAAAACATACCTTATTCTTAATTGTACCCCAAACAAAGAAATCGAGAGGTGTTAGATCTGGAGATTTTGCGGACCATCTCACAGGACCTGTGGCATTAGGGCCAAAAAGTTCTTCCAGCCTGTCAGTGCACCTGCGGGCATTGTGCGGAGGGGCTCCATCTTGCTAGAATATCGTGTTATTCCTTTCCTGGTAGAATTTGCAGATAGTTCTGCAAGTGGTTGTTAATAAATTTTAATATCGATCAGCAGTGACCCGACCTTCGATTAAAAATGGGCCGAGCAATCGGTTTCCCATAACCCCACCCCACACATTTACGGAAAAGCGATTTTGGTTATGCCTTTCACGGTGGCATGTAGATTTTCGGTTGCCCATTGGTAATGAATATTTTGTATATAATACAACTAGTGGTAGGAATCTTGCCGGCAATTTTTGTCAGATTATCACGAATAGTTGTTGTGACGAAAATCGCCACTCGTGTTAAAGTACTCGTGGCGATTTTCTAAAGATAACAACTATGAGTGGTAACTGACAAAAATTACCAAAAGATGCCTACCACCTGTTGTATTCGGCAAGAGAATCGAAAGAAATTGCCAGATTGCCGCTATAATCACCTGCTCCTTAGTATGGAAAGATTGTCAGTGAGATCAGATCCTGATTGGCTCAAATTTAAAAAATAGGCTGTTTTAATTGGTTGTTAGAATTTGAGTTGGATTTTCGATAAAACATCCCATTATTACTAAAGGTCAACTTATCTGTGAAAAGAATTCTATTGGGAAACAGTGGATCAAGAATTCACTGCTCCCTAAACCAGTTACAGAATACCAGACGCCGAGCAGAATCCCCATTCTGAAGGTGTTATACTGGTCTTGCCTGCAAAAGGACTGTAACACGAACACTGTTCGTTAGAACAAAATACTCCGTTCGTTATTACGACAAAATAATATTTCTGTTGAATTTTTTGAGGTAAGATGCTTGAGCAGGAAACCGAGAAAATGGATTCACAGACGGTAGAAAGAGGAACGTGCCCTCACTGCCGCAAGCATTTTGCAAGCTATAAGTTGAAAAATCAGCACATCAAGCGAGTTCATCATCTAGTTCGGAGAGTACACCTCGAATAAGTCGCATTTCGTGTAATTATCTTCGAAAGCCACTCGTATTTTCCACTAGGTAAAAGAATCACCGCCAATTTTTGGAAAACCCATGTTAGCCATGATAAACATGATGTGAGGTTCAAACGTTTGTCGACTGCAGAGAAGGATGTTGTGAAGAAATTAATGTCTGGAGTACCAGCCGATAGAATTTTGGAAGACGCAAGGAAATTGGAATCAACGCAACTGAAAAGATTCAATTTGTTAACTAGGAAAGATGTTAGTAATTTATCAAGGAAACACAACATCGACAAGAGAAGGCACAGCAGCGAAATGGTGGTAGCAGCTTTGAAAGTTCAAGAATGGAATTCAAATGGCAAAAATTTTGCATTTTTTTTAAGCAAGAGGGTACGATTATTTGTCGGTTCAGCTATTATTTATATGGCCACAGTTTTTTAAATGAATAATTTCTAAATCCACTTGTTAAGGTGCGTCCACATCGCAGCGCAATACCGCGCAAAACGTTCGCAAACGTTCACGCACAACTTGCGCGTTTATGTCCTAACCGCTGCAACGTTGAATAAAAAGGTTCGTGTTTGTCAAGGTTCCAGTTTTGTGCTAGACGCTCGCTGAAATTGTTCAATTCGCGATGAATGACGATAAAATAGCCGCTGCTGCGTTTATCATTTTGTGTGATGCATTATCAACCAAGAAAAAAAAAAGAAAAGACGGTACTGGATGACACGTATTTTTCAAAGTAGAAATATATATAGTGGCAGTGATTTGCTTTGTGACCTAGCAATTGAGGATACGGGACAATTTAAGAATTTTTGCCGATTGTCTTCAAGTGATTTTGAGTTAATACTAAATCTCATCGGTCCTAAAATACAGAAGCAAAATACCAATTTTAGGTTGGCTATCCCCATTAAGGAAAGACTAGCTGTTACGCTTCGGTTCTTAGCTACTGGGGATGCATACTCCAGCTTAATGTATACTTTCAAAATATCCAAGCAGTGTATCTCTACAATTGTTATTGAAGTTTGTGAGGCATTAATAGAAGGACTGAAAGACTACATAAAGGTAAGAAAATATTTTATTATATTCGTAAATCATAGGTAATTTATACACTTAATTGTTATTAACGTTATATGAATGTAAATAACCTTGCAAGGGAGACATATGAGTCTTCAAAACCTGAGAATCATCCTGATTCACGGTTAAAACAGTTAAATGTGAATTGGATGGTTCCTGTGACTGAACGGATTGATAAGAATGAGCAGAATAACTAGATGATGGTGATGGAGTATGAACATACGATGACGGTGATAGTTCATGAACATGAGATGATGATGTGTGTACAGATGAATAATTATTATAACAATCGTACTTTCCTATTTCAGCATCAAAAATAACATTGCTCACTTGATGCATTACAATAGAGCGAAGTTTGTTATCAAATTTTTGCAGTTTTGTGGCGATATGTTGGCCAAAAGTAAAACATTCATCTTTTGGAGTATTTGACACATTTTTAAGAATGTCATATGCTGCAGAAATTCTCGGATCTTCCTGTTGTGTTTTTCTCTTGGGTTTCTTGGGAGATAGAAACAATTTGCGTTTGCGGGTGGACGTTTCCTTCGGAAGTTCATTATGTAGTTCTTCTTCAAAATTTGCTTTTTCGCTATTTACAGATTCTGTTTCTTTACAAACGTCCACCTCAGACTCAGAATCGCTTGTGGCTTCAGTGGCGTTACCAACAAGATAATCCTAAAATACAAACAATAAGACATGTAATTTTACACAATACTTTGCACTATTAATTGATTAAATAGAATTTTCTGTTTGAATGAATGCTATTCAGTTTTCCGATTTTTCTGTTGCAGACTCCGTCTACTAGAGAGAAATGGTTAGAAATTTCTAACGAGATGGATCAGCAGTGGAATTTTCCACATTGCCTCGGAGCAATAGATGGAAAACATGTAATGCTACAGGCTCCTGTCGGCAGTGGCAGTGAATATTTCAACTACAAATCATTCTTTAGTATAGTACTGTTCGCATTAGTAGATGCAAATTGTAATTTTGTATTTGCGGATGTCGGCTGCCAGGGTCGTATATCAGATGGTGGAGTTTTCAAAAACAGTTTATTATGGAAAACAATTGAAAACAACAATTTGGAATTTCCTGAACCAGCAGTGCTTCCCGGTCGACAAAAGATGATACCATATGTAATTTTGGGTGATGATGCGTTTGCACTGCATGAACATGTGATGAAACCATATGCAGGTTTGCATAGAAAAGGTTGTTTGGAAAGAATTTTCAATTATAGACTGTCGAGAGCACGAAGAGTGGTTGAAAATGCTTTCGGAATTGTCTCTGTTGTTTTCCGAGTATTAAGAAAATCAATGCTACTAGAACCAAATAAAGCTGAAATTGTTGTATTAACGACCCTTTATCTACATAATTTCCTAAGACAAAGTAATGCTTCACGAAACATATACACGCCTAAAGGAACACTGGACTATGAGGAGCGTGGACAATTAATTGAAGGAAGTTGGCGACGAACAACCTGCAAGCGAATCATTTCTGCCTTTAAAAAAAGTTCCACGAAAATCTGCTGCATGTGCACAAGAAATTAGGGGTGAAATAGCAGAATACTTTATCACTAATGGAAGTGTAGTTTGGCAAAACGATTATGCATAAGAAAATTCTATTTTTTGCTTCAACCAATTAAACAAATTAACAACAAAAAGCACAAATACTTACAGTTTCAGTGTTAATGGTTTCTCTCGCTGTATTTTTATTCATCAGAAATGCAAAACTTGAAAATGCAAACCATTTACTAACATAAACGTCCTTCTGTCCTAAAATTCATTGCGTATTTTAATTTCAGTTACATGATTATTCTATAATAAAAATACCTTGTTCAGTTTTTGTGGTGGTTTTAATTTTAGCCCGTTCTCTTCGGAATGAAGAAAGTAAGGAATTCATTTTTGTTTTCTCTACTTCTGGGTCACTGTCCATTCTTGTTGCGATTTCAACCCAAGCATCGTGTTTCCTGTTTCGTAAATGGTAATTTTTATTACCACTGTCCCATAGCTCAGGCTTTTCCTCATATAAATTTATTAACTGTAATATTTTCTCTCGGTCCCAGTCACTCATTTTTTTGAAAAAGCACAATGCACACACAGAGCTCAATGCACACACTTGTACGCGATGCAATGCAATAATCGCGTCCAAACTGAACTTGTCCAAACACGCGCATCTCTTTGATGTACCGACATCGAGCGGGAACAATTTGGTTCGGCGCGATCATGCGCGTTCGTGCGCAAGATACCGTCCAAACTGGCCATGTTCGCTGAAATTTGCAACGTTCGCGAACGTTTTGCTCGGTATTGCGCTGCGATGTGGACGCACCTTTAGAAAGTTGTATACATAATAAAGCAAGTTAAGGTGTGTATTTGTTGGTTTGGGTATTATAGCTTTTACTTATGTGGTAATTTCTTACTATTCTTTAATCATGTTTTTTGCGTCACAAATATATAAATTTTATAATATCACAGCAGTATGTTGTACATAGTAGAAGCTTGGGTTGGTAAACTTTTTAAAACCTTAATGACCTTTACATCGGGGGACCTTTACATCTGGATTGTAGGTTGTACGACCGAAAACCTCGCAGACGCGGCGCTACTGACCCCTGGGTTAGGAAGACTTGAACAGCCAACCCTATTGTAGTCGATCGCTTCAGTGTTGGAATATTTACGTAGATGCCCCGTTGACTACTCGGGTGTGCGACTAGAGGGTGGAGTTTTAAATCCAACTAAGTAAAGCGGCACTTCAAAAATAGTGATTGCGCGAGAAATGATTGACAGGTTTCTTTTTGGGTGGCAGAAACTCTAATAGTTATTAATGCAAAAGATATTATGTTTAATACAGTAAAGGGTTCTATAGTGACGGCACACCATTTTCCTAGAGAGCACAACATATTCGTGTTTCAACTGTCAGAAGTAATGAATCGTACTATTATATCTATTTTAGAAAGTTTTTCAATTGCAAGCAAAACGAATTGATGCTGCCACATGTCTGTGATTTTATTTATAAAAAAATATCCAATGAGACATTCAAAGTTCTCAGTATACGAAACTAATGCCTCAGTTGCCATTTTTTTATCGGAGCATTAGCACAGTTTCTAAATCGACGCAACCATCATGTTTATCACTTCTTTTATTATACATCATTTGCAAACGTATTGGCAATGAATCGAATATTAACGCAACATATTTTAAATAATTGTGTATTTTTACCTGAACATTTAAGAATTCAAAAACTTTAGTCAAGGCACCAACTTCCACAATTTGCTGAAGACAACCATTTCCTAATTGTACCATTATGGGGCAGGCAAAGTTTACTGCGTAAGAAATTGTAAGCTTTTGGCCCGGTTGCACCAACGTCAGTTAAATTTAACCTAAATGTTATTTAAAGTTAAATCTACAGTAGGGTAGTTTTCGCTGCACCAACTTAAATGGCATTTTTTTTTCTTAGGGAGGGGAAATCCCTTCGGACACCTAGCGCTTCGTTCAATCACGCTGGGCAGTGCCGGCCTGAAACGGCTAAAACCCCTCCGGACGGGCCGGGACACTGTCCCTTCACCCCGTTATTTTCAGGAGAAAGCGCTCGCGGTGTGGAAATGTGTGTAACCTAAGTCAATGTCGTGTGTCGCGGTTCGCGAGTTGACGCGGATGGTTTTACCCGTTTAAAACCATTTTAGGCCGTTTCAATCGATAGGGTGGTTCCTTGCCGTAGTCGACGGCTCTACGAACGAGGAGGTTCGGGTGGTTAGCTGCTGTTGCAAAGAACTTTATCGCGACATCTTTGAGATGTTTATTGATGTATTTAATACTCGCGTCTTTATGTAGCTGGTTGTTTCGAACAAACCAGGGTGCGTCGAAAACAAGTCTGAGGGACTTGTTTTGGACCACTTGAATTTTGTTTAAATGCGTAAACGCTGCGTGACTCCAGACGGGAGACGCATAAGTCATTATGGGCCTGATAATTGTGGTAAAAAGTCGTAATTTACTTTGCGGTGACAATCTGCTCTTTCGGCAGAGCAGTGGATAAAGTTGGGCGATACATCCTCGCGCCTTGTTTCTGGCTGTCTCAATATGCTTGGCGAACGTCAATCGCTTGTCCAGGGTGACTCCCAGATATTTGGCTGATGCCTGCCACTGGATGGGCTCACCAAAGATGCTCAATTCTCTATCCGGTGTTACTAGGTTACGACGTGTGAAAAGGACTGTAGTACTTTTGGCTGCATTGACGTTAATGAGCCATTTGCGATACCATGTTTCCAGATTTTCCAAAGCTCTTTCGAGCTTATTTGAAATTTCGAACGCATGTTTGGCGCGCGCGAGTATAGCGGTGTCGTCGGCGTACTGAGCAAACTCAACTGTCGCGGGCTGAGGCATGTCTGAGATGTAAATATTAAACAACTGTGGCGCGAGTACTGATCCTTGTGGTACCTCAGCCGCCAGGGGGCGACTGGTTGATCTGATACCATCAATTTTGACGCGAAAGCTACGGTCCGAAAGAAAATAATAAATGAGTTTAATAATTTTGCCCGGATAGCCCAAATTGATTATTTTATATATGAGCCCAGAGTGCCAGACACGATCAAAAGCTTTTGAGACATCCAGAAAGACAGCCCCGGTGTTGTATTTCCAGTCGAACCTAGTGTAACAGTGCTCGACCACCCGAAGGATTTGTTGTGTTGTCGAGTGTTGTGCGCGGAAACCGAACTGAGTGTCGGCTGCGTGAAGTTGGCAAGCACACTTGAAGCACTATCTTTGAGACATATCAGGATCGTTAGTGCTTCAATAGTGCTTTCTAGTGCTTCATATTTTACATCAGCGGCAGCTACCGTTTTTGAGTTATGGAGCTTTTTTTAAAGCGCTTGCTCACTTCACGGTAGCAGGTAACTTATTAGGAATTTGAAAACTAATCACTAGGATCGTTAGTGCTTCGTTAGTGCTTTGTAGTGCTTCTTATATCTTGGTCAAATTTTCAACGGTTTTTTAGCTATGGCCAATTTTCTGAAAAATTTCAGCAAGCACTTTGGAAGCACTATCATTGAAACACATTGCGTTTGTTAGTGCTTGAGTAGTGCTTTCTAGTGCTTCAAGTTTTATATCAGCAGCACCTTCCGTTCCCGAATTATTAATAATTTAATTCCCGTGCGCCGCGTGAAGTGAGCGGGCACTTTGAAAGCACTATCATTAAAACACATTGCGTTCGTTAGTGCTTGAGTAGTGCTTTCTAGTGCTTTAAGTTTTATATCAGCAGCACCTTCCGTTCCCGAATTATTAATAATTTAATTCCCGTGCGTCGCGTGAAGTGAGCAGGCACTTTGAAAGCACTATCATTGAAACACATTGCGTTCGTTAGTGCTTGAGTAGTGCTTTCTAGTGCTTCAAATTTTATATCAGCAGCAGTTTCCGTTTTCGAATTATTAATAAAATAATAATAATAATTTAGTGCTATCGATAAATTGTGGTCGCATACAGCTTGAACATTAATTGAGCACCAAACTTTTCAATTACGATTAACCTCCCTATCATTTCCTCCTGTTGCTTGTATTCGTACATGGCATAAAAACCTGCTTGAATTTTTCTTAACTCATTTGCAGTTGATGGCATTTTTACAAACTGTGGCCTGGGCCAATTACTTCTAAAATCGCCATAACTGTATTCTTGCTGAAGCGAAACCGCATCTTGAAATCGACTTCATCTTACATTTTGTTTCGATTTCTTATGATGCAACGTCTTGGCAAAATATTAATAATTTCCTCATCACAATCTGAACATGAAAAGAAGTATCAGTATCCATTGTGGTTTACGGTCAATCTAGAATTTATGCATTTCTTTTAATAAGCACTTAAATGTAATATAATGTTGTCTTACTTTTGCAATCAAAGTTGTTAGGTTAGAAATTTATTGACACTGGATTTTGACAGTTTTGTGAGTTTTGATACTCACTACGCATGCGCAAAGAATTTCAGTCCCTGTTAAATTTTTAACTGGCGAAAATCGGGCATTTAAGTACATACCTATTTTGAAGGGCTGTTAAAGTTAAATTTACTTACATGAATAGTTATTTATGTATCAAGGGAATAAACACCGATTTTAATCCCGAGAATGTAAGTAATGCACGAGGCGAAGCCGAGGGCAATTTCATTCGAGGGATTAACGATGTTTATTCCAGAGATGCATACAAAACTTTTTTCCCAACCGTTTAAGTTAATAATAATAATAAATTAGAGAAGAAATTGTTATAATTGACAGATACCTAAATGAAGTTGGCTGACGGTTATCATGGAAACGAGTTTCTTTATGTTAGGATCGGAATTTTTTTACTTTCTTCCCAACCGGGAATAAAGTGCCACTTTATTCTCTAGGGAATAATGTTCAATGTGTTGAAATTGATTATAAGTTTTTTTTTTGCATGTTTGTTTGTTTGCTAGTAAGTGTTTGTAATTTGTCGTTAATAATGTGGTATTGATCTGAAGACGAAGTCAATGGGCAGCTACGCGAATTTTGAAGTCAATTTGGAGTTTTGATTTCTAACACATGGACGAGAATTTCAAAGACGCACAAATGATGACTCCGGAAAACGTTGACGTTAATGAAGTTGGCATGAGGAAACTGTTGAGTCGGATGCAACAAAACGTCGAGAATTTTACCCAAAAACTACAATCTTCCTTGACTGAATATCAACAGCCCTATTTAATTTCCACTGTTATTTTTCCTTCCATAAGTCCCGTCGTTGCCACCCTTAACGTAAGTTGTCCACCCGTTACAAAAAAATCAAAACTCAGTCTTCTCAAGACTGGCCCAGAGAGCATGGGGGACGGTGATTTAGATTTGGGGCTGGGCTATGACCACATGTACGCATCGAACACTGCTAATGGGGTTCTAAGTTTGGCGGATGCCAACTGTCAAAGCGCCGAAAGTGAAGTTAAGTTTTGGAAAGAGTGGTTGATCCTGCATCTGGACCTCATACAACAACAGAGTGATGAAATTCTAGATAAAGAGCGGACAATTCTGATTCTGCAACAGGAAAATAGCGGATAAGTTGCATGAAACGCGGAGCTCCTTTCTAGCCCAGCAAATTCTACAACAACCACGCCTTGCCGTAAATAACCGAAAAACTTATCGGGGCTACCATGACCCAGGATTCGGGTCCTTGCGACGAAGACAACAAGAATTGCCTCGATCTGCTGGACTTGAACTGTGAAAACGGCGACGATTGAACGCCATCCATCAAACTGACCAACTTCGAGACGAGTCACGTCAGCGATACCGAATCTCAAACGGAGAACGCACCATTGCACAACCACGAATCCAGAATCCAAACGAACAATAGTGATTTTGAAATTGACGCCGGTTTAAAAACGGAAAGTGAACTGACGGATTGTAATAATACTAGTAAGTGGCAATTTCGGGTTTACGATAACCATCAGTGGCGAATTTGACCCGATGAGAAATCTCAGGATGAGTATAGGAAGAAAGTGATTGAGTAACTCTTCAGTTGTGTCCAATAATGAGGCGGGCGTCGACGAAAAACGGGCGTTTAGACCGTTCAGAAAACGACGCAAACGTGTGGTAAAAGACGCGCAACTTCTAACTACTTTGGACAAATACGTGACTCTAGCAGGTGAAACGGCGGGGATCTCCCCGGTTTCCGACGTTCCCATAGAAGTTTCCAACCACATCTCCTTGGAGGTACCTAGGTGGAGGGTCAAGGTCTATGCTAATTATTATAGCATGAAAGAAACGGAAAACTTGGATGATGAAGTCTATAGTTATTATTATTAATAATCGCTCTCCAGCTAACTTTAAAAATTATGAGAAATTAACCGTAACTTAATTAATTTTGCAGAGAAAGCGTACCGAAGGTACTCAGGAAACTTTAGCTAACTCTGGTAGTCAAGAACCTTCCGGTGTTAGAACATTGATGATTTTTAAGAAGAAGCCTTCAAATACGAAAGTAACTGGTTTTTTTTTGTTGAAAAGCCCTAATGTTGTTGACGCTTCTGAAAATTTTGATAAGGTATCTGATAATTCGGGAGTCAACGAAGCCGAAGCATCAACATCAGCGCACTTGGAACTCGAACCTTCTTCTGTCAATGGGGCAGATGATTTGAGAAATATTTTAAAAATGCAGCTATCGTTGTTACGAAACAAGCGGAGAAGCAATGGACACCTTTCTGACTTTCAGAACCTTCAGTCTTATTTGAGAACTTGAAGAAAAAAAGAAAACCCGTCAACGTGCCGGATTGCCCGTTTGTCCACTTGGACAAAAAAGACATCGAGAGTCTCGACCACAATGAGAATGAAGATTCATTAATTTCCTTGTCGGATAAAACACAATTCCTAATCATGAACGCAGGGGGGATAAATCGAGTTAAGGACAATCTTAAAAGTGAAACTAATAGTTCAAGAAGATTTGCATCTGTGTCTAACGAAGCTACGAAAGGCTTGGCAAAAACAAGCGATGTGGACGCAGCTTAATCATCACAAACTAATTTTGACGCAGACTTTTCCGTAACTAACTTTAAAGATGATGGAGAATTATTGCAAAAGGAGATAACGACATCAAATTCCAAAAAACAAAATAACTTGAAGAAAGAAAGTAATACCGTTTCACCCTCGAGTTAAGAAACCAATGACATCGTTCCTGTGAAATTAGGCCACTTCTGGTTTGTCTACTCCGCTAGATGGAGACGACCAGTTTGGTTCTGATGATAACACGAAACACCCTCTTGACGATGTTGAAGCCATCAAACGTTCTGAAGTGATTGAGAACTTTTTAAATAAGCCCAATGCTCCCTTAGTCAGAAAAATTTAAATTAGGTCTTTTGATCGAGGTAATGATTCAACTTATACTACTTCTGAAACTGAAACCGTCTTTCCCGAACCCGCCAAGAAAAAAGTGGATAAATGTCCGTTTGTCAGTGACTCACTGGAAGATTTTTTGACTGAAAGTACCTAATTGAAAATTAGTAACCTACGCAATTCCAAAACTGAGTGCTGAAGAAGGATTAATCGAGAAAACCAAGAAGAGTCCCTACGATCACTGTAAATTTTTACATTTATTTTCAAGTAGTTACGCCAATCAGCAGGTTCAAGTCGCAACTCTTCCAAAAGATTAACGTGAGAATATTTATTTCGCTTATGTTGCCATTCTTTAATCCATCGTGATCGACGAGTTTTCTTCTTTTTTTAATAACACAAATGCACGCCACTGTCAGCAAGTACATGCCCTTTTTCGTTAACATAGCGATATCTGGCCATGCATATTTGACATAACTAACGTGAAAGACGCAGTGTGTGTGTGTACGCTGAGAGGGTACAGGTTCAACTTAAGATAAGCGTATGCGGACTTATTTGCGCAGTCTTCCCTCTGTGTGAGTGGAGGGAGCCCTTTACACTCACACCGCGGCGTTAGCATTATTCACGCGATAAATCGAACAACTTTGTCGGTGTTCAAAATTCTTGCAAATATTGCACTTCTGTCTACCTTTAACCTTATCGGACACTTTCTTTCTCGATCTGGCTAGCTTCGATTGCTTTGGCCTTTTCGATAAGCACGTTGAAACCGGTGATTTGGTCACGTGGTACACCCGTCCAAATTGGCGGAAAAAATTGCAAAAATCTTTTTTTGCTGACATTATTTCTTTTTGGTTAGGGGGTGCGCGATTGCATGTTGTCGATGAGAGAAAAAAGAATTTCAGGAGACTCTTTCTGTACCATAAACATTTTTAACTTCGTGATTTTAACTGTTTCTCCCTCTTTATTTTCGAAAATAGTTTTCATGCCAAGCTGAGAAGAAAGATTCTTCAGGTCAAAGATATCTTTGTGACAAATTTCATTTACAGAACATGGTTTTCCCGTTTTTTTTTTGCCTGCCTAATTATTGTCGCATACTGCTCAGGCACGTAGATGCCTTCATTTTGTGTGTCTTTTTATCAAAAATTTATGAGTTATGGATAGCACAGACTTTAAATTTAAAACCGCATAAATGTATAAAGACATGATAAATCGGTTTTT
The DNA here is from genome assembly GCA_951805265.1 of Schizotus pectinicornis. Classification (NCBI taxonomy): domain Eukaryota; kingdom Metazoa; phylum Arthropoda; class Insecta; order Coleoptera; family Pyrochroidae; genus Schizotus; species Schizotus pectinicornis. Next base: position 14,975,658 of record OX638207.1, on the reverse strand, counting down.
GTTTTGTCCCGCACAATTGTAACTGTAAAAAATTACATCTGAAACTTTTGATTGGTCGTCTGAGTTGGAAACGTTTTGCGGCAAATTTCGTAAATAGTTCCACACACAAGAGCCTATTTCATCGGCACCCCTTTTATCTTCTGCCTCGTGCCAGAGGTAACAATATGCTTGATTTGTTTGCAATTCAAATATAGTTAAATTGAAGACATTTAATTTAGACACATAATAAAATCCTGAGGCGTTACCGATTGGGCATGGTAATATTGCTTCAAGATCATACACTGCGACTACTTTACCTGAAGCTTTATCCTCGTTTCTCTTTTGTCACCTAGAAGAACCGCACGGTTAATGGCTTTACTGTACTTAAGATATTTAAGTATGTTAGGTGGGTGGGTAGCATGTCCCAAAACGACCGTCACATTTTGTAGTTTTTACTGAACTTAATAATAAATATACATAAGCAAAAATCGGTAAGTATTTCATCAAGCACGCTGTCAGTCGTCTGTCAAAGAACCCCAGTGGCGTAACATTATATTTCTGACAAGTAATAGTAATTACCTGAAGATTTTCAATTATCTTTGAGCAATTTTAAACTATTTTTTGTTTTTCTTCCGGTTGGAGTGCCTTAGGACCATAATCAGTGTCTGGTTGTGGAGGTGCGTTTTGTTCGATGATTTCCGTTTTCTTTGATCATGTTTTATAACTCAAGCTTTGTTTGCTTTTCTTCTTTTTGAGGCGGATTTGTTTGGACATATACCGTTTTAAAGTTTGGTCTAGTCTCTTCTGCATCAACTTCTTCGAGGGCTGGCGATGCCCGTTAACGCTTTCGTTGTAGCGCAACCCTACTAAATTACACCTCATTTCAAATGGCCTCCTGGATATCAAATTAAGGCACTTTCCAGCGTTAAAATGAGCCGCAATGTTCATAAATGGTTTCACACAGTTAGTTGTTTCATTTCCAACTAATTGTGGACTTTTCCTCTAAAGCACTTCCAGTGCTGCTGAAATGAGTGCACATGTTATTCATGCATTTATTATGTAATTTTTTTTATCTTACCATATAGGTATGTGATTGTATAAACCACTTTTCCTTATCTTCAAAATTCGTTCTTCATTGACTTTTCCAAGTTCTTTGCAGTAATGGACTTTGCAATCCTTATGCTGCTTAAATACATGTAATGGAGCATTTCTAAGATCTTCTCGTAGAGCTGTATCATTACTAACTTTTTGCCCAGAGGTAAATGGCGGTTTCGGCACCAGATTGCAAATTGTCTATTTCTTTCTGTCCAAGCTGTTTTCTAGCCGCACTAATTGAAAGTTTTATAACGCAAATTATGATCTGCTTCTACCGCACAAAACCCTTCAACAATTATATCAGCTTTCATTGCAGGTGAGCTTCCTGACCAATTGCGGAAACATCAGTGTTGGCGTGGAATTTATTGTCGATTCGAGGGTCTTGCGCAAATACAGCAATATTTATTCCTTACACCAAGGAATAGAATTTTTTGGTCCACTTACCAACAACTGTAGCCTAGATAGTGGTATGATATTAGTAATTCGCAATTATTATTAAGTATATTATTACATATTTCACCAGACGCTGCATTGTAACTCCATTCACAATCGAGATATACTGTAGTAAAAGGTGTTCCATCTGGATCTACGTCTCCATTTTTTGGCTGCCGCAGCTTTTTATTTTGCTGTTCCTCCATTTCAGTGGTTAGGTCATCATACCAAACCTAAAAGTCTTTTTCATAATAATAACCTGCAGGAAAGGCATTAGACATTGGAACTGCAAAACATAATTTGCGGTCATACCTATTACCGTTTCAGGTATAACTATTGTTAAAAATCAATAAATACCTCCCCCAGCTCCCGTTCTATTGAAATAAATGTAACTTGGTTCATTGGTGGAATGTCTGTACACGACATTAACTCCTCCATTTGTCCAAAAGTGCTACCAACATATAGAGTACCCCACACAACGTCCATATTGCTTGAAGAGTATTTATTATTACAGTTTTCGGTACTGTGTATAATTGTCTCACCACAAACATCACAATGGAATTATATACTTCGTACCAAACCAAGTCCACGAAAATGCTTTTTAGGTGGAAACAAAAATCCAGCACATTTTTTAATACAAATGTACAGTCCATTTCAAAACAAATCCCAAATTGACAATTCGATTGCTAGGAATAGGTGTTGTGAAAACATCTTGTTTCCAGTGCCTTTAAGATTTCTGGGCCCTACGATCGTATAGTAATTTAAATTTATTGACAATTTTATAAGGCCAATCTTTGCGCACATACTTTATGACTTTATTTAACACTTTATCCCTTTCAGTATGAACGCTTATCAAATTTTTGTCCAAAAGTGTACCTATCGATATTGGCAAACAAAATTGTATTATCGTCAAATTTTTCTTCATTGGTTAGGCAATCCGCCATTATATTATTATATATTTTATTGTGTAATCGACGTTCACAACTTTTGCGAGGTCATCATAAAATTTATCGCAGCGGCCAGATATACATATATACATATAAGCAGAACATTATTACGTATACTGGAGAATTCTGAAGCAAACATGTTCTGGGGGTCTCATAGTTAAATACTTCCTCCGTCCGAGAGCTTAGCCTTGGAACCGAGAATCTAACTAAGCCAAGTAACTCTCTGCAATTAATCTTAAAATTATTCAGATTATATGGAAAAGTACGAGAATGAATTTCTCTCTTAGATCGCAGTGAAACAAATCCAAACTTTCCCAGCAAAACCGCATATGGTTAAGCTTTTCTCGAAAATTCACAATTAGTTTTAAAATACAGAAATTTGAGATTTTTTTTTTAACTCTGTCAATTACAGATATGTTTGAGGCCTCACACGGAGACCAAACAACTGAAGCATATCCAATTTCTGATCTTACAAAGAAGTTGTACAATATTTTTAAAGCCTGAGTTTTATTGAATTCATGACAGTTCCTGACAATTGGGCCTATTCATTAAGTTTTACATATTCTGTTTCTTCCAAACGTGAATACAGTTTTGTCGTAACAAAATTTGCCTCATGATCGAAGCGAATTCATAGCCCTGTTTTTAAGCGTATATGGAAAATCAAATTTTATTACTGTTTTTTATTTGCAGACAATTTTTATGTTGCTGGTTTTGTAAATCACTATTTTAGTTTTTTTATTTTCAATATGTATATGCAAGGGTTACTAATTGCTAGAAAACATTTCACCTTAATATAAACAAAATTGTCCAAATTGTCACTGTGTACCAGCTACCGCTGGAAAAAGATTGGTATTGTCCGTCAATCTGTTAAACAAATTCCTACTTACTGCAATAACGTAACTGCAATTCTTTAATTAACCCTTTCACTGCGCGATACTGTTTCAAACACTACTAGCCGTGTGCGCGACGATATAGTCGCGGGCAAACATACACGTTTTGAGCAGTGGTCTGGTTTTGAATAAATTCGTCTAATTAGGACATTATGTAATAAAGTCAGATTAAAATAAAGACAGATTTTTTAAATAATAATTAAAAATGTATATCAAGCATTAAATCGAAAATAAAAGATAAATTTTCTAACAAACATCAGACCAAAAACGAAAGTTTTAATTCTATGGCAGAAACAAAACTAGAAGGTTTTTCACATTTAACGATTGAACATTTAATTTCTGGTGTATGTTCTAATTTATCTTTTGTCACTTTACGTTTCAAATCGTGATGTTTAGTATTGATGTATTTTTTAAATGAATTTAATGAACTGAAAACTCGTTAACAATATAATTGTGTACATTTATATTTTTCAACGTTTTCAAATGATTCATATGTTTAAAATGTAAAAATTATAATGAATTTGAGCAAAAATCTTGACTACATAGGAAGCATTTCATTGTAAACCTATTAATGAATGTGGTTGATAAGTACATGGAAATAAACAAAATATAGATGAACTATATCAAATAAATGAAAAATTCCAACAAACGTTATATTAAAGAAATAAAGAAGTGCGCTGCTTCTACTGGGTACTCAGCAAGAAGAGCATGAAATACCTTGAAATGATCTCTGTTGCCCTAAGTGGAGTCTCCAATTTATATCTTTGGTTATTTATTACTATATACGACGCTATAATGTTTTCCAACGGTTCAACTATTATAAGCATCGGCTGAAATGTGTGATTGTAGTTAGATAGCCGTTTCTGTCTTGAATCTAAGGTTGGTTGAAATTTCTCAATATTCTGAAATGGAATTTTTAATATTTATTTATGTATAATACTATGAGACTCTCCACAACTTACATCAATACGGCAACAAAAGGCTTCCTGTACTTCTAGTTTAGAGGGTTTATATAGCTTTGGTCCTTTTGCTTTTTTTGTTTTTATTGGGTGAGTGCCCATAAAAAGTGGCAAAAGCAACAGAGCTAACACTTGTTGGTGATCTAAAATATAAAGTAATCGGATATAAGATCTCGTCTATAATTGTGCGCCAATATACTTACTATCAGTGAGTTCAGAATGCTTGTGCTTCTTTAAAAACTGCCCTACAGTTTTATTATGTGCCCTACTTTCTGCCAATTTAATAATATTTTTGGAACAGCGTGACCAATTTTGCAAAAAGTTTGTGTCTGGGTACTTGGAATCAAAATCAATCTCCAGCTAAAAAACGTGTCGTATGATTATCATTGTTTTTGAGAAGGAGACAGCATACCAATGTATATCCAGCCGGTTGTCGTAAAGCCGGATAAATGTTCAAATATTCTTCAATAGTTGTAACTTTTCGTTGTTGTGTTGTTTTCCTCCAGAAGTCCATAATCTGATTCCACGGCAGAATATTATTTTGGAGCCATTGGTTCAATTCGGGATCAACTTCATTGGTTGTAGAATTATCTAAATCAATGAAGAAGCAATTTTTATTTTTTTATAAATTTTATAATGTAATGTAAAAACCTTACCGTCGTCTATTTTGACTTTTTTTGATTTTATGAATCCAATTTTCCGAAATGTTCTGCGTTTTAAGCAATATTTGTCCCATAAAATACCTCTTGCACTAATGACTGTTCCTTCAACAGATTTGCAGTAAGGGATATAAAATACGATTGTGCAAATTCGCCTGGGAACGTTAAGGAGATATCAAAGGCTCATTCTCTGAACCTTGGTGTGCAAATTCTGAAAGAATATATGTGTTTCTTTTGTTTAGTACTTTTAATAATAGATGCAAACTTTACCTCGAGTCTGGATTTCCACTTAATTCCCTCTCAACTATTAAATTAGTTAGTGCCGAGCGGTTTACAGTTTTCAAGGTTTTGTACGTTTGTATAATTTCTTTGCCTCTCAGTTCTGTTTTTAAATACTTATATAATTTAGTTTCCTTATTTATAGGAAATCCCACATTCCCTAAGGCAGGATAATAATTGGCGGTTGCTTATACAAAAAAAAAAAATATGTAAGAATGTCTCAAACGGCCACGATTTAAATGACGTATTCTACCTGATGCAAAAACTGTAGAAGCACAAGATTCTGAAGATAAAGTATGAGATGGTACTGGTGATAGCGATTCTAATCTTAAGATTTTTATATTTGAATTAGGTGTCGAGCAACCCGAAATTGAGGGAAGAGGTTATGCCGTGAAGGAAATTAAATTATTCAAAGTTTCCTGAAAAAGAATACAAATGATATAGCTATTACTTATTTATAATATGTATTTTATCAACACTATATTTAGCATGTAAAGTGACAGGTAGGTTTACGATGAGAGTTAGGCAGTACCTATACCTGATCAATGCTTTCATCCTGATGCATACTATCCTTTAGTTCCTTTAATTTGAGTTTAAATTTGTATCGAAGCCCTATGGGGCCTATGATTTTCTTCAACATTACGTCATCCATGTTCAAAAAGCAATCTTCATCAATTTGATGTTCTAAGAAAGATAAAGAAAAATAAGTACCTAAACCTCTTTCCCATACAAGTAAAAGCATGCATAAAATCAAACTAACTTTAAGAAATGTTAACACATACTGTAATAAATTAGTAAACACAACTAATTATCTCTTAATACAGATGTATTAATGGGCATTCCATTAATATTTTTCATCATTATGACACTTCTACATAAAAATAAAATAATAAAAAGACAATATAGCAGATTGCAGTAAGAAGCAAGGTAAGCTTCATTAGCTTGCATTTTGTTAGGGAGGAAAAATTCTGTACCCGGAAACTGAGAGAATATTATTAGATAACATACATTCAAATCCGGTTTGTATCAGTACGTAGGTACTACCATTTTTGTATAATGATGAACAAACTAAACTAAAATAGAGACCGTTTATGCAACATGCGTGTACATAATAAGGATAATGCCGCAAGTACTTACGTTGACCTGCCCAACATTACTATACCTTGAAATTTGGGGATAAGGACGTCAAGTCCCCAACTTTTCAGTGTATCTTCTACAAAATCACTCATTTGCACTTGATCAAACACTAGATAGAACGTAAACATATGAATAAAACCCACAACTCTGCAACAGATGTACCTACGTCGTACTTTGAGCGCCAGTTCGCAGGTCAAATCTGGTTAGCAATTATTGCAATAACCAACGACCAACACCCTAAACCCGCAAAATCTCTTCACGGTCACTGTATTAATCCAATCAGAGCACTAAAACCGGATCACATGATCAGAATCCTACGTGACTTTTTGACTTGCAACAGCATTAAAATATGGGATACATCCAGTAAGATCATTTCCACAACAATTGTTGCTGATTTCTATATTAGTTTCAAACACAAATTGTTGTAAATCTACACCAGTGTTTAGCGTATTAAAAATATATGCGCGATATATTGCCCAAACGTTTCAGCAACTACAATTTGGCTGTTACATATCTAATGGTAGCATCGTTGATTGAGATATTTAATATCTCAATCAACGGTAGCATACAGAACAAAACTGTTGCTATAACAACGTGTGGTTTTTATATTTAATACAACCACTAATTTTGGTTTTGACAATTTGTTTCTGTTACAACACTAATAAAGTTACTATTTTGAAATTGTTACAATTTTGATAAGATTTTTCTCAGTGTACAATTCGGATACGCCATTCCAACCTTCATAATAGGATAAAGGATCACAAAGCATTATCGGAAACCGTTTCTAGTTTTTTTTCGTTGAGGCTTTTCTCTGTTTCTTATATGTTGTCAAATGGCATTAGCCATCAGCCCAGTTTTTGGACTGCTTGTATTCAAGGATAGGCACTATATATCATTGCAGTTTCCTTAGAATACTTAAATAAAACAATATCGAAAAGCAGCGACATTGCGTTAACAAAATTTTAGATTTTCAAACACATTTCTTAACTCTGTATCACTTCGATTTGAAAAACAAAATGTAGTGCTTATTTTTTTTGTAACTCATACCTGAGTATGATTTTATGGACTTATGACTAGTGATGAAACGATTATTACTTTTGCGATCACGATTACGATTGCGATTACGCAAATGATAATCGTACGATTACGATTAAACGAATTAAATGACAAAATATGAAAAGCAGTGCAAAAATTGATGTCATACTTTCTTTATTATGGAATAAAATGACAGCAAAGAATTTATAAACTGTAATAAACAAAATATTATTGATCCATCTCGTATCTTGAAAGATTGATAATAAAATGATTAGAATAATAATCATGTAATAATTAATATTAATTATTAATAAAGAAAACCAACCGCTTGTAAATTTTTGTTGAGAAAACAAAGTTTTTGCAAATTTTGTGGAATCAGGCGATTTCTTTTGTCGGTTTGAATAAGTCCTGCAGTTGAAAAAAGTCGCTCTGATTGGACGGACGATGGTTTATACGATAATTATCTTAAAGCCAGCGTCTTCAGGCGGGGAAAGTTGAGATTTTCTTTCCAATATTGAAGAATATCCCTGTTTATGTTGAAAGTTGGTGACTTCAGATAACTATCAATCTCTTCTTTGGCACTGCTTGCTGTAAAAAGACATAGTTACAAAAAACAAAGCTACATATAGTTACCGGCTCCCATTCATTAGTTTTATTTTTTTTTAGATAGGTCACACCTAATTAATAATTAACAGTAATAGTTTAATGTGTTTACTACTTACTTCCTAAATTTGATAATGGTTCGTCAATTTTTTGCTCCTCAATCATTTCCTGACAACCGTCCCAAATTCCACCACCACTACTTGAAGGTTTACTTGAAGTAGCTGGCGAACTCGGATGCAAATTTTCTGCTAATGTTGCAGAAGTAAGCAGTTGCTTCACTTTTCGAAGTGTGTCCAGGTGTTGAAAAGTTTTTGTTTTATATCTGGGATCCAGAGCAGTAGCTAGAATGTAGCATTCATTATCCTCCATCTCACCGAACCGACGAAACATTAGTGATTTAAGGTTGTCCGACATGCTCCTTACGCCTTGTTAAACTTCTGGATCAGCAGATTGTCTCGTCAAAATTTTTAGAAGACTATTCATGAGCGGAATGGCATCGGCCAATGTTGCTTTCTCTTGGCTCAACGCTTTAGTGACATCTTCAAAATATTCCAAAATCTGTACCACTTGTTCAACTAAAATCCATTGCTGAGTTGTAAGGTCATATTGACATTTCAATTTCGGAATTACAGCTTGAATTGCAACGCGCTGTTCGTTAAGTCTTTTCAGCATTCCATGTGTAGCATCCCAACGAGTTGGGACATCCTGAATGAGAACATGCTGGGCCACATTGTACGTATTCTGGACTTCCTGAAGCATTTTGTTAGCTGTTGTCGAATGGCTAAAATGCCCGACTATTTTCCTTGCGATAGTTACTACATCCTTCACGTTGCTTTGCTCCATCCTGCAGTACAAGCTGTAATGTATAAATCATGCATGGTATACGTTGAACATTGGGGATCGGGAGTTCTTTGAGGGCATTAATTATATTGCGGGCATTATCAATAACAACAGCTTCAACTCTGTCAACTATGTCCCATTCGAGGAATGCCATGTGCAAATTGTGGCTTATATTTTTACCTGAGTGACTTTCGCCTTCAAAAGGCATTACTTCCAGGCAGTAATTTTTTAATTTGAAACTTTCACCAAGACCATGTGCTGTTACACTGATAAAATCGTTGATGTTTGATGAAGCGTCACTGGACCAGAGGTCTGTTGTGACACAAATGTGGGAGAGAGTTTTCAGCTCTCGTGTGACTTTGGATTTTACAGCACTGTAGATTTCTGGCAAAACCGTTTGTGTGATATGCGTTCTGGAAACCATCTCATATCGCGGACAAATATTCTTCATGAGTCTTTGAAACCCAATTTTATTAACGTGATTCAGAGGTTCCATATCTAGACATATTTCTTCCACAATAAGCTTTGTTATTTCTTTGGCACGCGCGTCATGTGGTTTGTAAACTGTCACTTGTTTTTTGTAGGACTTACTTCATCGTTTGCGACGTTTACTGTTTGCTGCATCGCTTCCCGACTTCGTTTTGATACTTCCACTTCTTCTGGGTGAAACCGATTCACATGGGCCCACATATTGCTGGTGGTAAAGCCCTTTGATAGGGCATTTTTTCCGCCGCGAGAAATATTGGTTTTGCAATATTTACAAGTGGCCATGCTGTTTTCCACGTTTTTTATGAAGTGATTCCAAATATCTGAAATATCACTCCTGGCTTTTTTGCGGCTTTCCATTTACTCGTAGCTGTTATCTGTAAAATGAATTTGAAATATTGGTTATTGCTGTTTAAGTTAGCGTAATTAAAACCAACCTATAGACCTGCACTGAAATTTTACTTTTTACAGCAGCACTGCAGCACTCACTCAACAATAACAGGTTCACATCCAGATGAATAAAAAGTGGCGCGCTCGCTCGCGCGATGTTGAGTGCGATATTGCAATGCGCGCGATCGACGATTATTAGTTCCGTAATCGGCGATTACGATTAATCGTTGAAAATCAAATAATCTGCGATTACGATTAATCTTAATCGTAATCGTTTCATCACTACTTATGACTGATTACCCGACACCAGCATAACAGGTAAGGAGGTACTTACCACTATAAACTTTTAAAAAATATAAACAATTTTACCTGAAATTTTATTGAAAAGCACTGAAGATACAAAAATATATTGAAGATTAACAAAAGAAAATCGAATAAATAAAGAAGCCTGCATTTTGAAGTGATGAAACCGAATGGCAAGGCGTATTCCTTGAAAAGAGTTTCTGTAAGTGCAATTTCACGCCGGAGTTTGAGAATGTCAACAAGCGGATGCTTTGTATTCACTACTACAATTAACTATACTATAGGAGGACCCCGCTTTATCCTTGAACTGGACCAATCGATGTTGTAGTAATTGGAAACATCTGCCCTGGGCTGTCTATATATGATGTTTATTATTTCAATTGTTTCTTCATTAGGGAGATCACTCTCTTCAATCCACCAGTCTATAATTTCTTTTCTTGCCAGTCTCAGTGCTTTGTAGTGCCAATATATGTCGTGGGCTATTGTATTTTGCAGCAGCATCTCTATCCACAGAGAGTGGAAATTTTTAGTTCATGAGAGCGAAGGCCATGGTGGTTGCTAGAGGATTAGGATCTTTTGTGCATCTTGAAAAACGTTCTAATAATTTCAAATTCGTCATCTTTTGGTTTCTGAGCTATTGTTCCTGGGTCAGCGGAAAGTATTTTGTGTAGGTTTCTCATTAATACTGCTTTCTCTTCTTCCATCGTTTGTCAAGTTGTACAAAATACTGACTGTCATTAAAAGGATCTGTTTATTCTTTCCCCATCCTTTGATGCTACTGGTATACTTCTGTAGTAGTCGTGAAAGATTGTCGGAACTCACGCGTTATTGAAAGTGATCACTGATCAGCTCTGGGTCTTGTTTTGGGACTTTTCTTACTTCTTCTGGCGTCATAGCTTTCGGGATGCTGTGTTTTGCGATGAAATTCACGTATGCTTCAGATCTGTCGCTTTCCTCGTGATCAGCTTTCTGTATGGGGTGTCTTGATAAGTAGTCAGAAGGGTTGTCTGATTCTTTCTGGTGATGTGTCGTGAATTCATATGCCTGTATTTTTAGGCATAACCTTTCAATTCGGATGCTCGGTGCTGATTTCGGATTTTGCAGAATGCTTACCAGGGATTTGTGGTCAGTCAAAAGAAAAGAATGAGTCCCGTAGAAGTAAGTGCGAAAATGAGTTATGGCCCAAGTTGCTGCTAGTAGCTCTTTTTCTATCTGGCTGTATCGTTTTTCAGTCTCGGTTAGCGCCCTGCTTGCGTATGCGACTATTTTTTTTTCCTCTGGTACTCCCTGGGATAGAATGGCTCCTACTCCCTTCGGTCTCGCATGTAGATGTGTCGTTATAATTTGAGCAGCTACGGCATTTTTATACTCAATTAGTAGATCATCGAAGGATTCTCACATTGAGTCTAATCGACGGCCAAATGCAAATGTCCAATGCCAAATTGTACCGCAGATTCGACATAATGTGTGGCACCACGCAAAATATATTGCCGATCTCTAATATTTATTATGTAAGGAATTTGATTTAATGGAAAACTTTCACAGTTATTTTTGTCTACAATAATATGATTAAAAAGTTTAATAGCATTTTGTAAATTGCTGGCGCAGAGTTTACATACTTTAATACTATTTTCTATATTTTGCAAACATCTTAACATAACATCTTCAATCTTGTTTATGTCATCTAATCTCAGTTGCGCACGTTCAATGTACACTTTGCTTGGGTCTTCCTCAATAAATTTTTTTAAAAACATATAAACTTATTTTCAGGTTCATAGGTGAAAATGCATTTTATTCCATCAGAGTCACAATACCCACAAGCTAAACATTGCACTAAAGCATCAAATGCACAAGTATTCTTTACCTCCAACTTGACTCCATTAAATATGCACGAATGGCGATGCCATTTCTCAAGAATCCTATTTTGATTTTTCGTTCTTTAAAGCAGTGATTCTCAACCGCTGTGTCGCGACACACTGGTGTGTCGTGGAAGGTCCTTAGGTGTGTCGCGTCGTCAGTAACTTTTATAAAAGCAAAACAAAAAAAAATTGCTGGTTTCCCCAATTTTCAAATTTAAAACATTTTATTTTTACTTTGCAGATAGCGTTTTCATTCGAATTGTGTAAGCATATAAAATAAAACAATTTTTGGTAGTGTGTCGCGTATAATTGAAAGTCTCCAGAAGGTGTCGCCGTTGATAAAAGGTTGAGAACCACTGCTTTAAAGGACCACGCGCACTGAATCGACTCGGACCGGTCGGCTCGGCACGGTACGATCGGCACGTCGGCTTATAACGCGCACCGAATCGACACATTCGGCGCGTTCAGCATTTTCTTTAGGCAATTTAATTTATTGTACTTCGTGCAGCGAGGTACTACAGACGTTAAATTTTCTTTGGCATGTATTGCCTCTTCTATTGTCATCCCTGATGCCACAGCGGGACATTTCACCTCCAATATACTATCCATGCCATCATTAACGATGACACCATCGGGGCTAACTCCTAGAAAACTGTACTTTTCATGGACAAAAAGTCCACAATCTTGAACATGAAATCCAGTCAACTCTGTAAATTTGCAATTGCAGCAGGTTCGTGCTCAGTTCTATACCGAGTTGCAGCATTCCCAGAAAATTCGCTGTACAGTAAATTTTGTACAGTTCTCACACAAGAAATCTTCAGTCGCAACTTGCAAATTTTGCCAAAAACTGATGCTGTCAATCGGTAACTACGCTCCTGTCGCCATATTAGATTATTACTTTGTCCCCTCGTGTTAATTTCTAGATGTTTTCTTTCTTCGTCAGTTTTATTTAACTTTGCCAAAAAAAATTGTTTTTTTTCTCAAGTCTCAAGTCTCCTTGGTCAAATCTGCGGTTTCTTCTAAACCATAATCTTCATTGGCAGCTGCCACAAATTGTTTTCTTTTTTTCCTTGATTTCTTTGCAAACAGTAGCTTTCTTCTTGCATAATACTGCCTCATTTTCACTTGACTTGCAATGAATTTTTTGGTGTGGGTCTCAGGACTTTTTGCGGTAAAAGATTTGTGTAAATTGTAATAATACTTTCCCTTGGAATTATATGAAAGCTCAGCTGCTTCACATCGTGTCTGGCAAGAACCTTTCAAAGCAAAATTGATTCTTTTTCCTCCAACAAATTTACATAAAACAGCGTTGTATAATTCTGCAGCATTATTGTCCATATCCAAAATAAGGCTGGGAGCATGATGTGTTAGACGATATATACAGTACATTATGTCCTCATAAAGCCCACATAATTTGAAATCCTCAACTTTATAACTTTTGTCGGCAATTTTGTTGCAAGAATAGCCGATTTCCAACATTTTAAGTGCTCACCAAAGACGTGACTAGGTGCATTTTAAAAGGTCCTTTTGTAAGTGAGATATTTTCTCCGTCATTGTCGTATTATCTTCACTTTTTTGGTATTCTATAGCCTTATTTTTAATTCCTGTTCTTAGTCTCAATAAATTAGTTTCAAGGCATTTTCTTAAAATTACAGGTACCGCAAAATCAATCTTTACCACTTGTTTTTTTTGCTTATTTCTTTCAATTTTGAACAAAAATTTCGTAATAGATGATTGCAACATTCAATTTTCTCCACCAAAACATATTCATATGGTTCCGCAACGGATAATTTTTTTGTAATGCTGCTATCGCCATCACCTATTAATCTTTTAAAGATCACCACGTACCACCACAATGAAATATTGGTCGTATAATTGCCGACCAAAGAAAGTACGTAAATCTATTCAAATCTTTGGAAAATTTCACATTATAGGTTTTCTTCATCTGTTTCCGTATGAGATTGTGCTAGCAATTTTTCGTAGACTGTTTTAATTCAGTCGATTAAGTCATTAGATAATTCCCCTTCAGATTGGTGAAATTGAGAACTATCCTCGATTTGTTGTGAAATTGCCGAAGGGCTCACTTCCACATCAATTAATTGCATCCCTGAAATGAGTTTTTTTAGAAACTTCTTCTGGCTTTCAGGCGGGGTAGGTTGGGACTTCCCATTTTTCCATTTGTATAAAATTCAACACATTCGCTATTTGATACAATGAATAGTGCACAAATGATTCTTTCGGCGTCCAAGAAATTTTCACATTAATTAGAGCATACATGGCATAAACATAAAATTTCTTTAACCTCTTGGGTTTGTTCTTGAGACTTGCCCAAGTCGTCATTAATTTAATAACATGGCAATAGTCAATCCTAATAAAACATTTTGGGATGTCACCGACTTTGTTTATAAGAAGAGAAAAGCAGGTATTAATGTAATTTTTTAAAACTATATTATTTAAATCCCGGGATACTGCTCCTAACAACGCAGTTTAATAGTCGCAAATTACAATTTTTGGCAAACAAGCGCCATTATGTAACCCGGAGCTCAGCCAATATGTTATAGTGTATCTTGTGCTTCCGATAACATTTGGACAACCGAAATTTGATTTCCACACCCAGAACCTCCTAAATGAACTACGCCGGCATACAAAAATATATGAGCTGACATGTAATCATAAGGTCTTCGAATTTTATTTAGAATCGATCCAGTCGCATCGATTGTCAATACTGAGTTAGTATTATGTTTAATGTAATTATTATAGACTATTAATTGCTGCGGTGACCAATAGTGTACGTAAAACTTATCGTAGCCGATACCGTGAATATGATTACGATATGGCATAGTGTATTTCACAATTTCTAAATTTTTTACAGGGCACTTCGTAGATGCTGTTTTTGATTTAGAAATTTCTTGTCTTGCTTTACGCAGAACTTGAAGATTGTAGAGTGTGCTCGGTTTAGGTTCTCCAAAGTTTCTAGTTGTTCTAGCTTCATCTCTTCTCCAGTTAACCGCTGATTGCGCTGCAATAAATTATTTTTTAAGAGATAAAGTAACAACGTATGTAATACAAAATGCTTAAGAGCTTAAAGCAAAAGTGAAAGATATTAACCCTTTCTCTCCCAAATTAATTCAAAAACATAGGAAAAAATTTTTCTGCTAAATTCTAACTCAAATATATATTACATGAAGGAATATAGGTCTCCCAATTTTTTTTCTAATTTTGTTGGTCAAAAAAGTCATTGAAGCCATATGGCGTCATTGGAAAAATAAAGTATACAATTGAATTAAAAATTTATTAAAAAAATACCAAAATTATTGAAAACACAAATAAACAATTAACGCAAATGAAAATTTTTAAAACAGTTCCTGTCTTTAGTTAGGCAAAGTGGAATTTTACATTTTTCACAGCCCATCCTAGCGTAAGCTTTGCAATACCGACATCTCATTTTTGGTTCAATGTGAATAGGCCAGTGGTCCTTAGAATCAATCCTAACATCGTCAATGGGCCGAGGATGCACACTACGTTTGCCTGACATATTTGTTGGTGTTCCTTCCCTTGAAGAGGAAGGTCTTCCGCGTTTTCTGTCGATTCTCTGGCATTTCAGCAAGGCAATGCCAATCTCACTTCTAAACTCAAGTAGTTTTTTAAATTTTGTGACGTTGTGAAGATTGCAGTCGCGTCTATATAATAACCATGCATTTACAATGCATATGTCCATCATGTGAAAAAATATTTTGAAATAATATCTTTTGACGCCAAGTTTTGTTCTATATAGAGCCACTAACATGTCGTTGAGATCGACTCCACCCATATATGTATTATATACTTTTACAATTTCTGGCCGAGGGATATCCACATGTGTTTTTTCTTTTTGTGACCACCTTTTTACTGACTGAACTGGCTCAACACCAACATACGTTGAGAGTAGAGTGACGGATTTGTTATCAAACCATTTTACAGCAGTGACATTTGTTGTATTTTCGGTGAAGTAATCGAAAGATCCTCTACCTTTCTTTTTGAGATCCTTGTCGTCTTTTGGTTTAAAACCTTTCAGTCTATTCGTCCTGACCGTGCCCACAGATAATATTCCTTTATCATCTCTCAAGGTAGTGAACAAATTGAACGAGGTGAAAAAATTATCAGTGTAGATTTTGAAGTTTCTTCCAAGAGGCAAATTGCTTGAGAGTTTTATGACAATATCTCCGCTGATGCCCAGGTCGGTTTCATCTGTCGTTGTTCCTTTACCCACGTATACTTCAAATTCATATACGATGCCACTTACACCTGCCCTAGCAAAAACCTTTATTCCCCACTTATGAGGTTTGCTTTTAATATATTGTTTGAGGGAGCTGTGTCCCTTGAAGGGAATCATAATCTCGTCAATTGCATTATGTTCCTCTGGTTCAATATTTGCAAAGTTTTTTTGTACGGCGTCTATGAATGGGCGCACCTTGAAGAGTTTATCATACCCGGGGTCATCACGGGGTTTCATTTTTGTGTTGTCATTGATGTGAAGATTAGATCGAATTTTGTCGAAACGATTCCTTGCCATGACGTCTGCAACATCAGAATATCTGGTTTCTTGTGCCCAATACATTCGATAGCTTGGCATAGATACGATTCCACTGATAACATGTATACCCAAATAGTTACATATTTCTGTGTATGTCGTGTTGATGGAGCTTCCAGTTTTTTGAGTAGAGTAAAGATTTGTCTGGTCTACTAAATTTAGGATAATTTCATCGTTGAAAAACTTTTTGAAATACCTTAATGGGGTGGATATTGTATCAGGTTGGGTAAAAGTTATAACGCAACCGGAAGTTACTGGGGACAAGTCCTTTTTGATCCATTTTAGATCAGCATGTTTCTTTTTGATTTTTTGAATTTTTTGTGGGAGACGGGTTACTAGTTGCGCCAAAGGGATATCATCTTCGCTATCAACATCGCTACTGTTATCATTAGAAGTAGCGTCCACTTCTATATTTACTCCATAAACTTGAAGTACTTCATCGTCAGTCTTTGTATTGTCCTGTACTATATCGTTTTCGTCAATTTCATTATCGCTAGGAATTTCGATGTCCGAAATATCTCCTTCTAGTAAAAGCAAAAGATCCCGCTCTTCTTCTTCTGTAAGACCACAAGGCATCTAGAAGAATTCGTCGCATGTGTATACAATAATATAACATAAAAAGATAAGAAAATGTTAGTAAAGAAATATATGACTCTAAGATGGAAGTTCCCATTGACTCCAAGTGGCGTCAAGATTTTAGATGGTCCTGTACGATGTATTTTTTAGTCTGACGGAATTCAATCGTTGCCATGTGATAGAAAAAAGCAAGAGGAAACGGAGAAGAAATTATAGGGCAAAAATATCTGATACGTTACCTTTTTTCAAACTAAACAATTGGCCAAGAAAACCGCCTTGGGACACCTGTCACAACTTACTTCGAAACTGACAAAACGGCGCGCAAATTGACAAACTAATACAACATGCGCCATCTATTAGTACATATTTACACAAGTATTTACACAAGTATGTTTGGTTTGCAACTCGGAAACAAATGGAAACCTGTCACCAGATGTGATTCCATATGGCATCATTGGGAAAGAAAGGGTTAATCTAATGCTAGAATATTTCCCATATGTGATCTAGTAGATCCCGTTAGCTTCCATTTGCGACTTTCTGAATGTTCACCTATTTTCCCAACGAATTTTAATTTTAAATGAAGTTAGCCTTTTTCATTTTCTCGATTTTTACTTCGTGCAGTCAATGTTGAATTGCAATTGGAATCAGTACATCGCCCCGTTATAGTTAAGTAATGTTTACCATTTGGGGATACTATGTGACTTTTAAATGGCCATGTACATACAATAACCCTTAGGATAGGATATTTTTAATAGTCGATTAAATAAATCTGTCCATCCATATTGTAAACGTAATCGCTTGGAGAATTTTTCGGCAGGTTTCATTTTTTGCCAGTCTTTACTGGAAATTGTCATTATCGAATTATTATGGCATTCATGAATACTTGCTTCATCAAAAATGTGGTCACTATAATTGTCTTCCTCGCTTGTTGTAAAACGGAAATCTTTTTCTTTGTGGATTCCAAGTTGTTCAAGTGTTTCATCTTTTCTCGCAAATGTGTACACTGCTTTAGGAGTTATATTCAAAATCTCAGATAATTTTATTCAAAACGGAGCAGAACTGTGAGTTATATTCAGTGAAGCCTATTCTTTATTCGTTAAAAGTAAATTTAACATAAAATCAGTAACAGCTTGTAGTCGTTTCCGCGGCACTATAAAAAAAATAGTTTTATAATATTGCAAGAAAAATGCAATGACAAATTGAATAACTGTTGAAGGCGATGGTTTACTTTCCAATTTGATCTAAATAAAGAGAAATTAAAACACGTTTCCCCGCTTTTTTTCTGAGAAATTATTTCTTGTTCTATGATCGGAAAAACTGAACACAATAGTCACGATTTTAATAAAATTTTTAAACTAAGGACTTATTGACATAATAAAGCAAATATTGTACTTTTTAACTAAACAAAAAATTCGAAAGCAGCAAACTTTATTTTTTTTTCGATTTAATTAGATCAAATCAGATGGGCAAAAGTTATACTTACTTCTGGCGATGTATCTGCTGAAGATTTATTAAGTTTGTTTGTAGAACGAATCCTGTACCAGTCATGTACTCTGTAACTGCGCATGCGCGGTTTTTACCAGTTGGAAACCTGTTTAGAAGTTTCATCAAGTTACCTACATACTAGGTAATCTCTTCTCTATTAAATTCGAGAAACATAGGTATGTGTGTAGTTTTTTGTTCATAATTTGTGAAAATCCTGGATGAACGAAATATACAAATTCATAGTTCATGAAATAAAGAAATTACAGTTGACTGTAAGCTTATTATTCTCACCTCCAGATGTCCTTGTAATAGGGTGGTCTCCAATGGTCTTCCGGTATCGGCAAACTAAATGGATATGTTTGCACAAATACTATTATTCAAGCAGCTACACGCGTAATAGAGGCATATTTTGCATGAGGAACAGACTAATTTGCACCCACATTGGAAGTTCTCTTCTTCAACGAGATAAGACTTCATTTTTTGACGAAGATGGAACCTCCCAGCCCATTTCAGATGGTACAACAGAAGTGGTGCAAAGTTTTTCACTTGCATTATGTTTATTACGCAAGTCTTTAATTTTGGTGGATATTTTCCCTTTCTTTAAAGTGATGACTCTTTCAAAAAGTTTGTCCTTCACAAATTTCATTAGGACATTGATGGTTTTGTCGAGACGCTGGACCTGTTTCCCATTTAAATATAAATATTTAATGGTTTGATGCATACGTTCAATATGCATGCTAGTATTGATACCAGCATGCAATCGATGACAGTAGGCCCATGATTCAACGTTATTTGTATAATGTTGAACAAAACATTTGCCGAATTCTAATGTTTCTTGTGAAGAACACATTAAAGCTACAAAACTTTGCAGCATGTTTGAGGATGCTTCATCATCTCTTTCTTGTACCAGTGTACGTAATTGTTTATAAACTGTTGTCTGCAAAAAACTGATATTAGTGGAATTATTGCAAAAAAGGCGATAGGTAATTAATTTGCTTTTTGCTCCTGACCATCAAGATTGCTCAAATTTTTTCTCCAGGCTCTGTTGACATACCAAGTGCAGAACAACCTGCAATGATTGAAAGTTTAATGTAAAATACTGAAATTTTCCATTTTACAAATATACTCACTTAAATTTTGCTGCCGACATAACTTGCAACCAAGCGGTATAGTAACTTGGAGCCATGTCGGACATGAAAATTAAGGGTTCGATTTCTCGCTTCAGTTTTTCTCTAATTTCCATGAAAAAAATGCGCATTATAGCTGCATCTGATCTGTTGGAGAACATGAAACAGCAGAAAATCGGTAATTCTTTACATTAGTGACCTCTGCAATTTTAACACAAATTTTAGTGCAATGACGTTGAAATGACCTCCTTAGTCGATTATAGCAAAGGAAAGTTTGTGCAAATGCCCCATTAACCATCTATCCAACGGGATGGTGGAGTGAATAGGGGTGCTGGGTGGGTAAGAAGGTAAAAATAATCGGACAATAAGAAAAGAACTGAAATTAGTAAAATTGATGTAATTTAGGGCAAGGAAAAATAATTGGCAATAAATGAATGGATGATTTTTTGGTAAGTCTAGATGGTAGAAGAAGTGTTAGTGCGAGAAACATTGAAATTTCCGCGTACAAGGTCACTCTCTGCAACGTGTGGTCCAACGTACAATAACTCTTTTAATTAATTCGGGGGTAAATAAGCATTTGCACTACAAAATTCGTGTGGTAGTGGATTCAGTAAAGCTTGTAGAATCATGTAAATGTGAAATGGTGGTGGTCGGCGAGAAATCACTAAACTAAAGATTGACCCGAAAATCCCTTCCTCATGTTATCTAATACTAATAAGATAGTCAGTTCGAATTCGTAGGAATTAAGTCCATGTGTCCCGTCAATACAAATGACATCATCTGAGTACTTTTTTAACATTTCCAATTGACCAAGATGCATTATAATCAAAATAAAATCTTATTGCTTCAAAGAGGGATGGTTGGTACATGTTTTTCACTGGGGTTTATAAAATAGGACATTTCCACTTTCTTTAACTTCATTAATCCATCCTTTAATGCTTATCACTTTGTCCTTGTGTCGCATATATTCACTGTTCAAATTGAATGTCTTTGCGATGTTATGCAGATCCTTTCTTGTCAAAAGATGGATTCTCTCTAATTCATCATCAGCTACAAAATCTCTGATATCATCCAAAATAGACGAAAATGGTACTTTAGCGGTTATTTTTCCAGCTACCTTACTTTTTTGATTAACGGTAAGAGTGAGATACCCCAAATCAATGTCATGTCCTACATGAGTTTCCACAAAAATTACTTTATGCTCTTGATCTTCCTTGACTTCGACATGTAATTGAGATGGGCACATTCCGTTTATTTTATCACTTCTCTGCGTTTTCAAATATCTTTTGCCACTTCCCTTTGTAACATAGGAACCAGAACGATGGCATTCATAAGTGGTCTTTTGAATACCATTTAAGTTTTTATAGAATCCGCGCCTATTAATGTATAATGAATGCGTCTTAAGTTCTAAATTATTCTTCCAGTGCTTAAACTCTGTTTCATCCGGAAATTGTATCGTTTTAGCATTGTTTATACATCTTACTAGTTGTTGGTCAACCGGGAGGGTCGTATAGTGCTGTCTCTGGACGGGCACGATTGTAAGTTCAAAACTGCCACTAAACGGTGTGAACCCGAGATAAATAGTTGAGTTCGCGCTATTTCTTCCCGCTGGTCATTTCTACCACAGTTATTCCCACTCTACGTCGCACATGATGTCAGCTTATTGCAAGGAGGTTATAAGTAGACGGGAGGGAGTGAAATCTGGCTTTTGGGCGCCGTAAAGTGAAGCCGCGTGCGGGCAGGGGCAGGAAGAACATTTACTATAAGCAACTTGTAAAACACACCCAACTCTTCACGTAAACGTATGGGAGTAGATGTAATTTTATAATGATTAGGGTATTAAAAAACCGAAAATGAGAAGAAAAGTTGTCGTAACCTTTTAATCAATAAAAGATATATGATTTACAATACAAACTATTAAAATAAAAACAATTAAATAAATAGACGATAAAGGAACAGTGCGCCTTAAAAGCGTTAATAAACATACTTATACGTACAAAATTAAATACAAAAATAGTGGTTTTAATAGGCGTAATTAATTGCTAGAAAATAAAAGTAATTTATTAAAATTTTGTCGTTTTGACATTGACTTTTCTACTGCTCTCTTAGCAATGTAGTGAAGCCTAATATTAACATATTTGGTTGCAACTGCTTTTAATAGCAAAATTACGTGATTATCAATGGGATCTTGATCGAATGAGTGGTTCTGTAGATTAACAAAAACGGGTTTGCCTTGATAATATTTCAGCACACTGGAAACCAAATAAGCGGATGTAAATTTTGCGGAAAGAAATTTTCCACCGCTTATGATTAGAGCTTGTTTAATACGTTTTTCTGCTCATTCGCCAATGTTAACCACATCTTCAGCAGGAAAGATTAATCCGCCACGACTTTTAATGGATATTAATTTTGTTCGAGTAGTATCTTCACCAAATGAAGCTACTAGAGCACTTAAACACTCATTGCATCTAAGACTTTTCATTAAACTTCTAACAACAAATCCGCAAATGTAATTAATCACATTTTTTGAAAAAAGTGTTAGGTCTTGAATTTCATCTATATATGAATAATCGTTCTTTTCTTGCTTTTCGGTTAAATTGGTATCTTCAATGCGATATCCAAGCGTACTTAAATTTAATCGACTTTCAGCACTGAGAGATTTACAATGTAGAATTGAAATTTTTTCCAAAGGTATACAATTGCCTTTGTCATGTGCCCTTAATTGCAAGTAAATTAAATTTTTTTTATAAGCTGCCGTAAATTGTCTGACAGTTGGATTATTGTTACTGCCGCCATGTGATCTAATTACCGCAAAGAAAAGTTCTAAGTGATCCTGGCTAATTTTATACTGTGGAATATAGAGTAGAACTTTTTTCTCCTGACAAATATCAACATATAAACTTTTTAAACTTTCAAAACAAATTATGAAGCCAAGAAAACCTGTCTTGCGATTACTTTTAACAATCAAGTCTCCATTTACATGTGTTCTTAAACTAGATATGTACTTTGTACAATTGTTCAAAAATTTAAATATATCACAAAAGTTTTTAGCATAAACAGGTTTCTTAAAGCCGTATTGCATTAAATTCTTGGAATTAAAAATGTCTACAATTCTGTTAAATAAACGAATGAATGTGATGGTATGTCCACAGTTTGCAAATTGAGGGAGCTTCAATTCCTCCATACAAAACTGTAACGCATCTGCTACTGAATCACTAAACGCCTGGACGGCTAAACGTACCTTCATCTTCTGTTTATAGAAGTATATATGGCTGGCACGTAGATTGTTTGCTAAGTGAAGTACTCCCATGATATTGTATCTTCTTTGTCATCAATTATAATTCTCTTTTCACCTAGTGTGTTTCGAACTAGTTTAATCATATGACAAGGATCAGGCGTTATATAAACTTTCTCGTCAGAACAAGGATGTTGGAAAGACGTCACCAAATTTGGCAACTTCAATTGGCAGCCAAGTTTTGTGGCCATAGCTAAATTACTTGGACATCCATCAAAAGTCAAAGTTTTTACATGTAAACCTGCTTCATGACTTAAAGTCAGGCAATGTTTAACTAAATTGCATCTTTGGTCGCCATTTACTCCATCGACAAGAAAATATCCAACAGGAATTTTCCATGATCCGTTGATGCACACAATTATAAACACCAGAGCATTCTTTGCCATGGTTCTATCATCGCCGTCCAGTCCTGTACCCATATCCACATACCCAGTCATTTTCTTACCATCATATTCTAAATGTTGACGGATTGCCATTTCGTCGATCATTAATGAACACACTAAGGTATGATCGGATTTTTCGGCCATCTGCTTCAAAGCGGCAAAAGATTCAGAGGTAAATCCTGGGCTTCCATCTATGGTTTTATACCAGGCTGTTAACGTTTTAGGTGAACATAAAACAACATGTAAAACAACTCGCGGTTGCACGAGTACGCTAGCTAAACGTATTGGCTTCGAAATCAAGGAAAATTGTGCAAACATCTTGCCGGCTTCAGCGACGCAGGCCCTCGGTGATACACCGCTGAGTCAGGTGGCTCCATCTGCTGTACAACCACCAATTGTCACCCCAGACTATGGGATGGTTGCATTTGAGGGAAGGCCTCAGAGAGTAATTAGGAAACCTGTTAGATATATGTAGATTAAGGTATTATTGTTAGAGTTTTGTTTAATAAGGATATGTACAAAAGTTAGGATAAGGATGTGTTATAAATGTAAAAACCATGTAAATGCCGATAGAGGGCGTAAGAGAGACCAGGACTGTAAGGCGCTGAAATTTGGCTATCTTATCAGCCATTTTGGCCAATTTTTCGAGGTCAGCCTCATCCGCAATTGATAAGATACATCGCGCTTGCTCTGAGAGCTGTTGCAAGAATAAGGTTTTTAGAGCCGCTTCGCTTACCCTTGTTCCGGCAGTGTTTTTTAGTTCCTGAAGATGATTTTTTGTCCTCACTGTTTTGACCTTGGAGGATTTTTCGTAAACGGGTCTCTTCGGACATGATCTTTTGTTTGACAGCGACGTATTTACCTTCCGTCGGGGGGTTCTTCGCGAGATTGATAATGTGTGGCTAGAATTCTTTCTCTGCATGCGCAACGATATAATCGAATTTGGTGGCGTCCTGCATACCTAATTCCGTGGAGGTTGAATTGCGCTTCCACCTGGCTGAACCAAAATTCTGGCTTCTCGCTGCAGAAGGGTGGAACTTGGTTATTCGGCTGGCCATGACTGCGGATGTCGTGCCTCGATCGTCGTTCTTTCCGTCCTTTGGGTTGTTTTCAGTCATCTTGCGTCCGGCGCAACCCGCGAATGTACCACGTCCGTGTCTGGGGTACTCGTAAAACTAGTCTTTTTCGTGTCGCGGCACAAGCCCCAAACCTTGGGGTCGGGCTCAACTGTTCAAAGAATACGTTGTTCTTCCGGTCAAGAACATCTGCGACAAACGATCACGTCGGGGTCACCACTTGTAGGGCGATGCCCGGCTGAGCATCGGTACTGTAAAATAAGACACAATCTGTTCTTCATACGTTTAATCTTAGAACAACAACAATTGTTAACAAAACTAAAAACTAACAACATCTATTTTATGTCGTCGCCATTGAGCCGTTATCCGTCAACCCTCCTTCTCCTGATTGGTCAGCCCATCGGCGCGAAAATCAAACTTGAGTGCCCAGCCTCTACAGGACGCTGCGAAAGTCAGCCGATCATGGCGGCACTGATATACTGGCCAGCAAGGTGGCAAGTCGTGGTCACCAATAAACGTGCAAAGTGAGAACTGTATTTGTGTATCCGCAACTCGTAGTAACCCCAGACTTAACAGAAGGAATGATCAATTGCGGGTAAGACATCTATTACGAGATGCGTCTAATCCATTTACTTTGTCAGCCCATCGCTACGTAGAACTGTTTTGGTTAGACAAAAATTCAGTTCTGTAACTGATAACCAATTAAATCATCATATGGAGCACCACAGTACATGTCCAGAAAATATAAAACGTAACATGTGTTTACCTCATTATTTAGTTGCGTTTTTACACATTTTCCTAGTTAAATTTAAAATTGCCTCTCTGGAAAATGAGTAACCAATCACAACATAGCAAATTTCTTGCTTTGTGGTCGCTCTCGGGTGGCTACGAATTGAGTTTGCGCCCGGGATCGTGTACGCCTCGAAAGTGAATTAGAATACCGATCTACTCGAGTTCGAGTTGGTTATCGAGTCGTGAGACGGGTCAACCCGTGTGGATACGAGTAAACCAGATTCCCACCACTGGTACCCACCGAAATCCATCTACCTACTACTGCTGCTTAAACATGTTGGTGCGCTATTCAGACGCTAAGATACATATACATATAACAGTTGTATACTCCTTCAACAACCCAATCAACGCTTGACATACTTCTGGTTTTATATTTGATATCTCTTGCGGTGACATCTTGAATAGAAAACTTAGACTGTAATAGGACTGATCCCCGGATGCCAAAAACCTCAAAGTTACTGCTAACCTCTCCTTCGCAGGTGTAGGGAAACGTAAATGTGTAGTTTGTTTTGAGATAAGTGGCCCAATTTTATGCAAAAGAAGTGAACTCCTTGCTGCTCATACGATGGAAGTTTTCAAATTTCCCAGAAAATTTTTTTCGCATATCCATTATCATGTTCGTTCCACTATAACTACACACAATAATGTTTATGTTCATCGACGGTTTTTTCCAAAGGGTCAAAAAATTCGTAAAGGTTTTTTTTATTGATTCCAGCAGCACTAGCTAACGAAACCTTCTCTAGCTGTCTTAGTGATAAATATGGATGAGGTTTCATGAAATTGTAATACCTTGCTTTGCTGGCCATGTCTTTTTCTGCATTGAAATTATTGGTAATTTGATTTCGGTTTTACGACGAATGTCAATTATTGTCAGACCAAAGAGTCTTTCTTCTAGCTTTAGAAAGTGCTGTGCCAGTTCTTCTCCCATTTCTGAAGAAAATGTTAATAAGCGACCATGATGCTGTATATCGTTATTTGCTTTCTTATTTAGACATTTTAGGTGGCGGCGGAAAGTTGGCTTTGGAATGTTGTACCGTTTGCAGCATTTATTAAAACCGTGTTTCTTCTCTTGAAACGCATTTATGGCAAGTCGCATATCTTCCTGAGACCATTGGTTATAGTTTCGTTTTTTAGGAGGCATATTTGTGTGTTGATTAATGATTAAACGATCAAACCAACTTACCTGAAGTTCGATCGTAATTATACTTTAGCGTCCATTCCGAAGATATTTTACTACGTAGTACGCCTCTGGTGCTCTACGCACCCTAAGTTTAAAGAATCGGTTCCGGTCGTGTAGTTCCGGGCGCCCGTTCCCTCCAACCTCATTGGTTGTAGAGATGGGAAGTTCGATTCTTTTTGGTGAATCGATTCAATTGATTCATTTATTGCAAAAGATTCGTTCTTAAAGATTCGTTCGCAAATGAATTATTTATTCTCCGGTTCCGTCTCGCATTTTTTATTACTCGGCCTTCCACCCGGGATTTGGTCACAGTCACGAAATATTTTTTGTCTTGGCTGGCAGCTGCCACTGCACTCCGCGCTAGATGAGGCGGGCTACTGTATTTTACTATTTTCCCGATTTCTAATATTTTGTACTTATGAACTCCTATTTATAGTTTTTACTAAGAAAATAAAAAACACAACTTAATTTTGGAAAGGTCTATTTAATTTGAGTGCATGCATTTTTCAAAGATTCAAACAAGACGTAATGAGTTTCATTCTATCACCCTTCCCTAAACCACTAATCTACTTAAAATCCAGCGAACACGTGTGCCTTCCAAATTCCAAAAACTCATAAAAATCGGGCAAGGACGGTCACAATCGTGGGGGTAGGTATAACTTCGAATGGATTCCAGTAATTGAAACTCCCCCTTTTACTACTCTATTTTTTAAATTTTCCTATTTCGTCAGCAGTTGAACCTCAAGCTTGTTCTTGTTCGTTGACTATTTCCTGTGCGTTTGAATTTTGTGTTTATTCTCAATTATCATGTCGTCTAGAAGCAGAATAATTGGAATAATTTTACCAAAATTTCATTAGATAAAGCCAAATGTGACATGTGTGCGACAATTTTGTCTATTAAAGGTGGTTCCACGACTAATTTAATAAGACACACGAAGTCCAAGCATCCCGGTTTTGATATTGATAGTTTAAGGAACAGAGTAAGTAATTCATCGTAAGTGAGTTACTGTTCGTACTTACTAAAGTTGGGGTTTTTTTAATGTTTTTATTGACAAGACTTTTTATATGTTATAATGCCATGGTTTCGCACACGCTTGCGCGATAATAAAAAATACTATAATTGCGAACATTCTCCCCCCTGTTGAAGGACTAACTTCAACACCTAGATGTAAGTAATTGAACTAACTTGAATACAACAAATCTTAAATAATAGCACATCCCAAATTTAAAGTTCATTGTGCGGGTCATCGTCATTTACTGGTAACACGCACAATTTACGCACGGCTCGTCGATAGGTTCCGCTTGCTGTCTTCACCGTGGCAACCCGAATTACACCATCCGAGCCAGGATGGACTTCCAGAACCCTGGCAATTCGCCAGTGCATGGGAGGGGTGGCATCATCGGCCACTAATACCATGTCACCATAACTTATAGTACCAGCCGACTTTCTCCATTTAGCTCGTTGTTGTAACTGATGAAGATATTCTGTTTTCCATCGTTTCCAAAAGTGATTTCGGACGTTTTGCAGATGTTGCCATCTCGTTTTGAAGGTAGCTTCAATGGGTCGAATTTGACGATCGACAGGTGAGAGAAATAAGTCCCCAATCAGAAAATGACTGGGAGAAAGATAAGTCAAGTCGTTAACGTCGTTGGACAGTGGAGTTAGTGGTCGAGAGTTCAATATCGACTCTATTTGCACTAAAATCGTGTAGCATTCTTCGTATGTTAAAAGCAACCCGTGAATGACCTTGTAAAAGTGTGTTTTTACAGCTTTTACACCTGCTTCCCAAAGTCCGCCCATGTGCGGTGATCTTGCCGGTATGAACTTCCACTCAATGTTTTGTTTGGCAACTTCTTCAGCAATTTGAGGTTCCTCTTTTAGTAAGAAGGCATACAATTCTTGCAGTTCATTGTTCGCTCCGGTGAAATTTGTTCCGTTGTCGGAGTAAATAGTTTTACACAAACCACGTCTTCCTGTGAATCTACGAAGAGCTGCTATAAATGCTTCGCTAGTTAAATCGCTGACCAACTCGATGTGGACCGCCTTTGTAGAGAAGCATACAAACAAAGCGATATAAGCCTTCGTAGTAGTCACTCTACCTCGCCGATGAATCGGAGTAAGCTTTATCGGACTTGCATAGTCTACGCCACATATTACAAATGGTCTTAATGTTTCGTTTACACGGTCCTCAGGCAATTCACCCATTATTGGTTCCACGAATTTTGGTTTGAACCGAAAACATGTGACACAGCTTCGAACTGTCTGTTTGGCTGTATTTCTGCCAGAAATTGGCCAGTATTGCAATCTAATTATTGCTAACAATTGTTCTGCTTCACAATGAAGATGACGTCGGTGTTCTTCCTGCATTATCAATTTGGTTACCGAGTGTCCTTTCGGTAAAAGAATTGGATGACGTTGGTCTTGAGAAATAGCAGCTTTTTCCAATCTGCCTCCAACTCGTATTAGATTTTCTTCTAGGAACGGATTTAAACATGCTAGGGAACTTTTCTTAGCTACTGTTCTCGTTCTTGCTAGATCACTTAGTTCTCTCGAGAAGGCTTCTTGTTGAGTTAATCGTAATATAGTTTTCTTTGCTTGTTCTAACTCGAGTACCGTTATACGACCTCGTTGCATAGGTAGCTTCTTCACCTTATTTCGCAAGTTAGTTAGATATCTATGACTGTATGCTATCACTCTTACTAGCTTCCCAAATGAAGAAAATCTAGCAAACGTGAGAAATTGTACAGTTTTGTAAACAGTCATAGTAGTCCGTTTCAATTCCAAACCAGAGCCCTCTACTTGTACTAACGTTTGTTCTGGCCAATCCTTCTTTGAAGCAATCCATGATGGCCCGTTCCACCACAAAGTGTTTTCAATTAACTCTTGAGTTTTGCAACCTCTTGATATCAAATCTGCTGGATTCGATTGCGATGGCACATGATACCAATTTATGCCCTCTGTTAGCTGTTGAATTTCATTGACTCGATTGGCTACATAAGTTTTCAATGAATTTGGCGAAGTTCGTATCCAACAAAGTACAATATTGGCGTCTGTCCACAATGAGATATTCTGTATTTTTTGTCCAAATATTTTTCTTACCCTTGTTACCAATCTCGCCAATAGCAAGGCAGCGTTTAGTTCAAATCTTGGTATTGTTGTCGTTCTCAACGGCGCAACTCGGCTTTTTGACATGATTAATCTTGTAGTTGCTTTTTTCTTTTTATCAATGCTATGAGCATATAAACAAACTCCGAAAGCGTTTTGTGAAGCATCACAAAACCCAAACAGATTAAATTTGTCAGATTCGTTGTCTTCTTGAATATTTCTTGGTATTACGATATTCTTAACCTGAACTAAATGCCGATAATAATTTATCCACAAAGTATAGATGTCTTGTGACAGAGACTCATCTCAATCTACTTGTAATTGCCATAATTTTTGCATTATTAATTTTGCAACTGTTAGTATGGGCCCAACTAGACCTAGTGGATCAAAGATTTGGGAGATTTTCGAGAGTATTACTCGCTTTGTAACAGTCTTTTCCCCGTCGAGTGTTATCTTGTACCGAAGAATGTCCTGTTTTTCATCCCACAGAAGGCCTAGCGTTTTCGTGGCTCCGTCACCATTTAAGACTAACCAAGGCTCTGACTCTGTATTTTTAGACAATGCCCTCAACAGTTCTTGGTCATTGGACCTCCATTTTCGAAGATTAAATTGTCCCTTGGATAATAACTGTGCAAGTTGCTCTTGTAATAAGATTGCACTTGCCGATGAATCAGTTCCTGTAATCAGATCATCCATGTAGAAATCATTCAATAGAGCGTGTTTTGCTTCTGGATAGCCATCGCCATCCTCCAGTGCTAACTGCTTCAGGCATCTGGTAGCCAAAAAAGGTGCACTGGACGTTCCATAGGTGACCGTGTTCAATTCGTAGACAGAAATGGGCTGCTCTACATCTTCGCGCCATAATATGCGTTGTAGTGGCCGATCTTCTTTTCTTATTACTATCTGTCGATACATCATTGCAATGTCAGCGACTAGTACTATTTGATATGTCCGAAACCTGAGCACTAAATCTACTAACTCATCCTGTATTCTTGGCCCCACCAGCAAAAGGTTATTTAGCGATTTTCCTGTTGTCGTAGGACTTGATGCATCGAAGACAATTCTAAGTTTAGTTGTCAGACTTTCTTCTCTTATAACTGGCTGATGGGGAATGTAGTAGGCGGATGCGTTGGACAAAACTGCTTCTTGCAAGGTAATGTTTTTCTTTGTCATGTGCCCTAAAGCTTCGTACTCGCTAAGAAAGTCGATGTAGGTGTATTTCAGATTTTCGTGTTTGCTGAGTCGCTTTTCTAACGAAAAGAGTCTTTTCTTGGCATTTGTAAATGATTCTCCCAATATCACATTTGATCATTTAGGTAAAGCTACGATAAATCTGCCATTAACTTCTCTTGAAACTGTTTCCATAAAGTTTCTTTCGCATTCCTCTTCGTCCTTTGTCAGGTAATCATTTTTCTCTTCAACTTCTTCTATCTTCCAAAAGGCTTCAATTCTATCCTGTAACGCTTGATTGCTGATTGCCAAGAGAGAAGTAGTGCTCTTTTGGTTCTTGCTCATGACCCCTCCAACTATCCATCCAAATTGCGTTTTCTGCAAAACCGGTTCATTTTTTGCCAAGTTAATTTGTCCCAGGCAAATGATTTGCCAGAAGATTTCGCCTCCCAATAGTACATCAATTTTTCCAGGTCGATGGAAAGTGTCGTCGGCTAAGGTAATATTCTTTGGAATGTTTAAACTTTGTTGGTGCAGTTGATACTGCGGCACTTTGCCCGTAATCTGTGGAACCACCAAACATTTTAGAACAGCAGCAAATTTATTTATTCTCGATGCAATATTTACTGTTGTTTCATTAGTAATCTTAGATGTTGTCTGATTGATTCCAGTTACTGGTATGTCAACTTTTGCTAATTGTAATCCTAAGGTTTGTTGCAATTCCTCCGTTATAAAGTTACTCTGCGATCCCTGGTCCAGCAATGCTCGACATTTGTGAGTTCTTCCGTGCATGTCATCGATGTATATTATTGCAGTGGACAAAATTACATAATCTTGTCCTTGTAGCAAATGACCTGTGAAAGATTTTGACGCATCCTCATCCTTTCTGGAAGCTTCGATGTTTCTTTCTTCGTGAATTAAGGTGTTGTGTTTGCCGTTGCATTTCCGGCACGTAGAAGATTTACAAAATTTGCTGTAATGTCCTCTTTTAAAGCAATTGAGACACAATTTCAAGTCAATCAGTGTTTTTACCCTTTCTGGTACTGCTAGTTCCAAAAACTTCTTACAACTGTATAACAAATGTGCTTCTTGGCAGTAGTAGCATGACAGCTGCTGCGTTACTGTTAATGCAACCTTTTTCTCCGTTTTCCTTTGAAATCTATTATTGATGACTGGTAACTGGCAGTTGAACTTGTCGATGATTTCCAATGTTTGCGCTCGATTTATAAGAAATTGTATTAACTCCTCGTAAGTTGGATAATCCTTGGTTGTATCCTTACTAATAGTCAATTCCCATTCCCGTGATGTGACTCCGTCTAACTTGTCTGTTACGACGTAAATCAGGATTGCATCCCATTGGTCGACTGGTAGAGATAACGCTTTTAACGAACGAACATTGGATTCAACGTTATCAATTAATTGTCTTATAGCATGACCATTTTCTTGCTTGACTTGCTCCGCTTGTAAAATTGCCTTCAAATGTTTCTTCACGATTAACTTCTTGACTTCATAACGTTGCTTCAACAAGGACCACGCGAGGTCATAGCTTTCCTCTGACGTGTCCATGGATTTCAGAACTTGCTTCGCTTGACCTTCTAAACATCCTTTCAGATATAGAAATTTCATTGTTTTTGGCAAGTCTTGTTTGGTCGCTATCATTGAGGTAAATGATTCCTTAAAAGACAACCATTCATCGTAATTACCATCAAACTTTGGCAATTTTATATCTGGTAGCTTTATTGTTGAGGATTCTATTGGGCAGAATCTTTGATTGCAAATTTCGGAACGAATGCTTCTCCCATCGTCATGGTTAATTTCACTTCTTACTTGCTTATCATCGATTTCTCCATCTTCTTCTGTGGATAATGGACTATCATCGATTTCTTCATCTTCTTTTGTGGATAATGGATCCTGTACCTGCTGTACGTCTTTTGTTTTGACATTGAACTTCTCCAACATCTGTTTCCCTTTTTCCAGTGCAGATAAATACGCTTCCTCGAATTCTTCCCTGTACACTGGATCATCGTTTTGTTGGAGCTCTTCAATTTGATCTTGTAACTCTTCGTAGTCTGATAAGAGTCCTTGAATTGCTTGAAACTTGTTCTCTAGTAAACTCTTCTCCGTTGTCGCTGCTTTCTTGCTCAGGAAACTTATAAATCTTGTCAATTTTGCTTTTAACATACCACGGCGGTATCTTAACTTTGCCAACGTCTCCTCCATTTCGAGTAACGTTTAGTTACGTCGTCGTCAATGCTTATTTTGCTGGCAAAGATTTGATCTTATCCAACACGACTTTTTGAGACTATAACCTTTCTAACAGTTTGAGGACTCACTTACCCTGACTGAATACTCGCAGGCGCTAGTGCTGAGCTCCTCTACTGCTGTGTGTATCGGCTATCGGCTGGCTTATTGCCCCTTGCACTACCACGACGGTTAATGCGGCACTGTTCACCACCACGCACGGTTTATCCGGCTCGAAGGACCATTATAATGTTCGTACTTACTAAAGTTGGGGTTTTTTTAATGTTTTTATTGACAAGACTTTTTATATGTTATAATGCCATGGTTTCGCACACGCTTGCGCGATAATAAAAAATACTATAATTGCGAACAGTTACTATTTTAAACAATTTAAAATAAATAGGTGCGCCCTGAAGCTTCTACTTCGCAATTTCTCATTGCACCCCCCGAGACGCCTTCACATTCATCTCAGACCATTGATGCTCCTCAATTAAGTCGTCCTAATAATGATAAGGAAAAACAGAGCGAGTCAGTTTCTGTTCCATTCGAAGATATTTTGTGCCAACCATCAACATCCCATCAACAATCAACAATTCAACATGGGCCCATCAGCAGTTCGAATCTCGCATCCGTAAGCAGTAATGTTTCTAAGGCGGCTGTTAGTTCTCTAGGTACTTCTTCAAAAGCGCAGTACCGCATTACTCATTTTACTAACAGGCCCATGCCAGTAAATAAAAGTAAAGAAATAGACCGGCAACTAATAAAATTGATCGCAAGTGATTACCTTCTGTTTAGCTTCGTCGAAAATGAGGAGTTGAAAAAACTTTTACATATGTTAAACCCATCATACACGTTACCAACTCGTAGAACAGCCTCACATACAATTTTAACAAATTTGTATAATCAGTTGTCAGATGTGGTTCGCAAGGAATTACAAACGGCAACATCAGTATGTATAACTACCGACGGTTGGACATCTTTAAGTAACGACTGCTATACAGGGTGTTCAGCTTGAACTGGATTCTTCGCTAACTCCGAAAATACTAACGTGGGTAAAAATTGTTAAATACAAAAGTTACTTGTGGCAATGTTCTCCACGACCTAAAAATATTTTTGCATATACAGGGCGTCCGATGCTCGAGATTTTTGGGATCACTCCGTATTTTTAAATGGGATGATATGGTTTTTCTTGCAGTTTTGGATT
Organism: Schizotus pectinicornis; assembly: GCA_951805265.1. NCBI lineage: Eukaryota > Metazoa > Arthropoda > Insecta > Coleoptera > Pyrochroidae > Schizotus > Schizotus pectinicornis. The sequence goes on along the minus strand of OX638207.1, from coordinate 14,941,560 downwards.
TCTTGTAAAAAATTAAGATAATTTTATTTACCATGTCCTATGGCTACAATGTACAGTTTTTGAGTTATTCATAATTTTTCAAAAATTTTGACATGTGTGAAGGTTTACTAAAATTAACGTTACTCCGGTATGGTAGCAGATTTTTTAAATTTCTTTTTTTAGTGTTAAAGGCGATGAAATGGAGCTGTTATTTCGTTATTTGGAAATTGAAAAAAATTATTGGAAGGGTCTCACCGTGATCCCTAAACATACAAAATTTCAAACGTCAAAATCTCGCGTTTTTCAAATAGAACACTCCTATTATTTTTATGGTGTCATTATCCAAATGCAATTCTCTCTCATCTTTGTTAACATGTTTCTATGCCTAAATGCCGTGGTTTATGAGTTATTATACATTTTTCGGTTCTATTTGAGAATCTGACACAAACTAATCAATTTTGTTATCAAAGGAGGCCGGAAAAGTGACATTTTATTTTTCTTTGAGTCGCAGGATATTCTGATCGAGCAAAAATATTTCTTTAGGGCCAGCACTTAAGTCATGATTTGACTAAATTTGTGTTAGGTACGTTTGTTTTCATTATTACCTAATTTAAACTTTAAACCACGACTGAAGAGTTGGACCTGAGTCAAATACCAAAATAAATAAGAGAACACGTCAACAGAAAACAATGATTTATGGTAAAAGATGTTCGAGGATATTTCCATTTCGTTCCATACAAAGTTGTAAACGTCTGAGAAACGATATGCGGACATGGGACAACATGACTCCGTCAACTTTCAAAAACGCTTCTCGAATTCGAGTTTTCATGTTGTCTCTTGTTGTAGGTGCAGTTGTATAAACGATGTTTTTGATAAATCCCCACAAAAAAAAAAACCCAAACAAGTTAGGTCCGGGGACCTAGGAGGCCAAGCAACTGGACCACCACGTCCAATCCAACGATTCGGAAACGCAGTGTCAATGTAGTTACGCGCTTGAAGGCTGTAGTGGGGTGGAGCTCCATCCTGTTGAAACCACGTTTCTCTGATAACATTCAGAGGAACATTTTCAAGCAAGCTCCATAAGTCATTTCTTAGGAAGTTCTCGTAAATTGGCCCAGTCAAATTGCCTTCAAAAAAGTAGGGTCCTATTAAATAGTCCCCCAATATTCCAGCCCAGACATTAAGGCTCCACTGGTGTTGGTGGTCAAGTTGTCTTACGAATTCATTAGGTTTTTCCGTGGCGTAGGAGTGAAAATTGTATCTGTTCATAATTCCACTTTGATTAAAATTAGCTTCGTCGGAAAAGAGCAATTTGTTGATAAAACGTAGCTCATCCCGAACTTTATTCAAAGCCCATTGACAAAAAGTGGCTCTAGCCTCATAGTCGTTAGGACTAAGCGCTTGATGGACATTAAGTTTATAGGGATGAAACTTTTCCTTTTGGATCACACAATTAACCGAACCAATCGAAATATTCAGTTTCCTACTAATGTTCCTTATGGACGTGTGCCCATCTTCTACGACAGATGCAATAATTTCAAATTGGGCGTCTTCATTGACAACAGTATTCTCGCTGGACGGCGCTTTAGGAGCCAAGTTTCCCGTTGCCTCAAATCTTTTCTGTAGTTTTTGAAACGTTACAGTCCGGGGATGTCTTCGGTGAGGATAATTAGCCGCATACACCCGAGATGCTAACATGCAATTTCTGTTGCATTCACCAAGGACATAAATCATGTCGATGCACTCTGCTTGAGACCAATTCATTTCAAATAATAAGGCTCGATAAGAATACTCTTGAAAGTTTAACTCAAAGAAAAATGAAATTGTCACTTTTCCGGCCTTCTTTGATAACAAAATTGATTAGTTTGTGTCAGATTCTCAAATAGAACCGAAAAATGTAAAATAACTCAAAAACCACGGCATTTAGGCATAGGAACATGCTAATAAAGATGAAAGAGAATTGCATTTGAATAATGACACCATAAAAATAATAGGAGTGTTCCATTTGAAAAACGCGAGATTTTGACGTTTAAAATTTTGTATGTTTAGGGATCCCGGTGAGACTCTTCCAATAATTTTCTTCAACTTTCAAATAACGAAATAACAGCTCCATTCTATCGCCTTTAACACTAAAAAAAGAAATTTAAAAAATCTGCTACTATATCGGAGTAACGTTGATTTTAGTAAACCTTCAACCATGTCAAAATTTTTGAAAAATTATGAATAACTCAAAAACTGTACATTGTAGCCATAAGACATGGTAAATAAAATTATCTTAATTTTTTACAAGAAATCCAAAACTGCAAGAAAAATCATATCATCCCATTTAAAAATACGGAGTGATCCCAAGAATCTCGAGCATCGGACGCCCTGTATATGCAAAAATATTTTTAGGTCGTGGAGAACATTGCCACAAGTAACTTTTGTATTTAATAGTGTTGCGGTTTCGTTGAGTTCGAAGGACCATAGATTTTTGTATTATTTATTGATAAAAGCAAAACTAACAAGCCACAAAACCAAAAAACACATGCGTTTCCTTTCTTAGGTTTTTACCGAATGCCAACAACCGTTATCTCCGGTCTTGCGCACACACACGCGCGGCACAGAAGTCATGAAGGCCTAGAGCGCAAGGCGCATAAGCAGTAACATAAAGTAACATAAAAGTAATAAAAGTAACATATACTCCCCCCGTTGGAAGAGTAAAGTTATAAAATAAATTTGAAATTCCAAAGAGTACTATAAAAGTCAATCTGGAAAACTCAGTAAAGGTGATCACTCACTGCACTAGGCCGCGAGTGGCAAAACACAAATTTTGTTTATTGCACGTTGGGTGTCACCGCTGGAAGTGCGAAGCGTGACGACTCGAACGATGTTGTCAGCTCCTGGATGCAGCTTGAGGATGCGTCCGAGGCGCCATTTGGCAGGGGGTAGGTTGTCATCTTTCAAAATGACCAGCATGCCTTCCTTCAAGTTTTGATGGCGAACCTGCCACTTATTGCGGCGCTGAAGCTCTGCGAGGTACTCCTTGGACCATCTTGACCACAGATGCTGTGTAATGAGCTGGATGTGCTGATACGTGTCGAGCCTATTTGGCCTCAGGTGTGTCAGGCGTGGATCCGGAACCGTAGTCAAGGTTTTACCCAGTAGAAAATGTGAGGGAGTAAGAGGAGTGAGGTCGCTAGGATCACTAGATAGCGGACAAAGCGGCCTTGAATTTAGAATGGCTTCAATTTGTACAAGTAGAGTGTTAAGCTGCTCAAATGTAAAAGTTAAATTTCCAGTTACTCGTCGCAAATGATTCTTAACTGACTTGACGCACGATTCCCAAATACCACCCATGTGAGGGGAATAGGGGGGTAAAAAAAATCCAATTAAACTTTTCGTTTTTGAAAGATTCTGTTAAATTGTTATCGATTAGGAATTGACCAAGTTCTTTTAATTTGTTGTTCGCGCCAACGTAATTTTTTCCATTATCGGAGTAGATCTTTGCAGGCATGCCTCGGCGAGACGCAAATCGTCTCAATGCTAAAAGAAACGAATCTGAGCTTAAATCAGATACCAATTCCAAATGCGCAGCTTTGGTAGCAAAACAGATAAAAACGCAAATGTAGGCTTTCGAAACTTTCGCACCCCGACCTTTTCGGTCTTTCACTAAGAACGGACCGGCATAATCGGTACCTACAATTGTAAAGGGCGAGTGAGGAGTGACGCGATCAGCGGGAAGATCTCCCATGAGGTTGCTGATAGAAGAAGGCTTTGCCCTAAAACATGAGACGCAACTTCTAACAATATTTTTGGCTAAGGACCGGCCACCAAGAGGCCAGTAAGTTTCCCTGATGGTTGAAAGCAATAATTGTGGTCCAGCGTGCAGTAGGCGGGAGTGCTCCTTAAGAAAAAGCGCTTTGGTTAAAGGATGCTTTCCAGGAAGCAGTATGGGATGTTTTTTGTCGTGGGAAAAATCAGATCTCGATAAACGCCCACCTACTCGTAGTAGTTTTTCGGTCTCATCAAAATATGGGTTTAAAGCAATTAATTTGCTGCATTTGCTTAGACTTTTAGAAGCCTTCAAATCTTGTATATCAGTGGAGAATTCTTCTGACTGAGCAAGCCTAATCAGGAATAGCAGAGATTCGTGTAATTCGACAATTGTCAGAGGACTGGTTTGGCGGACATTTTTTGAGACGCGGCAGTTTTGAATAAATCGCCGAATATATGCGGCTACGCGTTCCATTTTTGAAAGAGAGGAAAATCTTTGAAAGGGAAAACCTGACATGGGAATTTGTGACAGGCACGCTTGAGTCGTGGGTTTAGTTCCCTGAAATCTGTGGCAGAAGACAGATTTTTGCTTGGGCCATTGGCGCTCGTCCAGCAAGAGGAAATCCGGACCATGCCACCATAGCTTTAAGTTCGCAACTTTGCGAGGGCTAACGCCTCGTGATAGCAGATCTCCGGGGTTTTCGCTGGTATGGACATATCGCCATTGCTCGCGTGGTGAAATCGTGTGTATTTGAACGATCCGGTTGGCTTCGAAAGTCTCTAGCTTGTAAGGTTCAGAGTTGATCCATGCCAGGACGATTTCGGAGTCTGTCCACAAGAATATAGAGTCGACATTCAAGTCCAAAGAAGATTTCACTTTTTTGAGAAGTTTTGCAAGTATGGCAGCGGCAGACAATTCGAGTTTGGGAATGGTTAGGTGCTTCAATGGAGCAACCTTGGTTTTAGCACAGAGAAGATGAACTGAAACTTTGCCCTGCCTATCTATTGACCTAGCGTAGATACAGGCGCCGTACGCTTTCCTGCTTGCATCAGAAAATCCATGCAACTCGATTTTAGAAGGCTGATGGCACATTGCATGCCGAGAGATTCGTAAATCATTTAAGATGGGCAGTTCATTGCTGAAACTTTCCCATTGGATTCTTAGATCAGGTGTTAGAGGGTCATCCCATTTTAGCTGAGCCAACCATAGCTGTTGCATAAAAATTTTTGCAGAAATAGTACAAATACTTAAAAGACCGAGGGGATCAAAAATTTGACTAATAATGGACAAAACTTCACGTTTGGTAGGAATTGATGCATGTTTTTTGAAACCAATGCTAAAAAACAGCTGGTCAGAATGAGGAGCATATGATAGACCAAGAGTCTTAGTGCTTTCATCCTGTTGAAAGTTTAATACCATTTGCGATACGTTGCCATCATTGACACAATTAAGAACTTGTGGCTCATTCGACGTCCACTTGCGGAGAACAAATCCCCCTGATAGAAGAATTTCTGATATTGTCTTACAAACATATCGAGCTTGCTCAAAGGAATCGATACTGGTCAACAGATCATCGCAGTACATATCTCTTCGTATGATTTTAGAGATTTCCGGCTGTGTTTTTTCGTGAGAAGCAGCTAACTCGAATAAGCACCTTATGGCAAGGAAACTTGAGGCCTTTTGACCATATGTGACAGTACATAGCTCATAACCTTCAATCGGAAGCGAAGGGTCGGGTCTCCATACAATTCTTTGCAGAGAACGTTGAGCAGGATCGATAATGATGGAACGATACATTTTGGAACAATCGCTGGACAAAATGTACTTGTAACGGCGGAATCTAAGTGCGATAGAGAAAAGATCATCTTGAATTACGGGGCCGCTCATCTGAATGTCGTTAAGAGATACTCCAGAAGTAGTGGGAGCTGAAGAATTAAAAACGACTCTCAGCTTTGTAGTCAAACTCTGCTCGCGTATAACCGGCAAATGTGGCATGTAATAGCTGTAAGAAGCTATATCGGCATCGTGACAAAGCTTGACCATGTGACCAAGAGATTCGTATTCGTTAATGAAATCAGAATAGGCTGTTTTAAGAGCGGCATTAGAAGAAAGCTTCTTTTCAAGAGACAGAAATTGCTTAGTCGCTCTTTGTTTTGAATCGCCTAAGACGCTAGGAGAGCTTTGTAGCGGGATGGTGACTACGAAGCGGCCCTCTTCATTTCTTTTAGTTGTCTTAACGAAATTGTCTTCGCAAAGTTGTTCCTCTTCAGAAAGAATGGGTGCTGAATCTTCGCAGACTTCCTGCTCCCAAAAACGAGATATTTGTTTCGAAAGCGTGGAAACGGAAAGATTACAGCTTATGTCATTATTGGTTTGATTCCTTAAACATGAAAAGCTACCAGAGATCAAGTAACCGAGTTCTGAGTTGATGATGTATGGATATTCGTGAATGTAGGGCTGATCAGCCTTTATGAGCTGCCAGAAAACATCAACCCCTAACAATATGTCTATTCGCGTGCTCTTAGCGAAATCCACATTGGCTAAAGCGATTCGAGGTGGAATGGTCAACGATTTCATGCTGAAGTTTGCAGCAGATAGAGTTTGGGTTATATTTGGAAGTATTAGAAATGATAGTTCCGCTGCGAAATGGCTATGAATTGACTTTATCTTGGCAGAAGTGCTGAAAGAAATCTTTGACCTTGTTTGATTAATGCCAGCGATTGAAAAGTCGCTATGAATGGTAGGAAGGGAAAGCCTTTTGCATAACTGAGAGGTCATATAAGATCTCATGCTGCCAGAATCTAGTAGTGCTGTGCATTGAATTTGCTTACCATCCTCCGAGATTACAATTATTTTTGCGGTTGGCAAAATTTGTTCTGCGTTGCAATGAACGGTATGGTTCGAGAGAGTTAAGGGGGTAGGAGAAGTACGCTCGGCTTGATCAGAAATGCTGGTGTCTTTATGCAAGAGGGTTGAATGAAATTTGGAACATTTTTTGCAATGTCGAGATCTGCAATTAGACTTTTTGTGACCTTCTCGCAGACAGTTAGAACAAACTCCGATTTTGTTTACCTCCTCCAATCTTTTATCGACAGGCATGCTCAGGAACGAGCGACATGCATATAAAGGGTGATCATTTTTGCAAGAAGGGCACGCGTTATACTTTGTCACAACATGAGATTGAGACTTTGAAAACTTACCTTCGTATTTGTTTTTGCTTAACGCTGAATCAGCATTATGCAGCTTGGTCATTTTTTCTAACAATCTGCAGCGCTTTTCTAAGAAGTTGACGAGATCGTTATAAGTTGGTAGATCAACTTCCTTTGCTTCTTCAACCTCATTTTCCCATTCTTTTTTGGTTTGATACGGGAATTTATCAACTACTAGGTATATGAGCATGCTATCCCAGTGCATTACTGGTTGCCCTAAACTTTTCAAGGAACGATAATGCGTTTGAAGGTCATCGAGTAGCTGACGAAGAGATTGAAAAGACTCTTTTGGAATTTTAGGCGCATCAGCAATGGCTTTGACGTGATTGTGAACCATTAGCTTTTTGTTTTGGTATCTTTTCTTCAGAAGTGACCAAGCAGTAGCATAGTTAATGGAGGTGACCTCTAATGATCGAATGACCCGAAGCGGTTCTTCAGAAAGTGCCGACCTAAGGTACAAGAATTTTGATAAGTCGTCAAGCTTGCTATTGTTTTCTATGAGACTTTTAAAAGCATCAGAAAAGGCGGGGAAATGTTCAGGCTTGCCGTCGAAAGTTTCGAGTTTTAACGCTTGTAATTTAACAGTAGTTTGTTCTACAGCTGCTTGCGCATTTTGCGGCAGCATAGGTGAGCTAAAGCTTTCAGAAGCACTGTCTGATAGTGAATTTTGAGCGTTTGCACCAACTTGAAGCGGATTTGGAATTTGAACCTGGTTTCCCGATAACAACTGGCTTGTGGTTGCTAATAATTCGTAAAATAAAGATTCAAATTGCTCTCGTTCATTGGCCTGCTGTGCAAAGAGCTCCTCCGATACTGTAATGTCTATTTCGTCTTGAATTTTGTTAAAATCGCTTACGAGTTGTTTAAAACCTTCACTACGTTGTTCTACCTGCAAGAAAAATGTTGAGGAAGGTGTGATTTGAGAATCAAGCGTGTTTTTGTCAAGAAAGTTTTTGAAGTTAGTAAGCTTTGTTTTTAAAGCGGCCCGTTTTCGTGTCAATAATTTGACGTTCGCGTCTTCAGCCATATTTATTGTTTTCCGAAAATTGCACGTGAAATTAAGGGAAATTGCTAAATGAAAGCTGGAAAGGACTCACTTTTGTTTGCGTGGGTGTAGGTTATTTTGTTGGCGAGTTGGCGTCCCCGGTCCGGCCCTGTTGTAATGGCGGCGGTTACGCTTGCTTCGTGGCTTCAACAATTTCTCGGTGAAGTTGCTGGTTGCTGGGCGGTACAATCCGGTTCGATTAGGACCATTTTATGTTGCGGTTTCGTTGAGTTCGAAGGACCATAGATTTTTGTATTATTTATTGATAAAAGCAAAACTAACAAGCCACAAAACCAAAAAACACATGCGTTTCCTTTCTTAGGTTTTTACCGAATGCCAACAACCGTTATCTCCGGTCTTGCGCACACACACGCGCGGCACAGAAGTCATGAAGGCCTAGAGCGCAAGGCGCATAAGCAGTAACATAAAGTAACATAAAAGTAATAAAAGTAACAAATAGTTTTTACCCACGTTAGTATTTTCGGAGTTATCGAAGAATCCAGTTCAAGCTGAACACCCTGTATAGCTGTGACGACTCATTTTATTAATGACCGATGTGAAATAAGATCGATTTTACTTGAGTGTTTCAAGTACAATGAAAGTCACACATCAGAGCATTTGGCAGCAGAAACTAAGAGAGTTTTATTAGATTGGGCAATTTATGACAAAGTAATTGCTTTAGTCACCGATAATGCTGCAAATATGGCTGCTACTGCAAGATTAGGAGGATGGCCACATTTGCCATGTTTTGCACATTCTTTAAACTTGGTTGTGCAAGCAGGGCTAAAAGAAATTGGCGATGTTCATAATAGAGTCAAGTCGATAGCAGAATTTTTTAAAAGAAGTCCTCAATCTGCTTCTAAATTAAGGACTGTTGAAACGCAAATGGGTTTTGCGGAGTTAAACATTAAGCAAGATATGCCCATTAGGTGGAATTCTACGTATGAAATTTAGAATTTTAGAAATAAATGAACCCCTAATATCGACTCTAGCAATCGTCAACTTTGAAAAACAACACTTGACGCCAAATGACTGGAACATTATTGAATATTCCTGCAAAGTACTGAAGGTCTTTAAGGAGGTGACAGTTGAAATGAGTGCCGGGAAAAACGTAACCATTTCAAAGATTTCTTATTTATATCGAGCACTTTTACGCCATTGCAGGAATATTCAAAATGAAACAAATCTTCCAGAAGAAATTTGCCACATGGTGGTGAAAATGATTGAAAAGCTTTCCGGTCGCTTTTTAAAAATTGAGGAAAACTTAATGATCGCAGAGGCTATCATATTAGATCCTCGATTTAAAAAATATGGGTTTTGCGATTCGCAGGCATTTGAAAAGGGCAAAGCTGCCTTAATCAACGCAGCGAGTTTAATTAATTTGCCTGAAAGCAGCCAGGAAGAGGACATGGAAACATCGTTTGCAGGAGGTGATGAGCATGAGCCATCATCATCAATATGGACAGAATATGACCAACGGACAAAAGATCTTTTCAATAGTGACAACGCGACTGCTGCGGGAATTATTGAAGTTAATCGGTACTTGCAGGAGCCGATTATTAAAAGGAATCAAAACCCCTTAATGTGGTGGTATGAAAGATCTTCTACATTTCCTCGTCTGTTTGTGTTGATGAAAAAAAGGTTATGCGTAACGGCAACTTCCGTCCCCTGCGAACGAGCATTTTCGAGAGCTGGTCTGACCATCAGCGAAAAAAGGACCCGATTAAGTGCAAACAAAGTGCAAAAACTATTATTTATAAATGCTAATCACAAGTATTTGGCTTAATATTATAATGTGGCAATTTTGTATTATTTTAGGTGGCTTTGTTTTAAGATTTAGGTATAGAATTAGTTTTATACTTTAGATCTTCAGGTAATTTTTTTTTTTTTGATTTATTAAAGTATTTGTCATATTTGTTGTTTGCTTTATCTTTGTTTAACCCAAGTTTAAGCAGTAATTAACTTACTTTACAATTATTAAATTTGCAACAGCACGGTATTTTCGCGCCACGCTATTATTACTATACACGTGGCCCACCGTGGCCAATGCAAAACGTTCGATTTCAATGATTCTGATTCCGTTTTCAGTGCGCAAGTCATGAGCCAGCCGCTGGCTGGTTCGAGTCGGGGAATCGAATTCGAGCTGATTCGGAATCGAGTCATATCGTTCAGGAACTATTGAGTGCGAGTTGGTTTATGAACGTGAATCAAAAAAGAATTGAATCTTTTGCGAAGACTGAATCAGCTCGTTTGATTCCGTGTACTGATTCGTTCCTTTCGAACGAATCATTCACGAACGACCCACCTCTAATTGGTTGAAAGATTGGTTTAACACGTCTGTTGGGTATGAGATAGTATTTCCCATTTCTTTCGGGGGGGAGGGTGATATCTTCGGAATGGACGCTTCGTATAATTACGATCGAACTTCAGGTACGTTCGTTTGTGGTTCGTTTGATCGTTTAATTATACTTTAGCGTCCATTCCGAAGATATTTTACTAGGTAGTTGTTTAAAGCACCTGCCAAATGTGTTGGTGTAATTGTAAATATTGGCCATTTTTGCTGAAATTGTTGGTTTCAGAAAAATTAAGTTCTGTTTTGTAAGTATTTAAGAAGATTAACTGTATTTGTATTCATACATGTAAGATTTAAACGTATGTAGGTATTACAATGTAATTTCTAGAGAGAGACCGTGTTGGCGAACTCGGCGGGTTCGTGTAATGGTTTGTTATAGTATTTAGCAAAGGGCGATGTATGTGTGGACCAACCAGCTGTCCTGCATATGGTTTCTACACTTAGCCCAGCCCTAAGCGCAGCAGAAGCTGCTGAATGCCTGGTGGAATGTGGCTTAAATACTGCTGTATCGACTCCAGCGAGTTCAAGGGTATTTTTTACCCATCTGCTGATCGTCTGCTTAGATGCCCGTTTGTGTGGTTTAGCGTATGTGAGGAAGAGGTAATCCTCGTTATTCCTCAGGTTGTTCGTTGCCGTCTCATACGCGAGAATTGCGGTGGCCGGGCAGAGGGCTGGATTTTCGTGGAAAAAGATATGTGCAGACAAGGCTGTGTCTTCGAAACCGTAGAGGTTTTGATGCGGTCCGCAATGAAAATTTGGATTTTTTGGGAATCGGTTATCATGTTTGATGTGCGGATTAATAATATTGCTTGCAGGCGTCCTTCTGTTATTAAGGCCAGTAGAGTGACTACCTTGTGGGACAACGCCTTTAGGTTGTTGTCGTTCGAGCCTTCTAAGTATTTTAGGACTATGTGTAGATCCCCGGTGGCATTTTTCCGTTTCCTATACGGTTAGCGCAACCGAGTGCGCTAATCGTGTAGGATTCGGAGGCGAGACATGCATCTCCGTTTCGTAACGGGCTAGCGCACACACATGCGAATGATCACTTTGAGAGCTTTCTAGGTGCCTCTCTTTGTACACAAATAGTCATACTGTCCAAAAAGATCTTACAAACTTTTTTAAATATTTTAATGGGTACGTAAAAAAGGTAATATTGTACAGGTAAGTAGGTAGGTATTTACTACATTTAACAGTATCTAATAAACGAACTATAAATAGTTTAGCTGAATAATAGAAAAAAATAGGTTAATATGGGAAAGACAACAGACAACTAGTGAGCACTGCCATGACTTTTGGCATTTGTCGCATTAAGAAAAATATTTGAACTTAATGCTCTTTTCTTCTTAATAACTTTTAGTTCGGTGTTAGCTGGTCTACCTGCCTGCATCGCTCTGGTGCCTGCATGCAGTCCTCTCTTCTTACGGCGAGCAATTGCTGTAGGCTGGACTTTGATCCGTCTCCCAGGTCTTACATTTTTTACCGCTGTACAAACTTCGTAGAAACCCTGTTCATTTTCAATAGAACTAATCCTTGCGTTTAATTCCCGTATGTTTTTCAGCATAAATTTAGAAGGATGCGACTGAGCGAACATGTGAAGTTTCTTTAAATTTTCCTGAAGCGATGCAAGTTCTGCGTTGAAATCGTCACCCATCTCATCAGGCAAATGGCCTGATGGTGGCACTTCTTCAGTTGGAAGAATATTATTGTCCAGTTTACTCATGGGCTGTTCGAAATCTTGATTACTGCCGGATGGTAACGGCATTATCTCAGTATTGGCTTCCTTCATACTCATAAAAAATGTACTATCAAAATTATTTCCGAGTGCCAAATTGACCAGCTCAACGCGGTCAGAAAATTGCAGATGTGGGATAGTTAACAAATTAACACCTTTGTTGTAAACCGCACAAAGGTGTTTGCAGAATTTTCCTCCCGCTCCAGCTGGACAATCGCATTGCTCAATTGCGGTATCAACTGTATACAAAAACTTGTTATCTTCTGAAGATGCAACCGTAAAAACTGAGTCTGTCTTCTTTTCCACGGCAAGAAGACAGGCCTTATGGCAAAATTTTTTAAAAAAATGCTGGAGTTTTATGTCACGTACATTCGCAAATGAAATTATCTTTTGTTTATAAAATTCCTCCAAAGAAACGCAAACAAAATTGGCCAAAGATATGGCATTAAAAGCTTTGCACCTCTTTAAAATTTGATCCTTGAATATGCGGATGGACACCTCGATGATATTGTTAGTGTTGTGCCCCCTTGTGGTATATTCTTTCCGAAAACAGTGGCACCATTCAGCTTTTCTAATCCAGTATTGCTTTTTGAAATAGTCATGAAACAAATTATATTTATCAACTATAGGATGACTTTTTTTAATTCACAGTCAATTTCGTTCTGAGCTAAAAGAACGTCGCGGAATAAGAGCATCAATGTTCTTCGGTCATCAATTTCAATGTTATTAGAACTATTCCACAGCCACCGCCAAACAGCTTGTAAGATGTGAAATGTGCATAGTAGTAGGACAGAATTTGGGAAGACTTTTTTTAGTGCATTTCTTTCGGCAGAACTATCGTCCGTCATAAAGATGGCTGGAAACCCTTTGCCATAAAATCCTTCGTTACCAATTAAATCACGGAACTTCTCAAAACACAATTGGTATACTTCTTCTGTTTGAAATTCGTGGATGATGCAACACAGTGGTACGCCACCTATTTTGGAAGCTCCGAATATAAACGTGACCGAGGAGCCTCCTTGATCGCAAGAACCACTCGAATCTACAAACGCAATTTCCCCTGCAAAACGAGAGGTATGGGCTCTTTGCATTAGAGGCGTAATTAATACGCAACAAAAAGGATTTTCGTGAATACTAATTTTGACCCCATTTGTTTCAAAATAGGCCTGCTTTTCCAAGAATTTGTTTACGACACTCTTTATTTCTCATGTGCCGTAATTTTCCTTCCTAAAATTAAACACATCTTTTAGACTGAAATATACCAATCAAAATTTAAAAAAAAACTTACCGCCAAGTTTCGTATAAATGATATATGGTACGATCAAGTGGATTAACTTGAGCGTTAGCGAGCATTTCACATACTTGTTCTACAGGCGTAGCTGCAACTAGGCATGATCTATGAAAACTTTTTGCTTCACTGGGTGACAATCCTTCCTCAAAGTATTTTTGAAATGCTGCCTTCGTTTCCATACTCATTCGTAAGTAGCTAAAGGCTTCAGCAACATTAATACGATGATTATGAACAAAATAAATCTGAAAATAAAATCTAACGTAAAGGGGTATTATGACTGGTTTGGGTTTAATACCTTCTTCGATAGAGTGAACTGTTTTAGGATTATAGCTGCTTTATTATAGAATTGTGGAACAACGTTACCAACACACACACCACGCTCGCTGGCTAGATCGCCATTACATTAACCTTGAGCGTGCGTAATTTCATTTAACAATTGGCGCGCTATTCAAAATAACAATATTCAAACCAATGACTGTGATTACTAGCTTCTAGCTTATGGTTTAAAATTCAAAATAATTATTCATCAACACAAGGTTTTGTGGAAAATTGTGTAGGTAGTAGTAGCCGAGTAGTAAAAATTAATTCTGTATAATTTTTGAAGTAGGAAACATGGCTATATAAAGTCAACAGAAACCTATGTTCACAGACTTTTTACATAACTGTCAAAAATGAATAATTCCTATGAATTTTATTTTATCAATCAGTAATTTTGACGCTAATTTTTTATGTTTTACGCGACAATTTTGAGGCAATAACCAAATTTCAAAGCAAATTCTGAATCTATCTCAATAGGTTTGTAGACCTACCTCAATTATGGCGTTTAGATTTTCCTTCAAAAGCGGATCTCTCAGTTTCGTGTATTTGTTAGATTTTTTGACTTTAAAAATAATTTTAGCGGGACATTTTAGATTTCGGCTACGTGTGCTGTCCTGTTTCGTTGTTTTTGTTTTATTTTTACGACTATGCTGGCAAACGAAATCTTTTCTAAATTGAAGTCTTTGCAAATTCTTGTAAGTTTTATGAACAATCCATTGTGTTTTTGTCACAACAGAAAATTTGTTGATCCATTCCACACATTGGTTGTTACAGTCCTCGTTAGACACTTTGGTTCTCACTAGTACCACACATTCACCTTCACTTGTCGTTTCACATTTAAGAATTCGACATTCATCATCGAATTGATTTATAATACCTTCCATTTCTATAAAATCTAAGTAACAAGTAGCATTCAACAAAGCACTGACTCAATCACCTGATGGCTTAAAGGCGCAAAAAGTAACGCAAGTGCATTGTTCAGGGTAGAGGCGCGCGCATGTCAATAATAAATGCACGCGGTGCGCTAGCCCGTTAGGAAACGGAGATGCATTCCTCGCCTCCGAATCCTACACGATTAGCGCACTCGGTTGCGCTAACCGTATAGGAAACGGAAAAATGCTCCCCGGTGCTGTTGTATCTGGGGTTACTTGGTCTAATGCGGGATATCTCTTTGAGATATCTCTTGATAAGTGGGTCGGAACCCAAATCCCTGTGAAATATAAGGGAAAGGGCCGACCGATGGCTATTGAAGGTGCCATATTTTTGTTCTTTTCCTTCGAGAATATGTTGTAGAAACTGGATTACTTCTGTTCCGGAGGTTTTAAATATGTGTATTTTGTTTATCAAACAGTATTCCCACCATAGCTTGTAAGTGTAGGAGTATTGTTTAATAGTCGATTGTGAAATCGATGATATCATTGTGTCTATGGCTGATATTGGTGTGCGCTTTCCTATGAATCCCTGCCGGATAATTTTACGGCCACCAGAGAAGGGTCTTGGTGTAACGGGTGTTGTGACCTGAAAGGGGATGACAGAAGATTAGGATCTGGTTTTAGACGTACTGGTACTCCTACTATGTATTTTGAGATTAGTGGGTACCAGGGTTGGGCTGGCCAGTTTGGTACCACAATTATCCCCTCTCTCCTGTCCTGGATAATTTTTTGGATGACCCTGAGTATTAGACAGAAGGGTGGAAAATCATAGAGTTTTAGGCAGTGGCGGTTTGTATGTAAGAGCTGCGGAGCTGCAGAACACATACCGAAATGATCAAAAAAATAAAAATTGATATTTGAACCATAAAAGGTTTAGCATCTTTGTGCATAATTAGAACGGTAGAGGAGAACGGACTTGTAAATTAATATACTGCAACTTATATTGGCCCCGTTACTATAATACTACCATCAATAGCTCTCGATTACTGCAAACTTTAGTTGCCTCGAATGTGTTCACAGCGAGCAATTTCGGCTAAGAAGTGATTTCATTGGTTGGCCGCTCACGTGGTGCTTATGGCACTATAACACAAATTTGTGGCTGCAACAGAAGCAGCGCAATCATTACAAAGCTTGGGTACTTTATTACCAAAACAAATCTAACCTAAACAACCATGACTCTTGAAGAACTAATGCGTTCCATCCAACTTCTAATTTCATCTCACGTGTCGTGTGGCTATAACAATATATAGTTTTTGCTAGAAAATAAATTTTCGCGTTTGTACGCGAAAGACAAAATAAATGTTAAAGCATTTGGAAAACCCACTCCTGATTTACAAATAAAAGTGGCAGCTTCTAGTCGACGGAAGGGTTATAATCGACAATTTAATAACTTCCACCGTGAGTCAAATTATACCAGAAATATATAGTAAGTTTTAATTATAAATTCTCAAGTCTTTCCATAAACTACCATGCAGAACACACTAAACTGCAGCTTACGCGCCGCCACTGGTTTTAGGTTTTTCCAATTTATGGTAAAAGCGTCAACTGCTACAGATCTTGGGTCTTTTCGCCCAGAAATATAAGTGGAACATTTTGTGTTAATATTAGATGCAAATAAGTCCACGTTCGGGGTGCCCAGTTTATTTTTGATAATTGCGAAGGCGTTCTGTTCAATATGTAAACAGCGGTGTTTAGGGCTTCAGACCATAATTCGTTCGATACATTATTGTTAAGTAACATTGAACGTGCTGACTCAACGATAGTTCGAATCTTCCGCTAGTTAAATGTTGAACACATTAAAATTTGTTTTTAAAAACTTTATTTGAACTAATTACAAGGAAAGGAGCAAATCGAGAGCTAACACACATCTGAACTATAATAAACAAACGCATGCCTATTTAATAACTAGAAGCCGCAACATTGCAGTTTCTGGAGGTCAGTCAGGAGTGCGTCTCTAAGCTGTAGGTGTCAGCTAATTGGGTTATCGTAACTCCTCCCGTCTTAGCGAGAACTATGGGGTCATTGCAGAGTTCGTCAGCTGGATGTCGAATCCATGAGCTCGAGTCTCCGATGTTTGATTTCTTGTTGATCTGTAACACTTTGATTTTTTCAAGTATCGAGTATAAATGAAACAAAGCAATGCAATTATGGCTACTGGATATAATAAAAATGTATAAAAGCTAGTTTTGTTAAAGTAAATTGGGCTATTTCCAATAGTGTCTGTTTTTAATTTTTGTTCGTTTAGAGCGCTGTACACAGTTTTTATTTCGTCTAAATCAATAGACTGAATCTCTAAAGGTTGGAAATTAATGTCTTTTGTTTCGGTTAAGTCCTCAAAAAGATGAATTGTTGGTAGTTCTATGATTTTAAAATCGGGTTGAGAATTTTGGAAAGTTTTTAGAATAATGTCCTGAATTTGCACTTCACATTGATTGTTGATTTCAATCACGTAACTGCCGTTGAGTGGTACATTGTCCTTGTTGTTTCCACATTTTTGATGAGCCACGATGTTTTGGGGTGTAGCTAGGATCCATTTATTTTCTTCCATCTTTTGGATTTTGGGGTCGGTCAGTGTCACTGGGATATAGTGACAATTGGTGGTGTCCTTAGAATATTTGAGGAGTTGAACTTCGCATGGTGGTGTCTCTTGAATTTTGACAATGTTGGTTAATTGGCAAAGGAAGTCTTTGGGGCGGACTTCTTGACATGGCATGTATGTAAATGCGTAAGTTTGCTCATTGAGGAGAAGGAATTTTGATTGGGGTATTATTGTTCTGAAGGAATTAGATCCAGGAATCGGTAACGAGTACAAGTGGTAATAATTATAATTTTCGGTCTCAACAAGAGGGATTTCCATTATGAAAACAATTTGATTTCCTTTACTGTAGCTTTTAATTTCCATAGTTTTTTCAAATAATAAGATATTTTCCGGAGTGGGTTCAAAAGGTAATTTTATGTTATTAATGTTTTTGCTGACTGATAAAATTTCAGATAATAAATCCATTGGTTGGATTATTGAGTTGTGAAAAGTATTTAATTTTGAAAAGGTGATGGCAATCTCTAACTTTTCAAGTAAGTCGTACATTATTTGGAAGGTTGTTGCAAATTGAGATAATAAAATTTGGAGCAAAAGATAATGGTGAGTTTTTGTATCTTCCAGTTTGGTGTTTTCGATTAAAAGTTCGATTTCTGATATACTCGATTGTAGCGTCAATTGATTATGAGCAAGAGTCTCAGTACTTTCTTTAAATTTTGAAAGAGAAGTTTGAAGTAACGTAATTTGATCTTTAATTATTGATTTCATTTGATTTTCGTCATTTGACAGAGTAGTTATTACTTGATCGTATCGCTGTGCGTCTTCTTGATCGAGATTTCCAGTGATTGTTTTAAGAACTGAACCGAGAGCGTTTATTAAACCTCGTTTTGGTCTATTTGAATGTAATGGATTTAGTTGATTAATTTGGATTGATATTTTGTTTTTGAGTGTGTCAATTAGATGATGGGAGTTGTAATATTCTTGATGATGACTAAGATTATGCGTTGCGTTTTTTTTTAAACACTTAGTCATTGGTTTTGTAATTTTTGCAAAATCACGAATGAAACGTCTATAATAGCCTAGTAGTCCTAAAAAGCTTTTAATATCTTTTTGCGATTTTGGAATTGGGAAATTTCTTATTGCATTTATTTTATCGGGGTTTGGTTTTACTCCGTCTGGGGTAATGATATGGCCCAAATATGCTACTTCGCGTTTCAAGAATTCGGATTTGTCGAGTTGAACTTTGAAATTGGAATCTCTTAGCCGTTGAAATACTTGTCGTAATCTATTTAGATGTTCTTGCAATGAGGTGGAAAAAATGATGATGTCGTCGAGATAAACTGAGCATATCTCGTTTTGAAGACCTCGTAAGATATTATTCATAACTCGTTGAAATGTTGCAGGTGCATTTTTCAAACCGAAAGGCATTCGCCTAAATTCATAATGACCTGTATCTGTGGAAAATGCTGTTTTAGGGATATCATCAGGGTTCATTTCTATTTGGTGGAAACCGTTTGCTAAGTCTAATGTGGTAAAGTATTGGCTTCTGCCTAACTTATCAAGAATGTCATTGATGTTTGGTAATGGAAATTTGTCATCAATACTTTTTTCATTTAGTTTTCTGTAATCTATCACAACACGCCATTTTTTCTTGTTTGATGCGTCTAATTTTTTGGGGACGATCCAAATGGGGCTAGACCAAGGGGAATTTGAATTTTGAATAATTCCTGATTCTAACATTTTTGAAATTTGAGAGTTTACTTCGGCTTTGTGAATTTCGGGATATCGATATGATTTTGTGTATGTCGGAATTTGATCGTTTAATTTTATATCATGTTTGATTTGATTTGTAAAAGTGAGGGGAATTTTTTCACAATAAAAAATGTCTCTATATTCAAGGCAAAGTTTTCTGATAGCAAAATTTTCTTCTTTATTACAATGTTCTAATCTTAAATTTTTTAAATTAGCTTTTTGTAAGTTATCAAAATATTCGTTCATATCAGTGTCAGTTTCCATTTTTTCTATGAAATTGATTTCGTTGATATTTAGTGGTTCTATGTTTAATGGTTTTAAAAATTTTAATTTAATTGGGTTTTCGCCGGGATTAATTAAGGTAGTAATTGCTAAGTAATTTTTGATGTTAACTACTGCTTCCGGGGTTTCGATTTTTTCGAAATTTGTGTATGAAATTATACCTATTCTTTCTTTGTAATTAACAGGTAATTTTGTTACTAATTGCGTTCTAGGGGGTATAATGATGGTGTGATTTACAGAGACTGGTGTCTTGTAATGATTTTCATTTTGTGGTTCATAAATTATGGGAATTACGGAATTTGGAGTTGATAATTCTAATGTTTTTACATTTACATTTGCGTTAAGTTGTTTAAGTAAATCCACGCCTATTAAGCCATCATATTTTTGACTAAATTTAAAAAGGTAAAATTTATGTTTTTCATTGACATTGAAGATTTTAAAAATTGGTATTACTATTACTTCATCATGATAACTGATATCATGGGCTGTTTGAATATTAAAATTTTCGTTAGAAATAAAGGTTTTGTAAAATTTATATGCCAGTTCGGGGTTCATCAAACTTTTCGTACTGCCAGTGTCGATTAGAAAATTTGCGTTTAAATGAGGAATGAAAATATAAGGTAAGTTAGCTTTTGAAAAATTTAATTCAATTAGGTTTGGTTGTTTGAAGACGAGGTTTTCTGAAAATTTTCATTTTCGGGATTTAAATGTTCTTCTTCGAAATATTGTTGTTGAAAATCGTTCTGATCATATTGATCGAAGTCTGAAAAGTTTTCTGGATTTTCATAAGGTTCGTAATATTGTTGTTCGGGGATATCATTTAAAGTTTCAGGGAAATTATTTTCAACTCCTTGCGTAAAAAGCTCGGTCGAAGTAAAATTCTTTTGGGGTGGAATTTTACGAGAGTTGCCAGAAGAGGTGTCCATGGGTTCAGGACCAGTGTTGCGAAATCTATTTTGCTTTGGATTTTGTTGATTCTGACGAAATTTGTGGCTTTGTTAATTTCTTACAATTTGACTTTGTCTTTGAAGAAAGTATGGGTGTTTTTGAAAAGCGTAATTTGGATTAAAATTTGGTTGAGAATTAAATCTTTGTTGATTGCCAAAATTTCGGTTAAAATGTGGTTGTTGAGGTGATGGGAATTGATTAGGATGAAAATTGCGAGTAAAATTTGGTTTACTTGAATTTGCCTGAAATGACGATTGAGGTTGAAATGACGATTGGGGTTGTTGCTGATTAAAATTTTGTCGAAAAGGAGTTATACGTTCTTGTGGTTTAAAAGAATGGGTGTTTAAAGTGTTAGTCCTTTGTTGTGAATATAAAAAATTCTCTTCTTCAATTACTAAGCTCATAGCTTTCTCTAAACTGTCGGGGTTACGTAAACGGACGTTATTTTGAATTTGGCCAACGAGACCTCGAATAAAAGTTTTTAAAGCAAAATCATTGTAACTGTTTTGACGAACGTTTTTTTCTGTGGGATCTATAGTTAGCGTATTTAGTTTTGAAATAAGCAAACTCCTAGCATCCTGACATCTCATGCCAAAATTGTAAGCGGTTTCATTTTTGTGGGGACGCAAGGCGATCAAATCTTGCACTAAACAATCAATGTTACGTTGATCTCCAAAGCTAAGATTTAATGCATTTTTTATTTCGTTCCACGTTTTAAGTTCGGTTCTGGATCCGATTAATAAAAGGGCTCGGCCTGTAAGTTTACCGATAATAGCACGTAAAATATAATTGTTGAGAACTTGGTTACTCTCATCTGCAAAACTACTTATTAAATTTTCGGAATTACCGATAAATATACTCAAAGTATGAGGATTACCATCATAACTTGGAATAGTATCTACGTGAAGCTTTAAGAGCTGATAATTAACAGAATTTGGTGGTAAAGTCATTTGTGAGTTTTCACCGGGATGTGCTACGTTTACTTTTAATTTATTAATTTCTTCAGTTAATTTGTTAACTGCGTTGTTATCTACCATTTATTTTGATTATTTTAATTCTATTGATTTTAATCTTGTGAGAAACCTTAATTTTAATTATTGATCACTTACACTAAAATGAAAGAAACCAAATTGGAATGATAAAAGGAAATGAGCACTTACATTAACGTCACGATGACGGGGTGAAGCATCATTTCTTCTATTCTTCGCGATTTCTTCCACCTGCCTTTGATGTTGACGATTCTTGTTCAATACCCAAGGGCTTGTGAGACTTGGTTTTGGCGATTGTTGTCCTCCACCAGTGTGTTGCTTGCTGCTTTTTTTTCTTTGTTCGGAATTGCGAATTCTCCGTTGAAACGGATGGGACTCGGGACGATTTTTGTTCCTTGCTTGATATTCACTCAAACAAAACTTGCCCTTCACAATCCTACCGACTGCGCCAGTTAAATGTTGAACACATTAAAATTTGTTTTTAAAAACTTTATTTGAACTAATTACAAGGAAAGGAGCAAATCGAGAGCTAACACACATCTGAACTATAATAAACAAACGCATGCCTATTTAATAACTAGAAGCCGCAACATTGCAGTTTCTGGAGGTCAGTCAGGAGTGCGTCTCTAAGCTGTAGGTGTCAGCTAATTGGATTATCGTAACTCGCTCAGAAGCTCCGTTCTGTTGTGGGGTGTAAGGAGCTGAACATTCATGAATTATGCCTTTTTGTTTGAGATGATGCGCAAAGTTTTGGTTGTACTCCGTTCCGTTATCGGTTCTCAGAATTTTGATTTTATTTCCCGTTTGATTTTTAACAAGCGCTTCAAATAAACGGTTTATTTTCTCGCTTAGAAAAAGTGGTTGAATGATTACCCATCTGACATCTATCGCAGAATTCTTCTTTTTCGTCGTCGATTCTTAAACCATCCAGTACGTTGCTTTTCGCTGCCTTTTTGATTGCTTTGTAGTTGATATGGCCGAGGCGCTGGTGCCATTGCTTTATCGACTCATGTTTCACAACGTTGCACTCTGGTTTACGATTTTTCACTTTGAAGTCCATCACCCACAAATTATTTACGCGAGTACCAACACATGACGTATTTTCGTTTTCTTCCCGAAACTGTCAATTGTGTTTTAATGCATGAAAAGTGAACTTTTTGTCCGTCATAGCTCCCACCGAGAATAAACTGCGTTTTAATTCAGTAATGAAGAGGACGTTTTGGATTTCGCGATCGTGCCAGTAACCTTGAACTTTTACTTAGATTTCAATCTTGCCCATCGCAACAGCTGATATGATTTTATCATTCGCAATTCTGACCGAAATTGGCTTTTCTAAATCTTTCAATTCAGTAAACCAATCGCGACGATAGGTCATATGCATGCTGGCGCCGGAATCACAAATCCACTTGTGACTAACACTTTCTGAGCTGGCTGAATAGAGAAGTGAGATGTCGCTGATGTAGGCGTTATTGTTGGAGGTGAGGTGGCGTCTTCTGGCTCGGCTTCTTCACCATTTACAACTGACATCAACTTTTCGGCATTGAAGATGATTGTAATGCTAAACTTCCACAGCTGAAAGTTCGAGCCGTCAAATTTGACGATCTGTACGAGATCGTTTCGCGACGCGGTAGCGGCCATTTTCTTTCAACTCGATTCACTTAAAGCGTAACAACTAGTGATTTCACACTTTTATCAGGCTGGATACTGATTTTCAATAGACCTACTTATTCAGGTGACCTGGGCCCATAACCTGTTGCGTTTTTGCGTAATAAGTAGGCCGTAGTTTCGGTTAATTATGGTTTTTATTGCAACAAACAAAGAACATTTGAAATACACATTTGCTAGCGTTCCCAAAGTTCTGCTCACATGTTCTTTGCTTTCCTTCCATCTTGGGCAGTAGTAGAAAGTGTGCTCTGCATCGTCTTTCTCACCACAATACAGACACTCCTCGTCCTCTCGCCTCATTTTGCCATGTAGGAAATCCCTGAATGGACCATGGCCAGACATTAGTTGGCTGAGGTAGTGGTCCACGTCTCCGTGTTCTCTTGCCATCCAATCCTCCATCCTCGGGATGAGTCTCCTCGTCCACGCTGATGGCGATTGGTCCCATCTAGCTTGCCATTTTTCCAGGAGCTCCTTTCTTGCCACAGCAGGTTGGATTTCCTCCTTTCTCCGAGCTCCCTCTTCTGCCAATAGGTCTATCGGCGGAAGGCCTGCAATCACCAGCGCTGCGTCCGTCGACACTGTGCGGTATATGGCAGCGACCCTCACGGCCATCTTTCTTTGCAAAGTAGTTAGTACTTGCTTGTGGGATTTATGCTTCATCGTTTAAACCCACACTGGAGCAGCGTACACAAGCACAGAGTGCGCCACAGATGCCAAAATCTGTCTTGTTCGCATCCTCGGGCCGCTTATATTCGGCATGAGCCCGGATATTGTAGCGATTGTCCGCTCCGCCTTGGCGGCTGTCTCCACTACATGTCGCTTAAAGTTGCCGTTTCTTCCTAACCATACTCCCAAGTATTTAATTGCGTCGCTTGGTTTGACCTTTGTCCTCAATACTTCCACTTCGATCTCTTCTATTTCCTGCCAGAACAACCATTTCAGTCTTCTTCGACACCACCTGCCCGAGGTCTGGAATACCGAGCCGATCTTTCCGACATCACCTGCCCGAGGTCCGGAATACCGAGCAGACCTCATAGCCCTTACCCCAAGCCCCAGCTTCCGACAACACCAGCCCGAGGTCCGGAATACCGAGCCGGCCTCCGAGCGCTTACCCCAAGCCCAGTTTCCGACACCGCCTGCCCGAAGTCCGGAATACCGAGCCGGCCTCCGAGCTCTCACCCCAAGTCCGTTTTTTTCTGTGGAGGAGAAATCCTTATGGACACCCTGAGCTTAGTTCGAGAGCTCAGGGTAGTGCCGGACTTTTACCGGTTAAAACCCCTCCGTATTCCGTTAGCTCTTGCCTACCCAAGGCCCGCTTTCACATTGCTTCTAGGTGGCGCCGGTTGGTGTCTCCTTTTTCCGTTATCGTTCGTTCGCATTCAGGCGCTCGACCGCCCTCTCAAACTCCTCCTTCTCTCTCAGAACCCCCGTCACCATCCGATCGACGCAGTTCCTGCCCTCCTCGCTTCCCAGCATCCAGCCCACCATATTTTTGGCCGTTGGCGCCTCCCCTATTTTATTCTCCACTACCCGTCTCTGCTCTACCCACCTCTCGCACATGAAGAGGGTGTGCACAGCGGTGTTCTTCTCTTGGCAGAACCAACACTGCCCTGTCCGCCCCCTACTTATCCGGTGGAGATAGCCAGCGAAGCAGCCGTGCCCCGTCAGGGCCTGCGACAGGTAGTAGTTAACTTCTTTGTGCCCTCTCTCCAGCCACGGTCTTGGGGCTGGAATCAGCCGCGCGGTCCATCTCCTCTTGTCGGACCCTGTCCATGCCTCCTGCCATCGACCCAGGAGTCTCTCTCTCACCTCCTTTCATCTTTGTCCATGCTCCTTGAGGTTCCCTTTCACGCGCTTCAAAGATCTCCGCCCTTTCTCGTGCCAGAAGATCAACCGGGTACATGCCGGCCACCATCAGCACCGCATTGGTGGAGACCTACAGGCCTACAGGACGGCCAACGCCACTATAAGTGCAATCCTCCTTTAGGCCGTCAGCATCAATTGCCTTGCCTGCTTCACTCTAAGCCCCGGTTCCCAGACCTCCGCTCCATACAGCAGGATCGATCCGATCACCGATGCCAGAATTCGTCTCTTTTTTGCCCTAGCGCCACCGATGTTGGGCAGTAATCGCTCCAACCTCCTTGCTCTCTCGACAGCCCAAGTCCTAGCTTTCGACACCGCCTGCCCGAGGTCCGCAATACCGAGCGCTTACCCCAAGCCCCAGCTTCCGACACCGTCTGCCCGAGGTCCGGAATACCGAGCCGGCCTACGAGCTCTTACCCCAAGCCCCAGTTTCCGACAGCGCCTGCTCGAGGTCCGGAATACCGTGCCGGCCTCACAGACTCTTGCCAGCCCCAGCTGCCACAGCTGTTCAGCCGATACCAACCACCGTCAACAGCACCTAGGGGAGTTTCCGGAACACCGCCAAATTCTTAGAAAAATTTCACTGTTTATTTATTTACTTACGCAAATAAAAGTTTAGTTTTATTGGTGGAATCTTGTCTCCGGCTACCTAGCTAGCTGAACGAGGAGTAAACCTCTCAAATCTGGCACCCGAACATCCCGACCGGATGCTCAAAGAGTGCCTCTCACAACGCCCTTGTAACAAACATTTACATTTATGTATCCTAACGGATTTATTGCCTGTCCTGCGTAACTTTTTAAAGATACATGATCATTTTTGAGGTTATGGTCTCAAATGCATTTCGTATGTTTCTTCACTAATGCAATTTACTGCTGCGCTGCTATTTAATTCCCTACTGTCTATTCCTACTTTGACTATGAACGGATTAAAAATACTATTTACATTTTGCTCAATTGAGTTTGGTTCGCGTTCTACAAAGTTGAATTTTTGTTTCTTTCTACACACGTTTGCTAAGGACCCTATTTTGTTACAGCAAATATACTCCGCATATTTGCAAATACCTGGGTGATTTTTTTCACAATGCCTGGAATTGTTGCCTCAGCTGCTGTTCCCATGTGGTTTCTTGTGACCTTTCCGCTGTTGGTTTTCGCGCCCTTCCGCGCTGTCGCTGTTTCCTTTTTGGGGTCGTCGACTGGATATCACGTTTATTTCGGCCTCCATGGTTGCTTCTCTCTTTTGAGCTAGTAATAGCAACTCACTCAGCTTCCTTGTTACCGCTTCTTCACAAATTCTGTCGAAAATCGCACGGCACTGAAAAGTAGTCAATAGAAAAACAATTCGGTGTCGTTTCTATGACAATATAGAGATTTCCTGGAAATTTTTTGCACTTTGCTAACTCAACATGAAATTAATAAGTGGAATTTTTTTCAGCCAATCAAAATCATTTATTTATTATTATAGGCGCACAACGTTGTGTGATGGTTAGGTTAATAGTCATAGGTTACAGTTGATGTTCTTTGTTGGCTGCTTCTACCGATCGATCTATTTATACCGAACGTCGTTACCAACTCAAATCTAGTTACAAACTTATTACATGTTAAATCCCTATATATCACAATAATAATGAAATGCTAACTGGCTACGTCTGAACCTGCTTCATTTCATAAGATTATAAGTACTTTTTTCTGACATTTGCAACGTTTTCCTCGGCAGCCAGCTCCGCCAAATGAGGGACGTTTACCCGCTAACCTGGTAACTTTGTAAAAGCTGGGTCGTAGGTTCCCGACAGTTTTTTAGATATTCTCCAAATCCCACAGGTCGGGCGCCGGCTGCGTAATTATCCCAACAAGGAAAATGGGGAGGCGAGATAAAATAGAACAGCGGCGCGATAAAGAATTAGATATAATAAAGGCACCCTATTACGGGGGTGACACACAACAAAACACAAGACCATACAAAAACCACACTATGTGGCGCAACCTAGCTTCCTCCCCTATCAGCCGATGGTGTTGACTGACAGAATCCAAGGCGGTGGTGAGTACTCCGCAACGCTGCTCCTCAAGTGCTTCCTCACAGTCTTCTACCTAACTACCCCTCGCTATTGAGCCAAACTACTCGACTAAAAACGCGGGTGCAAACCTACCCTCTGCTTTCCAAGCGCTTGAAAAGGGTCGTAGTACCCGGAAGATGGAGTTGGCAAGGGATAATACCGGCTTGAGCTGCAAACCGTGACTTGAGGAAGATGTTGATGATGAAGATTAGCGCGAGCACGGCCTTGGAGTTCTGGACTTCGGGGACAACGAGATGGTTACTAGGGGCGCTACCAAGTGGGCTGGGACAACGAAACAGATGACACGCCAGAAGACACCCAGATCTCAATCTCTCTTTCAATATCTTCGTATTTTCGATAACCAAGATGTTATAGTTTGCTATCGGATTGCTTTACGTAACGTGCCATGCAAAAGAGGCCTAAAAATAAGAATATAGGTACCACCCTCAAAGAACGTTATGTTCATACCTAGATTTTATTTGGCTTTCACTACTTAACACGTTAGCGTCGGACAATTCAAGATGGTTGCTTTTTTTCCGAGTTTTTTTTGCCCGCGGCTTGATAACGTTCTCTGAGGTCACCGGCCACCACACAAATTTAAAATCTCGCGCCGAATACCGAAAGAAATCGAGAGCTGGGTTTTACAAAACACTAACCCGCAACCAACAAACACAAAGTAACAATCAATAATTGACCGGGAGCCCCGTTTTCTTCAACCGATGCTTTTTTAAACGCCACACATTTAATTATCAGTCATCTTGTTAAAAAATTTGAAATGCGGATTTCGTTTTCTTAAAAAGTCTTGGAGAAAAAGTAATCTCCAAGTAATGAGATAGGCTGCGCAGCTCATACGTCGTCAGTTTGACAATCGAATGCTTAAAAAAATTAGAGAATTTTGAGAATTACATATATCTTGTTACAAATCTCTTAATTTACCGAGAAGTTATAAAATTCTTAAAATGCTCTTTTTTTATTTTTTGACTCTTGATCTGGGTTAACTTTTAGGAAATATCTTTGCATAAATTCTAACGTATTCGAAACCTCTCATGGATGAGACATTAAAATTATAGTATAAACTAAATATAATTTTTAGTGCTTCCATGAAGTCGGCGCATTGAATAATATTTTCTTTTTCCACATAGATGGAGTACTTCTCCAAACACCTACGATGGAAATTCATTAACAGGTGCCCACAAATATTTAAGGAAATCTACATACCTTCTTTGACTACAATACATGGTTCCGTGGTATTGGTTTGAACATCATTCAACGAAAAAAATACAGCCGTTGAATCAGTATTCACAAGTGAATAACTTAAAAATTAGTGCTTCCATATTTTCATGAAAGAATTGTCAATATCTTTATACACTCCAAATACTTTGTCGTAGCATCTGCCGTTTCAGCTGAATGCCAAATTATAATATCTTACTGGCTCTGACAATAAAAATTTTTTTCTAAATCGTGAAGGGGCTGCGACATTATTTTTCAAAATGCCACAAAATAGCTTCCTTCTTTAATAATGCTGGCCATTTGTTCTTAATGGCAACGTTGCATGCTATGGGTGTCATTCAGCAGATTAAGAACGTTTTCTTCCAATATAAGAATACTACGGAAGCGCTGAAGGATCAACCCACATTTATTTTTATCTCGACCGGTCGACTTAATATCTCGACCGGTCGAGATACTATCTCGACAATTCGAGTTATTATCTCGACCGGTCGACTTAATAACTCGACCGGTCGAGATAAAAATAAATGTGGGTTGATCCATCAGCGCTTCCGTAGTTTCGCGCATGCTCCGCAACGACTGACGGCTGTCACTTGTCGCGCTAAACCTAACCTCTCTGAACGTGCTTCGATATTTTTGTGTATTTGGTCGGTGTCATCGCAATTATGGCAGCGTTAGATAATGTGCTAAACGCAGCACTGGGTGAATTACTAGAAGAGGAACTAGAAAATGCACTTGAAAAGTAAGAAGACGTTACAAAGTACCTAAACATGGATTTCAATTATATAACGTATTTTAGGCAGAGAGCAACCCTGGAACGGCGTAATCTAAGAGATAACAGTACCCGTTCCAATTGGAAGAGTTTTTATCAAGAATTTTCGAGTGTCGAAGGCAATAGCCCAAAATTTTATAGAAGCTCTGCGACCATGTGGTCGCATAGATGTCTTCCACCATACAAAAGAAGAACCGGTGTACGGATAAAATTAAAAGTACGTATTTTACATAGTACTTCAATAGACATAAATTTTCTTGTTTTAATAATAATAATAATAATAACATTAATAATAACTTGATTCACCCGACAGGCGTAGAAGCCCAATTATGGGCAAATGATACAATACAATAAACACTAAATGATAACCAAGCCATCGAGATAGCTACATGCTAGTTTCCAATAAACACTAAAAATAAACTAAACTAACGCCGAAATCATATCCTAAGAAATACACAACAAGCAACCCGAAGACAATACAAATCAACATAAATGTAACTCCCTACAAATTAAATCAAACCACAAAAATCTAATAATAATAAAAATCTAAGAGTAACGGTCGATCGCCGCCCTACGGAGCTCCCCCAGGGAGCAACAATAAATGTCCACGAAGGCAGCAATGGTGTTGTAATTTGCGCTCATAGTGAATACAGGCGATCCCCCAATTACCCGCGTCCTCGCAAACGGCACCTCAAAAGTGTTGTTTTAGTGGGTGATAGAGATTGGTTAGCAGAGGGAAGAAGAACACGGAATCGTCTGATCCGGGAAAATTTTGCATAACCTCTTGCATGCAGCTGCAAACAGGGGGACCAAGTCGCAAACTAAATTGTAACTAGACTAAAGGGTTTGTATTATTTGTATAAGAACATATTTATTTTTGTATGAAATAAAAAAAATTTTAGAATGAACAGAGTTGTTTATTAAGGAAGGCGTCAAAATTCCTATGTTCCCCGTGAAAGGTTTCAAATTGTAATTTCAATTTTTACTTTTCTAACTGGAGCTTTCGCTCCTCTAGGGCCAATTTTCTTTCTTCGATATTCCGATATGCCTCTGTGGCATTGGTTAGCGCTGCCACTAAGGCCTCCGAGACTTGGGTTTTGTGCTTCTCTTCTTCCAGAATCTGCCTTCTAACGGTGGCGGATTCCAAAGAAGCTTTTGTTGCCTTATTATAGTCCCGGCAGGCAGCCTGCAGCATCTCAGTAGCACTTTTTGGTTCGTGAAAATAAATTTGCATATTTTCGATGTAAACGTTCTCAGTGCCCATATTGGTTCTTACAGTTTAGGGATGACCATTCAAATTTCTCACGGTTTCAACGAAATATCCCGCAATTACCTTAGGATCATTGTTAGTATATGAAGTTTTCAGCCACAAAATCTTCCTCGAAAAACCGTCGATACAACCGTTGATTGCAAATCCATAAGGTTTTAACTTGTCGTATCCATCGATATGTCACAAATAGTTTTGTTCGTAGTTAGAATAATGTCTTCTACGTAGTTTTCTTCTTTTCCTTGACGATACTCCTACAGGATCAACAATGTTTAAAAAATGTCGTACAGTTTCTTGTTTTACATTTAGTCCTGCGTGTAAACACTTGGTTCCACTTGTAGCCATGCAAACTTGCCGAAGTTATAATCTGCATTCTGCATATCCAGAAAGTCAATGACGTTTTCAAGAGAAGAATAGTTTTTTCTACGATACAAATTCAGTCACTTGAGATGTCTCTTTAAGGTTGCACTGCTTAGATTAATGCCATGTTGTAAAAGAAATAAAAGAATTTCATCCTGCGGCAAACCCACATGAAAATAGTACTTAATTGCATTATCAACGATTGATCCGTCCATATTTTCTGGGTACTGTACTGAGCAAAAGAAAATATACGGTAACATACGATGCACTGTCACACCCACGTCCGAGCGCTTCCGTAACCTCAAAGTAGCCGAAAGTCAAGTGGTATGTTGGGGAGGACAAGCCGAACGGTTAAGATGCTAGTCGACCGGTCGAGTTATTATCTCGACCGGTCGAGATAAAAATAAATGTGGGTTGATCCTTCAGCGCTTCCGTAGAATACGAAGGTTATTGAGTGTATTTTTCTTATCCACCAAGGTTTCCAGGAGTGCAGCTGCTTTCAAACTCTGGAGACCAATTCGAACATCCTACAAATAATAAAAATGTACAAAAAGAAATTAACAAAAATAATGCTTCTTACAGGCTTTCTTACTTAACATTAACTTCCGCTTTTTTGAGGGAATTTCTTGTTTTGACGTAGGCGGTGAGGACCCTTTATGAGGTCTATTTAAGTAATTGTTTTGTGTGATCCAATAACTTTTTGTAGGTCGTATAGCATCCTTCTCCTGCAACAATCCCATCTTCGCCATTACCTTGAAAGTTTTTGCAGATGCATATTTTTTAATTTCCCGAATCGCGTTTACAGTAACGTGGATAACGTTAGTCATATCTTCGTAACATCTGTTGCTTTTTTGGCAACCTTCGATTGTAGTTTTTTTCCAAATTTTTCCACGGAATTTGAAATTGTTCCCATGTTTCCTCACATATCTTTTTCGGAGCAGTAGATATATCATCATACAAGATACATGATAGAAGATTAGTAAACTTGGGATACTTTGAGAACTACACATACGTCATCGTGCGCGCAGAACTCAATCCCGTCCGATCTGTTCAATACGGTCGAATATTGCAGTTACCGACAGAGAATGGTAGCCCACCAGTGGTTGAAATAATTCCCTCGCGCAGCTCGCCGATGACGTATGTGTAGTTCTCAAAGTGACTTTGCTATACACGATTCGCTGCGCACACCCTGCTAGCTCGCGATGCTGCATGTGTCTGTGTTCGAGTTCTCGTAGATATACGGGAGAGGGAAGCGTCCCCATCCTACAGCTGTAAGCTGTAAGCTGTAGGATGGGGGGGGGGGCTAAGATGGACCGGTGAGTCATCAAAAGCTGCGCAAGGCGGAGCTTGGCTTTGCCGACAGTGGCGGAGTTCATACTAAACGCAGGGAAGCACCTGAACGTACGAGGCTGATGACAGCCCAACTTTCCTTCTTGGTGTGAAATGGGACCGGCTCGACGTAAATTGGTTTCTGCGCTGATGACTCACTGGTCCAACTTAAAACGGTCCATGTCTACTGGCATTGACACTGGCTCTAGAATCACAAATCCAAGTTTTCTGATCATCATCAGAGCTGGCATTAGGCAGAAATATCACAAAGCATCTGGCTTCTCAGATCCTTGTGGTAGACCGGATTTTGAGCTAGTATTATTTTATTGTTATCTAGATTTATGTATTGCTGTGGTTGATTTTTAAACACCACTAAATGTCATGTAAAGTCTTTATGACCCTGACCCAATTTTCTTTAACACTGACTTACGTAATATGTTTTATGCTTTCATATTCTAATGGATACTTAGGGCACTTCATGTAGCATTTTTACTCAACAACGTATTTAATTCTACTTAAAGTTTTCCGCACGAGATGCTGTTACGTAATCACTAGACTAACAGATGCGTCATAAGTAGCCCTCATATATATTACAACTTCGTCCAGATTTGGGAGAGTTCGTTAATGTAAAATCTTTGGAATCTGTCGTAGTACTCTTGTCTGAAACTGTCTGGGTATTACAACTCTGTCCCTGAACATGAGACATCTTTTGACCACCGATAGGGATTCTCGTCTTTGGTAAAACGGTTTTACTTCTTGATCAGTAACCTGATTTGTTTTTCCTGTCCAACCTGCTTGTGTGAACTTCAGTACTGACTGTAGAATGCTGTCTTCTCTGGTGCCATCTTGAATTTCTTTAATTGTGATTGGAATTTTTGAACAAATGGTTTCAATCATTTCTTCTACTTTTTCTTCAAATTGCCACCGATGCAATAACAATTTCTTTATCTGGCTTGCTTTGAGAGTTAAGTAGACGAAAAAGAATATCGGCGTATGCGAATTTTGTCGTTTTGACATTTAATCTCAAAATCATACGTAAGCAGCGTTAATGCCCATCGCTGCAATCGGCCGGCTGTATGTGTCGGAATTCTTTTCTTTGAACCAAAAATTGACAACAAAGGTTTATGATCTGTTTGTAGAAGAAATTTCCAAATCATTTTGTGGAACGGCAAAAATTAACGCAAGATCTTTTTTTTCTATTTGGCTGTAGTTCTTCTCACTTGCTGTTAACGTTCTTGAAGCGTGACTAACAGCTTTGATGCGGTCATCCCGAAATTGATGAAGAATGCATGCTCCTATTTCTAAGTTAGATGCGTCAGCTGCTACAATTATTGGGAGTTTTGGATTGTAGTGCGTCAATAACAGATCAGACTGCATTATTTCTTTGAACTTCCTGAAAGCGTCTTGACATTTAGTTGACCATTCCCAGTGACATCTTTGCGTAGTAGAGCATTCAACGGCTGTCGAAATGCATGCATGTTGTTGATAAATTTGCCATAGTAATTAATGGCTCTTAAAAAAGACCGAAGAGAGGGCAGGTTTGTTGGTGGTGGCATGTAGACGATAGCTTCTATTTTTTTCTGGATCCGGTCGCAATATTTCTTTGTTCATTATATGGCCTAAGTATTTGATTTCCTTTGAATTAAACCTGTATTTTTCTGCCTTAAGTCGAAACCCGTATTCTTGGATCCGTTGAAGCAATTTCTTCAAATTATTGTTGTGGTCTTCTTCTTCAACTCCGCCGACCAATATGTCGTCCATGTATGCGTAGACCGTTGGGAGTCCTGCGATCATTAAATCCATGATCTGTTGAAAAATACCGGGTGCCGACTTTACTCCTGCAGGAAATCTATTGAAGTGATATAATCCGCGGTGCGTATTGATTGTGAGGAACTTCTTTGATTCTTCAGCTAATCCAGCCTGCAAGTATGCATTGGAAAGGTCAATTTGACTATAAATCGCGCAACCTGCCATATTTGCAAAAACTTTTTCAATTAGTGGAAGTGGATGTCGATGCTACTCCAAAACTTGGTTCAGTTCCGTTGAATAATTGGCGCAAATACGTACGAAACCGTTTTTTTATCTGACGACAACAATGGGAGGCTGTTATATTTTAGTTAATACGTATATTTAGGTCACTAACTACAATCTATGTTAAAGTACTTGATTACAATTTGCAGCTATTATCTAAACGGCGATGTTTTCGATAGACGGCCGGTGTGCAAGAGAGCGAGCCTCTGGCTGTCATGGTCTAGGTCTAGGAAACCACTTCTGGCACCACTGTCGGCAGTGTTGCCAACACTTCTCCTCCTTTCCAGACTCTGTGTGCTTGTTGGACTTGAACTTTATCTCCTTCCGCTTTCGCCAGTTCAGGAAGAAGTCTGGAACTGTTCGTGGATTAGACTTTTGAAAGTTTCATAAAAAACTGGCCATTCAGCTGCTATACCACTAAAGCTAGGTAACTCAATCTTCGGGAGTTTTACTAAAAAATTTTGCGAGCTAGTTTGAGAAGTTGATGATTTGGACTCAGATGGTGGATTAAAGCACTTTTTAGCACTTCTTTTTATGTGGCCACACATTTTATCTACAGTTTCCAAAACAGCGTAACTTGGCGTAAATTCTTTATTCAACTTCATGCTTAGTTCGTTTATTTGATCTAACACGTTACTTATAGCGATCCTTGTATCCTCAAATGTTTCATATCTAATCTTAAAGTAATCGAGCTCCTATTTCTCATTGAGTTTTTTGCTAGCATCATAAAGTCGCTGAATGCGAAGAAACAACGTTTCCTTTTTTTGTTGAAGAACCTTCAACTTGTTTGCGTCCATTTTTGAACAGAAAAAAAAAACTTGGGTAAATGCGAGCAAATGCGTAAATATTGCTAAACAAATGTAAACGTAGCGTGTATGCGTAGAAATTGCGAGAGTTAAATAAAACGGAGATCAAGAAACTAGATAGTTTTAAAGCGAAATAGCGTGAAAAGCGATGAAAAAGCGAATAAAGTGGATGAAACTAATACGAAAGCAGAAAGGCAGTAATCCGGCGTTTGAAGAACCAAAAACTGTGTTAGCGCCACCACGTAATTGGATGGAGGAGAATGATTATTTTATGGTGCAGAATTTACCTTTCGCTTTTTGAAGAAGACCTGGTTTGAAGCCTAAATTATAGGGGGGTAATGCGTGCTGGATGGAAAGCAAATAATAAGGAACCCTAAAAATTGCACCACAAACTCGGATGCGTCCACTTTTACAATTATCTTCGCGTTCTCCTGTTTCTACTCTCTAATTTCAACTTAAAACGAACTAAATTCAAAACGTACTGACCACTGCCGTTATTGCTAAACCCTTTTTTCTGAAGATATCGGACAGTGGCGTATCAAAATTAATTACAAATAGAACCTATTTCTGGCTTCAACAACCAGTAAAACAAAAATAACCAAACTTAATCTAATTTAACATTGAAACAACGCCTAAGTTTTTGCGTAAACGCCCTTTGTGAAAATATCGGCCAGCTGCATGGATGAGGGAACAAATTGAATATGTATTTTTCTCTCTTAATATTTTTCATGTATGAAGTGATGGCGCACATCGATGTGTTTAGTCCTGGCATAGAATTCCGGATTAAGGACGAGCTTGATTGCGCCATGGTTATCCATCCCAAGTGGTGTAGCTGCTACTTGGTCCATGTTGACATCGTTCAGCAATCGGTTGAGCCAAATGCTTTCTTTCCCAGCCTCACCAGCTGCAATATACTCCGCCTCAGTCGTTGAAACGGCAACTATGAACTGACGTTGCGATTTCCAAGAAACCGCATCCCCTGAAACCAAGAAAACATATCCGGTGGTTGACCTACGAGTGTCTTCATTCCCGGCATAATCGCTATTTGAATATCCAACCAGTTATGTTGAAAAGTTCTGGTTTCCGTCAAATCTGATACCAAAATGCAAGGTCCCTTTTATGTATCGCAGTATCCGCTTGACAGCGATCCAATGTTCCGCTTGTGGATCCGCCACAGAGGACACTGCAAACATAATGTCCGGTCTTGAGACAACCGCTGCAAACACTAAGGACCCCACTGCTTGTCGGAACGGCACACTCTTCATCTTTAGCCGCGTACAGTCATTGTTACCTGGGCAGCGATACCTGACATAGCCGCACGCGCAAAGCGCATGTGCGATGCTATATGTCAGTAGTAGCTTGCTAGCCACAGGTATGACCTCCACCATTTCGGATCGGGTGATGTTTGTGAACACCCCCCACCACCTCCACCGAAATAACATTGCAGCAATGTTATCATATACTTGTACCAACGCAATAACCTCAAGTAATAACCTCAATATAAGAAGCAACAAATCGTAGCATAATTACAATGTTGTTATTTCCGTACCATAAGTACCTCGGTAATCCTATAAATAACGGTGTTCCAATCGATGAAGACGATATAATTGCATTCGAGCATGATTTAGAGTACGTGAAACACAATATACATGAAAGTGATTGGAATAGTGCTTCTGAATTTGCAATAGATTACATAACAAATTTTAATTAC
The DNA here is from genome assembly GCA_951805265.1 of Schizotus pectinicornis. Classification (NCBI taxonomy): domain Eukaryota; kingdom Metazoa; phylum Arthropoda; class Insecta; order Coleoptera; family Pyrochroidae; genus Schizotus; species Schizotus pectinicornis. The sequence continues at coordinate 14,905,355 of OX638207.1, read as the reverse complement.
CATAGTTTGTTGGGATTTATTGGTTTAATTTCAAAATATAACATTGAATCGGTATTTGGACAATTATACCCAAGTGTTATGTCCACTACAACGAAACGACCTACGCATCGTGGTAATCGGTTATATAGTGAGTATCAAAAAAGACTTTCTGACGCTTACAAAAAGTGGAAAAAACCTGGTGAACAATATCGTGATTTTCAACGTAGAGCTAGACATGAACATTTAGTTTCTTATGGTGTGGTGACACTACTCCCAGTACAGTTTCAAGTGGTTCGAGTTACTCCTTCGCCGATGACAATAAATTCGACAGTCAAATACCTGGTTCAAGTGGATTTCCCTCTATGGATAACCTATCTTTGGGTGACAGTGATAATATTGGGAATATTGAAATGGATATTGGTAGAACTACGTTTGTTGGAAATTCTGGGCAATCGTCTGGCAGTCAGATGGCATCCCATACTACAGGAGGGTTAATAGTAATACCAAGACCATTAGCACCACCACCTATTTATATTACATATTCTAAAACATGGCTATTTTATAGTTATGGGTATGCATTTACTGAAATTTCTAAAGATAATGATTTATTTAGACATATAACTACTCCTTTTGCTTATATTCCAGTTGATTATGTGCCATTGTATTTGTCAGAAGCGGAATTTTTAGCTTTACTTCGAACTGCAGTTATGAAAAGTTTAAATGTAACAGTTTGTATAATAGGGGTACGGACTTCTTTTGATACAGGCACAACATTAAGTAGTACTGCTAACAGTGAGCATTGTCCAATAGGAATGGCAGCTATCGGTTTAAATTTAAAAATGCCGTTGTTAAATCAAAATGTTACATCTGCTGCTGATAAACCTATGATTATAGGTGACACGTAATTTCGATGGTGATTCTTTTTGTTCAAAATTGTATGGTGATGCAGCCGAGCGAACTCCTCAAGTTTTGGGAGTTTCTAGATCGATTTCTGCATATGGCGTAATTAAAATGTTGCCTCCAACAGCTCCGATGATAGCTGGTGCATTGTTATTTTCCGATGGTATACCGAATGTTAGTGAACATATCGATCGTTTTCATATTGGTTCTCATGTAGGACAAACTATTATAAATTATCATTATAAACCAAAATTTGGATTTCTTCGACAAACTCCACAAATTGTTTTAATGGATGAAAATCAGGCAAAAACTACTAATGGCATAAAATTTACCTCTTCCAATCGTTTGCCAAGTATCAAAAGATTATTAACAGTAACTTCTGGTGGCACTAATCCACCAGATCCAAGAGTTGATAAAGAGGCTACTGTTACTAATTATGCAGGTGATTTTTCATTCCTATATAAATCTTCAACAGAAAAATATTGTTGTTTTAGTCCTGCCAATAGCAAATATTCAATGTCTAACCATGCTCAACCACAATGTCATGTTGGATTATTACCAACACCAGCTTTAAATCCTGCAACAGACTCAACTACATTTCAAAACTCTTGTTTATATTTTGAAGTTGTTGCTAACTGCAGTGTAATTTGTATGTTGGTGAACAACAGGCTTGCTTTTCAGATATTAATAATTATGCATATTTAGCTAACTCCACTTCTGTTTCTAGTTTTATGGGCTTATATACAACAAAAACATAATATAAATGTATTGTATTTTATTAATAAAATATATTATATACATGATTACAATATTATTTCATCATGTCCCCAAAATCGTCAACAATTCCACTGTAGTCCATTGCTTCTTGTAGTACATCGGTAGCATCAACGTTGTCACATTTATTAAATATATCAAAATGTTGCATTACGTTATAAATTGCGAGTGAATACGGTTTTTTACTTAATCATTCTACTTTTAAAAGCTACATCTTTCGGAAAACAATCATTGTTACTAAGTATAATAACAGGAGTTCGAGTTACAATTGAATCCTCATTGTACTTTACTTTCACATTTAGAGTATCACCACCAAATAACATTTTTAAAGTTTCAAAAGACGCGGGTTCTGCAAGTGGTTCATTCCATAGTAATATACGTTTATTAACACATTCCTGTAAAGGAAAATGCTCATATCGATTAAAGTTGCCAATTTGACCAAATGCAAAAAAATAATGAATAACACAATCCATAAAATAATTTTTACCTGCATTTGGTGGCGACAACAACATAAACGTATTTACTTTACCTAACTTTTTATCTATTACATGTAATAAATCCAATAGAAATTTACTTATCACATCTACATTTTGATTGAACTGAAAATTTAAAAGTTCTATTGTAACGAGGAGCAGAATAACAAATGAGGTGGGTTGTTTCGAACGATAACACATTTAATAATCAACTTAATGAACAAGCCAAAATATCCACAAGTTTACACGTCAACTCGTCACAGCCGGCCTGGCGCCATATTGCTTCCTCCTCTTGCCCTCGCTACCAGCGGCGACCCACTGTACGATGCCAGTGGCGGCGTCACTCGGTACATACTCCTCCTCTAGACCGTACAGACGCCCTCGTGTGCGGTCTAGTCAAGGCAGGCGGGCTTGGCTGGACCTGGGGTTTTTTCGGCGGCCGTCCTCGTTTTCGAACGGGATATACAATTTGTGGTGGAGCTGCTTCGGAAGACCTGAATGGGGTTAGGTCTGCAATGTGATACGAATTAATGCAATTCTCTTCGGATAACAACGATACTTCGTATGAAGTTGGGGATTTGACAGAGATGATCTTGTACGGTCCGTCTCTTTTGGGCACGAATTTGGACGTTCTACCCTCAGAGGCTTTGCTAAGGACGTGAGATCGGACCCACACTAGGTCTCCGACGTTGAACTGCGGTACCATTCTTCTTTTTTTATCGGCATATTTCTTGCGTCGGTCTTGATTGTCCTCGTGCAATTCTCGTACCGTCTTCATTATTTCAGGCATCTTAGCAAGGTACGGCGTAATTTCTGGCACGAAGTTTTCGTTGACGACGACTTCAGTAGTATGGATGTGGGGGTTCTATCCCAAAGGAGGCACGGGGCGTGGTGAGGCACCGAGTTGGGCGTGGCGGAGTGTTGGTTGGTGTGTGGATAGCGTTGGGGGCGTGGTTAAGTAATTTTGTGGTCCAATTCGCAGCGCTGGTTTAAGCAAAATTTGAATCCAATCCGTTGTGGTTTTAGGTGTTATCTCGAACCAATGCGCTACTAAAGTCCATGGAGGCGTTTTTTTAAATTATAAATACTTTATTTTTTAGAAGTATACATCCATTTTCTTATAATATATATAAATGCTGTAACAATATTTAGACACAATAAAAATATAACGATAAATGATGAGTGTAACTCAAACAACATTCCATCCTCTATGTTCTCAAGACGTTTTTGTACATTATTAGAAAGAATTAAATTATTTGATGTAATATTGTTCTGATCCGAAGCGACGAAGGTTTCATTTAAGACTAACTTCCATGGACTATAAGCTATACTTCGATCATAATATATAAATTTTAATTTATATTTAACAATCGAGGTATTTCGTCGAGGAATGTCAATACTTTGAAACGTTGGTAAACCATCTTGAGGTATTGAGTGTAGCTTTATCCAGTGAAAAGGCCATGTATCATTTTGTTCATTGAAACAAACAAAGGCCTCGTTTACGTCTGGCTGCTTAAAAACTATAAAATTGTTTTTTATCAAAATGACAAAGATAGAACACTTGTTTTAAGTAGAACCATCTTTGCAGAACTAAAATTTAACTTACTGGTTGCTCAGTTTTAGTAATGAGTAGGGAAGGGGGAATAATTTGAGTGGGAGAGTTAAAATGTAAAATGAAAGGGTTAGAAAAAAAAATTAAATAAATGATCTATTTTTTCTTAACAAGAACAATTATACAGTTATAATGCAATAATGTAAAAAATTATTCTTACATATTAATATGTAGATACATTAATTTAAGTAATTGTCATTGACAAAGTCTGAGTTACATTTCTAACATCAATCAATTCAGGAAGTGATGTTAGTGGTTCTACTCCTTTAACTTCACCGTTGCTAAATATTCTTTCAAGTCCAAATTCTCGGTATTCGTAGCATAATATTTTCAATGACTCTTCTTTAAAATTGGCGTCGTAAGTGCATCGAATGGGTAATTCTACTCCGTCGCCGTATTCTAGTTTGAAATGACGGTAGAATGGGTGATTGCTTTCAAATATACCGGCTATCTGCATTTCCTTTTCGATTAAATGTTTCCTAAAGCTTTCGATAGCTTCTTCTACCGTTAAGTAAGAATGTGTTTCTGGGACTACGGTTGTGTCATCAGTTATCAATGATGCTGATGTTTCTGCTTCTGACATGAATAAACTTTCAGCAACCATCGATGTTACTGAAGCTGCTGTCGTTGTCGAAGTATATGATGACTCGTTTCCACTTTCATTTAAGTTTTCAAGAGTCGAGGCATTATATAATGGTAGCACTTTACTCGGTGTAAGTAGTTTGAATGTCAGACTAATTTGAATTGTTTCATTTGTAGGTAATTGTACATGAAATTTTGTTCGAGCAAACCTCTCCTCATTATTCAGTTGCACTGAAATAGGTTCCGCACTGATGCACCAAAAATAGAATAGTAGAATAAATGAAAATAACATTTTTCAAGAACACTATTTTTACACTGAACACTAACCTTAACGAGTCGTCAACGATTTCGTGATTTTCTGCAGTACGCTGCCTTTTATATTACATGATTAGTCTGATATGTCTTATCTTATACTATAAATAGATGACCTGCGGTTATTATATTAATAATTATTCTTTATCTGTTACACAATGTTTGATTTATCAATCCATGAATTATATTCATTTGAAAATCTGACCTGCGGTTATTATATTAATAATTATTCTTTATCTGTTACACAATGTTTGATTTATCAATCCATGAATTATATTCATTTGAAAATCCCAACCATTTCACAAATGCTTTATTTCCTTTTTCTTTTAAAACTTCTTGAATTAAATAAATATCAGGATATTTAGCCTTCAATAATTCATATTCATAAAAACTTCCTTTAATGGTTTTGTCTTGATAATCTTTGAGAACATAGGTAACAGGATTAGTATTTTTAATATTTGCAACTTTGAAAATTTCTGTTGTCCAATTTGGTGTATAACCTTTCTAAAATAAGTGTTTATATTTACTTATACGAACATTTTCTCCTACTTTAAATTTTGCACTAGGAAATATTTTTATATTATTATAAACAGTTTTCAACAATATCTTTTCATTATTAGAGTTTACATCAGAGGGTCGGATTTTAATAGTTCTATGAATCTTGTTATTATATTTATTAACTAAATCTTGAATATTATCAATCCACTTATAGGAACCATTCAAACTGAATTGTTTCCACATCCAGCCTGTTAGTGTCCTATTAAATCGTTCAACAATAGACGCTTTTAATGTAGTATACGTAGAGTAATGGTTTATTTGATATTTTTTCATTAAATTTTGAAAAGTAGCATTATAAAATTCTCTACCGTGATCTGTTTGAAGATTTTTAGGTGATTGATTAATTAAAATTTGTTCCATTGCGTTAGTTACTTCAACACCTGATTTAGTCTTAATTGGTAAAGCCCATGCTAATTTCGAAAATGCATCGATAACTGTTAATAAATACCGAAAGTTATTATTATCAGTTGAGTAATCTCCCATTTCTACAAGATCTGCTTGCCAAAGGTCATTAATTCCTTTTAGAATAACTCTACGACGTTTAAAGTTTCGCCGTACAGGTTTATGTAATTCATTAACTACTTGTTGTTTACTCATACTAACGAAATGTATTTCAAGAGTTAAGCGTTCTGTTATTCTCACCAGTAGTTACATCTGTCATAGTTTTATTTGATTGACTATTTGTTTGTGGTAAAGCAATCACGACACTTTTTCCTAGGTGTTTTTCTGAAAATAAATGTTCTATTTGATTTTGTTGTTTTTGAATTGAGTTTAATGCAACATTCAAGTTAAAAATCTTTTGACTAATTTCCTTTTGAATAACATTTATTTGTTTGATTTCCTGATCAACATACAATTTAGTTGTAGCATCATTAGGATCTTTGGGTTTATATAAATTTTGTATGCGTTTATGCTGAAAATTAAAGTCACCGTTATTAGTTAAAGTAAAACCAAATATATGAGGACTAATGCGTGAAGGATTGTAAGGTTTAATACGAGAAGGAGAACGTCCGAACTTGTCAATACCCATTACAGTAATGGAAGAATAAAAACAAAATTGCAACTTTTATTTGACAATATTTGCTTCTCTTAGTTCTTCAAAAATAGAAATAATTTCATTAGAATGATTAGTATGACCAGCTTGCTGTGAAGCTAATAGAAGTTTAAGTCTATCAACTAGTTCATTAGGATTATCCCAATAAACATATTCTGATTTATTTGTTGAATACTGCTTTAATCCTGATCCTATGCTTGATCCGTGTCTTTGTTCATTCAGTAAATTTTTAATAAAGTTATATTTAACACTTTTGCTTCCAGCATGCTGTTGTGCTTTATCATAATTACGGTGTAATGAATTAGTTGCTTCTATAATTTCTAAATATATTGGAATGTCTTCTTTTTTGTATCCTTTCAATTCAGGTTCTTTTAAAAAAAGTAAGTGTATTAAACCAGGTGATAAGTCATATACTTGATCATTTACAAATATATTCTTATTATTTATCGTAAAAGGTAAGCTACCAATTTTCCAATGATTCTCAGTAGCATGAAAATAAGGACCATACTTATGATCAAATTCCTTTTGTTCGAAATTTAGTGTTGCTATAAATTTATTTGTTGAATTTAGTATAAGTCGCTGAGGAGTTTCTATAAAATGCTCATCTTGCATATTAACTGAAGGCATCTCATTTAATTGAGAAGTTATCTATTGTTGTTTCAGATAATTCTATTGGATGTGATTGTATTATTTCTGGTGTACTAGTCCGTAGAGGTGGTGGAGATGTACTACTCCTATCAAGCTTATCAACACTTGATGAATTAATCTGTGATTTTATTTTAGATTTCCTCTTTTTTTTAATCTTTAATATAGGAATAGAGTCGGCATTATCCATGGTTGTGTTCATTAATTTCTTTACTGTTGTATTCATAGACGTATTATTTTCATTTACATTTGTTAATTTCTTTAGAGGTGTTGTTATAGGTTTAAAAATTCGTTCAAAATGAATAGCATCATTAAATTTGCCAGCCTTTACACTTTCAAATTTCTTACGAATTATATTTCGCGTGCGTATAATATTCTTAACTATTTTTTCGTCCATATTTCTCTTTTAAATATTTACAGCTTGTAATCAACAATTTTTTTTTTACACAACTCAATCAACGTTGTTACTTAATTCAAACAAGGCAGCTTATCTTCTTTAACTCTGTGAACAGCTTATGAATAGCTTCCTAACAGATTTATTTAACAGCTTTCAAACAGATCAATCAACACTTTTATCAGGTTCAACAGCATACTAACAGATCACTAACAGATCATTAACAGCTTACTAACAGCTTACTAACAGCTCACTAACAGCTTGAACAGCTCCTCGTGCGATGTTTATAGGTTACTAATTCTCGACTAAATGAGATAAGGCGCTTGCTATCGCTTTTTATATTACAATAAATATGTCGAATCCTTTTCGATATCGACCCTTCTCTATAGAACAATCTTTATTAATACATAAAAATCCATAATTTACCTTCCAACACTTCGAACACATTTGACGAAACTGATTAATATCCATATCTGTGTTAACATGATCATCATAAATGTGTTTCAAATTTAGACCATCTTGCTTGAAAACAACTAGGAAGTTTGCATTATCGCGTATCAAATGTTTGGGAATATGAGTATATGTTTGTTCCAGATAAAAACTGTCAATATCCTTATGACGACCCATACAAAAATAAGCCCGAATGTGATCTTGTTTCTCGCAAGCAACATCATCAAATAGGAATATTGAATTGCGCTTAGCTTCATTAACCGGTAGTACGGTGTTATGCTCTGAAAATGTATAATAACCTACACCCTTTACACCGGTGAGTAAATTTTTAAGATATTCATATTTAGGTTGATATAAGGATTTTGAATAAATGTATACATTTTCAAACTTTAATCCATTAGGATGTTCAAGTAAAGATATTATCACATTTGTTTTTCCACAATTAGATGGTCCAACGATTAATCCACGAATACTATTTGGCAATAATTTACCGTGTTTATAGTGAGTTGTAGTACTATTTGCGTTAAAGTCAACATTCTTAACAGCAAGCTCGTCATGTTGACGAATCAATCGCATTCTGATTACTGAACGGACTTATATATAGCACATCTATTTAAAGAAATTCAGTTAATGGCTACCAATCTAACAAAGAGCATCATCATAAAATGATTGAACATAACAAGCAACGAACTAGTCTTTGTTCAGCCGTTCAAGGTAGAGGTTTACTCAACACTATAATTAATAAATTACCGGTTGAATTACATTTGCCCGGATATCAATATTGCGGACCAGGAACTAAGCTAAGAGAACGTTTAGCTAGAGGTGATCCCGGTATAAATAATTTAGATTACGCATGCAAACAACACGATATTGCTTACTCTAAATCAAAAGATACATTAACAAGGAATCAAGCAGATCTTGAGCTTGCTGAGAGGGCTTGGGAGAGAGTTAAAGCAAAAGATTCAAAATTAGGTGAACGAATAAATGCATGGCTGGTAATGTAATATATGTAATAACTCCACATATATTGGGTTTACTTATATATTGATAAGATTAAGATACATGTGTGTATGTCAGATTAATACCGTCTCTCCTACTGCCAACTTAAGACATATACTATTACTATACTCTATATGACATCTCCCCTTTTCAAAGGAAGATGAGTAACATAAATTTCTTACAAATATAACAATCGATAAACTACATTACAAAATCCTTAAACTTATCTGGTAATTTAACAAGTCTTCCGCTTCTAGTGCTTCTAGTTTCACGTACAGTTCGCGGTTGTTCGCTGCTAGTTATTGCACTTTTATTATTAGCCTTATTATTAATGTTAATTAGGGGTTCTGTCTTAATCGGTAAATTGTCAGTCTCAACCTCAGTCTTACTCAGTTTTACAAATTTGTCAGGTCCAGAATGTATTCTGTTAGATACTGGCATATTATTTATTGTCGTTGGTAACAACTCATCAGTTCGGTCTAATTTAAATTCAGTTTCACTCGGTTTTAAATGATTTGTAGTTTGACGTACCGTGGAACCTTTTTCGTTTAGAATAAGGTAAGATCTGGGACTTGGATGTTTAGCTACAATTTTCACAGGTCGCCAAACTTTTTCGTCCACCGTTCTCGCTACGGCATTTTGACCAATATGAAAATCTGGACCTGGCTTTTTACAATGACTGTCATGATAAAACTTGTAACACTCTTGATTCTTCAGAACTTTAGAATGCGCATCTTGAGCTGATTCAGGTTTCAAGAGTTTAGAATGCGTGGGCAATTTGGTACGAGTTCTTCGAGAGAACAAAATTTGGGAAGGTGACAAGTTAATACCTGAAATTGGTAAATTTCTGTATTCCAAAAGCCCAATCATCAGATCAGTATTCGACTCTAAGCATTTTTTTAAAAGTTTTTTAGCGATTTGCACTGCCCATTACTCCGAGCATACCGCGGAGAACTCGTCACAATTTCAAAATCATAAATCTGTGCAAATTTTCTAAATTCCCAGGAATTAAATGGAACGTTATCACTGCAGACATATTTCGGAATTCCATGAGTCGAAAAAATAATTTTCAGTTTAGAAATTACTTCATGAGCCGTTTTGTTTGTTAATTTAATTATCTCAAGCCACTTCGAAAAATAGTCCTGCAAAACCAAATAATCTTTTCCTCCAAATTCGAACAAATCACAGCCCACCTTATTGAACGGCACATCAGGTATATCGTGACATAATAACGGCTCTTTGATTTTTGAACTCGAATATCTTTCACAAACCGAACACTTACCAATCATGTTTTCAATCTCAGAATTCATACCAGGCCAGTACAGCGTTTGTCTGGCTCGTTCCTTAGTCTTTGTAATTCCAAAGTGAGCTTCATGAAGAATATTTAAAACGTATTTCCTCAAACTATTTGGTACTACCAAACGGTAGTCTAAAAAAACCAAATTACCCTCTACATGAATTCGATCTTTGAACTTAAAATAAAATTTTGCCAAGTCAGTAACGAACTTTTTCTCAATGGGCCAACCATTTTGATGATAGTCGATAACTTTTACCAAAACCGGGTCATTTAATGTGGCAGTTTGAAATTCAATTTTTTTCTCATCAGAAATGTTAAGGCCTGCGCTTACTGAATGAACTTCCTCAATGAGTTCTAAATCATCACCATCATTTTCGTTTAAATATTCACGCGACAGCAAGTCCGCAATATGCATACATTTTCCAGGTAAGTAGTTTAAGTCTACATTGTATCTTGAGAGCATGAGACACATTTTTTTCAACCTATTTGACGCGATATCATTAATTGGTTTGTTAATTATACCAAGTAAAGGCTTATGATCAGTTACTACTTTTACTTTCTGACCATAAATGTAATAATGAAACTTTTTGGTTGCAAAAACAATACTTAAAAATTCTTTTTCAATTTGTGGAAATTTCTTCTCACTTTCAGTTAATTTTCGCGATGCAAAAGACACTGGTTTGTCTTCTTGCAGCAGAACACATCCGAGGCCATTTTGTGAAGCATCACATTGTAGAACTATTTTTTTTGAGCATCGAAGTGTGCCAAAACTGGTGCATGCGTCACTAATGATTTTAATTTATTCAATGCTTCGGTGTGAACTGTAAGCCAAAAGAATTCTACGTTCTTTTTTAACAATTGGCGCAAAGGTGCAGTTATCTCAGAGTATTGTGGAATAAATCTACTTAAAAAATTAAACATGCCCAGAATGCTCTGGAGCTGTTTGACAGTGGTTGGGTTTTTTATAGCTTTTATCGCTCTCACCCTTTCTTCATCAATTACAATACCAGACTCAGAGAAAATATGTCCCAAATATCTGACACTTTCTTTTTTGAACTGAATTTTATCTTTATTAAACCTTACGCCAATTTCCCTAGCCTTCTCCATTACTTGCGTCAAAATTCTATCATGCTCGTCACCAGAATCAGCCGCAATTAGCAAGTCATCAATATAAATCAAAACTCCCGGAATTTCTCCAAAATTTTTCTGATTGATGTACTGGAAATATTCTGGCGCCATTGAAATTCCGAAAGGAAGCCTGTGAAATTTGTAGCACCCGTATGGTGTCGAGAAAGTGCACAAGTCTGATGAGTCATTATCCAATTTGACATGCCAAAATCCTTCTTTTAAATCTAAAACAGTAAAAACACGTTTTCCACCAAGTTTTTCAGTAATATCATTTAAGGTTGGTATGAGCACATTTGATGGTCGTTTCACGGCTTTGTTAAGATTTCTGGGATCAAGACATATTCTGAGTTTACCGTTTGGCTTTTCTACTACTACCAAATTGCTTATCCAACCTTTGGGGTTTTCCACTTTAGAAATTATCCGTTTTGATTCTAATTTATCTAAAGTTATTTTCAGTTTTTCTCTCAACTTAAAAGGCATTCTCCGAGGGGGATTTGCAATAGGTTTGCATTCCAAATCAATTTCAATCTGACAGACATCATCAAATTCACCTAGCCCTTCAAACAAATCTTTGTTTTTAAATACAAATTCTTGAAAATCAGTTTTATGAAGCTCTACAACATCTACTCGTTTTACTAAATTTAATAATTCACATGCTTCAACACCTAACAAGGGAGGATCTGTTGTTTTAACAATAAAGAATGTTTCCAAAATTCTGACATTGTCAAATTCAGTTGTTAGATCAACACATCCCAAGGTTTTATAATAAAATTGCCATAGCATTTTAGCACCACTTTCGTTGGTTTTAACTTAACCTTACCACTAAAAAGTTTTTTGAAAAGAAATTCTGGAAGCGTGCTCACCTCCGCCCCACTATTTAATTTCATCTGTATTTGTTCACCTTCAATCAAAATTCGTTGATGCCAGCTTCGCATTCTGCTTTTCTCTCCCAGACTGTTTACCACACGAACAGAGTCCAAATAAAGCGTGTTTTCTTCTATTTTTGACTCTTCTGTAACCTCTATCATCTGGACATCCTTAACTCGACAGCAAGCCCTGAAATGGTTTAATTTGTTGCAATTACCACATCGTTTGCCATACGCTGGACACTGCTTCTCTCCATGGGTCTTGTTACATCTACGACACTTAAAGATTGGTCCATTGCTGCCCATAGTTTTCATTTCTCTTGATTTTCTTGTGTCCACCTTCACCTCTTCACTCCTTAGATTATGTACATCCACAGTACTTTGGTGAAGTTGTGACATCTGTTGCTTAGATGCTTCCGCTGATCGACAATGTTCGACAGTTTTCTGGAGGTTCAGGTCTTCTGAGCCCATTCTCAGCAATCGCTCCTGCAAGCTAAGATCGTTGATCCCCATCACCAGCTTGTCTTGGATCATTTGTTCTTTCAAGTATTCAAATTCACAAGTCTGTGCCAATTTCTTCACTTCAGTTAAAAAATCTTCAAATTTTTCGCCTGGTTGCTGCACTCTCTTGTTGAAAAGAAACCTTTCATAAACTATATTTTTCTTAGGGTTGCAATACGCGTCAAACGCTTCGATCACTTTTTTGTTGTCTTTTCTCTCAGTACTGGTTAACTGAAAGGTGTTGAACAGCTCGACTGCTTCTTCTCCGACAATGTTGAGAAAAATTGCCACTTGAGTTTCCGAAGGTTCTTTGTCTTTACCCGAGGCCACCATAAATATCTCGAAGTTTTGCCGAAACTTTCTCCAGTTTTCACTGATGTTGCCACCGCTCAGTATTAGTGACTTTGGGGTCTTCACGCTACTCATTTTGTTTGATTTTCCTATTTCCTTTTGTCGCGCTGGACCCGCGGCGTGTTTTCTAACCTCACTTTTTTGCTATTGTTTTTTCCACGTTCAGGTCTCTAAAAACTGAGGTAAATTTTTGCTGGATTGCTTACTGCACCCGGTTCTTCGTCGACTGCGCCATGTAATATATGTAATAACTCCACATATATTGGGTTTACTTATATATTGATAAGATTAAGATACATGTGTGTATGTCAGATTAATACCGTCTCTCCTACTGCCAACTTAAGACATATACTATTACTATACTCTATATGACAGTGTCGTGTCACCAGTGCTCCGTGTGCAGCAAGGTCGTGTCACCAGTGCTCCGTGTGCAGCAACGTCGTGTCACCAGTGCTCCGTGTGCAGCAAGGTCGTGTCACCAATGCTTCTTGTGCAGCAAGTGTCGTGTCACCAGTGCTCCGTGTGCAGCAAGTTTGTGTCACCAGTGCTCCGTGTGCAGGAAGTTCGTGTCACCAGTGCTCCGTATGCAGCAAGTTTGTGTCACCAGTACTCCGTGTGCAGCAAGGTCGTGTCACCAGTGCTCCGTGTGCAGCAAGATCGTTTTACCAGTGCTCCGTGTGCAGCAAGTTTGTGTCACCAGTACTCCGTGTGCAGCAAGTTTGTGTCACCAGTGCTCCGTGTGCAGCAAGTTCGTGTCACCAGTGCTCCGTGTGCAGCAAGTTCGTGTCACCAGTGCTCCGTGTGCAGCAAGGTCGTGTCACTAGTGCTCCGAGTGCAGCCAGTTCGTGTCACCAGTGCTCCGAGTGCAGCCAGTTCGCGTTGCTCGACCAGTGCGGCGCAGCCCCGATTCACCATGGCTCTCGACGCAGTAACGGCTATCGCTACCGCATGGCCGGACCTCAACCCCGAGCCAAACGAGCTCTTTCCGACACCACCGATCTGACATTATCACATCGGTACGATCGACTTGCGGCCTGACGAAGGGGTCCACCTTGAACCAAGGCAACGGACCGTCGTTAGACAAGTCTTGGCAGAGCACCTCGTTGACCTCTTCGAAAAGATCGCCACCCCCACGCCCTATGCGGAACACCATACGAACCGACGCCAGCGGATATGCGCTCGGAGCAGTTCTCCAGCAGGGGGAGAAAGACAATGAGCACCCCATAGAGTATGCCAGCCGCTTGTTAATCGCTGCCGAGAAGAATATTCCTCGAAGTTTGCACCTTGCTGAAACGGCCCCTACGCGATAACGGCTCACCAAGAGCCTACTCTACGATACGCGATACGAGATCGCGCTACCCTATCTGCAAGACGACCATGTTTTCGCCTTACGCCCTTACGCCCCTATCAACTTGGTACCGGCGTTCCTACTCCGTCGCCAGTAGCCCCACCCGCTGTCGAGGACGACTGCGGAAGCACCAGCGCTAAATTTGGCTCGTGTAATCAAGAATCAGAATCAAGGACGGGTCGTTCCCTTAATCCTGAGGGGGAGAATGTAACACGAGCCCTTTACACCATTTTTCCCGAACGAACGCCTACCGCTCTCGCGCGTTGCACCTAGATGGCGTAACGCTCCAACGAATCCTACGACTGTCCCAGGAGCGCATCTCCTCATCTCTTGTCACCGCTCTCACACTTAGATGGCGCGACGCTCTAACCTCTCCTACTCTGCTTTAAGTCCACCCGTATATAAGGACTGGACCTCGACCACCTCGTCAGTTCCAACGGCCCGATTCACTTGTTCGCCTGCTACCACCCCCCCGGCCTGGGGCTGGTAGCGGATGACATCCAACAGGTGCTGGATTCTGGAGTCACTGTCATCGCTGCTGGTGACTTCAACTCCAAACACACCGACTGGCGTTGCCGGCGCACTAACGCGAACGGCACCATTTTGTCTAATTTTATTTCAAACGTAAATTTTGATGCGCATGTGTTTGCACCGGCCGAGCCTACGCATTTCAGCGTCGCCAACAGCTCCGCTGACATTTTAGACATTGCCATAGTCAAAAATTTGAATTTCCAAATTGAGCTGAGTTCCCTTAACGAACTCAGCTCCGACCACAACCCCGTTCTGATGCACATCGGGGACGAGGTCAACGAACCAGACCTTTTCACATCAAAAACCACCGACTGGGCAAATTTCAAAATTTATCTAAATCAAAATTTCGGGCAGATTCCAGTGATTACGACACCGCAAGAACTGGAAGATGCCGTTTTCAGCTTTGAGGAGAAAGTCACCTCCGCGAAAAGTGCATCAACGCGAATTTTCAGCGCTCCGCGTGAGCGCAATCAACTCCCTGAGCACATCATGACTCTAATTAGACAAAAAAGGTGCGCGAGACGCCGTGCGCACCGGTCCTTCAACCGCCACGACGTGGCCGAGGCGAATAGATTAATTCGGGCCGTCAGGGACGCTCTGTCGCAGTTCAGAACCGAACTGTGGGAGAGGCGTCTCGACGAGCTCGACACGACTGATAACTCGCTCTGGAGAATGGCAAAAGCGCTGCGCAGCGACAGGCGCCCTCTCCCACCCATTCACGGTGCACGCGGTCTCAAATTCACCGACGAGGACAAGGCTGAAGCCTTTGCCGATAGTTTGGAACTGCAATGCAGAACCAACCTGGCAGAGGCGGATCTTGACCACGTCGAAGAAGTTGAGAACTTTGTCGGGTCGACGCTTGGCGACAGCGAAGTCGATAGCGACGACGAAAGCGATGATGACGATGACGACGAGAATGCCGACGTGCTCCCCGACGAGCCAGTCATTCGGCACACCTCCCCGGAGGAAGTCTCGGAAATCATTCGCAACCTCAAAACGCGGAAAGCTCCGGGTAGCGACTCAATCGGCAACCGCGAATTAAAATCACTCCCGTTCAAAGCCATCATGGCACTCGTGTGCATCTTCAATGCCATGTTGCGACTCCGCCATTTCCCGTCTCGGTGGAAATGCGCCAACGTAATTTTCTTGAAAAAGCCAAACAAGGACGGCAAGTTCCCTCAGAACTACCGCCCCATCAGTCTACTCTCGAGTGTCAGCAAGATAGCCGAGCGAATCATCCTGCGCCGCCTTTCGGAACACGTCGCCGAAAACCATATCCTTCCCGACGAGCAGTTTGGCTTTCGTCCAGACCACTCTACCTCACTCCAACTTCTCCGCGTCACGGAGTTCTTTTCCACGTCCTTAGAATGGCGTCATTGTTCTGGCGCTGTTTTCCTCGACGTATCCAAGGCCTTTGACACCGTCTGGCATGATGGGCTTATTTATAAGCTGATCAGGTCGGGGCTGTCACTGCCCTTGGTTCGTCTTATCCGGTCCTTCCTCTCGAATCGCTCCTTCAGAGCGAAAATCGGAAACTCCTTATCTCAACCCCACCCGATTGAGGCCGGAGTCCCGCAGGGCTCCGTCCTGGCACCCACCCTCTACTCCATCTTTACGGCGGACATTCCGAAAACCGCAGGCGCGTCTCTCGCGATTTACGCAGACGACACCGGTGTCCTTGTTCGCTCTCGTCAGCCCTGGCTCGTTACCTCGAAACTGCAACGTGCAGTGGACGAGCTGGAGCGCTGGTTCAAACTCTGGTTGATTGCCGTAAATCCAGAGAAAAGCTCGGCTCTCTTGGTCACGCGACGAAGAGTTGAACCCCACGGTCGGATCACTATGTTCGGTCGCGAGATTCCTTGGAAGGCCGAGGTCAAATATCTTGGGGTTATATTTGACCGACGCCTCAACTTTCATGCGCAAGTCCGCAACACCGTGGCCAGAGCGAAGCAAGTTTCGGGGCAGCTGGGCTGTCTGATGTGGCGCAGGAGCAGGTTGTCCGCAAGGAACAAGCTGCACTTGTTCAGGTCAATCATTCGACCAACGATGACGTATGGTTCTGTGTGCTGGGGACACGTGTCCAAGACTCGTTTCCACGGCCTACAGGTCATTCAGAATCGAGCTCTCCGATACGCGTTCAACGCCCCGTGGTTTGTTCGTAATGAGCAACTCCACCGGGAGGCGAACATGCCAACCCTGCGAGATTTTGTTCGAGACCAATCGGTCAAAATTTTCGAGAACGCGGAATCACACGCGAATCCGCTCATTCGTCAGGCTGTCGACTACGATCATGCACTGTACAGGGTAAAGAGGCCGAGAATGGCACTCCACCTCTGAGTCCGACTTTTCCGTTGAAATTTTTGCGTTACAGACAATGGCTGCGAACCAGGCGCGAATGTGGTCCGCAACCTTTCCTCCTCCCCCTCAGATCTAAAGTCTTTCAAGGTCCGGGAAGGCTTTACTTTGCACCTCTCGTCCGCTTAGTAGTTAGTTTCTTCTTTCTACTTGTTCTCATCAGACATAATGTTTGATTGAATGCACAAGTTCTTCACCGGTGGCAGTGGGTTTTTCGTTCGCAAAGAGGTGCCAGTTGGTCACTGCCCTGGGGACTGGTGAACATACTTGACATTCTGTGTAGAAGGAGGTCGCCCCATCTGGCGGCCTCTGCTGCTCAGATCGAGAGTGATAAGGTCGAAAGACCGCACTCAGTTGAAGTCAGACAATCAAACTACTACCTCGTCAGTTAACTCACGGCAGTTACTCAATCAGTCGAAAGTCAGCATCCATTCGGACCACGACAGATAAGACGGTTTTCTTGGCGGAACAATCTACTTCGGTAAAGTAGTAACACTTTCTGAACTACATATACGTCATCAAGAAGCTGCGCGAATAATTTCGGGCAGTGTCGTCACATACAATATTGTTAGCAAGATCTGTACTAGTAAATAATTTTATCACTTGTCTTCGATGAAGATGCATGCCATGCTGGTAAAGTTTCGAAAAACGTTCTTTACTGCGGTTTTCTTCTACGAAAGACACTTGAAACCTACAATGCGTACATTTTTGTAAAGTAACCTCACATTATCGTTAAGTAAAAACTTACGGAAATAAAGCGAACAAATGCAATGCAGTTCTGAAAAGGAGTGTTTTGTTTAGCGATTTAGCGTATAAGCTGTAAAAATGCACTGAAACACTTAAAAACCACAAAATATTTACGAAAGCAAACCAACAAATGTCAACACTGTCAATGAACGAGTGATGAACGGCAATGGCTGGCAAACCTCGATATTCGACCTTATTGCACTGGTCTGACTGAATTTTGAACTGATTAAATCGCTCTTACAAAGTTTATTTTCGCCAAATTTCAAATCTTTAACTCCATTGGAAATACACAATTAAACACCGGCGGTTCTCGTTGAAATACCCTGTATATCTTCTTCAGGTTTGACGGTGGAAATCTTAAAAAAATGGTTTTTGAAACAAAAATCGGTAACGGTTGCCTGTCAATTTCATCGTTTAGTGATAGACTCTGCAAAATTAGTTTCAAGAAAAAAAATATTTAATATTTATTGAATTTTTGTATGCAAACACTTTGGTACTTACCGTTTGTATAATTATAAATTATTTATTTATTTCGTCATATTTTAATGTGAATGGCTTTCTAATGTTTTATAAACTGTTAGAGGCGTGCATTTTTTGCGTGTTGGCCTAGGCAACTTAGGTTTGGACGTGGTTTGGGGGGGCAAACAGTGCAAATGTGGTGCCAATTTTGTGCAAGTTAGATAAAGAACCCACCGTTCTTAAAATTCTCTTTGCCAGATTATTTACATTCGTTTCTTACCCGGTGCTCCTTAGAAAATTTGATGTAAACCTTGTAACGTTTTGAATACCGTTACTGGTTCATTTTGATAGCCCCCCATAAAAAGTAAAGCTAAGAGCTAATTGCCGCTACCGCAGACACAAACTTTCTTCTCGTTGTCTCGTGATTTATTGTTAAATGTTCCTTCTTTCCTAAAACACCAACATTAGAAAATTGTATCTATTGTATTTCGTCTAAATAATTCATTTTTTTTTAATTTAACGACGTCATACCAACAGAATTGTCAGTTCCATCCAAGGTATTAAAACCAAATCTTGTGTGCACTTCTCTAGAATAACCAAGATTAGCATGCAATATGTTGCACATCAAACGCTGATTATGTAACGCTGCTTGCGCCACACTTGCAGCCTAAAGAGCGTCTTGTCGTTTTAAGAATTCCCTGTGTTGACATCTTTTTTACATCTCGGTCAGGACTCGCACAGTTTGGGGATTTTAATATCCTCAGATTGGCGAGGCACTGATAAGAGAAAGCACAAAGCTACAAAAATTTAGTCGAGTTTTGGTGATCGTGTTTCGAGGGTGGTTCCGTTTGGCTTGTACCGATTTTGACGAACACCCCGAAACAAATATCGCTTTACCGTACCGAAGCTCGAATTATCGACCACCGTTTTCGCTTTAATTATCGTAGAAACCCTCCGACATAAGAGGTATGTAGTTTTTTGCTTTCCGCCGTAACGATGTTAACACAGGATATTCCAGGGTTTCTTACCGACTCCACTAGGTCGAGTTTTTACCGACTCCACCAAGTCCATTGCCTTGTCGACCCCACTGGGTCCATTTTCGATTATTCTCAACATCGCTTTTCGCCGCTTTTTCTGAGCACTACTACCTCCACGATCCATCCAGAAATATCGCTCCCGGTTCCGACGACACCGACTTCCAGGCCCCTCGGCCAGGACTACAAGACCAGCGCAAGCTAAGTCCTAGGCATTTGTTGAGTTTTTCGTTACTATTAAGTTATATTTTTGTTATCTCATGTGCAGCCCCGAAATATCGATATGACGACGGCCAAATCTTTACTGTAAATTCGTTCATTTAATCATTAATTAGTTCATTTTGTCTTCAGCTACAACTGTTTTTTTTTAATTTCAACACTTTAAACTCATTTTTTTACTATTTCGCTTTCTTTCTTTTTTTTTTTAAAACCCACGTTTCCAATTTTGCGTGGACAAAACTCCAAAAATTGGTGGTGCCCTTATTTTCCTTTTTTGTCGCGTAAGACCCACGACCCGCTCCTGCTATAAAGGCTGCCGTCCGCAAAAGTGGCGTTATTAATACTCCGTAGTTTTAACGTTACAACCTTAATAACCAAAACTGCTCTCAATAATGTTATTTGTAGAAACAGGGAAGATAAAGAAGAACCGGGGTTCTATTACCTACCGCATCTTTGGTCCAAAATCCGAATTTTTCGTTTCTAACAGGAAATTGAAGAAAGCGACTTTAATTTCAATTCTGAGGTTGGGCTTAGGTTCTATTTGGCAAGGACCACCTTTCAAACACTACGCAATGGAAAGAAACTTTTTACTTTTACACTGAAAAATTTATTTAAAAAGTTTTAATACAAACTTTATTACAAAATGATACTATGTTTGGTCTAGAATTATTACAATTACAATTAAAAAATAATATATTGTTAGTATTTTTAAGTTTATGGGAATGTGAGACCAAACTGATTAAGCACGGACGCTGAGATCATCATCTGGACGCCGCCGCCTGTCAGCGAGACGGGAAATCGAGCAGTGAAGCTCGAGGTCTCCTGCCTGGAACACACGGCCGCGTCTGCCGCTAATCAGTACCGTAATCAGTTGTTAATTGATTAATAATTCAGTCAGATTGTTCCTTTTTGTCAATAAAACTAACTTCAGAAGCGGGATTGTGCCTAGATCCGCCCTGTAGCGAAATTCAAATTTGCCCGAGAGTGTTTGTGCATTACCCTCAATCAAAGTTCGGTGATAATGGAAAAGTTGGTGGAGGAGCTAGTGAAGGCCCTCAAGACCAACAAGCCAACGCCGGACCAGGTGGACTTACCCATTTTCCACCCAGAGACCGACGAAGCTGCGAAGTGGCTGCAGCAAGTGGAGGCCATCAAAGGCGAATTGGAATGGACCGATGTCGAGGTCTTGGTGAGAATTGGGCGCTACATGATCCAGAACGCACGAAAATGGTTTGACGATTGGTCGCCAGACATTAGAGATTGGGCTACGTTTAAACGGGATTTTTCTGACGCTTTCCCACCGCGACGTAACTTAGGCCGTTTGCTTTTAGAGGCGTCTAATTATGATAGCGGTATGTGTAATACTTATGACGCATACGTGCACAAAAAGGCCTCCTTGTTGAGAAATTTGCGGGTTACGTGGCGGGAAGTAGATCTGGTCGAATTAATTGTTTACGGAATCAAAGAAACTCATGTTCGTGACGCCGCCATGGCGCGAGATTGTCGCACGGTTGCCGAATTATTGGCGTATTTAACGGCGTTTTCAAAAAGACAGCGCGACTCATTTGAGGGCAGAGCCGAAACGCAATCATCCAAGAGACCCAGATTTAACGAACGCGGTGTTTCCAACATCAAATGTCATAACTGTGGTAAACTTGGGCATTTGCGCAAAAATTGTCGCGGCCCTGCGCGAAAACATCAAAGTGAAAGCCAAAATCTTGAACCTAGACCGGGAACTAGTAAAGCGAATTCGAGTAATGTCTGTTCCTTTTGTGCAAAACCCGGACATTCTGTTGACAATTGTTTTACCAAAAACGCCATCGAACAGAGACGTAAAGTTAATTGGTGTGCTGCCGATAGGCCTGTTGTTCCCACAAAAGTGGTGGTGGGCGGTCTCGAATTTCGAGGACTTATTGACACCGGCTCGGACGTATCGCTTATTTCGGAACGATTTCGTCATTTGTTCTTAAGTAAGCTCGAAGTGTGTCCCACCGTTTTGAAGGGTATCTCGCCTGGTGTTTTAGAAGTACACGAGCGGTTCCAGGGTTGTGTTGAAATCACGGGCGTTTCGACAGTACTGACTTTCCTGATTGTTCCCGACAGTGCCCTCGATTTTGATGTTCTTATTGGCCGTGACTTGTATCAAGATCCCGATTTAGTAGCAGTCACTGATCGTATGGGCACAAAGATACTTCGTAAACGATATTCGAGCATTTGTCAGGTGTCCGAAGGTCCAGTGGCGTCACCGCCGACTTGTTTTGCGTCATCCGAAAATGCTGCTGAGGTCGCGTCGTTGTTAAATGATTATGGGGATTTAGTCACGACTGGGTATAAGGTTCCGGCTATTAAAACAGCCAGTTTGAATATTCGGTTAATCGACCATCACATTGTTAACCGATCGCCAACACGAATGTCGGTATCAGAACGAGCAGCTGTTCGCGGAATTATACAAGAGTTGCTGGATAATGACATCATCTGTGAAAGCGAGTCGCCTTACGCGAGTCCGGTCCTGCTCGTTCAGAAAAAAGACGGATCGTATCGAATGGTGGTCGATTACAGGGAGCTTAATGCTCACACCATTAAGGACCGGTACCCCTTACCTTTAATTCAAGACCAAATCGACCGGTTAGGTAAAGGCAAATACTTTACCACCCTGGATTTAGCCTCGGGGTTTTATCAGATCCCAATCAATCCTGATTCGATCGAAAAGACGGGCTTTGTCACTCCTGATGGTCACTTCAATTATCTGCGTATGCCCTTCGGGTTGGCTAATGTCCCCGCTGTTTTTCAAAGAGCTTTATTGAAAGCTTTAGGGCCTCTTAAAGATTCGATTGCGCTTGTTTATCTCGACGACATCTTGATACCGTCTGAGTCAGTCGAACAGGGTCTTCAATATCTTCGGCAAGTTCTAGATGCGTTGCGATTGGCTGGATTTTCCTTAAACATAACGAAATGTAAGTTTCTGCACCAGGTCATCGAGTACGTGGGCTTCGAGATTTCAGCAGAGGGGATACGCCCTAACTTTCGTAAGGTCCAAGCTTTGGTGCATTCCCCAATTCCTAGGAACGCCAAACAGGTGCGACAGTTCATGGGCTTGGCGGGGTATTTTCGTAAATTTATCCCAGATTTCGCCAGTAAGACCGCTTGTATAACCAAATTAACAAAACTAGACCAACCCTTCAATTGGGGCGAAGAACAGCAGAAGGCCCGAAGTTACATAATTGACAATTTGACAGCAAAGCCGCTGCTGATAGTCTACGATCCCGAACTCCCCACCGAGTTGCACACCGACGCAAGTTCTATTGGGTATGGTGGTATCTTGTTACAGAAGCGTGACGGACAAGTGGGTGTCGTCGGGTATTTCAGTAAGAGGACAAGTCCCGCCGAGGAGAAATATCACTCCTACATGACTCCTACGAATTAGAGACGCTAGCCATTGTAAATTCTTTAAAACACTTCAGGGTGTATCTTTTAGGAATTCGTTTCACCATAGTCACCGATTGCAATGCTGTCAAATCTACTTCTAACAAAAAGTCGTTGGTTCCCAGAGTAGCTCGCTGGTGGTCTTATATGCAAGATTTCAACTTCTGTCTCGAATATCGAAAGGGTAGCTCACTGCCTCACGTAGATTACCTCAGCCGTAATCCGGTTAATGTACGACGAGTCAAAAATGATGACTGGTTGCGCATCGCTCAAAAGGGGAACGCTGAGACTCAGCAAATGCTATCCCTGTTGCGCGAGGGCAAGTTGGATCCAAAGCAGTACGTTGAAAAGGACGGAATGCTTTTGCACCAAGAAATTCTGCGTAACAAAACCAAGAAACTTCGTTGGTTTGTTTCCCGTCAGAGTCGATTGGGTTTGTTACGGATCTTCCATGATGAGCAATGTCATGTAGGTATCGACAAAACTTTGGAAAGTATCAAACAACACTTTTGGTTTCCAAAAATGCGTGACTTTGTTAAAAACTACCTTAAACATTGCTTGTTGTGCGCTGTTAAGAAAACTCGTACGGGTCCCTTGCAGTGGTATGTTCAACAAGTGTTGAAACCTGATGAGCCGTTTCATACAGTACACGCTGACTGTTTGGGGCCGTTCACGCCAACTATCACTGGGAATAAACATGTCTTGGTATTAGTTGACTCCTTCACCAAATATTGTTTGCTATTGCCATTGAAATCTGTAAAATCGAAAGAAACAAAAGAACAACTGCAGCACTTTTTCTCGCTTTTTGGTGCACCCAAAAGAATTGTCACAGATGCCGGTCGAAATTTTCAGAATTTGGAGATTGCGAAATACCTTGGCACTTGGCAGGTCAATTACCATTTTGTAACTCCCGATGTTCATCGCGGAAATGGGCAAGTGGAAAGGTATATTATGCGCACAATTATGAATTTAATAAGAATTGAAACTACCGCTAAGTCAGAATGGTCGAGCAATTTATGGAAAATTCAACTTGTATTAAACACCACGTTTCAAAAAACCATAAAAAAGACTCCTCTGCAGGCCCTTATAGGGATTCAGGCCGCAACGCCAGTACTTCAGTCCGTGGTACAAAATTTAGCAAATGATCTACGTCCCGTGCGGAATCTGAACGATGATCGCGAAAGGGTTCGGAAAGCGTTAGACGGGAATTGTCCAAATTTGGCGAAGATAAATGACAGAAGGCGCGACAGCGTTCAATACCAAGTTGGCGACGTTGTGTTAATGCACCGAGATTCGACGATGCATAAAAGTAAACTGAAATATGAGTTTATGGGGCCATATGAAATCGTCAGTATTACGAGTGAAGGTCGTTATGAAATTAGACGACTGGGCAAAAACCTTATCACGAAGGCAGCAAAGGAGCAGTTACGCCTTTGGCCGGCCGAGTGGTCCGTTGGTTGCGACATGGAGGCTTTGCTGGATTTCTTGGAAGCTGATCCAGTTAATGAATAAAAGTGAGTTTGATTGGTTAGAGTTGTTGGGTACCTCACGCCAGTGCGTTGTAATCGTCTAGTGGAACAGCGAAATAATGTGCCTCACGCCAGTGCGTTGTAATCGTCTGGTGGAACAGCGAAATAATGTGCCTCACACCAGTGCGTTGTAATCGTCTGGTGGAACAGCGAAATAATGTGCCTCACGCCAGTGCGTTGTAATCGTCTGGTGGAACAGCGAAATAATATGCCTCACGCCAGTACGTTGTAATCGTCTGGTGGAACAGCAAAATGATATACCTCACGCCAGTGCGTTGTAATTGTCTGGTGGAACAGCGAAATGATGAATAATGCGGCATAGGGTTGCGTTGTCAGGTGGCAAGTGGGTTGTGTTTAAGGCAGCGCTTCTCAACCTTTTTGCATTCGCGCCCCCCTTTACCCTGTCAACTTTTTTTGCGCCCCCCTTCCAGTCGTTTGATCAAAATTCTGCTTAAACAGCCGTAATTAGCAATATAATTTTACATCTCAGATTTTACGTTTTTTGATTAAATCTGTTAAAATATCGATTGAAATCTACTGTAACCATACATTGTTATCGGCTTCGTAAAAATTGCATGTCGCCATCCGACGTCTCCCACCGTATTAAAAATTCTCGCAGTTTCACGAAAAGTTCCGATCTTGTCCCGAATGTACTAGGAATGCACGTGAGACACCCCATCACTTGAGCGCGTATCTGCATTGCATTTCAACTCTGATATACGGTAAAAACAAACTATTTTAACTATTTTTAATATAACAACCATGGATAAATTTTTAATTGGATGTAAACGAGCATCGAACGATTGCGAAGCATCAACATCAAAAAGTGCACAGAACAGCCAAGTTCCACAAGTAAAATCAAGGAAATATTCCGAAGAATATTTAAATTTTGGATTTACGAAGACCGAAGTAAATGGTGAAGAAAGACCAATGTGTGTCATTTGTTCGAAAATTTTGGCGGCTGATAGCATGAAACCTAACAAACTTAAACGTCACTTGGAAACTTTGCATAGTGAGTACGTTAAGAAACCTCGGGAGTTCTTTGTTGCTAAACTAAAGTCGTATGAAAAGCAAAAATCTACTTTTAAAAAAGCTTCGACAGTAAATGAAAGAGCTTTACTAGCTTCTTACAAAGTTGCATATAAGATAGCCAGATGCAAAAAGCCGCACACCATTGGGGAAGAACTTATTCTGCCAGCTGCTATTGAGATTGTTAGAATAATGCTTGGAGATAATTTTGCCAAACAACTGCAGGCAATACCTCTATCAAATGATACGGTTGCTCGTCGAATTGGTGATATGTCTGAAGATATACAGCAACAACTTTTATCGAAGCTTTGTGGAAATTTTTTCTCAATTCAGCTTGACGAGGCAACAGATAGCAACAAAGATTGTCATTTAATTGCTTATGTTCGATTTTGCGATGAATTGTCAGCAGTTGAAGAGTTATTGTTTTGCAAACCAGTGGAAAATAGAGCGACAGCACTCGCATTATTTAATATATTGGACCAATTTATATCCAAGGCAAACATACAGTGGCAAAACTGTGTTGGAATATGTACAGATGGTGCACGAACAATGTCTGGGAGATTCCACAGTTTGCAAGCGCTTGTGAGGCAAAAATCACCACAATGTATCTGGACACATTGTATGATTCACAGAGAGGCTCTTGCTGCAAAAGAAATGAGTCCTGGCCTAAATATTGTGTTAACAACAGTTGTGACCGTGGTGAACTACATAAAAATGAGGCCCTTAAAAGCAAGACTTTTTTCTGCACTTTGCAATGACATGGGTGGAGAACATTCAGCGTTACTATTCTACTGTGATGCTAGATGGTTATCACGCGGCAAATTCTTGCAACGTGTTTGCAAATTAAGAGAAGAAATCGCCATATTCTTAGAAGAGGAAAATCGCCAGGAAGCAAAGCTGTTTCGAGACCACTTGTTCGTGATGAAATTGAGCTATTTGGTTGACATATTCGAGAAATTAAATATGTTAAATCTTCAACTTCAAGGAACAAATACACATATCTTGGATATGAGTGACAAAGTAAATGCTTTTTGTAGAAAAGTGGAATTATGGAACACAAACGTAAAGCGGAAAAATTTAGAAATGTTTACAAATGTGAATGAATTTGTCAAAATCTACAAAGCAGAAGAAACACACCTCAAAGTCCTATTTTCGACCATTGAAAATCATTTAGCCATGTTGGGAAAAAATTTCAGAAGGTATTTTATAACCGACGATGACTTGATAACAAGATACGAGTGGGTCAGAAATCCATTTCAACTCACTCCTGAAGGTCTCTCAATTGAAGAAGAGGAACAATATATAGACTTCACGGCAAATGGTGAAGTCAAAAGACAGTTTGCAAATAAGCCACTCTTCGAATTTTGGGCAAGTGTTGATGATGAATTTTCCGCATTAAAAGCTAAGGCATTTCGTATACTCTTGCCATTTCCGACATCATATCTTTGTGAAACCGGATTCTCTGCAGTAGCTGCATTAAAGACAAAATATAGATCGCAGCTAAATATAGAAAGAGAACTCAGAGTGTCAATTTCCAATATGTTACCATCTTTTGAAAATCTTTGCTCTGCGAGACAGGCCCAAGGTAATCATTAATACTTAGTTATTAAAATCATTGTTCTTACAATGAGTCATTTATTTTGCAATATTAATAAGTACCTTACCTACGAATAGGAATAAGTTTAAAATTTTATTATTATTATTAGAGTTTATGTTTTATGTTGTTGTTTTCTATTTTTGAGCCAATAAAAAAATTTAATTTTTTCCTATACATTTTCTAAATCCTTTGCTTTCTCAATCCTTTGCGCCCCACTAAATATATACCGCGCCCCCCTAGGGGGGCGCGCCCCACAGGTTGAGAAACGCTGGTTTAAGGCTTGCTATGTTAGAGTTCAAATTGAGACAGAACTATGCGAATTGCGATAAATTCAAGCTGGTACCCTATTGCAATCGACTTGTGGTATGTTGCAGGCACGTTGAGGGACAGGAATTCAACTTCGAGAGCGAAGTTACCGTCAGGAGGACGTGTTAGTATTTTTAAGTTTATGGGAATGTGAGACCAAACTGATTAAGCACGGACGCTGAGATCATCATCTGGACGCCGCCGCCTGTCAGCGAGACGAGAAATCGAGCAGTGAAGCTCGAGGTCTCCTGCCTGGAACACACGGCCGCGTCTGCCGCTAATCAGTACCGTAATCATTTGTTAATTGATTAATAATTCCGTCAGATTGTTCCTTTTTGTCAATAAAACTAACTATATTAAATAATATATTGTCACGTCTTGGGGGGTAGCGTAGTAGAATTAACTCGAATAAGACGCAACTTACTAAAACTTTAATATATTAAGATCAATTTGTACTTACATGCTTACACTTAATTCCACTTACACTTGGGGTCACTTTGCACTACTGTTCCCTTTGAGGTCTCACTGACCACTGCCGTTTGGTCATCGCTCTCCTCGATCGTCCCCGATAAATGTCTACCTTGCAATCCATGCAAGTGAACGATCGAGGGTTATGGTACCCAAACGGATATGACCATGCAGACATGTCAAGATTTGCCGCGATTGAGAAATAAAATACATATTTGCAAGGTGTTGAATTTGGAAAATTTTCGCACTCTTGACAATATCATCAATATAATGATATAACAATAATA
Organism: Schizotus pectinicornis; assembly: GCA_951805265.1. Classification (NCBI taxonomy): domain Eukaryota; kingdom Metazoa; phylum Arthropoda; class Insecta; order Coleoptera; family Pyrochroidae; genus Schizotus; species Schizotus pectinicornis. The sequence goes on along the minus strand of OX638207.1, from coordinate 14,877,148 downwards.
CCGCCAATCACGCGCGCAGGTACCACGTAAGTCATTTTTCTGTTTTGCTATGAATTCACAATTAGAACCCTCAAAACTAGTTAATAGTTGGAAGCCACAAGATGGTTAGCGACTTGCGGTTCTATGATTTGACCTCATTTTGTAGTCTCGTTTCACAACTCTTCAAATGGTTCAGTATAAAACATTCCGAAAATGCGAATAACTCACAATAAGGACACCGAATTTCTGGCCCATTCAACACAATCACTTCAGGTTCTCTATTTAATGGTTCCTGCTTGATGAACCCAGTTTCATAAAGCGATAATTCTTCGTTTGAATGACTGCTGTTGTTACTCTGGTATAAGTCCGTTTGGTAGTCACAAATTTTGCATCGATATTGTTGAACTTCAGCCGCGCAATTGAAAGATTCCAATGCAATCTCTTGGTGATGCTGCTTCATGTGGCTGGTAAGAGGAAACTCCCATTGAGATTCGTAGGTACAATGTGTGCACTGATATTTAGTCACACAAAAATTGGAATTTGAAGATTCCATTTTTATTCAGCAATCTTAAACAATAACAGGATATTAGCTCCAAAGATAGTATTATGACGTAAAATTATCATACATTTATCAACGAAAGAAAATATCTAATAACTTCTTTTAGAGGCCTGCACGTATACAAATGGCATTGACAAAGCCGGTACTTTTTGTATAATGCTGTCAACATTAATAAACACATGCCAATTGTTTTCTATGGTAGAATGAGCGTAGTACCTATCTATGTATAAATATAAATATCTAGCAGCTATAAAAAAATTATGATTTAGCTAACCCATCATAAGCGCTGTTGCTTACAGTAGATATGCAGGATTAACCAAAAGTGGAGAACCAAGCTTCAATTGACAAACAATTTTACGTTTTTTTAAGTCTATTAGTTTAGACAGAGGAATCTTAGTTCCACACTTTTGGCTAACCCTGTATACTAATACAAAACACGATGTTTGCAATACGCAAGACAAGATAAAATTAATAATTATGAATTATTCCATTCTGCACTTTGGTTCACCTGCGCCACTGAGACTTGTTTTGGCAATTTGCAATGGGGGAGTTTCCTATTTATTTAATACAAGTTTTAACGTAAGAAATTGGTAGACATTTGTATGGTAACTAACAAGTAATCATAAAAGCAAACAGAAAAAAATTTGTGTATGGTCAAAAAAAGCGTTCAAACTACTTTACAAAAGCCATTGCCATTGCACTCAAAAATAAAGAATTAAATTAAAACTTTAAAATATTCATAATTAATCTAAAGGAGTTAAAAGAAGCATGTCAATTATTAGCAAAGTAGTTTGTGAACGTTAGATAACTTACGAACTGAATCTGAACAAATAAGTTGAAGTAAATGTGACAATCGCGCATACTCATATTGACGGGAAATGTTTCATTATTTTTTTTACAAATATAAATATCACACACAAAAAAAAACAATATTTTTTATCTACGTGAGAAAATCTTTATTACATGTCAATAATATTTATTCAGAAAACTCCCCCATTTGGTGAATCAAACATCGATTTGTAGAAAAAATCGATTTTGATCGATAAATCGATCTTCTCGTATAAAATCAATTTGGCAAAAAATTAGATGGGTTTGAAGTTTGAATAAAAAGTACGTATTTGGTGCAAATAGATGAGAATGGAATCAAAAATGGATCGATTTGAATTCAGTGAAAATAAAATAAAAAATGAGCCAATTCGATTCGAATCGTATCAATTTTTTTTTCGAAACCGAATCGATTGTTGCGGAAAAATATCAAATAATGGTTCGAGAAGTCCAAACCTTCCTGGGTCCTCTACTTATAATAAATTTTCTATTGTATTGGGAGCTACAAAAATAATAGTGAGTTTGCGTATCACAAACGTTATAAACTTCGTTACATTATAATAGACTACAGGCCCATGTCACTTGTAATCTGTCCAACTGAGTGCAGGTGAGATTTCAAAAGCACAAGTTGAGTGAGTACATTTTGGTCATGTATTTTTGTACGGCATTCTTACCATCAATAGATCCATGGAAAATAATGAGAAAACGCGTAGTGCCGTACAAAAGTAGTGCGCTACAAAGTCGGAAAAATTTTTGATTTTCCGGCGATTTTTAGGGTAAATTTGGTCATTCGATTATGTACGGCATCACTTCCATACAGTTTCAATACCTCTTCTAATCCATAATTCCACAACGCCGTACAAAAAATCATGCGACAAGGGGAAAAAATCGAGGGTTGCAACCCCCTCCCTTTCCGTAGTCCGGGGGATGATTTGACACAACATAAAATAAATTTATTTTGAAAGTATTTCATGCATAGATAACATTTTCTCAAATACCGTATATTTTTGTTGGTCCAAAGGTCAGTAGGAGGAAAAAAACTCCAGAACTCCAAAACTCCATGTAACGAAATCTACTTTACGGTGATTGTTGGTACGATATTTTTTTATACGACATTCAGATAGTTCATTTGAATTTAATGCAATTGTCTATGAAAAGTCGATGCCGTACAAATCTGAAAGTTCATAAAAATAATAAAGTCATAAAATAGATATTTTTCTACTACCCACCCTGAAAACGCGGCTTTGTAGTTTTGTTTTGTTTGGTTCGGGCATTTAGGATTTGTAGGCATATATCTATATCTGTTTATACTGTATCTACCGGGTGTCCCAGGGCAGGCGGGTCATAGGGAAATAGCACGCAAAATTATATTTTGGAAATAATATCTCGCCAGGTAAAATTACGTAAAAACTGAAAATGTTAGAGGGATTACTGAATAGAGGGGCACATTAAGTTATAAAATTCATAGTAAATTACGATTTGGAAACTTGGGAAATAGAATTTTTAAAATACTACATGTCACGACTGATTAAGTACTAGCGTGAAGAAAATTTCACCGCCTGCCTCGGTGGTGTAGTGGTTAAAGTTTTGCTTCCAAACATCGAGGTCCTGGGTTCACTAGATTATTCGTCGTTTGTTACAAAAATAAAGGTGGCGATGGCTATGGCTGTCGGCGTTATTCATTTGTTGCTGTCTGTTACTCAGAAGTTTGAAGTTTAAACTTATATTGCGAGCTCTCCGATCATGTCGGACGTCGAGGAAAATGAAAATTCCAGTGAAAGTGAAAAAAGTGTTCAAGAAAAAGAGCAAGAACTTGTTTGTTTCATTTGCACATTACACGGCAAAGTTTAAAAAATGTTAGAATTAATGTTAAATTTTTTACTTATCATGTCTCTATTCACTGGCCTAAGCCTGAAAATATGGTTTGCATTAAAATGTACGGCATAATTTTTTTCTGAATTAGTAACCTGAATATTATTTCAAACCACGATAATATGTACAAAATTGCAAAATTTCATTGATCTATGATTATTGAAACTTTTGAAATAATTTTAAAAAATTCATTTTTTGTATTTCTCTATAATTTTTTTTAGAACAGTTTCTTTTGAACGGCAATATAATATAACAATTGTATTTAACAATATCATGTTGAAAAAAAAGTTGCCGTACATGTTTATAAATCAACTATACGAGGAAATTAAGATAATTATTGATGTACATTCAAATGAACAATGTATGCGCCACCACGTAATTGGGTGGAGGAAAATGATTATATTATAGTTCAGAACTTACCTTTCGCTTTTTGGAGAAGACCTGGTTTGAAGCCTAAATTATAGGGGGGTAAAGCGTGCTGGATGGAAAGCAAGGAATAAGGAACCCTAAAAATTACACAACAAACTCGGGTGTGTCCACTAATACTCTCGTCTTCGCGTTCTCCCGTTTCTCTAATCTATATTTCAACTTAAAGCGAACTGAACTGAAAACGTACTGACCACTGCCGTTATCGCTAAACCCTTTTTCCTGAAGATATCAGGCAGTGGCGTATCAAATTTAATTAAAAACAAATTGAACCTATTCCTGGCTTAAACATTCTCCCGGCCTTGAAAGGTTCTTTCAAAAGAGTAAATAATAAATTAATGGAAAATTACAAATTCTACATGAATCACATTTGATCACAGAAACCCAAGTTATATATAAAACAAATTAATCAAGTACTTAATGAAAATAAACACTTACAAATTAAAGGTTTACTTCTCCTACTGAGTAGGTAAAGGACATAATCGTCCAACTGGACGTTTATATATGCCGCTCTTTGTCCTAACAGTAGCAACACGAATTACTCCATCCTTACCAGGGAACACCTCTTCAATAACTCCCAAAGGCCATTGCAGAGGGGCGCTACTGTCTTGCCGCAATACCACAAGGGTTCCTGATTTTACAGGACACGATGGAGTGTTCCACTTTTGTCTAGATTGTAAAGAAGTCAAATATTCGACATTCCATCGTTTCCAATATGATTGAACTATTTGGTCAAGGAGTTGTTTGCGAGATAAGCGATTAACAGGAACTTGAGTTACGTCACTAGCTGGTAACGATTTCAAAGGTGTCAAAGTTAAAAAGTGTGCAGGCGTTAAAGCTAGAGGCTCAGCAGGATCTGAACTTAACCAACAAAGTGGTCTGGAATTGAGTAAACACTCGATCTCTGCCAGAACGGTGGCAAACTCTTCATAGGATAAAATTTGCGAACCAATAACTCGATTTAGATGCATTTTGACAACTTTTATTCCAGCCTCCCAGATTCCTCCAAAATGAGGAGCTAAGGGAGGATTAAACTTCCACTCAATTCGGTTTTCCGCGAGCTCATTTGCAACTGCTTCCATGAGAGGCTTCGATTGCACAAATTCGGATAGTAAATCGAGCTGAGCTTTAGCTCCGACAAAATTAGTGCCATTGTCAGAATACATGACTGCACATGGACCTCGGCGTGATAAAAACCGTTTAAAGGCTGCGAGAAAAGTGTCCGTCGACAAGTCCGACGCAATTTCAAGGTGTAATGCACGTGTGGCAAGACAAACAAAAAGACATAGGTACGCCTTTTGTGATTTGACTCCTCGTCTTCGGGACAAAGTTATAGAAAAAGGGCCTCCATAATCAACCCCTGTGTGAAGAAAAGCTTTGGCCTCAGTTACGCGTGGGGTTGGAAGGTTTGCCATTAACGGGAATTGTGAACGAGGTCTAACTCGGAAGGATTACATTGTTGAACGCGTTTTCGAATTACTCCTCTACCGGACAAAATCCAAAATTTTTGTCTAAGAATAGACGACAGTAAATGCGGGCCCGCGTGTAGGTTTTTGCGATAATAATAATCAATGATTAAATTAACTAGAGAATGCGATTTCGGAAGTAAAATAGGATGTTGTTGATCATAGCTTAAATTGGAGTTAGCAAGGCGACCACCCACTCTTAGCAACCCGTCATTCACAAAAGGTCGTAAATTTTGCAAATTTGGAGAGCTACATCCCTTTTTCTCTAGTAAATAAAACTCTTGAGCGAAACAAAATTTTTGAACAGTCCGAATTAAAATTATTTCGGATTTGTTTAAATCAGCTGCGGAAATTGTTTTACTAGAAATTGGCAGCAATTTCACAAAGCGAAGTATAAAAACTGTAGTTCTAAGTAATTTTCCCCAGTCGGAGATTCTTTGTATTAAATTTAAAATTAAACTTGCATTTATAATATTTGCGGCGCAAAAAACTTCACCCTTGTTTTTTGCTTCATACGTCATAGTTTTATCTTCGATGAAATTATTGATGGGCCATAAAGACTTATCTGAAACTATCCAGCTTGGCCCTGATAACCAACTCGTATGGTTGACAAACTGTGCAGGAGTCAAACCCCGTGAAAGGCAGTCTGCTGGATTTTCTTTACCACTAATGTGAAACCACTGGGGAGGTGAAATTAAACCTTGAATTTTTGCGACTCTATTGGCAACAAAAAAATTCCAACGAGATGGTGATCCATGAATCCAATGTAATGCGATAGTCGAATCAGAAAATGCGTAAATCTCGTTGATGGTAATGCGCGAGACAAAAGTCTTAATTACGAGATCTAAAAGTTTACTCAACAGTAGCGCTGCGCAAAGTTCCAATCTTGGTATGGACACAGTTTTCATAGGTGCTACCTTTGATTTCCCGCAAATCAGCATGGTTCGAGGTGAATTCTCAGACAAAACTACTCGGATGAACACCATTGCACCGTAACCCTTTTCTGATGCGTCTGCAAATCCGATCAATGTTACAGGTGTGTTTTCAAAAACAGATAAATGGCGAGGTACTTGAAAGTTACGTATGAGGTGCAACTCTTCATAAAACTGTAACCATAAATTACAAATGTGCAAGGGCGGCGTATCATCCCAACCTAATTTAAGTTTCCACAGATCTTTTATCAGCACCTTTGCGAAAAAAATAATAGGTGACAAAAATCCTAGCGGATCGTAAATGCATGCCACTACTGACAATATGTTTCGTTTCGAGCATAATTTTTCCGGAATAGCTAGCCTAAATGAAAAGAGATCACTACTAGCATGCCATTGTAGGCCTAAGACTGACGAAGAATTCTCGTCAAATTCAAGGGTATTGTGTAATCTATGGTGTTCCGGTACTTCATTTAAAAGTTAGTGCGAATTTGTATTCCATTTGACCAAATCAAAACCTCCCGCGGAAAATAATTGACACAGCTCCTTACGTAACAACTTAGCCTTGTCTACGTTGCTTACGGACGAAATCATGTCATCCATGTAGGTGTCTCGAAGCACAACTTCTGACGCTAATGGAAAAGATGTACATTCATCAGTGGCAAGCTGACGAACTGTGCGTAACGCGATGTATGGAGAAGATTTTAGGCCAAATGCCACACGATTAAGCGTATAAATTTGTATCGGTTCTGTGCGAGATGATCTCCAAAGAACTCGTTGAAAATTTCTGTCCTCAGGAGATAAAAGAATTTGTAAAAACCTCTTTTTTAAATCGGCTGTCATCGCAATTTTAAACAGACGAAAATTTAATAAAAGCGTTATAACATCAGACTGTAGTTTCGGACCTTTGTGTAAAATGTCATTTAGCGAAATTCCTTTATCCGTTTTTGCACTTGCATCTAAAACTATTCTTAATGGAGTACTTATACTATCGGGCTTAAAAACTCCATGATGCGGGATATAATAGGCAAGGGATGCTGGCGTTGCTTCGCGAACTAAAGACATAAACCCTTGGTCTATCTGATCTTGCATGGCAGATTTGTACATTCTTTCAAACTCCGGGGAAGAATTAAAACGGTTTTCTAAGGCATGATATCTTCTGATTGCAACAGTGTAAGAATTGCCTAAAAGGCTTGGATCTTGATTGAAAGGTAAACGCACAATGTATCGACCTGATTCATCACGTTTATGCGTAGATTCAAAAAATCTTTCACAGTCTTCTTCTTCGCGGTCTAAAGAAGAAGCAACGGAAACTTCCTCCAACTCCCAAAATTTCTTTACTGTTGTATTGATTGGTTTTATCACTGAGCAAAATGTTTGACTAAAAGTAGCCTTAACTGTTGGCGCTTTTCCAACAATTACATATCCTAATGATGTTTCAATGGCAGTAGTATGGATGTGGGGGTTCTACCCAGTTGAGGCACGGGGCGTGGTGAGGCACCGAGTTGGGCGTGGCGGAGCGTTGGTTGGTGTGTGGCTAGCGTTGGGGGCGTGGTTAAGTAATTTTGTGGTTCAATTTGCAGCGCTGAGGCGTGGCTAAGTAATTTATCTGTAGCCAATGCGGTGCTAAGAGCGCTGAGGCGTTGCTAAGTAATTAATCTGTCGCCAATGCGGTGGTAAGTTTGAGGTGTTAAGTTTGATAGGGGTGTGTTTGATTAGTGCTGTATCCAATCCGGTGTGGGTTTCTTCGCTGAGGCGTGGCTTGTGTTCCATTCTGTAGTGGTTTTGTGTGTTATCTGTGTTCAATGAGGTGCTAAGGCGCTATAATTATCTAATTTTGTTGCGACCAATGGTGGATGTGTGGTTAATCATGCATTGTTTTAATTGGGTGGAACCAAACCAATTGAAAATATTACCATATTTATGAAGTAGATTTGTATGTTAACACCCAGTTGTTAACGATATTTTATAGAAGAAAGATGGATCTACAAAAGTTCTTAGAAACTTATGGGTCACAACTCAGTTATGAACATAAACAAGAGTTTTATGATTATCAACGGAGATCGAAAAATCAAGAAAAGAAGTTATCCAATGATGGCTTTCATTACATAAGCTGTCCCTGGTCGTGTAGTGAAACAGAAGACGGACCCGACACGTGTGAATGTACTTATAGAAAAATTGCTGAAGAGAAAATGCAAAAATTGATTAATTTATACTTGAGAATATTTCAACGTAATTAAACTTTGTATTTGATTTTATAAATAAAGAAAAAAAACAGAAATACAAAAGCATTAATTATTTATTTATGTACAAGATACAAGATATATTGCATAGCGCCAGTTAATTTAATACATAACTTGGCTTTCTTGGTAGAAATTTGGTATCATGCCTGAGATTACCGCATCTTCATCATCATCATCATCGTCGTCGTCATCGTTATGATGTGATGGCCCCGGAGACGCAATGGTTTCGCTCATCGCAGTAACAGTGATCGCATCTTCCTTTTTCACCAACTCTAATTTGTATATTTTGCCCTGCTGTCCGTGATTGACTAAACAATAATTGCTTCCTCCCAGCTCTGTTATTTGGCGGTCACTGAAGCTATTGTATCTCTCAGGGAGATACAATTTGTTTGCCGTGTCTAGCTCCGCCAATAGCCGATCACCAAATTTGGTTGAATGTTTCTTCAGGTCCGTTATAACATAAAATTTTTCCTTTTCCATAGTTTCCAGATTAAGCCACTTGTAGGCCCCCAAGGAATTAAATTTTTCGAGCAAATTGTTCTTACTCTTGCTGCGTTTTGTGATTCCAGTTGGCTTCACTCCGGCGGTCTTGGATTTCTTGGTAAGTTGCTTCGAGTCCATTGTAGTAGTGGTATAGTGTAGATGCTTGGTTGCAGTGGTGGTGTAGTTGCTTCGTTATAGAACTTTCAACTGAAGTCTTCGTTACAAAATTGGGGTTTTAAATACCTGCTCTTATCTAACCATCCGCTTTTGTCATAACCTCATTATTAATACAAAAAGAAAAAATTATTTTTTCTTAATAAAAGGTTATTATAGTTAACTTATAACATACGTAATGTAAAACACGTGAATGATAATCTAAAAATAAGAAAAGGTTATTATGGATAACCTATAACATGCGTAATTTAAAACACGTGAATGATTCTAAAAATGAGAAAAGGTTATTATAGATAACCTGTAACATACGTAATTTAAAACACGTGATTGAAAATCTAAATGAGAGCAATCGGTAATCAAGACTTCATTTAAACAAGTTACGCGTTGTAGTTTAAAACTAACAATTAGTCGTGTTAGAAATTAAAAAAAAATTAAATTAACAATGGTGATGTGTGCAAAGTGTGGTAAAACTTTTTCTAGAAAAAGCGAATTCCATAGACATGAAAATAATGTTCACCTGAACCTCCTAAATATTCCTTGTTCAGTATGTGGTAAGCTTATCTATAAAGATAATCTTAAAAGACATATGGAAACACATAATCCGCAAAAAAGCAGTGAAATTCGACAACTTCAATGTGAAATTTGCGGGTTATTTTTTGCTTCGAAAGCTGAATTAAAACAACATCATCGTATAATTCATTGTAAGAATACATATATGACTACGTAAATAATTACTTTGAAATGTTGCAGTTAATCCAACAAAAGCTCGAGATCAACCATCAACTAGTAAACAAGTAGTTGCACCACCTGCAACTAAAATGTGTGAGGTCTGTTTGAAAGAAATTATGTGTAACCAATGGTCATACCATATCCGCACTATAGACCATAAAAGAAAAGCAGCAATATCGCGCTCAGACAAATTTAAGGTATGTGTTCTATTTAGTTCTGTAAATACTAAATTACGTTGTATTACAGGTAGTTAAGTCCAGTTTTAAAGGACGCATAGAAACTTTAATATTTCAAAACGAAGATGCTACTTGTTTAGAACCATTAAAGTTTCTTAAACAAATAGAATAAATAGCTATATCAGAGCTATTAAATCAACTTCAGAAGCACGAAGCTTTTAAATTTAATTTAGAACTGTATGCAGAATACATCAAGATGAAAGAAACTGATGAAGAAATTTCCATAAAATCCTTTCAAACTAAGATGAAAATAATATTAAACAACACTCAGCTACAACCAGCCTATCAGGAAATGAGTAACCAGATTTTAGCAAAAATGGAGGAGTTCCAGGAGCGCGACAGTGGATGCGCGCTATGTATGTTACTTCATTTAGAGTTAAATATTAACGAGTATAAACCAATTAGAGGATCTTCATATATTTCATTACCAATAGACATCAAAAATAAAAAAGCTTGTATAAACGTTCTGAATACAGATCAATATTGCTTTAAATGGGCAATAATATCTGCATTGGATCCTGTTGCAGTTCATCCAGAAAGAGTAAAATCTTATAAAATAAAAGACATCCATTCAGATATTATTAGTTTGAGTAATAATAAAATAATTAATTTTTGTGGATTACAATTTCCATTAAAAATTAGCGATATAATCAATTTCGAAAAGAAATGAGTCCATAAGTGTTAATGTATTCGGAGTAGAAGGTAGAGAGGAAAAATATGGAGAAATAAAATATTATATTGTGGGACCGTATTATTGTACGAGCATGGAAAAACCGAACCATATTAATTTATTATTATTGCAAGAGGATAATATTTCTCATTTTGTATGGATCAAGAACATATCTAGATTAGTAAGACATCAAATAACTCTCCATAAAAATCCAATATATATATGTAATACTTGCTTAATTCATTTTCATACAAATGAACAACTTACCATTCACTGTAATGAATGTACTAAGATAGTAACCGTTATGCCATCTACCCCACAAGAGTCTAGACTAAAATTTATGGCACATCACAGAAAGTTTAAAGTTCCCTTTGTTATATACGCAGACTTTGAATGTTTATTACAAGGTTTGGATACTTGTTTGCCAAATTCATCAATACCGTCCACTACTACAATTCAGCAACATGTGCCATGTGCATTTGCCTATTACATTTTATGTAATTATGACAATAGCTTAAATAAAATGAAAATACATAAAGGACTAGATGCGCCTAAAGAATTTATATTATCTCTTGTTAGTGATGTTAGAAACTTATATAACAATATAATCAAGAAACCAAAGGCAATGATCCCTTTGACTCATGAAGAAATAAAATTTCAAAATGATTCTGCTAACTGTCATATTTGTAATAATGTGTTAATGAATGATAGAGTAGCTGATCATTGCCACTTAACAGGTGCATATAGAGGACCTGCTCACAATAAATGTAATTTGTTGTATGGAACACCTAACTTCTTTCCAATTTTTTTTCATAACTTCTCTGGTTACGATTGTCACTTACTTGTTAAATCCCTCAATGAAGTTGAAGGTTCTATTAAAATAATTCCTTTAAATAAGGAATTATATGTGTCTCTTTCTAAGTGGGTACCAGTTAATGAACGCGAAACTGTAGAATTACGTTTTCTTGATTCAACCCGATTTATGCAATCTAGTCTTGAAAAATTAGCCAAAAATTTATCCGCCTCAGATTTTCACTGTGTAAGATCCTTCTTTACAGATGATAAACAATTTGCATTGCTTACACGAAAAGGAGTACTTCCGTATGAGTATCTGAATTCATGGGACTCGTTAAATGAAACTTTATTACCATCAAAAGAACATTTTAATAATTCATTAACAAACCAATTATGCTCTGATGAAGACTATCAACATGCAAGAGAAGTTTGGGAGAAATTTCAGTGTACGAATTTATGGGATTATTTAAAGATTTATTTGGTTACTGACGTTTTACTGTTAGCAGACGTATTTGAAAATTTCCGACAGATATGTTATAAAATATATGCTCTAGATCCATGTCAATATTACACAGCTCCCGGGTTAGCCTGGGATGCAATGTTAAAGTATACAAATATTAAGTTAGATTTGTTCGTAGACATTAACATGCATACATTCATTAAAAATAGTATCAGAGGTGGCATTACTCAGTGTTCACATAGACATTCCGTTGCAAATAATAAATATATGACAGAATATGATGATTGTAAACCGTCAAAATATTTAATGTATATAGATGCAAATAACTTATATGGTTGGGCTATGTCGCAGCCACTTCCATACGGTCAATTTGAATGGGTAAATGATGTTAAGAATATTGATATCATGTCTATTTCTAAAGATTCTGCTACTGGTTATATATTTGAAGTAGACTTGGAATATCCAGTAACACTTCACGATACTCATAACCATCTTCCATTTTGTGCCCAAAATAAATGTGCTCCAAATTCTAAAATTCCAAAATTAATAGCAGATTTAACAAACAAAACACACTATATTATACATTATAGAAACCTTCAGCAGTGTTTGCGTTTCGGGCTGAAATTAGTTAAAATACATCGAGTTCTAAAGTTTAAACAATCATGCTGGTTAAAAAAATATATAGACTTGAACACTTTTCATCGTACCCAAGCTAAAAATGAATTTGAGAAAAACTATTTCAAGTTAAAAAATAACGCTGTCTATGGAAAAACGATGGAAAATGTTGATAAACGTAAGGATGTTAGAATTGTTACACAATGGGATAATACTGGTCGCCATCAAGGTGCTAGATCTTTGATAGCAAAGCCAAACTTTCATAGTTCAACTCAATTCACCCAAGATATGGTTGCTATTCAACTTAATCGTGTTCTAACCAAATACAACAAACCAATTTATCTTGGATTTGTAGTTTTAGAACTCTCTAAATGGCTAATGTTCGATTTTCACTATAATTATATGAAACCTAAATTTGGTGATAATCTAATTTTAAACTACATGGATACCGACTCATTTATTTATACAATTGAAACTGAAGATTTCTATAATGATATAAGACATGATATTGATATGTACTTTGACACTTCAGAATATAGTCCATTGAATCAATACAATTTACCGCTTGTAAATAAAAAGAAAGTTGGTTTAATGAAGGATGAAAACTGCGGCAGAATTATGAAGGAGTTTATAGGTTTACGATCCAAAATGTATTCGATTGATGTTTGTGATCGTAGCATAGTTAAGAAAGCAAAAGGAGTTAAAAAAACAGCTGTCGATAAACTAAGTTTAACTAATTATAGAGATTGTTTATATAAAAAGAAAATATTTTATAGTAGTATGTTATTATTTAGATCAGTTATACACGAAATTTATACACAAAATATTAGTAAAATAAGTTTAAGTTTTTTAGATGATAAGCTGTATATAAAATCAGATTTAGTATCTACTTATGCTTGGGGACATTATAAAATTAAACATGAATAATGGAAAATAAAAGTTATTGTTAGAATAATTTGCATTTTATTTTTTCAAAGTTTAACTTAAATACGAAAGAGATAGTCGTTTTCGTCAATTTCTATCTCGTCATCATCATTTTCGTCCTGTTGTTGTTGTTGTTCTGCATTTTGGTTTTCCTCATTTAATGCTTCTCTATCCTCTTCTACGTCTTCTTTCTCCTCTTCGTCCTCTTCTAAGTTCCCAAAAGTCATGGTATTTAATTAATGATTAAGATAAAGAAATGCTTTTATTAATTTTTATCATTTTCTAATTTGGAACTAAGGGGAACTAAAAAATAAATAAAAAAAAAACATATTTATCTTGTTTTATTTACACAATAATTTATCCTTTATTTTGACAAAAACTTTTTTATCATAAATACATTTTGTAAAGCACATGATCCGCGATGTTGTAACAAACATCGATTTGTCATGGGATAAATTTTCTGTAGGTTTTTAAAACTATCACAACCAAGTTCATTCACGTCGACTACATTAACATCTTTTTCTCTTAATATAGAATAAATCCACTGAATCTTCTCATTTCCTTTAATATAGATTGTGCTTTTTTTACTCAAATTATCGAGTAAAAATCTTCTTACACTACTATATGTATTAACTCCTTCATCCCACGCGAGTCCATGATGATTGTGGTATAACCAATTAACTTGGCTTTGTTCTTTCTTAGTTAAACAGGAGAAATCGTATGGAAGTTTGATGAGAAAACTTTGAAATTCACATGAGTTGTATACTATAGCTAATTCCTTAACAATAAATATATTATTATAATCTTTAAAGCCCTGAATATCTATTATAACACTACGAGCGTTCATATTAAACTGTCAAGCCGTTCGAGGTAGAGATTATTTATATCAATTTTTTAACATCTCCAGTTAATGGGGAATATTCAATAATTCGATCATGTTAATTCAAAATCCTTATATCAACCTAAATATGAATATCTTAAAAATTTACTCACCGGTGTAAAGGGTGTAGGTTATTATACATTTTCAGAGCATAACACCGTACTACCGGTTAATGAAGCTAAGCGCAATTCAATATTCCTATTTGATGATGTTGCTTGCGAGAAACAAGATCACATTCGGGCTTATTTTTGTATGGGTCGTCATAAGGATATTGACAGTTTTTATCTGGGACAAACATATACTCATATTCCCAAACATTTGATACGCGATAATGCAAACTTCCTAGTTGTTTTCAAGCAAGATGGTCTAAATTTGAAACACATTTATGATGATCATGTTAACACAGATATGGATATTAATCAGTTTCGTCAAATGTGTTCGAAGTGTTGGAAGGTAAATTATGGATTTTTATGTATTAATAAAGATTGTTCTATAGAGAAGGGTCGATATCGAAAAGGATTCGACATATTTATTGTAATATAAAAAGCGATAGCAAGCGCCTTATCTCATTTAGTCGAGAATTAGTAACCTATAAACATCGCACGAGGAGCTGTTCAAGCTGTTAGTAAGCTGTTAGTAAGCTGTTAATGATCTGTTAGTGATCTGTTAGTATGCTGTTGAACCTGATAAAAGTGTTGATTGATCTGTTTGAAAGCTGTTAAATAAATCTGTTAGAAAGCTATTCATAAGCTGTTCACAGAGTTAAAGAAGATAAGCTGCCTTGTTTGAATTAAGTAACAACGTTGATTGAGTTGTGTAAAAAAAAATAGTTGATTACAAGCTGTAAATATTTGAAAGAGAAATATGGACGAAAAAGTAGTTAAGAATATTATACGCACGCGAAATATAATTCGTAAGAAATTTGAAAGTGTAAAGGCTGGCAAATTTAATGATGCTATTCATTTTGAACGAATTTTTAAACCTATAACAACACCTCTAAAGAAATTAACAAATGTAAATGAAAATAATACGTCTATGAATACAACAGTAAAGAAATTAATGAACACAACCATGGATAATGCCGACTCTATTCCTATATTAAAAATTAAAAAAAAGAGGAAATCTAAAATAAAATCACAGATTAATTCATCAAGTGTTGATAAGCTTGATAGGAGTAGTACATCTCCACCACCTCTACGGACTAGTACACCAGAAATAATACAATCACATCCAATGGAATTATCTGAAACAACAATAGATGAACAGGACTTAACTTCTCAATTAAATGAGATGCCTTCAGTTAATATGCAAGATGAGCATTTTATAGAAACTCCTCAACGACTTATACTAAATTCAACAAATAAATTTATAGCAACACTAAATTTCGAACAAAAGGAATTTGATCATAAGTATGGTCCTTATTTTCATGCTACTGAGAATCATTGGAAAATTGGTAGCTTACCTTTTACGATAAATAATAAGAATATATTTATAAATGATCAAGTATATGACTTATCACCTGGTTTAATACACTTACTTTTTTTAAAAGAACCTGAATTGAAAGGATACAAAAAAGAAGACATTCCAATATATTTAGAAATTATAGAAGCAACTAATTCATTACACCGTAATTATGATAAAGCACAACAGCATGCTGGAAGCAAAAGTGTTAAATATAACTTTATTAAAAATTTACTGAATGAACAAAGACACGGATCAAGCATAGGATCAGGATTAAAGCAGTATTCAACAAATAAATCAGAATATGTTTATTGGGATAATCCTAATGAACTAGTTGATAGACTTAAACTTCTATTAGCTTCACAGCAAGCTGGTCATACTAATCATTCTAATGAAATTATTTCTATTTTTGAAGAACTAAGGGAAGCAAATATTGTCATATAAAAGTTGCAATTTTGTTTTTATTCTTCCATTACTGTAATGGGTATTGACAAGTTCGGACGTTCTCCTTCTCGTATTAAACCTTACAATCCTTCACGCATTAGTCCTCATATATTTGGTTTTACTTTAACTAATAACGGTGACTTTAATTTTCAACATAAACGCATACAAAATTTATATAAACCCATAGATCCTAATGATGCTACAACTAAATTGTATGTTGATCAAGAAATCAAACAAATAAATGTTATTCAAAAGGAAATTAGTCAAAAGATTTTTAACTTGAATGTTGCATTAAACTCAATTCAAAAACAACAAAATCAAATAGAACATTTATTTTCAGAAAAACACCTAGGAAAAAGTGTCGTGATTGCTTTACCACAAACAAATAGTCAATCAAATAAAACTATGACAGATGTAACTACTGGTGAGAATAACAGAACGCTTAACTCTTGAAATACATTTCGTTAGTATGAGTAAACAACAAGTAGTTAATGAATTACATAAACCTGTACGGCGAAACTTTAAACGTCGTAGAGTTATTCTAAAAGGAATTAATGACCTTTGGCAAGCAGATCTTGTAGAAATGGGAGATTACTCAACTGATAATAATAACTTTCGGTATTTATTAACAGTTATCGATGCATTTTCGAAATTAGCATGGGCTTTACCAATTAAGACTAAATCAGGTGTTGAAGTAACTAACGCAATGGAACAAATTTTAATTAATCAATCACCTAAAAATCTTCAAACAGATCACGGTAGAGAATTTTATAATGCTACTTTTCAAAATTTAATGAAAAAATATCAAATAAACCATTACTCTACGTATACTACATTAAAAGCGTCTATTGTTGAACGATTTAATAGGACACTAAAAGGCTGGATGTGGAAACAATTCAGTTTGAATGGTTCCTATAAGTGGATTGATAATATTCAAGATTTAGTTAATAAATATAATAACAAGATTCATAGAACTATTAAAATCCGACCCTCTGATGTAAACTCTAATAATGAAAAGATATTGTTGAAAACTGTTTATAATAATATAAAAATATTTCCTAGTGCAAAATTTAAAGTAGGAGAAAATGTCCGTATAAGTAAATATAAACACTTATTTGAGAAAGGTTATACACCAAATTGGACAACAGAAATTTTCAAAGTTGCAAATATTAAAAATACTAATCCTGTTACCTATGTTCTCAAAGATTATCAAGACAAAACCATTAAAGGAAGTTTTTATGAATATGAATTATTGAAGGCTAAATATCCTGATATTTATTTAATTCAAGAAGTTTTAAAAGAAAAAGGAAATAAAGCATTTGTGAAATGGTTGGGATTTTCAAATGAATATAATTCATGGATTGATAAATCAAACATTGTGTAACAGATAAAGAATAATTATTAATATAATAACCGCAGGTCATCTATTTATAGTATAAGATAAGACATATCAGACTAATCATGTAATATAAAATGCAGCGTACTGCAGAAAATCACGAAATCGTTGACGACTCGTTAAGGTTAGTGTTCAGTGTAAAAAGAGTGTTCTTGAAAAATGTTATTTTCATTTATTCTACTATTCTATTTTTGGTGCATCAGTGCGGAACCTATTTCAGTGCAACTGAATAATGAGGAGAGGTTTGCTCGAACAAAATTTCATGTACAATTACCTACAAATGGAAAAATTCAAATTAATCTGACATTCAAACTACTTACACCGAGTAAAGTGCTACCATTATATAATGCCTCGACTCTTGAAAACTTAAATGAAAGTGGAACCGAGTCATCATATACTTCGACAACGACAGCAGCTTCAGTAACATCGATGGTTGCTGAAAGTTTATTCATGTCAGAAGCAGAAACATCAGCATCATTGATAACTGATGATACAACCGTAGTCCCAGAAACACATTCTTACTTAACGGTAGAAGAAGCTATCGAAAGCTTTAGGAAACATTTAATCGAAAAGGAAATGCAGATAGCCGGTATATTTGAAAGCGATCACCCATTCTACCGTCATTTCAAACTAGAATACGGCGACGGAGTAGCATTACCCATTCGATGCACTTACGACGCCAATTTTAAAGAAGAGTCATTGAAAATAAAATGCTACGAATACCGAGAATTTGGACTTGAAAGAATATTTAGCAACGGTGAAGTTGAAGGAGTAGAACCACTAAGATCACTTCCTGAATTGATTGATGTTAGAAATGTAACTCAGACTTTGTCAATGACAATTACTTAAATTAATGTATCTACATATTAATATGTAAGAATAATTATTTTACATTATTGCATTATAACTGTATAATTGTTCTTGTTAAGGAAAAATAAATCATTTATTTAATTTTTCTTCTAACCCTTTTATTTTACATTTTAACTCTCCCACTCAAATTATTCCCCCCTTCCCTACTCATTACTAAAACTGAGCAACCAGTAAGTTAAATTTTAGTTCTGCAAAGATGGTTCTACTTAAAACAAGTGTTCTTATCTTTGTCATTTTGATAAAAAACAATTTTATAGTTTTTAAGCAGCCAGACGTAAACGAGGCCTTTGTTTGTTTCAATGAACAAAATGATACATGGCCTTTTCACTGGATAAAGCTACACTCAATACCTCAAGATGGTTTACCAACGTTTCAAAGTATTGACATTCCTCGACGAAATACCTCGATTGTTAAATATAAATTAAAATTTATATATTATAATCGAAGTATAGCTTATAGTCCATGGAAGTTAGTCTTAAATGAAACCTTCGTCGCTTCGGATCAGAACAATATTACATCAAATAATTTAATTCTTTCTAATAATGTACAAAAACGTCTTGAGGACATAGAGGATAGAATGTTGTTTGAGTTACACTCATCATTTATCGTTATATTTTTATTGTGTCTAAATATTGTTACAGCATTTATATATATTATAAGAAAATGGATGTATACTTCTAAAAAATAAAGTATTTATAATTTAAAAAACGCCTCCATGAACTTTAGTAGCGCATTGGTTCGAGATAACACCTAAAACCACAACGGATTGGATTCAAATTTTGCTTAAACAAGCCCCCTCACTCCCACCCGCAACAAAAACCACACCTCTTGCCCCACACCGGATTGGATACAGCACTAATCAAACACACCCCTATCAAACTTAACACCTCAAACTTATCACCGCATTGGCGACAGATTAACTACTTAGCAACGCCTCAGCGCTCTTAGCACCGCATTGGCTACAGATAAATTACTTAGCCACGCCTCAGCGCTGCAAATTGGACCACAAAATTACTTAACCACGCCCCCAACGCTAGCCACACACCAACCAACGCTCCGCCACGCCCAACTCGGTGCCTCACCACGCCCCGTGCCTCAACTGGGGTAGAACCCCCACATCCATACTACTAATGGCGTAGGGTGAACTATTAGAACCTGAAATTTTCTTGTGGCGTAAGGTTTCGGCAAATATATCGGCTCCCAAAATCCCATCGATTTCACCTGGAGTCGCAAATGTATCGTCAGCGAGTGGCAAATCGTGTAAAAATTCAAAAGCGTTAGTTTCGACGGATTCGGCGGGCATCTTTAATGTTATCTTATCGATAAGTAAAGCTTCCAAACAATATTTAATTTTATCGTCAAATCTCGAAGTTATGACTAATTGTGTGCGACCGGAAACCCTTTGCGGGGCTGCCCCAATTCCGGAAACTTGCGAAGATAATTGTTGCATCGGCAACTTCAAATTTTTACAACATTTTACAGTTAGAAAATTTCCCTGACTAGCGGAATCAAGAAGTACTCGAATTTTGGTGTATTTGCCGTTTGGCAACCTTAATTGGACAATGGCCGTTGATAATAGTACAGTGCAATTAGCATTTGACAATGCCGAACAAAAACTACGAGCTTGTGCCATATCTGCGTCTTCAGCTGGAGCGTTATTTTCGGAATTACCTTTTGTGTTTTGCGAGGTGGCAGGAGTTTCTACTTGAACATTATTAGCGTTTAACCAATGCAAAATACTATGATGTCGTTTTGCGCATGTTCGACAATTATATTTAGATTTACAAAATTTGGTTTTATGTATACAACTTAGACAATTTAGACATAATTGCTTGTCTTTTGCAAATAGAAATCGTTCCTTTGCCGATAATTTTAAGAACTCACTGCAGGAGTATAAAGCGTGCGAATCATTGCAGAAGATACATTTTTGTTGCGGTGCATTACTTACTATAAAAGAGCGTGCTTGCGATGAGTTGTGCGTGTTTGATTTATGTTTATAAGAAATGTTATTAGATTTATCATAAAGAGCTAGTATTTTTGATTGACTTTGTACAAATTCTAAAATTTCTGTATATGTCGGCGTTTCTTTCTTGGTGCGTGTAGTCTCAAATAGCTTTAAAGTATCTTTATCAATTTTGGAAAGTGCTATAAAGGAAAACATGAAATCAGATAAGTCTGTCAAGTTCAACCCTTTAAGTGCTTTCACACTCGAATCAAACTTTTCTAAAAAGGCATTAAGACAATTTACATTTTCGCTATGAGAAGGTTTGAAATTTAAGATTTGTTCCATATAACCATTTGCTAAGGCCCGTTTGTCCTCATATTTGGTAACTAAAGCTTTCCAGATAATGTCGTAATTGTCAGCGGTTGGCGTTATTCCCGAGCAAACACTCAGTGATTTTCCCGTAAGCTTGCCCAATAAATAATGTAATTTATTTATCGGGTCAACCTCGGTATTTTCGTGGATTAGGCTTTTGAAAGTTTCATAAAAAACTGGCCATTGTTTTACTAAACATTTTTGCGAGCTAGTTTGAGAAGTTGATGCTTTGGACTCAGATTGTGGATTAAAGCACCTTTTAGCAGCTCTTTTTATGTGGCCACACATTTCATCTACAGTTTCCAAAACAGCGTAACTTGGCGTAAATTCTTTGTCCAACTTCATGCTTAGTTCGTTTATTTGGTCTAACACGTCACTTATAGCGATCCTTGTATCCTCAAATGTTTCGTATCTAATCTTAAAGTAATCGAGCTCCTTTTTCTCATTGACCTTTTTGCTTGCATCGTAAAGTCGCTGAATGCGAAGAAACCACGATTCCTTTTTTTGCTGAAGAACCTTCAACTTGTTTGCGTCCATTTTTTAATAGAAAAAAATAAAAAAACTATAAATACTTGGGTAAATGCGAGCAAATGCGTAAATATTGCTAAACAAAGTAAACGTAGCGTGTATGCGTAGAAGTTGCGAGAGTTAAATTAAACGGAGATCAAAACTAGATAGTTTTAAAGCGAAATATCGTGAAAAGCGATGAAAAAACGGATAGTAAAGTGGATGAAACTAATCCGAAAGCAGAAAGGCAGTAATCCGGCTCGAAGGACCAAAAACTGTATGCGCCACCACGTAATTGGGTGGAGGAAAATGATTATATTATAGTTCAGAACTTACCTTTCGCCTTTTGGAGAAGACCTGGTTTGAAGCCTAAATTATAGGGGGGTAAAGCGTGCTGGAT
Organism: Schizotus pectinicornis; assembly: GCA_951805265.1. Classification (NCBI taxonomy): domain Eukaryota; kingdom Metazoa; phylum Arthropoda; class Insecta; order Coleoptera; family Pyrochroidae; genus Schizotus; species Schizotus pectinicornis. The sequence continues at coordinate 14,855,488 of OX638207.1, read as the reverse complement.
GGAAAGCAAGGAATAAGGAACCCTAAAAATTACACAACAAACTCGGGTGCGTCCACTAATACTCTCGTCTTCGCGTTCTCCCGTTTCTCTAATCTATATCTCAACTTAAAGCGAACTGAACTGAAAACGTACTGACCACTGCCGTTATCGCTAAACCCTTTTTTCTGAAGATATCAGGCAGTGGCGTATCAAATTTAATTAAAAACAAATTGAACCTATTCCTGACTTAAACAAACAATAATTTTTTGACGGCGTTAATTTTAATAGTACTTTTGAGTGCTGGATAATATTTTCGAACCGATGCCGTACTTTTTCAAATCATCCCCCGGACCACGGAAAGGGAGAGGGTTGCAACCCTCGATTTTTTCCCTTTGTCGCATGATTTTTTGTACGGCGTTGTGGAATTATGGATTAGAAGAGGTATTGAAACTGTATGGAAGTGATGCCGTACATAATCGAATGACCAAATTTACCCTAAAAATCGCCGGAAAATCAAAAAATTTTACCGACTTTGTGGCGCACTACTTTTGTACGGCACTGCGCGTACATTATTTTCCATGGATCTATTGATGGTAAGAATGCCGTACAAAAATACATGACCAAAATGTACTCACTCAACCTGTGCTTTTGAAATCTCACCTGCACTCAGTTGGACAGCTTACAAGTGACGGCATAGTGCTGAATCTTATTATTTTATACCCTTATATCATTCTATATAGGTCTTCTGGTGGTTCAAATGACCCATCAATTTTTGACATGGGCCTGTAGTCTACAAGCTTTTTACACGATTTCGTATTGGCTACATTTAACACGTTGCTAAGAGAAAAAGGTTATAATGTACGGATATGCCATAAAGGGTTTTCATAGAAACAGCTGGACAATTTTTTGAAATTTGAACTCATCCGGCGCAAAGTAAGAAGCAGTTTTAACAATTAACATTATTATCGATTAATACCAATTAATTATTATTATTAAACTATAGCCTACCTTATGAACGATCAATGGTTACAGAAGTGTATGAGGAGTTGAACGTCTACACTGGTTGAAGGAGTGGAGTAAACTGCAGTTGAGCGAAGTTGAGAAGTTGGCTCCACCACGAGACACGAGACAGTGCCAAAATTCGACAAGCAAGAGTGGAGAATGCAGGTATGAGAGGGAGGATGATTAGGAACATTATTTCTCACTTATATAAAAAATTCAATATATTTTTGTCAACTGTTACTGAGATCTAATTTTTTATCTAAATCATTTTTATGTCAAATTTTTCAGAAAATCTCGAAAAATACTGACTTTAGGTATAGGGACTTATGAATTAAAATAATGTTTGTAACACGAGCCTCTACTTAATTCCCCGACCGACCACGCCCCCCCCGCTAGAGCCGCCTGTTTCGCGCGACTCAGCTGGACGATGCAGCGCCGCCAACGTCCGGGGACTGCATCGTCGCCTCGCTCGTTACTGCGCCCCTCCGTAGATGGCGCGGCATACAATCACCCGCTACCCTGTCCACGGTATAATCCTATATATGGACAGGGCCTCGATGCCCAAGGTACTCAACACTCAAGTCGAGAGTCAACAGTCTACAGTCACCATCCATTCGGACGACTACTAAGACGATTTCCTTGGCGGAACAACCAACCTACAATTATGGTGCGGCCCGTGTGCCCCGACTAATACAGTAGTTTCTCTTGTAACCGCCTGATGTATTGTTTTACTACTTTACTGAATAAATCGCTCTTACATGTTCAAATTATTTATAAAAGTCGGAAAAAAATTATAAATTGGGGTATTATATTTAAAATAACAAAGTTGATGTCAACTTCCGGTATAAGCGAAAGTGCCACCATTTTGAAAATATTTTCAGTGAATAGATCCTACCTCGCTAGAACTATGACCAAACTTTCAAGTCAGTAACTTTTTCTCTTCTCAAGATACTTAATGTACCACTCACTATGAAGTACCCTGTATGCAATATCGTTAAAGATGTTTTTCGTGTACCTATTTGATAGAAATGTAGTACATACATTGTTCAATTCAAAATTCGTAAAGAAGTGGGACTTTAATCGTTAGCAACACTTTTCTTCACGATTTTGAATGAAAAATTTATTTACTAAAAACATCGTTCTCTTGTTTTTACATTTTAATCCTTTTGGTCAAATACACGAAAAAATAGCATATTCAAGACATTAAGAAAAGTGGTTTTTCCTTGTTCGTGTAAATTTAATCCACTCGCGGGCTGCGCTCGCTCGTGAATTGAAACTTTACACTCACTGGAAAACAACCACTTTCTTAACTTATAGAACAATTTACTATTGCTTTATCTTGATTTTTAATTAAGCTTTCGTTCAATATTTATTCAGTTGTGTAAGTTGGTATTCTGTCGAGATTTCGTTTTTCTCTATTGTTCTAGCTTTTCTGCCGTGCTGAAAAGTGCAACCCTATTTTAAGAATTGTGCTTTGTTATTTAAATATGCGATGTTTACGGTAAGTTAAAATTAGAAACCAATTGCAAATTACTTGTAATCATTGTCTTTACACAAATCACTGTAGGTAGGTATATCTACTGGATTTTTCGTGGATAAATTTTGCTCACTTTTCATAGTCTCTAACTGTTTGATTATCATATTCTCCGATATTTGGGAATGATTACTGAAGGTTGAAAGTAACATGGACCATTCTAGTACCTGTTGAGAATGACACCAATATATTTTTAATTACAACAAAAAAAGACCGAAATCAAGAATACGGATCTTAGCTCTATTTTTAAAAAAGAAGAAACAAATTACACTCATTTATAGAGTTTATTGAAAAGATAGTTACTATCTGGATCTTCTTTAATCTCATTTGTTTATTTGTTAAGTAATTGACTGTTTTAAAGTTAGGCAACTAAAAAGGCATCTGATTCACTAAACTTTGCTGATGTTTCATGATTTATGATGGGGTTCAAATGGTTCCCATACAAATAAGAGAAATTTAATATTAATTCCACCAATATTGTCGTTGTCAAAATTATACAAAGCTAAATTATTATTAATAAATGAATTATTTCTCATCCGGACTTTACGTTTGCATCAGAAGATTTTTTATTATTAATTCACAGACAGAAAGTTCACACTCAATTTCCAAAAGAAAAAAAAAACTTCACACTTTAATAAAAAAAGAATCGTCAAACGGACGCATCAAAAAGATTTTTTTATTAAAAAAGCTGTTTCGTCCTTTCGCGATAGCTTCTCACGCTATCCAAAGGCACCCCCCGATCCTCACCCCCTCCCGAGACCGCTGCGCATCTCGAAGAGACAACAGGTGAATTGGTTGGTGTTAACCTGTATAGAGTGCCAATTAGTAAGTGTTGAATGATAGACGGGTGTAGCAACAATTGTGGCGACTGCAGGGTGAAAGGCGCGTAAATCGAGAGTTCCGAACCACGAACTCCAAATCAAGTGTGCGAACCCGATAGCGAGAACGACGGCGAGCCCCCGCCGCTTCAAAAGGTGAGTCGCAGCATCCAGCCCAGTACCCGATACTTCTTAAATTCTCCTTGCCGGCGCCCGCCAGCGGTGCCACCCCCAAACATTGGTCCTTCCACACCGAATAGTCCTGTGAATTACAGTTTTGTCTTGCGTGTTGAGAAGTTATCGCGTATTTCGGGTATTTGTTTCTAATTGCTAGGATTAGGGCAGGTTTGAGGAACCGTTCCCTGTTTCTGACGCGAATTAGTTATTAAGTATTGTTGCGGTCGCCTTTCGCGGCGATTCGAATGCGGCATTCGGGCGGGTAGCGGATGCAAAACCGGTTTTTTGCGCCCGGGAAGCTCGTTGCATTTGCCTGTTCGGCTCTGTTTACATTTTTTTTTACGCGAATTGTTTCGCCTTGCTACAGCGCTGTAACAATAAGCTGCTACAGCGCGCCGACCATAAGCTGCTACAGCTCGTCTACGTTAACACCAAAAGTCTTGCGACACCTTTGCGTTTGTCTAGTCACCAGGACTATTCACTCGACTGCGTGCTCACTGCCTCTTATTCACCTGGGAATTTAGTGGAGTGTTGTTTCGGTCACCACGACTTCTCCAGTACCTTTGCGTTTGTTTAGTCAAGAGGATTATTCATTCGATTGCGTGTTCACTGCCACTTATTCCAAGTGGGAATATAGTGGAGTGTTGTTTCGGTCACTACGACCACTGTGGGCCACTGCGCCACTTCTTCTCTGACCACTGCGTCACCTTTTTGTGTTTGTCCTTCTGGAGTTTGGTGGTACTCATTTTAAGAAATGGCGTACACTATGGAGCGGGCCACCTTGGCCCTCAAACTAGCAACAGCTCGTCTACAATCGGTTCTTACACTGGCTGAAGAGGCGAAAGTAGAAGCGGACAAGCGGACGGAGCTCTTCGAGGCATACGAAATGACTTGTGACGCTTATCAGACAGTGAGCGAAATGAATGAAAAGGTGATTCTGGATGACTCAGACGCGAGTGGTCTGGAGACATTCTTTTCCTTTACCCTCGACGCTGACAAGTTGTTTCGTCAAATTAAGGCCATTTACGCTACACTTGATAGACCTCCAGTTGCTAACGAATACCTACCCCGTGTGGTGTCTGAGCCAAAGATGACCTCACGAGCAGGTTCTCTCGAATCTGTTCATTCTAATTCAGGATCTGGTGCTCGTTATAATGTTAAACTCCCGCGGATAAATTTGCCGACCTTTGATGGTTGTCTCAAAACGTGGCCGACATTTTACGACTTGTTTAACACGCTGATCAATGGAAATGACTCGCTGTCTGACATTGAACGATTCCAGTACCTGATCGCATCTTTGTCTAAAGAACCACTAGCATTAGTAAAACATCTCCCTTTGACCTCGGATAACTATGCTATCGCGTATGGGCTGCTTATCGAGAGGTACCAGAATGACCGTGTGTTGGTGACCTTTTACTGGCAATCCGTGGTAAATGCGCCTAAGGCCACAGCAGACTCTGCTCCCTCATTCCGTGACCTGCTAAACACTTTTACCGAGAATATTAGTGCCCTGGGCCTCTATCCCCACGTGGACTTGTGGGACTTCACGTTGCTTAACTGGTTCTTACAAAAGTTGGATTCGTCTACTCGGAAACGCTTCGAGTTGAAGTTCGCAAACTCTCCGATTCCCCGATTCGAGGATCTGAGACAGTTCATTGCGGAGCAGTGTCGTGCTCTGGAAACGTGTAGTTTTGCTCACAATCCGACCACAAGTTCACAGTCTCATATCAAGATGAAACAACCTTCGAGCTCTAGTACTAAGGCCCTTGTTGCCAACGTGTCGTCTAGCCCCCCTACCCCGCGTAGCGGTTCTGAGTTGTGCTCTTTCTGCGAGGCGACTCATTCTTCATACCGATGTCCGACGTTCATCGGTATGGCCGGTTCTGAGAGGCAAGCAGCGGCCAAGAAGGCCCGCTTGTGCTATAACTGTTTGAGTCCTTCGCATGTTGTGTCGAAGTGCTCGTCTTCTGTTTCCTGCCGAACTTGTAATAAAAGACACCATTCCTTGTTGCACTTGGATAAATCCCTATCCAATTTGAACTCTATGCCGTCGCAGCCATCGGGTGCCACAGAATCTGCGCCGACAACCTCGTCGAACGTCAGCAGCAATACGACGGTGCTGCATTTAAAATCCCACCTTGGGAACGTTGTCTTGCTGGCAACAGCACTTGTAAATATTCGTGATGAGTTTGGAGATTACCGACAATGTAGAGTGTTGCTAGATCCTGGCTCACAAGCATCTTGCATTGTGGACAGTTGTGCACGTAAGCTCGGTTTGCAGCGATCCCGTACTGACGTTTCGGTTTTCGGCCTAGGCAATTCCATTTCAAACTCCCCACGTGGAGTGGCATGTTGCCAATTGCGCACGCGTAGTCTGGAGGGATATCCAGATCGGACATTCACTGTGGATGCGATCATTCTTCCCACTATCTGTGCGAACCTTCCGAATTCACAACTGCCGTCAAAGGGATGGAGTTATCTCAATGGTCTACGGCTTGTTGATCCGAATTGGCACAAGCCAACCCCAGTTGACATGTTGTTGGGAGCTGACCTGTATCCCAGTCTCATTCAGGGTGGTCAGATATCCCCTCCGGTGGATATGAAGGGTCCTACGGCCCTTAACACCTGTTTAGGTTGGGTCCTCCTCGGACCGACGACTTCTGCACTGCCTTCGCCAGTCAACGCTTTTTTCACTTCTCTCGAATTCCCGGTGGAGGAAACTTTGAGAAAGTTTTGGGAGGTAGAACAGGTACCAAGTCGTGCATCTCCGCTGATGAAGCTAAGGCTGAAGACATCTTTAAGTCTACACATTCTCGGGACCACTTCGGTCGTTTTGCCGTTTGCCTTCCTTTCGCTACGCCCAACCCCTCGTTTGGGGATACACTCACCCAAGCTGATCGGCGATTGGCCTCGTTGAAACGGCGCTTGTCCTCACAGCCCGTTCTCAGGGATTCGTACGTGGAGTTCATGAAGGACTACTTGACATCTGGGCACATGTCTCTCTTGTCGACCCTTCCCGACAAGGGTCAGGCATACTTTATCCCTCACCATGGTGTATTCAAGACAGATGGTGACACATCAAAGATTCGAGTAGTTTTTGATGCATCTGCCAAGGATGTCAATGGTCTTTCCTTAAACGACACACAGTTGGTCGGTCCAAAACTACAGAGCGAGATCTCGTCTATCCTGCTCTTGTTTAGATCTCACACCTTCGTTTTTACTTGCGATGTTAGACAAATGTTTCGGCAGATTCGTGTCACCGACAGACATTGTCAGTACCAGTTGATACGGTGGAGGTTTTCTCCCGCAGAACCCGTGCAAACCTACCAATTGAATACAGTGACTTATGGCGTCTCTTCATCGCCTTTCCTGGCTATACGCACCCTGTTACAGCTAGCCTCAGAATCGGCTGCGCAGTTTCCTCTTGCTGCGAAAGCTCTACAGTCTTCTCTATATGTCGACGACCTTGCCTGCGGCGGCGATACGATATCTGAGGCCTTGAATCTTAGGGATGAGCTTGTTCAAATGTTTGCCACCGGATGTCTTGAGCTAAGGAAGTGGTCCAGCAACCATCCATCTTTGCTTGAAGGTATCCCTGCTTCACATTGCCAGTCACAAGACTTGAGCTTTGACGGTGATACGGACACGTTCATCAAGGTTCTAGGGCTGCAATGGCAGTCGTCTGTTGACAGCTTCTCATTCAAGGTGAAGCCAATTGACTCTCCGTGCACCAAACGAGCCATACTGTCTGAAGTGGCTCGCATCTATGATCCTTTGGGGTTCTTAGGCCCCGTCACAATCTTCGCTAAAAGATTGATTCAGCACCTGTGGATTTTGGGAATTGATTGGGACGAGCCACCCCCCGATGAGGTATGCGCTCAGTGGACGCAGTACAAATCGGAACTTGGGTCCCTATCGTCGGTCAAAATTCCTCGCCTGCTGGTCGATAAGTCAGTTGCGTCCTGCCAACTGCATGCCTTTTGCGACGCGTCGGAGGTAGGTTATGCCGGCGTCGTCTACCTCCGGGTAGTAGACGATACGGGTCGGGTCACCACCCGTTTGGTGATGAGCAAATCCAAGGTTGCTCCTGTAAAACGACTCTCAATCCCGAGGTTAGAGCTCTGTGCTGCCGTCCTGTTATCAAATCTGATAAGCTTTGTGATTACTACCTACAAAGACAAGGTTAACTTTGAGCAAATTGTGGCATGGAGCGACTCCACCGTCGCCCTGCATTGGGTTAAATCCTCCCCTCACCGCTGAAAGACCTTTGTTGCAAATCGGGTTTGCCACATCCAGGAGAAGGTGCCTCCTGAATGCTGGAGACACGTGAACTCTTCTGACAACCCGGCGGACCCTGCGTCACGTGGCTTGTTCCCAGAGGGGCTACTCTCATGCTCCTTGTGGTGGGCGGGACCCTCCTGGCTAGCAGCTCCGTGTGATTCGTGGCCAAACTCAAGTTTCCGCCAAGTCTCTGTTGGCTCTGAAATAGAGGAGAGGCGAATTGTCCTTACAGTAGGCGTTGAGACCACGGTTGTGCGTCAGTTACTGCACAAGTTCTCATCCTTGCGCAAGATTCTGGCGGTTGTGGCTTACTGTCTTCGATTTGTAAATAATGCGAAAGGACAGCAACGCATAACTGGGCCTCTTTCAGAATTTGAGTATCACAAGGCTCGAGTATCTGTGGTTAGGGTTATTCAGGCGGCAGAGTTTCCCCGCGAAATAGAAGCCGTTAGAAAGGGAGCTGGTTGCCCTAAGTTTCTGCGAAAATTGGCCCCGTTTTTGGACGAAGACAACGTGTTACGTTTTGGTGGTCGGCTAGCAAATTCCGACTTAAACTATTCGTCCAAACATCCAGCTCTTCTCCCTAGCACACATCGCTTTACCGAATTGTTGATCGAGGACATCCATTTGCGCTACTTTCATGCTGGTCTCTCCACCACGCTGCATCTTATTCAGCAAAACTTCTGGATATTAGGTGGTCGTCGATCGGTTCGGCGTGTCCTCTCGAAGTGTCAGAGGTGTTTTAGACTGAAACCTATTCCCATGGCTCCCCGGATGGGTGATCTCCCTGCGCATCGGGTAAGCCAGGCGAAGCCTTTCAGTGTGGTTGGCGTCGACTATGCTGGCCCGTTCAGCATTGTGGCCCGTCGGGCCCGTGGAACCAGACCCTCCAAGTGTTACTTGTGTCTCTTTGTGTGCTTTGCAACCAAAGCTCTACACTTGGAGCTTGCCTCTGATCTCTCGACCGAGGCGTTTCTGGGCGCGTTGCGCCGATTCATTGCTCGTCGAGGCCGGTGCTCCCTGATTTTCAGCGATTGTGGCACCAATTTCGTGGGTGCCCAGCGTGAGATGACCAAGCTATTCAAGCTTGCATCGAAAAAGGAGACCATTACATGGCAATTTAACCCCCCTTCCTCTCCACTCTTTGGCGGACTGTGGGAGAGCGGAGTCAAGTCGGTGAAAACTCACCTTTCTCGTGTGGTTGGCCTGCAAATCCTAACCTATGAGGAATTGAACACACTGGTCATCCAGGTCGAGGCCCTCCTAAATTCTCGCCCGTTGTGCGCTTTGTCCACTGATCCGAACGATCTTCGCCCCTTAACTCCGGGGCACTTTCTTACTCTGGATTTGCTAACGGCGCCTCCTGATCCAGATCTTTCTCATCTGTCACTGTCGCGTCTCTCGCGGTGGCAGTTGATTCAGAGGTTGCAGCAAGACTTTTGGGCGAGGTGGAAAACCGAGTACCTTCACACGCTGCATCAACGTGGAAAGTGGCATGTGTCAAAGGCAATGAGCGACTCGGACATAGGGAAACTTGTCCTCATCAAGGAGGATAACACCCCCACCCTCAAGTGGAGGCTTGGTCGTATTGTGTCCACACACCCTGGTAAGGATGGTATTGCCCGTGTTGCAACCGTCAAGACCGCGTCGGGATGTCTTAAACGCCCGTTCGTCAAGTTGTGTCCGCTACCCGACCAATAGTATTCAAAATAAATTCGCTCTTAGTCTTAGCTTAGTGTTAGTTAGCTTAGTCACTCGTAGAACCGTCTGCGGCATTCAAATGCTCAAACTTTGTATAAGATGTAAATTTGTAAATTGTGTATATTCGGTGTTATTAAGAAATCCCGTCGTACGGGATTTGGTGGGCGGTATGTTTCGTCCTTTCGCGATAGCTTCTCACGCTATCCAAAGGCACCCCCCGATCCTCACCCCCTCCCGAGACCGCTGCGCATCTCGAAGAGACAACAGGTGAATTGGTTGGTGTTAACCTGTATAGAGTGCCAATTAGTAAGTGTTGAATGATAGACGGGTGTAGCAACAATTGTGCCGACTGCAGGGTGAAAAGCGCGTAAATCGAGAGTTTCGAACCACGAACTCCAAATCAAGTGTGCGAACCCGATAGCGAGAACGACGGCGAGCCCCCGCCGCTTCAAAAGGTGAGTCGCAGCATCCAGCCCAGTACCCGATACTTCTTAAATTCTCCTTGCCGGCGCCCGCCAGCGGTGCCACCCCCAAACAAAAGCAATAAATTTACAGACACAGGGACACATTAAATGTATTTTGCACAATTTTCGTGTTTACCGAAAATGTGTCGTGCGCCGCTCAAAATATCGCGTTTCAAATTTAAAATGTTTACAATTTGAACAATTATTATTTTTTGCACTTAGGTACTACTGCGGTTCTTTAAACTTTAATACGCAAAATATGATTCCTACACTTTATTTTTTCTATGAACTTATCGGGTCCGTACGGCTGCGCTTCCTGAATTTTTCTATACGTCTCCGTCTCCGATAATTTTAGAACAAATTACGTTATGCACTTCAAGCAACTCTTTAAATCCATCCAAAATAATAGCGGCTTCCATTGATGTTGAGAAGTCATTTCAATTTTGTGACAAATATGCTGAGGTACCTACTTTTATATCGTTTACAAGTTATGCAAAAAAAATTTTTACACCCACGTATAATAATGTTTGTTTCAATAATTGAGGATTATCTAAAGTAGCGCAAAAATTATTTAATTGGGTAGGTATATCCGTACCCCATAGCAATTATTGACCTAACCACGTCGGGGTTTTAATATTTACATTTTCCTTGTCTTCGGTTAAAAATGAATCAATTTTATGACATAGGTAGGTACTTTACATTTTGTGGTAAAAATATTTCCAAACCCGATCCGTTTTGCTTCGACATTATTTATATCAAAAAAATTGCAATTTATCCCTGTATGTTGATTGAGGTAATTTTAATGTTTTAAATAAATGATTAATATTTACAATCCTTCGACCGGTTATGATTGCGCTAGTTGAACTCTCCGACTTCTCAAATTTAATTTCAAGCTCGGGTAAGATGTATTCGCAGAAATATCTGCATCAACTTTCAAAAAGATTTCATAGCATCATTTTTTCCAACTTGCTTTTCTCAATTTCTATTCTTACGCTTGTGTCCGCGAAGCTCATCTATCGAGCAGTTAACGTAAAAAGGTCAAAAATACAAATTGATATAAAACAAATAAAATATAGCAATTTAAAAATTTACTTATTGATAAAAACACAGAATGAAAATTCACCAACACCAACGCCAACACTAATGATTACAAACCACTTAATACCTAATGGTGAACACAAAGTGTAAAGACTTTTGGATAAACAGCGTTTTATAGATTTTTGGCTTTTTCCCACTATTTTAGAAAATGCCATGTTTTTTGATTTTTTTACAATTTGAGAATTATCGATATTCTAGATTTTTAGTAACAATTTCTTATTTGAGTATGTGTGTAGTCGATTTATTACCCCAATAATTTTGTCGACAACTTAACTTTACTGACCGATTATTAATTGTGTTAACTGTAGTTTATTTTATCAACAGTTTATAAAATTTATTGATCGTTTATTATTTTACCGACCATTTATTATTTTTACTTACTATATTTTATAATACTGACCGTTTGAAATACAATACTGGAAAAATGTACTGCCCATGAAATTTAAATACCAATCATTTAATTTATTGCGATTTGTTGAAATGAAAAATCTAGTTATTTTGATACTAACGCAGTTTATGTTGGTAGTAATTAGGTTTGTGGCAGGACTGGTGACTTAACTTTTAGGTTTTGCCGTCTGTCATTATTACTTGGTTCTTTTTTATTCTTTTACTTGACTTAACCTTTTTTTATATCGCTTTGTAATGATCATTGTTTCATTTGGATGTTATAGTAATAATAAGAGTTAAGTCCATCATTGAACCTGGACCATTTTTAAACCGATCAACTCTAACACAATTTACTTACCTATTGTTATGAAAAAATGGTAGGTACTAAAGCGTCTGTAGCAATAATTCCTCACCATCAAGTATTACTCTCTATACTATTTTTTAAATTTTATATTTGCTTAGAAACATGAAAATTAGTCAAATGACGGAGCCGTTACCGCCGACGATGCCACCGCCGCCGGCATCGACTTGACTACAGCCGGCTTGCACCCGAAATGATGGGTAAAATTATTACTGTGCTATAAAATAATAAAATATGATTCTTGGGGCGGTGGTGATAATAATCGGCGAGGTACGGGCGACCGTGGCGGAAACCGCCACCACCAAAACATTACCAAAGTGACCGCCCCAACTTCTGTGGAGAGAATCCCGCAGTGGTGGCAAACCCCCGGCACCAGCGGCAGCAAAACGCCAGAAGTAGTGCTTTACTCCAGGAAAAATTAAAATTATTGCGCTACTATTTTTTTCTTATTTAGTAAAAAAAATACATTTTGCTGTCATTTTATTTACCCATTGTAGAATTTCAATACTTTTTTGTTAGCGAGATAATTTTTGAAAGTTGCTTTCCTCAATTATTTAGTTTTAAGTTGTAAAATGCTTTTGAATGTTAATACAAATTTTGATTAAATGAGAAAGTTAAAGACTTATTGAAATTCAATCAACTAATGTTATTAAAAGAAAACTATTTATCAGACATAACACTTGCACATCTCTGCATTAAATATTAATAGATTCGAGGATAATATGATTTCTATGAAGGAATAGTGGAGTCAGTAAAAGGTTTTCTGTATTTACTAAAGAAAGGAATTGAAACGAAACGATACTATACACATTCATACTATACTTACATAATAATAATAATGAAACTTTATTGAAAAAAAAGGTTATATGAGAAAAGCTACCCCAAATCAAGACCGATTTTTAGTCCTTGCTTCCCTGCGTAATCGCATCTCAACAGCAAAAGATAACAAAAATTCACTCAGAAGAAACCGATTTAGAGAAGCCAATCTGAGGCCCAGAAGGCCCGTGCAAAAAGGAATCTTGACCCGGCGGCACAAAAGATACCGTTTAAATTTTGTCCGTAAACACGTTAATTTTCAACTTCGACATCGCAGACTTGTACACTTTCTCTTTACTGATGCGTCATAAGAATCCGCGGTAATCTAAATGCTCAGAATTGCATCGATATAGTGCTAGGGAATCATGTTGTGCCTGCTGTATATGGTTTGGTCCGAAATTTCATTTTATTGCAGGATAATGCGAGACTTTATACTGTTCGCAGGATAATGCAAGACTTTATACTGTTCGCATTATTATGGACTTCTTTTAAGACCTGCATATTAAAACCATGACATGACCAGCGATGAGTCCTGACCTAAAGCCGATAGAGCCAGTATGGGATAAGCTAAAAAGAATCATTTGCAGGCGCCTCAATGCACCTCCAACTGTTCAGCAGCTAGAAGAAGCAATAATCGAAAAATAGGAGAAAATTCCTCAAGAGTTAAAAAGAATAATCAGGAGTATGCTTCGTAGATGCTAGGCGGTTATTGTTGCTGGTGGAGGACACACACGTTATTGATTTTAAAATAGGGGCTAATAGAGCATTGTTTTATGTGTAAAATGTTAGCAGATTCACTTTGATTTTCGTTGTTTTTTCCGTTTTTAATTCAAGTTTTTAGAATAAAGAATTTGTTGAATGCTGCTGAAGTCACTTTCTCAGGAAGAAATGTGTATCTTTCAGAATTTCAAAAGTTCACTTTTATAGCGTTACTATTTTAAAATTTATGGCATCAACAACTGTAGGTGAAATTTACTTGATAGTTGCTCAGATCACACTATGTTACTTTTGTTCATTCAAATACAGTAGAGCGCCGATAACTGGTAACTGGGGCAATCGTGACTCCGGATAATTGAAAATGACGAATAATGCACATTGAACTTTTTAATTGATACAATAGTAAATACATAATAGTGTAGTCGTATACACACAAAAATACAGTAGAAAAATATTATTGTTTTAGAATGTAATTTGTAATTTTAGTTTGTTTTCTCTTTTGCTGCAGTTGTTTTGTTTTAATTTTTCTTATGTAACCCCGAATTTGCAAAATGTCATTCAAGCCCGTGTCATCTTGAGATTCCATAAATTTAAGTAGAGTTTCCGCTGCAGTCAACGCGTCTTCGCAGGTTACGTTAGGGGCTGGTTGCAGGTCTTCATTGTCGCTTCTGTCTTCTTGAGGGTTGCTTGTGCCCGGCGTCGATTCATTTCGAACACTTTGAATGAGGTCTTCGTCATTAAACTGCTCAAATCCCAAATCACCTTGATCGATACATAACCACTTATTAATATTTCCTTCATTAACTTCTTCGCAACCCCTAATGTTCTGTATTAGGTGAAGTAAATCGGGAAGGATTAAGATTTCTTCTGTACCATTGGAGGTCTCCATATATTCTCGAGAACCGAAGTTTTCGGGCAACACGTTCTTGAATGATCTTTCGATGGTTTCATTCTTGACATTCTGCCATGCTGTAGCTACATTGTAGATGGCGTCTTTAATTGTGAGTGACTTCCAAAATGAATGAGCTTCTTTATCTGCTGTTATTAAATCCATCATCACAGTTTTTCTATAAAGCTTCTTCATTGTTTCAATGACGCCTTGGTCCATAGGTTGAATGAGAGAAGTGACGTTGGGTGGAAGATAGACGACAGAGAAATTACCATTTTCAGCATTTAATTCATCGGCAGAAGGATGTGATGGAGCGTTGTCCAGTAGAAGAATCGCTTTTAGGGGAAGTTTTTGCGAAGTCAAATAATTTTTGACGTGAGGAACAAATTTGTCCTTAAACCATGTTTTGAAAATTTCCCGATTCATCCATGCGGATGGATGATTATAATAATCCACTGGTAGCATAGTTTCATTCTTTAAACTTCTAGATTTCGATTTTCCGATCACAGCTAGCTTCAGCTTGTCTTCTCCTGAAGCGTTTCCACAGCATAAAACCGTTATTCTATCCTTTATCTTATAATCTGGAGCATTTTGTTCTTGAGCGTATGCTAATGTACGAGTGGGCATTGCTCGCCAGTATAGACCTGTCTCGCCCGCATTGTATATTTGTGCTGGAACAAGACTCTTCTCTTCAATAATCTGGTCTAATTCGTCACAGAACAAAGTTGCCGCCACGTAATCGTCACTGAGCTCTTCATCTTGGATTTCTAACTTCCTTATGCCGTAACGTTGCTTAAACCGCTTTAACCAGCCGGACGAAATTTTAAAAGTTTCGGAAATTTTCAACTGCTCACAAAAAAATCTAGCCATATTAATAATGATTGGATCTGATACTGGAGTTCCTGAGGCTCTCTCTTGAAGAAACCACTTAATCATGACATTATCGAGATCTTCATATGTTGCACATTTCAATGATTTTCGTTTTGCTGCTCCCACAAAAGTTTCACATTTCGATAAAAAGTTTTCCAACTTAATTCTGTTTTTAACAATGTCCCGCACAGTCTGTTGACCCACTCCAAATTTATTTGCAAGTGATGTAACACTCTCATTTTTATCGCGTCTTTTAATAATTTCCAACTTTTGTTCAACACTTAAAGCAACACGCTTACGTTTGTTCGACATTTTTAAATTTACACACGCGTGAATGCCATTCAAAATGTCGATCTACTCTATTCACTGAATGATTTAGATCGCAATCAAATGCAAACATATTGTTATAAGACTCGTTAGCATGTATCAGCATGTGCATGTGAGCATTTATCGAGGCGGCTGACCGAGGTGGCATATAACCAGCACAGATAATCCAAATCACGGTTAATTGAGACCCGGATAATCGGCGCTCTACTGTACTGTTATTTTACGCAAAGCATCTTTTTCTTTTGTTTAGAACATTCTAAAAATGTCCTTGTAGGTAGTTACAAACGGAGCATTCAAACCACTTTAATCACATGTTTCTGCAATTGTAATATCTCAACTCGTGTGAAATTTTTGATTTGTTTCTACAGAACAAACAGTCAAAAAAATATTTTGACGTTTTCTGGTAAAATTTGAGAGGTTTCAAAATTCCACTGACACAAAAGACCAGTTGAAGTGTTTATACTGTTTTATATAAATGTATTGCTGATGTTCTTTTTAACGTTTCAGATAGACTAGCTTCTTATAAGTAGTAACAGACATGCAGCCTCTGAAAATTAAAGTTAGCTTCGGGTCACTGCTGTAGTGAAGTCACCTGGTCTGGATTCCACTTTGTTTCTTAATAGACCTTGTGTAACTGTTGCGGTCAACAAAAATAAAGTGCCGTCGTCGAAAGAGTATTTCTTGAGTGCCTAATTTAGAAGTGCTCCGTTTTCCGGTATAAAACTAGTGCCCGTTGCAACATTTATCAACACTGCAAAAGGTCCAAGAACTTTAGTTTTAAGCTATTTAATCGCAAAATTGCAACTTACCGGGGCTATAAACCTTCATAGGGTTATTATTTTAATGTGGTTGCAGGCATCAGAATCTGCAAATTTTGTGAGGTTATGGTTAATTAAGTCAAGTGTCACTTTGACAGAAGTTAATGATGTTACTATTATACAGTTGGCACATCTGCAACTTGCTGACAGTTGACAGCGTAAATGTAAATATGTCATCTATTTTTAGAACTTTAGGAGGAAATGAGTTCTTGTTTTCGTTGATAACTTGGTCATTAGTGGGTAGTTTTGCCTTACAGGACACCACTATACCCCTAAAGTAGGTTCGATGTAGTCCTGAAATCGACACCCATTAATTTTGCAATGGGAGGTTATGTGCAAATTTCAGAAATCATCGCCCTTCGTCAGAATAATCCTGAAAGTTTAGGCTTACTCCGGTCTAGTCCTTGTATTTTGCTTCTCACTTGACTATTTATACGGCGGTGTTTTCACGGTAGTGCTCATTCTTTCTGTAGCAGGCAAGTCGTATTGTCCTAGTTTCGCCACTTAACATTTATTTGCAGGCGTCTTGTCTACGTTCCGGATACTTTCTTGTTTTACCCCGAATCACCCAGTCATTCTCGCGTCTATTTCCCAGTACCATTCATATTTGGGCTTTTGTATGAAACTGTGCAAGCTGGAGGAAGTGATGGTACCCAAATCTACATGTATTTTATTCATCAACCCAAGGAAGGACGACATTTTTTCACCATTTTTTTTTTCAATGAGACACTGTCTTTAGAATTGCCTTGGTCTATATCACAATCTAGACTGCAACATTTTACTAGTCGAATACAGGGGGTACGGGCTTTTTGAAGGAAACCTCACCAAGGAGGGACTGTATGTTGACATCAAAGCCACCCTGGACTACTTGTTCTCCAGGAACGACATTAACCATTTAGAAATAAGCGTATGAAGGTCTTTAGATAAAACCTAATTTTCAAACAGCTTGATGCATATTAAGTGCATAAATAAGTCTTTACAACAAAACTTTAAACAAGGGCTACTACATTAAAGTAGAGGTTAAAGGGACTTTTAAGTCTTTTTATTTTAAATAGCAATTTGCTAATAGATTTGGAGCTTTTGTGATTATCTAATTCAAAACTATTAGGCCATTCAGACTGTTAAGTTGTTGATGGCATGTCCAGGTCATTAGTGAACATTTTTAAGATAATGTATTCAGATTCACCTACTATAAAAATATTGTGCGTAGTGTCTGCGCATTTTGGCACGTCCACAATTGCTGATTCAGTTTGTGGTTGCAGGGGTGCTGTTGCCATTAACTTGGTGTCGAGTGCCGAAGGATGAGTACACCAACTGAATTTGGTCCTTAGTAGTGGAAACTATCGGACATGGCGAAAGTGCTGTTGAGGTGGCTGCTGTTGCAATATTTGCCCATACTCTGCTATAAAAACGAAGTAACAAGTGTCTTTATTTAATCGATTTGTACTGACGGGCTTATTTTAGTTTTAGACATATCAAAAAGTGAAACAATTTCGAATATCGGCGCTCTTTGAATCAGGACTGGCTGATACGTTGGTACCACCCAAAATGATGGCGGAGTTGCACAACCGCTGCGGGAGCATCCAAAAGCAATTAACTGCAGTTCCCATCTGGACCCACAACAAGACCTGGACTCTTCTGGAAACCTGGACTTCGCTAACTGTATCTTTACAGAACTGCCGCATCTAGAAACTCGAGCAGAAACAAGACTATTGCAATAAGGACGATATTTGATTTTATTATATCGTTTTATTTGAGCGAGTTACGTTTTGTGCCATTTGATGTCAAATTATATGTTTACTTTCTTGGATAAATTTATTGAACATTGTCCTTAATGTGTTTTAATGTTTAAAGAAGAGTACGTGAATTGTACATAATTATTATTATATGATTCTTAAAATAATATTAAAGTAGCAGCACAACAGGTTCAGATTTTTTTAAACCTAGTTGAGACAGCCGGATTAATACTTCAACTAGTGTTATGAAACCATATGACCCTTTCCTGGCAAAACTTCAACGTTATTTTTTTTTGACTCTGTTCTAAAGGTCATTTAATATAACTGAACGTGCCGCTTACACGTTATCCACATCCAAATTTTGCTTATTGTAACACATACAATAAAGTAGTTGGCGTGAAAGGACAAAGATCTATGCTTACGTAAGTTGTATTCAATTGTTTAACTCCTGCCACAACAGCTAAACAGTAAAATCCATTTGCAAAGCTTCAAAAGGGTCCTGACGGGGTGACTTCTTCAATGACGACTAGGGCGCTTTCTGTATGTTTGCCGTTGTTATTGTCTCTTTGAGTATAGATACTGATAAGCCACAAACAACGTCAAAATTTTAAATAATTGATTTCGTTATTTGGCATTGAAGAGCATCGATTTTAAATCAAAACATCGAGAATGAACCTAAAACGTTAGAACGCGACCTCATGCACCTTGATAGTTATCAAATGCGTGGAAACAAATTAAAGTTTTTTTTTTCAACAGGAGCCTTCCTGGATGTCTATAAACAGACATGTTGTTGCAAAATAGAAATAGTTTTTATTCAATAAAAACAAACAAATTAAAATCGAAGAACACAACATATATCGCAAGTTTGAGGCCTCACATTTGCGAACTATTCAATCTGGTCCCCAACGAGACTTTCTGAAAATAGTTATGTATATTAATTTTCAGCTAAACAAGACAAAATATTACCTTGACTTGAACATCGCTCTTCATCATTAAACATAACTTCACTTCTGACTATTGCTACCTCCCTTTCTAACTCTTCAATTCGATCTTTTAACACGACGACAGTTTTTTCCAGCTCTCTTTTCTCGTGCTCAAGTGTCCGGTATTCATTCTGGGCATCCAACAGCGTACTCATCAATTTTTCCACATTTTCCCTCGAAAGCTTGATTTCATTTTCTAAATCTTCCATTTTTTTATGTAATATTTTCATTGCCACCGTTGCGCGAATTTCCTTCTCCTCCTCCTCCTCTTCGTCATCAGAGCTCTCCAGGTTGATAACTTCGTTTTGGAGTCTAACTTCCTTTAGTTTTTGCTCATACGCACATTTTATCGATCTTATTTTCTCGTTATAATTTGCCTTTAGGGACTCTTCTTGTTCTAGCATCCGCCGTTGCCAAAATTTGTCTTTATCCTGCAACAACTCTTTATAACCGGTATGAAGACGGTCACAGTTAAGTTTCACACTTTCTTCGTATTCTACTTTGCGCATTTCCAACTCGTTTTCCAGATATTCTATAATATCCCGGCATTGGTATTGTCCCGCTTCTGACTCTTCTTCCTCTTCCAATCTCGTCAGTTTCCTATCTTGACTTTGCATAAATTGCGAGAACCGATTCGTTTTAACCGAATGAACAGGTTGCGACTGTATTGTTATATCTTTAGCTATTGCGGAAAAATTTAAAACATGCTGCGTTTCATCAAACATATTCCTAGATGGGCTAATATTAACTATCATAGAAATATCTTCATAGCCGGCTAACGCCCTCTGGAATAATTGCGTTAGTTTCGATTCTCGAAACGGCACTAATTTGTTATCAGATTGTTTTTGGGAGTTCTTAATAGCTGAAATGCATCGACCCAAAACCAAAAGCGAATTGTTGATGTTGTTGGACTCCTTCAATCGATCACCGACGTTCATCGTCTTTTTCAACCTTTCAGAACCCGCAAGGTCGCAAAAATGAAAGTTGCTAATGTAAACGCCATTGTCGCTTTTTGAAATTTGGACGAGTTTTATTATGAAGATCGAATGGGAACGGCTGGAGTGGTGGTTTAAGTTGGTAGCTGCGTAATTCAAGTTTTGAATGCCGTACTGCATTATTTGAAACGCTTCCAAGCCCGATGAAACGCTAATACAGGTGAGATTTTTTATGTAGGTAGAGTTGTTCGAACAACCCAAGCGTAGCTTTGGTCGCTGTTTGCCTCGGCCTGGATCAGGTTGGAGCAAGTCGTAAATGTATTCGTTGTAGATTTCAGCAAAGGAAACCCACACTTCACAGGTGACGTCAGCAGCGTTGTCAATGTAAGCCGTAGGTTCGTTACTCAGTCTGTGCTGCATCGCCCTAAATGAAAGTAATTTTTTTTTAATTTTATGTAAAAGTACTGATTATTGGAATTAAAAAAAAATATTTTTCTAAAGTGTATGTAGACACAACAAACCATTCTCTCATAGAAGAAATTTTCAAAACTAAACCAAAATTAAGATTTTTTTTAAGATTTAGAATCTACATTAGTGCTGTCCTAAGGTCAGTCTCACCTAAGTGGAGTGAATCGCAGCGGGGCTGCTGGCTAGAAATATCAAGGAGCGAGATTACCACCCCCAGATTAATTTCTTTTACATTAAAAATCTAATTTAACGTATTATGAAAAAAACAAAGATCGTTTAAAAAATAAAATAAAGTAAGGCACAATTTATGTAAATAAGTTTCTTTCCTTTCTGATTTTTGCGACTCATGCAGTCTGACCTGTTTCGGTGAACAGCCATTCAGCCCTATGCTGTATTGCAGATGTTTGGTCTAACATCGGTGTTTGCCATTAGAATGTAGATTGCAGAGGGCAGTGGCGGCTTGTCCATAGGATCACCGGAGCACGTGCACCCCCACGGCCCCAAGAAGAAAATGAAATTTTTTGAAATAATATTATTTTTTCAATGGTAGATTGTAGGTAATAATTCGTTAAGAAAAAAGTTAAGCCGCGCTTCGACTCCCGATGTCCGTGTTTTCGTGCACCGTGACTATTTTTAAAACAATCGCACGTGCTCCATTAAAAAAACAATTTGCTGCTTTACCGTTGCAAGAAAAAACTTGGGGAAACCAACACCCCATATTAATATAGTGCATATTACTAATTCTAAGTCAAGACAATATAAAAGAGAATTTAAACGTGACATTTATGAAAAAACCGAGTTTGCTATTTGCTCGTGGTAACATCGAAACTAATTGGAACAAAACAGGTGTCAACGATTTAGGACATTTAGCGCAGAAAATAAAAAAACACGAAAACGCCCATTCACACATTAACGCCCAATTGGATTTAAAAAATGCTTTAAAATTGCATTTTTAAAGCCAATATTTTCAAAACCCCCCATGGGGGGCTGCCGCCCCCCATACCCCCTGCATGGTGACTCTGTACACAGTGAACCCCCACACTTTCTACTAACGGGCCGCCACTGGCAGAGGGGTCGTTTGGCTTTCTAGCCTTTACGAACTGCGACCAATAAGGTAACCATTCTAATGGCAAACATCCATGTTAGGACAAACATCTGGGATACAACATAGAGCTGAATAACATATAAAGTTTCAGTTAGATTAAAAAGATTCTGAAATCGCAAATTTTTATATACAGGGTGGGGCAATAGCGCGTCCGACTTTGATAGCTCGAGTTCTATGATAAGTAGAAATTTGGTTTAAAAACACAGATAAACTAGAGAAAGAAGTCTATAACCGGAAATTATTTTTGAACATACAGGGTGAGCCAAGACGATTATACAGAAGCAACTGACATTTTTTTAAATGGAATGTGTGTAAAAGAAAATCTTTTTCTAGACTCTTTTCACTCCAATATTATTACTGACTATTTCCAAATCACTTGAAAGCAGCGATTTTTTTTGTTCAAATAATGGCATCTGCAGATGCAAGTTTAAAAAATCACTACAGTTACAATTACGAGTTTTAAGAAAAAAATATGGAAACACTAGTTAGGAAACATCTGTGGAATGTCTTTGAATTGTTTTTACTTTTAAAAAATTATATAAGGTGGCTAAACTTAATTTTTCAATTTAGAACTTTTTGAATTTAATTTTCTCCATTTTTTCAACTGGAACATCCTGTATATTTTTTAACGATATGAAGTGGAAACTAAAAACGAAAATTTTTTTTATGTACAGCCTTATGGCTATTTGTAACCATTTTCGATTTATCGACCAATAATTACAAAATTCAAGAATAATCCTTGAAAATTAGATTGTTTTTCAAATAACTCGACAGGTAAAATTGTAATAAGTGCTCCAGATGATGTATGTATTGCCTATAAAAACAGCATCAGTTTTTTTTAGTAAGTTCACTTTATGTTTGTATCTTGATAATTTTTTGCTTTTTATATTATCCGACAAGCAATACACATTTATCGCAGTTACCTGTCGTCAGTTGTCATTTGTGTCAATTTTGAAACATTTGAAGTTTTTTGGACACCAATCTAATTTAAGGATTATTCTTGAATTTTGTAATTATTTGGCGATAAATTGAAAATGGTTACAAAAAGCCATAGGGGTGTAAGTACATACAAAAAACGTTCGTTTTTAGTTTCTACATCATATCGTTAAAAAATATACAGTGGTTCTATTTGAAAAAATGGAGAAAATTAAATTCAAAAAGTTCTAAATTGAAAAATTAAATTCAGCCAGCCTGTATAATTTTTCAAAAGTAAAAACGATTCAAAGATATCCCACAGATGTTTTCTAACTAGTTTTTGCATAATTTTTTCTTAGAACTCGTAATTGTGACTGTAGTGATCTTTTTAACATGCATCTGTAGATGCCATTATTTAAACAAAAAAAATCGCTACATCCAAAAGACTTAGAAAAAGTCAGTAATAATATTAGAGTGAAAACAGTCTAGGAAAAGGCTCCGAAAAATCTTCTTTTACACACAACATTCCATTTAAAAAAATGTCACTTGCCCCTGTCTTGGCTCAACCTGTATGTTCAGAAATAATTTTCGGTTATAAATTTTTTTTCTAGTTTATTTGTGTTCTTAAATCAAGTTTCTAAATATTGTAGACCTCAAGCTATCGAAGTCGGACGCACTATTACCCCACCCTGTATTATGTAGGCACATTTGTTCTTGTTAATATTATGCAGTTGGACAAAACTTAACGGTTGTTTAATCCTTCGTTATCTTTTCTCCAAGTTCTTTACTGCATACTTTGATTGGCTATTAATCTATTGTTGCAATTGTAGATGTTTGATAAACTTTAAAATTTCAACCCCTCAAATTCTTACAAATAAACAAAGAGTAGTCCTGCAATAAAATTGTAACAATTTTTTAACAAACGATTAAACCACCGCTAAGTTGTGTGCAATTGGGCATTAATGTTTCTTTCCAAGCGCAATACTTACGCGTAGGTTTTGGAATGTTGAGCCTTATTCGCAATATTGTACGAGTTAAGGAGTTGCTTGCAGGTCATTTTCTCCTTCTTGCACTCCACTTCATCGAGGATGTTAATGTCGCCACAAGGAAGCGGCTTCACCGAAGGCAGGGCCGAAACCTGAACCGTTTTGAACAAATATTCCAAAGCTCGAGGTACTAAGCCCGGATCATTCACTGTACCAATCACCGTAAACGTTTTTCCTAAAAAAAAAAAAAAACTTAAGAAACGAAACCAATCAAAACACCATCTCACCTGAACCAGAAACTCCATACGTGAGTAACGTCGAGTTTTTACCACTAAGGAAATCGAACATTTTCGGTTTAACAACATCGTTGAAAATTTTCACCTGGCTGGTTTCCGGGCCAAAAATTTTTGAAAACGTGAAAGATTTCGTGATGGAATCTCCTTGTTTGACATTTCGTAGAACGTTGGAGCCTTCAGGAATTTTGCACAGTAGAATGTCGTTAGTAACTTCATATAATTCTTCAAACTCAGGGGCTTTTTTGATTCGTAAGTAGATTTGGAGGTTGTCTGACTGAAATTAAAGTTATTTGTTAATCGACGGGGCAAAAAGTATTTTGTCCTCAACTATATTTACATAAAGTTCGTCGGTAATTGTTTCTGGGTCCTCATCATCGCTTTTATCAGAAATTGTAACTATAGATTCATCAAGAGAGTCTGCCATTTTAAAATTTTACACACAGGAATAAGAGATAATAACCAGAAGGGTAAAGCAAACTGCGGACAAAAACTACTGAAAGAACTAGATAAGACTTGTTGTTTATAGTTTTTAGTTTAGCACTGGACAACATATTCAAAAAAAAAAACTTTGCATTTTACTTTCTCGGAAATAACAACTAGAAATTTTTATACATCAAAAAATTAATTATGCTGTAAATTTACCTGGGTGATGTGGCTAGTAGGGGTACTTATCTCCAAGTCGGGGCCCAAATTCAAGCGGGCATTGGCTAAACCTGTCCTGTTGAATGCCAAGATGCTGGGGTCCCTAGCGCGTAAATAAGACACATTTTTGACCACATAACTATCTCTTCCGATGTTCATGGTCAAAGTTTAACGGACAAACAAATAAAAATTATACTTCGTAGCAACAATAGCGTTAAAATGTTAAAATTCTAAAATAGTGTAGTATTGGTATCCGTTGAACAAGCGTAAAGTTTTTAAATTTTTTGACAGTTGACAACAACTGTCATGGGTCATAATTCCCATTTCCCATCTTATCAAAACACCAAAATTGCTGTGGCTAAAAATTGTTTTTAATTTAATTGGTTTCAAAATTAGTTTAATGATATAATAATTATTATAGTAGGTATCATATAGTATCATTAGAAAAGTAGGTATTTATTATTATTACAAATTATAAAACTTGCAATGCTAAAAGCAAAAAAAAAATATAAAACCACATGCTGCCATCTGTTGACAGGCTCGCACAACCTAAACAGTTTTTGTTAAAGGCACCTTCATTAACAATCTTACGTCATAATTTGACATTAAATATTTTGACATATTCTAACCTCTAATCTAATCTTAACCTCACTATTTTACGCTTTACTTCAATGATCTAATGCTATTATGTCGTGCACGAAACCATCTCAAATATTGAAGCTATACAAAGATTTGTTACGATACGGTCAACAATTGAGACTAACAGACAAGAACTATTTTTGTGATCGCATCCGCCAAGAATTTCGACAAAACCGCACCATCACCGACTCCACAGAAATTAACTTCAATTTTGAGGTAAAACTATCATGTTTTCTACCCAAAAGTAATTTAGAATTTTACAGAGAGGTGTTTCGCTCCTCTTAAGGCGTTCTGTTCAATGATGTCCTTACTTCGATACGGAGTTTTTCCAAAATCCTTAAAATATAGTCGCCTAAAACACACAATTGACCACTCCAAAGTACCTCGATTAATTGATGCTGAGCTGGAAGAACAACATGTTAGAGGTTCGGGTCCTGGCGGACAAGCCACTAATAAAACATCAAATTGTGTAGTGTTAAAACACTTGCCTACAGGTATTACAGTCGTTACATCATTTTTGTTTTCTTAATTTTGTGAAATTTGAAGGAATTGTTGTAAAATGTCATGAAACCCGATCACTGGATCAAAACAGGAAACGAGCTCGAGACATTCTAGTGGCAAAACTCGATAATATGTTAAATGGAGAACAAAGTGTGGAAGCTCAAGAGAAAGTAATCTCAAATAAGAAAAGCTTAGTCAGGCAGAAGAAGCGGGAGAAATTGAAAATTTTGAAGGAAGAATGGAAAAAGCGAGAAAATGTTTTGTAAAAAAAAACAATCACTTTGTCTTGTGTTTATAAATTTAGGAATCAAATTGCGTCCAGGCTTTATCTTTAACAATGGTATTGTAAGGGGTATTAAAATATGTATATATCTTCTAGGCCACTAAGACCAAACAGCACCTAAAAGCCCTGTAGTATTATTATAAGTTGCAACTATTTGCAACCTAAAATCTATGCTCTATTGTCATTTTGTTACCATCCTATTGACTGACACTAAATAACTATTCGTTGTTTTGTTAACAAAAAAATAATACTGATCTAAAGATCCAATTCTTGTATTAAGCTTAAGAAAGAAACAAGGGTGAGTAAACCATTATCTCTTTCATGACAAGAATTGAAGATCGCCCAGAATGAGGCAATGAGGTTTGTTTTACCTCTTATTTATTCTGTTCAACAACCTAAATGAATAGTTAATACTCGAGGATGAGTATCATCGAATTAAAAATTTCCATTTCCTCCTCAACTTTCCTCAAGTCTAAGTAGTTTAAATACTGATACTATTAGATTGATTCTCGTATAAAGAGGTAATTTTTCTCTCTTATTGGTCGTTTGACTCATTCTGGGTTTCGTTGCATAAGTTTTGTAAAAAAAAATATAACATGGAATTCACAACAGTAATGATAAACTGCTTCAAAAATATTTCCGAAAATTCCGCTCTATTTTGATATGCATTTGAAGCTTTTAGTTGATTGGAGGCAGGGCCATCGCCATAGCTGCTCCTTTAGCAGCATCCCCGCCAGTCGTGAAAACCAAGGGGAGTTGATAAAGTTGTTGCACTTCTTTTTGTAGAACCTTATTACGGGACAACCCGGAACCGTTGCCCACAATCCTGTCGATGCTCGCATTTTGTAAAACATCTCGAGGCATCATACTGTAATAGAAATTTAAAGAATCATCATAATATAATTACAATAAATAAATTTAAGTGTCGCGTCAGTTCTGAACCGGTTCGCCTCGCACTGAGCAGTACTATTTTTCTAGGAGTAGTTTGCAAAGAGATGATGGGTGCAGACTCTATATTAATTAAACAGTAGACCAGCAGATGAAAAAGAAACTTTTATGGCTCTTGCTGTGCCTACCTGTGCAAATTGGCGAGTAGGCCGTGGCAAAGGGCCCGAAATACCTTTCCTAGCTCCAAATTCCCTATATTGATGTTGGTCACTTCCGCGAAACTGTTGGGGGCATGCCGTTCCCCCAAACAAGTGGGGGTTATTCTCAGTTCCGAAACGCTGCTATCCTCCATTCCCAAGCCAATCACTTTCTCCCATACTTTAGCTGCAAATTGATTTCTTTGTTACGAAACAGTTTTTGATTTTATCGAAATTACATTGCGGAACCGAAAATCCCAATGTCATGGTCCATTGCTGTAACATTTTGACGAAAGTTGCCAAAGAATTGCCGCCGTTGAGGGAAGCTGCTACTGCGAGGTGTTTGTTGCGAAAATACGGAACGTACTCCACTGTGTTGACTGAAGGGGGACCACTGTGGGGTGTGTAATTGTCGGCCACGAAAGCGATTTGGGCTGAAGTAGATATGTTGAGGACGGCATCTTTGGTAGTTTCGATGGTTGACAAAACTGAACATTGCAAGTCGCCCAGAGCTATGCCTGAGAATTGAAAACTGAGCTTTAATCTCATGCACGTCATTTAATTAATTAAAATTAATTTATGCTTAATGCTAGAAAGATTGACTAACTCAGCTTTAATTGACTAAGCATGAAAGTTAACGAATCAGAGTGGTGTGAAATGGATCTTAATCAAAACCTGTTCTCTTCATCACTCCATGACGCACCTATGGGGGTTCCCTTGGGAATGCTGTGCCAGTTATCCTCCAAATACCCTGCAATTTCTCCACTAAATTTAATTTGGGGCAGCAATTCTGTGGGAAATCCCGCATTTTCCAGAATTTCCAAATTCCATTGATGACTGACGCAATCAAAATAGCCCCAACTTGCAGCATTTTGATCCGACATGATTGGTTTATCTAAATTGCACAGCATCGCAACCGCAAAATCTTGAATGGTCCCGGAACAGTTGTACTTTTTCAGTTTTTCGGGCCTAAAACTTTTCGTCAACCAAAAGCAAATATTTAGTAAGCAAGAAATTTACTTGTTTTTGGCCATCCAGAAAGCGGTGGCGTTTCCGAAACCGGTGTATATATTGAGGTGCGACTGGGGGGTGGGTAATGTGGCGAGAAATTGAGGGTCGCAACGGTTGTCTTGCCAGGTGTAAAGTGCGGATACTTGGTCCTGCACGACGTCGTATCGAATTAAAATATTGTCTTTCTCCACACGTTCCCATGCTCTTCTGTCAGGAGCGGTATTCCAGAACATAACGCCGTGCATTTGCCCGCAAATTCCTATCTTCGTTATCTGCAAAATAATATCAATTTCGACATCACGGAGTTAATAAAGTCTCAAAATACAACCTATTGGATGGGGAAGAAATTGCTGTACCTATTCAATAGAAGGATATTAATAGAAGAGGAAAATTTGTAAAATAAAAAAGACAAAATATATAGAAAAAGAATTGAATGTGAAAGATACAGTAAACGGAAAAAAGTTGATGCAGGAAGAAATCAGGAATCGTTTCTTAGAGAAAATGCTGCTATGTACCTACTAAAATCCAAAATCCTTTCCAGGGGACTCTAGCCAAGAGGTGATGCAACTAGAGAACTAACGGGATCTCGTTACGTACCTGCTGCAGCAGGTTCTTCTGCAACTTGGCGACGCAGGTGTTGAGGGCGGAAATGACCCTCGGCACATCCTGTTTGTTGCCCCCGATCCCCTGATCGCTCGGCACATTAGACTGGGTGTCTTTGCCTATTTGGGCGACGATTTCGTTAGTTTTGGGGTTGACTACGCACACTTTGACGGAAGTGGTGCCGATGTCGATGCCCAGCACGTATCCTTCAGTTGCCATGTCACTGCTCGTGTTCACTGTAATAATGTACCGCAATTTAGATTGCGTCGAGATAAAGTTAAGTTTTCGCTTAAATACCCGCTGCTCTATCGTTTTGATGTGTATGCCCCAGACCGTGTAAACACTTCCGAACGGAGTGAATTGAGCTATGTTAAACATACGAAATCATGTTTGTGGACTACTCAAAACATATTTTATCAGTTTATTAACATGGCGAGCACATTATAACTGACGTTCAACAGATAAGTTGACCTCTCCAAACAAACTCGAGAAGATCCAAGGCTTGTTGGAGGACTAAATTCGTAATTGGGTGTAGTTCGCGCCCACTTGACGTAATTACAACAACTACCTAATGCAGTAGAGTCGTGAAAAAGAGAACGTTGGGACTTTTCTGAAGTTACTCACCTCTTCACCACGTGGTTGAAGTGATTTCATTTATCATGCGACACTGAGGAAGCGTTTTGGCTGTATACTCACGAGACCCTCGGGGCTCTATTTATATATCAACAACCACCATTCATAAAGCTATCGAGGTGCTATTAAAAATGCACGCCAATAGTATCACGTTGTTACACATGTTGGATGATGCCAAAACTTATTTTGGGCATTCTAAAATAGAATCGTATTGTTCTTGGGGGTTTGGCGGAAAGGAGAAAGGACTGCCGACATCTGATTTTATCGATCACTTCTGCAGTTGCGTATCTATGTAAACGGACATTTCACACTCCCACAACATTCTGGATTATTTGTATGTTAGTAATGTAGTTACACGGCATTTGAAAGTGACACTAATTATAATTAGCTAGGCACATGCGGGAAGTAATCGTTATTTGCTATCTACTTTGGAAGTCTTACCGTTTGGAGCACGTGTAACTACTGGAATCGAAGATATAAATAAATTGCTTTATGTTATAGGTGGCGAAATGAGTATCGATGGAAAAAATGTGGTACACGTAAATTTAGTATTAAAACAAATAAACTTACGGGACAACATGTCTACTTAATTGCTAAACACTATTTTTGTAGTTTTTAACTAAAATTTTCTGTTTATTCTAGATATTAGTTACGATATCAGATAAACTCTATCACCTGCACTTAGGTCAACTTTAGCAATGTAATTATGTTTTTGTTGATTATCTACTTTGTTATGCAGCTAACCGGGGATTAAAAAATGTCAAGAGTTTTAATAATAGATAATCAAACCTTTCGATTAGTCTCTATTACGTACGAATTCTCAAATTTTTTTTTTATGGAAAGTATTTTTTCTAAATGCAATGATGTCTAAAAACGTGAATTTAGTGTAATATTCATTCAAGAAAGTTATTAAATGTTTGTCAGAATTACGTTAAATTTTTTGTAAAATTTTCTAGTGTGCCTTGGAACACATCAAATGTTTTATTGAAATATCAAAAAATATTTGAGCCTAAATATAAAATTATTTACAAAAATGTTGTTCAAATTGTATTTTCTGTATTCCACAGCACACTTGAAAATTTTACAAAAAATTCAACAAAGTTATTTAATTATTTTGTTGAATAAATATTATGCCAAATTCAACTTTTTAGACATCATTGCATTGACAAAAAAATACTTTATCAAATGAAGGATCAAAAAATACGTTTCTATTTGAAAAAAAAAGTTGAGCATCGTTTGACATTAAAGTTAATGTTTACTTAAAGAAATCACGATTAGACCCACTTTGTAGTCCTTAAAGAATAATTTCGTAAAGTTCATTTGTCTGCTCAAATCGGATAATAAATAACAGAGATACGGCTTGGAGGCGTTTTTAGGGAACACCCGTCCCGTAAATGGCAAGTGTCGAACGTGAAATCGCTTTGACTGTTTATATTCTGATAGAAGTTATCTACTTGTGATTTATCACGGATATCTAATATAACATTGCTAGATTGCTTGCTACCAACATTCAGTTAAACAAATGATAAACAGTTAACACATATATCTATTTCTCAATTTGTGGTAGGTTCTTGTATTGAGTGGCAGCATGAATTATCGCTTATTGTAGTTTTGGCAGTACCTACACGTGATTTAGATCAAATCTGACCAAACCATACAAATTGAGTTGCCTTTTGCCTTATTTATAAGTGCTCTTGCCCCAAATCTTAAATATCACATCGAAGCACCCTTACAACATGATAAGATAATAACTAATGCCCGGTTTCTTGTACGTTGACGTATGTTTAATTCTTTGTTAAAATGTTATTAATTATGATTACATAATAAGGCCATCTATTCCTCTCGAAACGAAAGATTTAAAAGGGAGTGAAATGGTAAGATATTGTTGGTGGCTTACCAGTTCGAACTTCCGTTTTCTTCTCTAAAACGTTCCTTTGTATTTTTTCTATCCCGCCTTTTTTTCAAAAAGCACTTTTTAGCACTACGATGAGGGTAGCTCTTTTGCCTTTCGACCGTCGTTGCAACAAGTTTAACTTGACTACCTACTCAAAATTATAGCATTATTATAGTCACCACGATCGCTTTCAGAGTGCCACATTTTCCAATCTCGAGAAACAACACTCTCTCATTTTATACAGTCCTTTTGAAAGGTAAGTTTGAGTATGTTAGCTTACTTATTTGTACCTCAACAGATTGTAATGTTAATGTAAGTAAGTACATCAGATACCTACTAGGTAAATGTAACAAAGAACTTGTGGTCAGTCGACGCAATAAGAATTTTAGCAATTTTTTAACGAACCGTTATCGATTCGTTAGCTTCCTGCTACTGAACATAAGTGATGTAGAAGAAGAATCAAATATTCTAAGCATGAAGCAGATAATGGGATAGAAAGTAAGAAAGTGACGATGACAAAGCACCAGACGATGATGAAGCACTAGAGGACAGAAAATATTCTAGATTTGGTATGAAATGCAAGAAAATTATATGTAAACAACATTTACATCAAAAAAATTTTAGTTATAAATTTGACGAACTTAAATAAAGTAGTCTTAATTTGAAGATAAGTTACTTCAACCAAAGCCTCTGTTTAGAATTTTTATTTATTAACCAAATGCTTTTTTTTCTATTTACTTGTAACGGTTCATTTTTGGGATGGCTGTATGTTCGCGATTTTGGGGTCTCTCAAAAGTGTCCGTCGTTTCTGTTAATGTTCTTCTCGTTTCTATGGTTTTGGATTGTTATCGGTACCTTGAGTTGCGATGTTTTCTTTTATGCGTTTTTCGGATATGCTGGCTGATAAACGGCATATTGGTGAGGTTTCTCGAGGTGTGTGGGTCGGTGTCTGTGGGGACGAGATTTTGAGGTAAGTTTTGTTTAAAGAGGGTAAGCCCTCTCTCATGCTCGTTTCTCCACAGGTCCATAGATACCCTTAATTGTCTATTCCGCTTTTTTTGGTTGTAAGAAGCCAATATTTGGTCTTTGAAACCCACCGCCAGTATTCGGGACCACCAACTTTGGGGAATTTATCGGCCAGTCCGGAACGCAGGGCAACTCAAGCCACTATTAACGCGACGATGTACCCCTCAAGTTGTGTTTCTGACTCTACAGATGGCGCTGTTTCTTGGCCCAAAATAATTTATGACACAACCCCATGGAAAAGAAGATTTACTGGTTCCTAATCGGCAATAAACTTTGGTCGACTACCTTCCGTGAAAAGGTTCTCTTATCACAATACATGCCATCTGGTAACTGCCACGAGGCCTGTGACGAGGTTGTCGGCGAGTTGGTTTTCGAAATTTACGTCTACAGACAGACGTTCACCGAGTTATTGCTCCTGAAAGATGCGCATTATGTACTTCGCGCATGGAGACAAAAGACTTCAAAGATAGAGCACTCGAGGGTTGCTGGTAAGGTAGCCGCATGAAATAGTGGCTGAAAGTGGACGGTCGAGGTCGTAGGTTCGGTTCTTGGCCCAGGACAGGAATTTTTTTCCATTTTTTTTAGAGGCACGCGAAAAAGTTTTGTACAAGGTCAGTTCTGGGCCCTGTAATTTTTTTTTAAAAGCACGATCAGAAATTACCACTAAAAGAAGTTTTACGTTTTACATAATGCGGTCATTGTTTACTTTACCCACTTCTGGATTTTCAAAAAGCCAATTACAGCAAAGCATTCCTTAACATTTATATATTACGGAAATCAATATATTTTTTTGTGCAAACCACTTTTATTTTTACGCTTATTTTTTTTGCCTTAGCACATCTACATCTCAAAAACCAAGAAGTGGACATTGTAAACAATCACCCATAATGCGCATGTTTCAGGAGCAAGAGCTCCGTGGAAGGTCTGTCTCTTACAACCTTGTCCGCGGCGTCCTTTATAGAGACCTATGTCCTATAGCGGTTCCACAATCGCTGGATGCCCGATGGGCTCACACCAACATCTCTTGCAACTTGCCGAATGGAAGTTCGATTTTCAATTAGAGCAACACCGCGTGCAATTTCCACCTCATTGAGATACCTCATTTTGATTTTAATACTGGTTAGATGACATTTAATGTCAGTTTTGAGTAAGACAATCAACAAAGAGTCGCATTACATTCACTTTGATTTTCGTAGTTTTATTAATTTTTTGTTCAAGTCTTTAGAAGAAAGGATTGATTGAATGTTGCTGCAATTGTTTCTTAGGAATATTAGATGACGGAAACATTATTGAATAATAAAGACGTTTCCATTATTGATACAGACCAACTCCAACTAACCATGAGAAATGCTGTTGTTTCAAAAAGACGTAGTTTTTGTCTTTCTTAGGAATGTGACCAACTAACCCTTAAAAAAACACACAATTATTACTTTCAAGTTCAGGGGCAATTGAGGATCACTAATGCAGTGAAATGTTATTTCATTGGGTACAATGAGTTTGAGTAAAATAATCTATTTATCAAAGAATCTCCATGCCGATTTTGTTTTCTTCATTACCACCGTAACCGCCGGACAACGAAAATAAACTATTATGTTTGTCGTGGTTGCTTTTGTTCCCCATCATTTCAATTTATTTATGGTACAATTGCAAAGTAACAGATAAGGGATCATAAAACTGACCGCAAGTGCACCCCTGATCGACGGTGACAGGTCCGTGACAGCTCAAACTTCGAAGCGCCACGTGGTGACTCTACACCGAACTAAATTTAACATGGCAAGCATAGGACCGTAGGTTGTCGATTAAGATATACAGTAGACTAATTAACTTTTCTTAAAATTTCTTTAACTTTTGTTAATAGCGCTTTAAAATCTAGCTATTAACATATAACCGCATAGAAAAAAATAATGGCAACGTTGATTAATTAATCATAAAATCAAAATTTCAAACTTTAGCCGGATTTTGAGCTCGTTATTTTTTAGATTACAATTTTTTGTATACAAGGAAATGATCACGTCCTCAAAATCTTCGGTTGTAACCGCGATATAACGATCAAAAGATTGCTGCAGACGTATTCTAAATTAACTATTACCACTTTGTTAATTGAGGTGCATACTTCAATTATACGGTAGTATGTAACTGAAAAATTCCTTTATAATATTTAATAAAATGTATTTTTCTAACGCCATAAGTTTTCATACTACAGTGGTATAAAGTCGAGCAAAATTTGGCAAAATGTCTCCTTCGCCACCTTAATGTCCAGGACCTGGAGAGAGAACCCCTGTCGACTCTTCGTCTTTTTGTCTTCTTCATCCTCATCGTGCCACCCTTTGCTATTTTCATCTTAGTCAGCGCCCAGGACGTCATCAGCGGAAGCTCCAGCGATCCCGGCGAGTACCTTTTGATTTTTGCGTATTTGTGCGGCTTGACAGATTTTTGTAAGACGAGCTCGTTATTCGATTTTGTTGGGTTTAGCCGCGCAATAGTGTATTTCAGCCGGGTATCGCCAGTGACCACCATCATCCGCTAGGCGTCTGACTAACAACTTCTTCACTCCCTAACTTTTATTTGTATCTTTTTTCTTATGTAATAAAACCACCACGTCTTGTTTAGACACTTATTTAGTTTTGCTCAACCTTCCCCTCCGTAATTGGTGGTAAATACCAATTGCTGGCGCCCATAAGCTCAACGAGACCTTCAGAGGACCCACGACCCAGCCGCCGCAAAGGAGCTAACCGTTAGCCGCATGTGGTAGCGTTACATACTTATACAGAGTGTCCCAAAACTCAACGTTATCCCGTGGAGGGCTGATAGACCAGCTTATTACTGACCAGAATATTATAATATGAGTTTTACCAAATTTACCCAATATTTTCATACAAAAAAATACTTTCATTTCCCAAAAATACTAAATGCTCACCAAAATTAAGAAAATACATAATCTTAAAGCGACAACCAAATTATGACCTAATGCTGACCTCTTATATATTTTGTTCACCAAAATAACTTTTGTTGACCATAAATACTAAATGTTCACCAAATTTTATTCCGCATTTAATTCTAACATAATACCCAGATACTTAATTTTCGACAGTGTCTTATATTAGTTAGCAGTTCAAAATACTATTTGTTTATCAAAAATACACAAGCAATAAAATGTTGTGCAAATGGTAAATAATTTTATACAAAATTATAGATGTAGATGTGCTAGGGCAAGGAAAATAAGAGTTAAAATAAAAGTGGTTTCCACAAAAAAAGATATTGATTTCCGTAATATATAAATGCTTTGCTGTAATTGGCTTGCATTACGTAAAACGTAAAACTTCTTTTAGTGGTAATTTCTAATAGTGCTTTAAAAATAAATTACAGGGCCCTGAACTGACCTTGTACAAAACTTTTTTCGCGTGCCTCTTGTCTGGAAGCGCAAGCGGCAAGGAGAGATGCACGAGCATATTTCATTTTTGGAGTAATAGAATAATTATTTGACGCACAAATAGTTTATTGGAAAAACACTAAATATAAATGGATAGCGCGAATATTTATTATGTACAGCACAGACGCGTAACTTGAGCGTTCTAAATTTGGTGAACATTTCGTAAAATTGATAGACATATAGAATTTAAAATGTAAGCAATGGTAAAACAATACGCAGCATAGTTATTTTAGTGGTGATGTTTTCATTTTTTGATGTATAATAATTTTGGTTTCATTTACATTTTTTGATGATCATTTAATTTTCTGGTGGACAGTGCAAGGGATGTATGGTTTAATTTGGTGTACAGGTTGGAGAAAATGTTTTGTCGTATTGGGCGTCATTGCGGGCCGCACGACTAGATTGGGCGACTGTCGTGCAGTGCTGTCGTGTTGCTTATATTGAGCCCTTGGAGAGAGGCTAGTCGGGAATCTCCTTGTGCAGGCTCAAGCAAATAATTTCGAGCTAGCCTCCCTCCAAGGGTTCAAAATAAGCCAACAGGACAAGGACAATCCGGACAGTCGCTCAATCTAGTCGTGCGGCCCGCAATGTCGCCCGATACGACAAAACATTTTCTCCAAGCTGTACACCAAATTAAACCATACATCCCTTGCACTGTCCACCAGAAAATTGAATTTAGGTAATGGTTATATTTGATAAAAGTAAAATATGCGCTAACACAACCTGGTTGGTGAACTGTTGAAGAAACTGGTGAAGCAGGACTTATCAGTTATGTGACTTCTAAACAAACATACCAGCAATACCAGTACCAGTTAAGGTGCTTACAATGGTTAAGCTGAATTTCAAATTTTGGCGCGTGGAAATGTTTCAAGTTGACATTTTCTCCACGCAAGCGCATTGATTGTTTCCTTCTTCTCGGCCAGCCGCCTGCCATCCCGCCAATACCGCTCCGCTACGCTTTCCGCCATTCGCTATAAGCCTAGCGCCATCTTGCTGTTTGTTCTCGTTTCCGTTTGTTTAACGTAATTTTGTGTGTTCCGTGAAATCCGCTGCTTCGACCTGAAAGAAGTGTTGACCAGAGTGATCGCCAGTAAATTTGTCGTAGTTCTTCAGTGAAACCGGCACTCAAAATGGTAGACAACATCGACATGAGTTTAGACGACATAATAAAGTCAAAACCGCGACGAGGCGGCCGTCGCGGGGGTCGCGGAAGCGGCGGAGCCCGTGGTAGCGGCCCTCCTCGCAGAGGCAGCGGAAATTTCCGGCGCTCCGGCGGCATCCAAAGGGGGGGTCGAGGACGCGGCGGAGGCATAGCCCGCCCCTACACCCGGGTAATTTTTCTTTTATTCAGTTGAAATTTCAATCAATGTGGACCAAAACCCGAAACCACACGTTTTCGAGTTCTGCATCGATAACTTGTCTGCACTACTGGAGGCCCGTTCTGACCCCAAACCGCTTCTTTCTTTAGGGAGATGTTAACAG
The DNA here is from genome assembly GCA_951805265.1 of Schizotus pectinicornis. Classification (NCBI taxonomy): domain Eukaryota; kingdom Metazoa; phylum Arthropoda; class Insecta; order Coleoptera; family Pyrochroidae; genus Schizotus; species Schizotus pectinicornis. Next base: position 14,818,596 of record OX638207.1, on the reverse strand, counting down.
TGCTTGGAAGCACGATCTGTTCGAGGGTTATGGCCCGCGTAAAGTTGCCGCAGCTAGGGCTGCCGTTCAGTCCAGCATGGGCCCCACCAAACTTATGGTGGCCAATCTTGACTTTGGAGTCTCAGATTCTGACATCCAAGAGCTATTTGCCGAGTTTGGTCCCCTGAAAAGCGCTTCGGTACATTACGACCGCTCCGGCAGATCTTTGGGAACAGCCGACGTGATTTTCGAAAGACGCAGCGACGCAATTAAAGCCATGAAGCAGTACAACGGTGTGCCTCTCGATGGACGAGCAATGAACATTCAAATTATCACATCTGAAATACCATCCCCAATGCGAAGAGGACCAACTTTGGGAGAACGCAAGTTTCAACCTACCAGGAGTCCACGAGGCGCCACCAGGGGACGACCCACTAGAGGAGGTACTTAATGGCGATTACTTGAGCCGTTTTTAAAATTGGGAAATGACAAACTCTGACTAATGCCGTTTGTTTGTCAGGTCGAGGAGGAGGAAGAAATTTCAGAAATCAGAAGAAACCGCCAACAGCCGAAGAATTGGACGCTGAATTAGACGCCTACACTAAAGAAATGTAAATTTAATAGTTTTAAGAATTGAATAAATAAGTTAAGTGTGGTTGGGACAGTTTTATTAAACATTTTTCTTTTGGTTAGAAATCTATACTCAGATTATTAAGGAGACAAGGACTTTGTATTGTGGAAAATTTATAAAGAAAAATTACATAAATTAAATTTTGTTGCCCATTTGCCATGAATTAAAAAAGCAACAATTTTATAGAAAAGTTCTTAGTTTTCAGCAACTTTGCATTCATTAAAAACTAAGTTTAAAAACCACTTTTACTTTATTGATTGTATAAAACTACATGATACTAAATCAGTCAGGTGTCACACCAATAATTTACACTGGTTTAAATAATAAAAACCCTAGGGTGAATGAGATTTGAGCAAAATAGCAGAAAAAATAAATTAGAGCTAGTTCTCCTTCTTGTTCTGACCCACTCGAGTTCTGGCTTGATCCAAGCAGTCATTCAACAATTGATAAGCTGAATTGGTCCACTTCCGAACCACTCCGTTATGCTCCATTCCCGGGAACAACAGTAATGCAATAGTGGTAACAAACGCCAAAAACAAATTGTTGAAATTGCACCCAAGCCATGCAAGAACGCACAGTGAAGATATCACTAAGAAGTAATACTGAAAGAAAAATCATTAGAAAAGAAAAATTTCAAAAGTAAATCTGTTACAAATTTCGGATTTGTTGATTTCATGTTGTAGAAAGAAGCAGAGGTAACTTCAAGTTTTGCTTTAAATAACACTAAACTTATCAGGACGTCTTCAAATTCCTTTTCTTTTCGGGCACTCCACCTTTCGTGTTTAAACAAATTAGAAGCAATGTAGGGCATAAAGTAGTCACAAATGGTAAAAACAAGCCCAAAAATTGCAACAACTGTCAGAACACTTGGATCAAACAGCCACAACAGCATGAAGACAACTGTAGCACCTAAATCACAGAAAAATTACTAGTTAATCATAATTAATATAGTAATTACCCCCGAGTAAAGCAGTGGGGTGCCAAGGTTTCTCCCATAACAAGATGCTTTTAACAAACAAAACGATTTCCCTCCAATTATCAAGTGTCAGCCTCAACTTCCTTACTTGTGCTTCCTGTAAAGAAAAAAAGTAATGTAAAATGTTGTTATTAGAGAACAATTGAAGTGTTTATGGGTGAAAAATGGGGGGCGAATACCATCAATAAGGGAATGCTGTATTTGTACTCGGCGACCTCTTTGTTCAGTTCGCTGTCGCCGAATTCGTGCATTTTCTTTTTGTTTTCCTTCAAATTTAGGTTAGGTCGGTAACGTAAAGCTAGCGCGGCAGCAAAAAGTTAGTTTGAAATTACCTCATCTGCCATTTTGTTGTTTTCTTGCAATGAAGTTCGCTTGCACTATCTTTTGTCTGGTGTTGGCTTGGGTTTCTAGATTGACCAAAATTCTAAAATATGATTGACAGAATTCACAAAGGCCCAATCATTGTCCGATGTTCAAAATGGTGAAGTTACGCATGTGCGTTACAGTTACCGACTACCAATGGTATATAGTATGACGTCACGAGAAGAGAAAAACCATTTTACGTTTTACGATAAAAAATATTAAAAAATTATTTGAAAGTTTGTTTTAATTTTTACAAAGGCATAGAAGGGACCTACTCAAAAAAAAAAATATGTTGAAATTTTAACTTACGAAAAAGGTAAAATTTAGGCATCAAACAAAATCATTTTATTTAGAAAAGAAAACTTAATCAAAAAATGCAAAAATCTAATAAGAAAAACCAAAGTTGGACGGTGTAGCTTTTGCATCTAGGGTGTTACGGAAATTAGTGAAATTACACTGACACACTTAGATTGCTTGTGAAAAAGTGCCTTCACAATAACTTACTTAAAAACATCTAGCTTCAATGGTTTTTGTTTAAGGGGAACGTTTCCGCTGTATCATTTGTGATTGTAGAACGGCAAAATGCATTGATGTGATTGTTTCTACATACATATTAGCAGAGGCACGTATTGAAAATAGAGGCAATGCAATTCGTATTTCCAAGGAAGCTTTGTACAAGCAAAGACTTTATTTTTAACGATTAATACATTCATACTTTTTTGACCAATAGGATTGCCTCATTTTCCATTTTTCAACCAATCACGTAGCCTTTTCTTGGAAAAAGAAAGCTAGTAGCATTTTATTCGGAATAAATAGGTACTAGCATTTTATTCCGAATAAATAGCTACTAGCTTTTTATTCCGAATAAACTCTAGTAGCTTTTTTTCAAGCAAAATCGATGATGTTGTGAATTTTTCATTCATGTATTAATCTGTCGAATATCATTCGAGCAAGAGATTTCTACAGAATAAATGTTCAAGGTTAGCACTCAAACGCGTCGCCGTCGCAAAAACCACTTGCGTCGCCGGACGTAGGGCCTAAATATCCTCGAGCTTCGCTCTCGGATTTTTAAGCCGGCCCAACGTCCTGTGGCGCTCGTGATTTTTGCTGCTAGGCAACGCGTTTTCGTGCAAACCTTTCCATTTATTCAGGATAAATTCCTTGCTCTTATGATATTATGTATGAAAAAAAATCTGTGATAATAATTGATTTACAGTAAAACCGGGAAGAATAACGAAAAAAATTTAGCCAAAAATAAACATGCAATTTTTTCAAAATTATGGTCTGTGCTAAAAACAGCACAGCATGCAACAACAAAAAAGTATTCTGTGTTTAAGCGCATAAAACAATTTCTTCGCTCTTTACTTAAACAGAGAGGCACATCACATTTGAAATAATAATAAATGTGGGATTTACTGACAGAATCAGGAAACTTGCATCTGTTACGGTCGTTTACACGGTAATCTGGAAGGTGATCAAGCCTATCCTTTCTGACTTCTATTTGAGGTAACTCTTTTGTTGGTCTTCTTTTTCTTTTTAGTAAATTAAATATGAATGAAAATTTGACCTGACACTTTTAGTTTTTGAATTATTGCTTAAGAGGAACGTTCCGTCTATCACATATGGTTTTTTCTCACTGTATGCATGTTGACGTGCCGAGATTAGTTGTCTCATTTTAGATCACTGCATAAAAGGAAATGGAATAAATCAAGTGCAAGTAAATAACCCAGTTAATTTAATGGAGTGACGCCGTAGGCATGCATTGAGTACGCAGCTGGTCCACAGTGATACGCTCCGCCTTAATCCAGGGTTGGCTTGACACCAGGTTGCTATTTTACACGTCGTTACTTTATACTGAATAAACGTATTAATACAGGCCTGGTTTTCGAGCGCCAGTATGATGACTCAAGACAATATTCATAATGTTTGACGCGAGATCATTTTCAATATTCTGCAGAGTAATTGCACTACATTATTTCGCGCAGCCGTAAAGTGAGGCAGATGGGTATAACCCATTTTATGAGTGTCGAACAGAGAACGACAATAAGCACCAAATTCGTATTTTCAAATTTGCAAAAGCAACACATATATTTTGAGTAATATAATTAACCTTTTGTTTAGAATATTCAATAGCAAATGGGGGATGATGAGGTTTACAGCAAACTGAAATCAAATTGGACTTTTTATTTAATGTTAAAGTAAACATTTGTATTTTGTTCATATTAACGTGCATGTTAACTTTCTTCAAAGCATCATCCCCCGGAGTCTCTATCGTGATGTATCAGATCTTAAAAACAAAAGTTAGATATTTTTTACCTGTAGAGAGCGATTTAGGAAATACAAAATGCATTTTCTCTCTTTTCAATACGTGCCCCTGCTAATACAAAAACTCACGTCAATGCATTTTGCTGACGTTCTACAATCACAGATGATAAAGCGGAGACGTTCCTCTTAAAAATTGAAAATTTTGATTCTCGTTTCTATTTTATTAAACAAAAACCATTGAAGCTAGACGTTATCAACTAAGGCATTGCGAAGACATTTTTTTGATTAACTTTTCTTTTCTGAATACAATGATGTATCACAAATACTAGTTTTGTTTTACATTCACCTTTTCGTAAGTTGACATTTCAACTTAATATTTTTTTTTGAGTACAATTTGTTGTGTTTTTTTGTAATTGAATTTCAATGTTATTTGAATTTATCATGACATAGATGTATTTTTATTTTAAATTAAAAATTAAATTCGGTCGTTATTTTAATTTATTGTGAATTTCTATGGAATTTGATCTCTTTGTGTGGTATTTCTATTACCATTTGTTGTTAATTTTGTTTGTAATTCAATTTTTATTACACTTGAATTAAAATGAGACGTTGAGAGCGATGTTGCATGGCATGTGGAATGAAAATTTCGGCCGTTAATATAGCGCCCCCTGAATTGTATTAGATATAATAATAAATAATAATTGACACTTTTAACGCCAAATTTTACTACCGTCTCAACAAGTGACATGAACAGAACACACAAACATTCACCACCAACGTTAGAGAATAGAGAAGAAAAACGGAAACACCAAAATTTGGCGCCAATCGCCGATGCAGTTTCGTTATGTGCTCCGGCCAATTATCATTATGTATATCTACTATAATGTAAGGGAAGCTGCAGTGTCTATTCTTTTTCTTTCCACATGCCATGCGACATCGCTCTCAATGTCTCATTTTAATTCAAGTGCAATGGAAATTGAATTACAAACGAAATTAACAATGAATGGTAATAGAAATACCACATAAAGAGATCAAATACCATAGATATTCACATTGAATCGAAATAACATAACCAAATTTAAAATATATCTATGTCATGATAAATTCAAATGACATCAAAATTCAATTGCAAGAAAAATAAACAACAAATTTAAATAACAACACCATAACAACATCCTAAGTGCCATAGAAATTCTATATTCAATAGAAATCAAAAAGATAGTAAAATTGAAATCTTTCAAAAATGTTCGTAAGTACGATTTAAATACAATGTGAAAAAAGGATTCTTAAAATTAGCAACGATTTATTTTGCCTTAATTTCAAATAAGAATATGTAATTTGAAATGAAAATTGTATTTTTCTTAAGGGAAATAACGTGATTATTATTATCGCAAGTGGCATAGGAATATAATGGAATTAAAATGACACATTGATACCTATAAGAGAATAAATAGTAAAACGGCTTGTCATAAATTACAGCATCTAGATATCAGGTTTCTAAAATTAAATCGACAATCTAACGCAAATCCTGACAACCAATAAAAACAATCTATTTTTTGAATTTGAGCCAATCAGGATCTGATCTCACTGACAATCTTTCCATACTAACGTTGATCAATCAACGATACTAAGGAGGAGGTGATTACAGCGGCAATCTGTTATTTTCTTTGGATTGTCTTGCCGAATACAACACGTGGTAGGCATCTTTTGGTAATTTTTGTCAGTTACCACTCATAGTTGTTGTTTTTAGAAAATCGCCACTCGTGCTAAAGCACTCGTGGCGATTTTCGTCACAACTATTCGTGATAATCTGACAAATTGCCGGCAAGATTCCTACCACTAGTGGTATTATATACGATAGGTCATCTGTCATTTTCTTTGGATTGTCTTGCCGAATACAACAAGTGGTAGGGTTCTTTTGATAATTTTTGACAGTCAATACCACTCACTTGTCTTTAGAAAATCACCTCGTGGCGATTTTCGTCACAACAAACTATTTGTGATCTGACTGACAAAAATTATTACCGTCAAGATTCCAACCACTAGTTGTATTAGGTATACAGGGTGTCCCAAAACTTAACGTCAACCCGTGGAGGGCTGACAGACTAGTTTATTACTGACCAGAATATCATAATATGACCTTAGTAAAAAGTCATTAGTTTTCGAGAAATTGAGACTTTTATGAATTTCGTGAAAATCGACACCTTAGATTAGTTTCTAGAGTGTCACAACTTCAAATTTACGTATTATATTATTCTATATGTGGTTACGTAACCCTGAATAGCCCTGTTGTTAATCAAAAGGCAAAGAAACATTACTAGAGCCAGATCTTTGAGAAAGAAAAAAACATTTTTGACTGATACATGATTAATTTTTTTTAATGAAATAAATACTACGCTAACTTGGCAAGTTATTCTAAAAGATGGCTCATGTGTGTAGTTTTTAAAATGGTGTAACAATTTCTATGTTTTGCATTAGAAAAAAAAGATATTTCTATTTGACTCCAAAAGGAGCGCATTGTAAAATTATTTTAATAATTAGGAAATTGAATTAAAACACGTGTTAAATTGCAGTAACAGATATGTATTAAGAAATAAAAATAAAACAAATAAAATTCAACGGATGTGTTCAAACTGCCTGCCACCAAGTCGAATGCAAGCGCGGCATCTTCTTAGAAAAGACCTTTTTATCATTCTTGCACTTCCAGCAGCATTTATTTGTTGTGCAGCTTCCGCTACTTCCGCTATTTTACAATGTGCTCCTTTTGCAGTCAAATAGAAATATCTTTTTTTTCTACTGCAAAACATAGAAATTGTTAGACCATTTTAAAAATTACACTAAATAAGCCATCTTTTAGAATAACTTGCCAAGTTAGCGTGGTATTTATTTCAAAAATATAAAGAGTCAAAGTCACGTCATTAAAAAAAAAAATCATGTATCAGTCAAAAATGTTTTTTCTTTCTCAAAGATCTTGGTCTAATAATGTTTTTTTGCCTTTTGATCAATAACAGGGCTATTCAGGGTTACGTAACCACATTTAGAATAATATAATATGGAAATTTGAAGCTGTGACACTCTAGAAACTGATCTAATTCATAAATGTCCCAATATCTCAAAAACTAATGACTTTTTACTAAGATCATATTATGGTATTCTGGTCAGTAATGGGCAGGACTATCAGCCATCCACGGGTTGACGTTGAGTTTTGGGACATCCTGTATGTATAGGAAAATTCTAAATTCTAAAATGGTATCAACATCAACCATGTCCGTAGCGTCGTAACCGCTTGAGCCGGTAGATAAAATTGTTCGTTATCTTACCGACAAGTGACGCGTAATTTATCTAAAACAAATAATTTAACGAAATTTTCCACTGCCGCAATTATGTTTCTGCAATTTTTGGTTTCCAAAAATTATTCTGCCTTCTTTTCTAAGGACCTCGCACGTGCTCGAAGCTTTTTTTTTCAAAATTTTCTTCTGCTTTGTGCGCTGGGTTCGAGATTACGCCTCCCGTACTCTGGCGTCTGATTGGTGGCAAAATTTGAATTTCGTCGATCGTCTTTTTGTCGCGAACGCCAAGCTTTTAACGTTTGTTATGACGTTTGCCCTTTAGTGAATTTACTCGAAAAACGCCGTTTTCTTTGAAACTTTGTGATATTCGACCTATGGCAAACAGGAGCACGGTAATTGAGTGAAAGGGGATGTAATTATGGTGACATTTAATTTGGTTCTTCGAAATTTTCAGATGTCCAACAATGTCGAAAATTTGTCCCCTCAAATCATAAGGGGCGTAGTCAGAGAAATGCAGGATCTAGTCTCAAACCCACCTGAAGGAATCAAAGTTCAAATCAATGATGAGGATGTGACTGATATTCAAGCCTACATTGACGGCCCTGCAGGTTAGTAGTACCGAGTCCCGACCATAGAAATCTTGGCGGGTTTTGGCCTTAATTTCTGTAGCCACCTACCCCATTAGTTTTTCCATTAAAAGGAGACTAGTTTGGAGGAACACCATTAACCATTTTGGGTCGATTTCGTTAAGATTGGCTGTGAGGTCTGCGGGTGCTGTCTAGTGAACGTAGTCTCTATTAAGGATCTTATGTGGACAAATTGTGACTGAAAACATTTAGGTGATTTTAAGTTAAATTTCTAGTAAACGTTCCTAGGTCAGTACTAGGCACAGGAGACACAATTTTGCGAAAAGGTTTAAAATGTTAGCTCCCCACCATAAATTTTAATTTTGCCAAATGGGTAGAATACTTCAATTTTATAATTACCTTATGGAACTTACAATCACTAAAATTTGTTAATAAAGGAGCACGGTTCATAAAAAACGCTTAACAACAGAAATATAGGCAGTTTTTCTTGTTAAGTTTTCAAGTAATGACATCCCTTTCTGAGTTACAAGCAGAAGATCAATACCCTATGTAGCAACTTGCAAGTGCAACTGCGTTTTTGTCTTATTATAAGAACATTAACATTTTAATTATTACAGGGACGCCTTATATGTCTGGCGTATTCAAAGTGAAGCTCACTCTGGGCAAGGGTTTTCCCCAGGAGCCCCCGAAAGCGTTCTTTTTAACGAGAATATTTCACCCAAATGTGGCGTTAAATGGTGAAATTTGCGTCAACACTCTTAAGAGGGACTGGAAGTCAGATCTCGGAATTAAACATATACTACTGGTAAGTCTCACCAGAAATTACGACTTCAACTTAACTAAAGAGCGTTTTTAGACTATCAAATGTCTTCTCATTGTGCCCAATCCCGAGTCAGCTCTCAACGAGGAGGCTGGCAAGCTTCTTTTGGAACATTACGAGGACTACTCGCAACGGGCCAAAATGATGACTGAAATCCACGCGCAGGTACAACGTTGTTTTTTTTTTTTTGTTATGAAACAAAATTGTAATTGTTTTTATTTCAGCCTCCTAAAGTTAGCAAGGGGACAAGCGGCGAAGGACCTTTGGCCAAGAAACATGCGGGTGACAAAAGTAAAATGACTGCTGAAAAAAAGAAAATACTTAAAGACAAAAAACGAACTTTAAAACGTTTATGAAATCCATTTATTTGTACTGTTTTCTACTAATTGAATATTTTATTTTCCTTTTCTTAGTTTTGCTCAAAGTATATAGAATTATTTTTGTTATTTGAGCTGCACTTTTTCGCGACTTTACTCAATCAGTTTTTTTTAAACGAGCGTTAATTTGTGTTTTTTATTAATATTAATTGAAACTCGTTGAGCGATGCCGCTTTTTCATTGTGTATACTGCATTAATACCAATATAATTATCATTTGTGATGTTTTTGAAAGTTTTTGGTGGCTTTAGTACAAATTCCATCAGTTTCCACTGGAGGCTTTATATTTTGTTAGGAGCTGTAGAACTTGCAGTGATTGCAATGGTAATTATTATTTTAAACCCTTTCGCTGCATTATTCACTCAAACCAAACTTTGTTATTAAAATATGTTCACAGCTTTGTGAAAAGCGGGCTAAAACGCCAGGCCCATAAATAAGTACCTATTAGGTTTAACAATGTCTTTGTACAATTCATGAATAATTATTGTTAATTATGGAAACTCAATAAATGCAGAATTTACAACGTAAACTGGCGCTTAAGAGCAACGACTTTGCTATCACATGCGTTTTTTTCTTACTATATGCATTATGACGTGCCGAGATTAGTTCTCTCATTTTAGATCAAGTGCAAGTAAATAACCTAATTAATTTAACGAAATGACGCCGCGCACATAAATTGAATGTGGAGCTGGTCCACAGTGGTACGCTCCGCCTTAATCCAGTATCGTATTCAGCTGGCTACTGCTTCACACTTTGTTACTTCAGACTGAATAAAACGTATTAATACAGATCTGGTTTTCGCGCGCCAGTCTGATAACTCAAGACAATATTTATGATGTTTGACGCGAGATCATTTCTAGTATTCTGCAGAGTAATTGCAATGAAGCAGATGGGTATAACCCATTTTATGAGTGTCGAACAAAGAACGACAATAAGCACCAAATTTGTATTTTTAAATTTGCAAACAAAACACGCATATTTTTAGTAATATAATTAAGTTTTCGTTTAGAATATTATTTGATAACGAATGGCGGATGATGAGGTTTACAGCAAACTGAAGTCAAATTAAGCTATTTATTTAATGTTAAAGTAAACATTTGTTTTTTGTTAATATTAACGTGTATTCTTAACTTTCTTCAAAGCATCTAGTGCTGGGAGTCTCTCTCGTTACGTATCAGATCTTAAAAACAAAAATCAGATTTTCTTTACTTGTAGGTACGGAGCTTGCTTGGATATACGAAATGCATTACCTCTCTTTTCAATACGTGCCTCTACTAATACAAACAATCATGTCAATGCATTTTGCTGACGTTCTACAATCACAAATGATACAGCGGAGACGTTCCTCTTGAAGACTATTTGTTGCGGTTTTTCGTGAATTTTATTGATAAATAATGGGAGACACTATACAATTTTTTTGTTTTCATGTGAAATAGGTATTCAGAAAACTAAAACTAATGCAAAAATATTAGTTCCTGATTTATTACAAGTTTTTTCTTGGTGCGAATTTAACTTTGATTCCGTTTTTGGGCCGCAAAACTAGATCAGCTAAGAAAACTACATCACTCGGTTTATCAATCGCTACTAACCGAAATCTTCTAAGAATTCCACACAGAACCGTTTTGAGCTCCAGCATTGCGAACCTCTGTCCTATGCAATTTCTAGGACCTGCACTGAAAGGAATGTAAGCAAAAGGGTGTCTTTCTTTGACGTTTTCTGGTAGGAATCTGTCTGGATCAAACTTCTCTGGATCCGGATAGATTTCAGCATTGCGATGAATGTCGTAAATGTAGAAATGGACGTTGGTTCCTTTCGGGATTAAGTAACCGGTGGTACTTGTGATGTCCTCTGGAATTAGTCTAGCTATAAAAGGGACGCTGGGATAGAGCCTGAGGCATTCTTTTAAACATCTTTCCATATACGTTAGTTCTTGCAGAGTATTGTAAGTAGGAGTATCAGTACTTTCCCCCATCACTTCGATTATTTCTTTGTAGATTTCATCCTGAAACAGTGTCATTAAAAAAAACGTAACCTGTTGGATTGAAGGCGAACTTACTTGCACTTTTGGTTGGTTAGCTAAGGTTAAAAGAACGAAGCAAATTGCCATCGAAGTTGTGTCGTGACCCTAAAATTATCTAAATTAGGTAAACACTTGTTAAGTGTTCTAATATGTTTAGAGACGTCATATTCATAACGTAGGTGGCTATTGTTAATATTTCACAAGAACTCTCAAAAGATCTATTTGTTTGTTTTACCTACACACATAAGTGAGTCAGAATTCAAGTTGCCATTAAGATAAGTCTTAAACGGATCTCAGAAACTGGAGTTTGTAGGGTTTCGCGGTTGGGCAACATAAATTAATGCAGTCATCTTCTATGTACAACCTACTTCAAACATGAAAGTATCTACTTCTTCACGTATCCCTTCATCGTCTAAGTCTGCACTGTTATTGACACTGGCAGCCAATAACAAATCGAGCATTGCAAGTCTTTTTCTGCTTGAATAAGAATTTAAAGCATCTTCATGCAAGTTAAACTTTTTTTTCTTCTCTTCTATAACGCTATTGGTGAAATCGTGCAATAATTTGAGAGTGTTATTGAGCATTTTCCCTTTTGACGTCAATCCGAAAGCTCTTGAATCATACAGCCAAGGTCTCGCCATTCGGTAAAGCGTTAATTTTCCAAATTCGTGAACCGCATTTTTATATTTACGATCCTTTTCCGTTTCCTTGTTTAACTTCGCTCCCATCGACGTTTGCAGAATTGAGTCTAAGGTAAAATTTGTGATGAATGGAACAACATTGACGTAAGGTTCTTGAATATGTTTTTCGAGTGTTTCAACCAAATTTACAGTTTCTTCATTGAAAACGTTCAAAAAGTCTTGGAGTATATTAAAATGAAACGCAGGTGTTAAAATCTTTCTTCGGGCGTGCCATTTTAGACCTATTAAACAATATTTTCATTCATCTTTGTTACATGTACAGCCGGAGAATTAAGTAACGCAGAGGATCACAAATGGTCAACTTTTTTCACGTTATACTGAATGATAATGTGGTAAACGTAGATTATTTGCGCACCCCTTGTGCATTACTTAATTTCCCGACTGTACATTCTTTCTTACCGCTTCCTGTCAATAATCCAGTACCCAACCAGGGTTCTAGCAGTTTGTACAGGTGACTTTTTTGAATGTACTTCACGTTGGAAAGAATTATCTGTAATGTTTTATGGTGAGTTTCTAACTTTGATAGTTGACATTTTTCGCCGGCACAACATCAGAAAGAGCACCTAATTTACCTCTACATCTTCTGGGAGTAATACAGCGACGACTGGTATATGAAAACACGAAAGTTTATAAATAGGACAATAGTCGGCAGCACGCTTCCGGTCGTTGACAAAGGTTTTTTCTACAATGGTATTGCTTTTTCATTATTATTAATATTACAAACTTACCTTGATCTTGCATAATAGTGTGAAGATGGCCAATAATGGGATAACTTGGAGGACCTGGAATTTTATTTATGTTCCTGAACACCCATGAATAACGTTGGTACCATAGTAAAAGAAGCACTGGTGTTAGGACTAAAACGATTAAACTGAATATAATAATGGACCAACACATTGTTACCTATTCTGCTCTCAAATAGCGAGTGTTTCAATTTTGTTCTTTAACCAAATGTTTGTGTATTTTAGATGCAGGTCAAAGGACATGATACGTTGATACTAACGAAATTAATGAATACGCATTATCATCAATACAATTATAATTCTATCCAATTAGTCAATTACAGAGGAACTAAGGAATAAAACGTACAATGGTAGTTCAAAAGCAGAATAAATTTTGACAGTCATTATTATCGATGTGCATGTATTTTTATTTATTCAAATGGCAACGTTTAGTTAGACAAACAAATGTGAAAACAGACTGACCTTTATATTACACAAATAAATAATTATGACGTGAAAGAACACGAGTTGTAGCAGTTTTATATTCACAGTAGATAACTGATCTATTCACTGAGTCAAACAGTTTAAAAATGAATAAAGGGAAGAAATCGTATTGGTCTCTTCTCAAAAATTAAAATCAAATACGGCAAACGCTCATGCCCGGTTTCGCGAACGCTGACATACTGCTAACAGTATGTTGCACCATCGGATCAACAAAATCATTGTCGATATTTAAGGCGTTAATAAATGATTTATGTTTAATTTATCTTTGTGCAAGCCAAAATATTGAAAATGATTCCATAGTTTTCTTGCTATGAGTTCTCTGTCAAATCTCGACATACTTTTAGCAGTATGTCAACGTTTGTCAAACCGGGCATCAGTGTGTTGAAATAATATTTGTCTCTTCCGAGAAGTGCCCGAAGTAGAGTAGTTATGACAGTTTTGGCTCAAAATTCCATGCTATTTCTTATATGGGCCTAAAAGTTAGCGCTCAAGGGCATTTGTTGTTTTAGTTGTTGTTATTAACATTAACTGCATTAACAACAACAACAACAACTAAAACAACAAATGCCCTTGAGCGCTAAGTTTTAGGCCCATAAGAAATTTTATAGAATTTTGAGCCAGAACTGTCATAACTAGACATGGATCGTTTTAAGTTGGACCAGTGAGTCATCAGCGCAGAAACCAATTTGCGTCGGGCCGGTCCCATTCCACACCATGAAGGGAAGTTGGGTTGTCATCAGCGTCGTACGTTCAGATGCGTTTAGTATGAACTCCGCCACTGTCGGCGAAGCCAAGCTCCGCCTTGCGCAGCTTTTGATGACTCACCGATCCATCTTAGCCTGGACGTACTATACTCTACTCAGGCCCGGTGGGGTGTCAGTAATAGTGGCCATACTCGGTCATAAGCCCCCAGTATAGATCCTCTAATTGGTGCGAGCGCCGGACAGTGAGTGACATAGTACATGTTCCGCGACACGTGGACTCTGTAACGACTCCCATTCTATGTAGGTGTAGGTACCCATTTAATCCACAGTGTGTTGTTTATATTCCCACTAGCTTTCGGAAGCCGTCCCTGGACTGGTGTTGGCAAAACTTTGCTCTTTGTTGGTCGACAACTTTCAATTGATACCTATTTGTCGGTGTGACTCTTCAGAGTATCAGCCTTTATGATGAGAGAGTTAAGGGTCGCGACGAACAAGGTCAATAAGGGCACAACCGGTATAGTGCTTTATTTAATTTGCATATGAGATTTTTATTTTTAACTTTTAATCCTTCAGGTATTTGCATGTAAATATTTTCTTCCAGCACTCCGGTTAAAAAGGCCGATTTGACGTCTATCTGTTGAAAATGAAGATTTCTTTTGTTTATAATGCCCAGTAAGGTTCTAATTGAACTAGGTGCGTAAGTTTGAGGTTTCTTCGTAGTCAAAATGCTCGCATTGCATAAACCTTTTCGTCACAAGTCTTGTCTTGCCCGTTTGTCCTTTTCTTTACACGAAAAATCCACTTGTTGGAAATCAATTTTGCTGTGCCGGTGTCACCAGAATTATTGCTCAACTGGATCTCACTTATAACAAATCTTTGAGATTTTGCTTCCATATACATATTTTTTTTATTATTGCGAACATGGGTGGCCCGACTGATCGCCAAGCCGCACACTGAGGCCAAATAGGCCCATTGTGTGCGCCCCTGTTAGGTTTCTAGATACTCCTTTAGAGCATGCCTGTGCTCCTGATGAAGCCCAGTAGCTTACTCATAGAAACCCTCCTGATTTCACTCACCTCTAGGAAGGGAAAGTCTAGGTACCTGGATCTCTGTGCGGCAAGAGCCGGACAGTGGCACAGAAATGAAGAGGCGTTTCTTCCTCCTCTTCACACCTTCTGCACATAGGGTCCTCAAGAGAGCCCACGATGTAGAGGCGTCTTCTGAGGGAGCAGTCCAACCACCTTTCTTAGGTCTTCTCTGTTGAGTTTCAGCAACTCAGCTGTTCTTTGGTGATTGGTACCTGAAATAAAGATCCTCGACTGTCGAGGTGCGCTCGCCTCCCATTCCCTAGAACGCCTTTCAGACACTCAGATCTTGAGGATGCGCTTTAGCTGGCTCGAAGGAATGCCCAGTGTCGGCTCCGGGCCAATCAGGCCCATTTCTGATCTCTTCTTGGTCAGGGTGTCAGCCTTTTCGTTTCCCCCATGCCCCCGATGACTTGGAATCCAGCAGATACCAACCTTGTTGTTCTCCGTAAGTCACCGGAGTTTTACGTGGCAGTCTTAGACAAGTCTTGATGAGGCCCTGAAAGAGCCTAATGCCCGTAAGGCAGCCTGATTCTCTGAGAAGATGCGCCTATTCACATAGGCCTTCTCCAAATTCTCCACAGCACATACTGTGATCGCGAAAATTTTGGTTTGGGAAACCGTAGTCAGCCTGCCAAGTGCGAAGCTGAGCTCTACCATTGGAGACCCGCCAACGATTCCAGCTCTGGACCCCTTGTCCGACACCGACCCGTCCGTGGACCAAACGAGGCCGCCTCGGCGCAGTTGGTCCTGATATTGCTCTTCCCACTCTTCCTTCGAAGGGAGTAGAATGGTGTAATTCTTTCTATCATGAGGCGCGGAACCATTGCATTGCCACCATCTGAAACTCGGGCGACTCGGCTAACAGCCTACTAGTCGTGACCGCAATGTTATACAAATATACATTATCGACTCTTGAAAACTGCACTATCTGCAATCTGGGTGAGCTTGAAACCATTTCTCACATCTCTCGTTGACTTCGTGCTTGAGAGGAGAGTTTGTGGAACATTTAACGAACATAGATAATCTTGTTAACTTTTTAGATAATCTACTTTTAGAATGACAACTTTACGTTTTTGTACATTTTTTACAAACAAGTAGTACCTACCTACTCATAGTTATAGATGTTTTTCCTCCTTACACGTTTTTTTACATTGTGGTAGCTCTTTCTTATTTATTTATTATATTATATGCAATTTATTTGTATATTTTCTTTTACATAGTTTATGGTTATGTCTAAAAACCATAATAATTATGAGTATTATTATATTATAATTATAGAAAAGGGGATTATGAAAACATTGATTTGCTCTTAAGATTTAACAAAATATTTTCAAAGTACACCTACGTTCTCGGAACAAATTTAACTTTAATACCATCTTTAGTTCTAAGGACAATATCAATGGTCAGCACAATGGTTTTTGGTGTGTCGACCGGTTCCAAAATGAAATTCGTCAAAATACCACACAGAACCGCCTTCATCTCCAAAATTGCAAACCTTTGACCTATACAGTTTCTGGGTCCCGCGCTGAAAGGTAAATAAGCGAAAGGATGTCTTTTCTGACAATTTTCAGGCGAGAACCTATCAGGATCAAATTTTTCCGGATCGGGATAAAGTTTAGAATTATGATGGAGGTCATAAATATGCATATGCACTAAAGTGTGCTTCAACAGCTTGTAGCCACTATCCGTAATTAAATCTTCACCAAGTGCCCTCGAAATAAAGGGAACACTGGGGTATATTCTTAAAATTTCTTTAATACACCTCTCCATATATTTTAACTCTTGCAAATCGTTGTAGGAAGGTTTTTTGGAGATACTACCAAGAACTTCTTGAATTTCCGCCACGATTTTGTTCTAAAATTAAGAAAGAAAAAGTTAAGTGTTTCGAAATTGCTTAAAAATTACTTGGACATCGTCATGACAAGCAAGTACCATTAGAGCAAAACAAAGAGCCATTGCAGTGGTATCGTGACCTTCAAACATGAAAGTATCAACTTCTTCTCTGATTCCTTCATCATCAATTCCATTTTCTTCATTCTTCACCGATAATAACAAATCTAGCATTGCTAATCTTTTTTTAGTCGAATACGACCAATCCTCATCACATTCTGATAGCGTTAAAGGAATGCCCTTGAAGTCTCTTTCGCGCTCCAATATAACGCCACTCGTAAAAGTATGAAGAGTTTTCAACAAACGTTTTTCCGTAAAGTGCCGACTTGGAGTAAAGAAACTTATCCAAGGTAAAATCAACCAAGGTCTCAGAAGTCGATAGATGAAGAGCTCGGAAATTTCAAAAATTGCTTTTTTATATTCTTGCTCTTTCTTGGTGTTGAAGTTTAGTTTTGCCCCCATAGCAGTTTCTGAAATGGCAACAATCAACAATTTGCGGTACCTACCTATCAAGTTCCCCCCAAACTAACCTGCAATAGTTTTCAAAGCGAACTGAGTTATGTGAGTGTTTACGTTGATGAAAGGTTTGTGACATTCTGTTTTTAGAACATTAACAAGGGTGTCAGTTTCCTCGTTGAAGATGGCAATAAACTGTCGTAAGATGTTGAAATGAAAGGCTGGAGTTAAGATTTTTCTTCTGGTATGCCATTTGATGTCTGAAATTGATCAAATCAAAAGTCATCAATTGAATATCTACGTTTCTGACCACTTGCCGTTACTAGTAAGAAGACCTGTACCAAGCCAACTATGGAGAAGTTGATAAACAGCACTTTTAGTTATATGTTTTGTGTTAGACAGAATCAGCTACGGAAAGAGAGTTTTAATAGCTTTAAATTAAACACTTGTATACAGGCTGTCCTGAAAAAGTGTGCAATACTTTGCTAGCGGCTTCTACAATTTAAAACATGAAAAAAGTTGTCTATAAACATGAGACAAAAAATTCTTTCCAAGGAAACTGGAGCGCTTTTTAAAGGTAAACCTCTGTTAGTGGTTTGTAGTGAATATCTTCAAAACTAGGGCTGGGACTTTTTTGAATTTTGGTATTCGAATAGTCATTTAAATATTTATTCGAATATTCGAATTATTCGAATTATTTGAATTATTTGAATTATTCGAATTATTCGAATATTCGAATGACTATTCGAATTATTTGAATATTCGAATGACTACAAAATGAATGAATACAAAAGTATTATGTAGTAAAGTCTTTTTTTGACAGGTAACTAAAAAAAACACAATGAAAAATAATGTAGTAATTACTCATTATGTTTCATTGTGTTTTGTTTAGTTACGTGTCAAAAAAAGTATTTATTTAATTCATCTGCGCGGGATAAATAAAATGCTGCTATTGGCTACTTTCCTTATATTACTTGTTTCGCACGCCTTTGCGAAAACAGAGATTTTTAAACTTTTTCTTTTGAGGATTATTGTTATTATTCTTCTCCCGCATCATTTCTTTTATAGGTATTAAGTGACAACGCAATAAATATAAAGCAAAGTTCAAATAAATTACTTACAGTTCGACGTGCAATTGTTCATTAATTTATTAGTAATACGTATATATAATTCTATAATTCGAATAGTCATTTGAATATTCTGATTATTTGAATAGTTATTCGAATACATAGTCTATTCGAATAATAATATTCGAATAGTCATTCGAATAATTCGAATATTCGAATAGTCATTCGAATATTCGAATAGTTATTCGAATAATTCGAATATTCGAATAGTTATTCGAATAATTGAATTTGCTCGTATTCGAATTTTACGTGTTCGTCAATTCGAATATTTGAATAATTCGAATATTATTCCTAGCCCTATTCAAAACCAGTCAAGTTAAAATAATAAAATTTTGCACAACCATTACTATTTTTGTATGTAACTAGTAGAAATAAAAATAATTCAAAAAATGTATACAGGGGTGTTTTAGGCGCAGAGCATGCTAAGTGAAAACTTTTCTGTATATGTACCTACCATTTTCAATTTTTAGCCCTGAAATTTTAAATATCTAGAGTTTTCTCCATAAGAAAGGTAGCCTTGTTGAGTACCGATAGGGTACACCGTTTCTTAGCCACATCGATTTAGAGATTTTTTTACACGTCAGCTATTGAAAATGAAATAACATTTATTATTGTTACATACAAAAATAGTAATAATTGGGCAAAATTTCATTATTTTTATTATTACCTATCATTATCATTATTTTACCTTGATTGGCTTTGAAGATATTCACTGCAAACCACTAACGGAGGTTTACCTTTAGAGGGTTCTAGTTCCCTTAGAAAGAATTTTTAGCCTAATGTTTATAGACAACTTTCTTTATGTTTTTTATTGTAGACGCCGTCGGTAAAATATTGCACACTTTTTTCGGGACAACCTGTATACAGGGTGATTCTCGTAGCCCGTGCATTAGAAAATTTTTAACTTCTATTTGGATTAGAAATTTGAAACTTGGGAGGCAGTCATAATTAGTCATGCTCATTCTATCTAAAATATTTTGAGCTCTCTAGCTATACAAGATGTGCCAAAAGTCGATAATTTTAAATGGAAATGTACCATTTTTTCTACATGATTCAATTGGTCTTCCAACTCTGAGTTTTCATAACACTTGTTATGTGAACTTATTTGACAATTTTTGACATTATGTTAATTTATGTGAAAAAAATGGTCGATGTGGTAGCTTACGAAGAAATCGTATCTGGCAGACGGTTCAGAATTTATGAAAATCAATTTGTCAAGTACTTAGTTCGAAGTACAGACTAACTTCTGATATCTTAACGGTGGTTCCATTTTGTACCATATGGGCGCAAACAATTTTCAAATATCGCAACCAAAAATGGTCAAGAAGTTATTTATTTTCAAATGGCACTTCGTGGTTTTTTGCACTATTCGATAGAAAATTGTATTTTGGGATGAGTTACTTAGGCATTCCCTATACCTAACTTCATCCCCTATCAAATAAAAAATTAAAATCCAGAAATTTTATCAATCTTGCCGAGAGATTTTTTGGTTCTTTAAGTATGGCATTGAAACCAAAGACAATTGCAACAATTTAATTATGAAATGAATACCTTACTAATTTTTGGTTGCGATATTTGAAAATTGTTTGCGCCCATATGGTACAAAATGGAACCACCATTAAGATATCAGAAGTTAGTCTGAACTTCGAACTAAGTACTTTACAAATTGGTTTTCATAAATTCTGAACCGCCTGCCAGATACGAATTTCTTCGTAAGCTATCACATCGACCACTTTTTTCACATAAATTAACATAATGTCAAAAATCGTCAGATAAGTTCATGGAGTTAAAAAATTTGAAATTTGGCAGAAATAAACTATAATTCATGCACTACAAGATGACATTATCGTTTTTTTCTTTTTTTAAACGGAGTAAGTTTTTACTTTCCATCGCGATTTCATATCAAAATATTCACTTCATCTCTTTGATTTTCTTCAAGCTCATGATCATGACCTCCAAGATTGATAACGAGTAATTGAAATATTTTTATATCAAACCGTTATTGAATTATATAGATTTTTAAATTTCAGCCCTGAAGGCATTTTTGATTGACAGCTTAGGTAGAGAGCTCAAAATATTTTAGATAAAATGAGCATCACTGATTATGACAGCCTCCCAAGTTTCAAATTTCAAATTTCTCTTTAAATAATATGTATCCGTGTGTTCTTATGGATGAATAAAGATGTATTTTTTCTTATTTATTTACTTAAAAAGCTTTTACCTCAAAGTCTTCAGGAGCCAGAATATTGGCGGCGGGTATTGCGCCGATCCACGAGTTGTAAATTGGATAGTACTTGGATCCCCATTGCCTCAAAACCTTAAACACCTCATCTGTAAATATTATTACATAATTAACTTCTAAATATAACTACACGTCCAAAAAATACCAACCAGGAGTGTCATAAAGGGCAGGTACGTTACCCAAAAAGAAATTGACGCTAGGAGGAGCAGGTAATTTGTGCACGTACTTGGACAATTTTCTCCAATATCTTAATTCCTTTCGATTTTTAACAACGTAATAAATTATAACGTTTAAGCTAACCACGCAAAGAAGCCAAATTGATAGCATATTTAATCTTGTCGTGCACGTTCCACTATGAGTATTGAACTGACAACCGCCCGTCTTTTGATTCGGCCCTGGATTGGTAAACATCTTTCCAATTTTTTCTTATCGTAAGTGATAAGTACTTAAAGTTAAATTTAAACATGCTCATTTGATCATAAATACAATCCGATATCTATTCAAAATTCCACTTCAAAAATGGAAGACAATATTGATTGTTTTATTTTTCATTTGGATTGAAAAATTATTAAAATCTACACGCTACAACATAATGTTGAAGTGTATAAATGCAAAAGCAGACATTTGACGCATAACCAGTTTTGAATAAGACGCAAAAAACCTCAAGATCTTATAAGCTTATCAATCAACTTGCAGTTTTGACAAAAATTTGTCTTAATATTAATAATGAAGTTAACGCTTCATCCAAAAATATACAGAACATTACCAAAAAGATATTTTGTCGAGAAAATTACAAATGTCTGAGAATCCATGGCTAACTCATTTTTTAACAAAATGTCAAATGTCTGCTTTTGCATTTATACTTGGAATTAATACTTAGAAATTCAATAGTACAATCAAAAACTAGAAGAAATTGAACACACAGGAAGTTTGGCGTTATCTTAAACTTCGCGACCCCTCCATTTGGGCCACCCCTGGTTTTAGTTTTCAAATAATTTCTATCTCAACTGATTACGCACAAAAAGACTAATAATAGTTGTGCAAAATCTCATGGTCTTACTACTAACGGCTTTAGAAATATTCAATAAAAACCATTCTCAGTGGTCCACTTTTAGGGGCCTGTGGCTCCTCTAGGAAAGATTTTTCGTTCTAAGTTTATTGACTCATTTTTTGTGCTTTCTATCGTAGAAACCGTATGTAAAATATTGCACACTTTTTTCGGGGCACCCTGTATATTTATAATAGTAGGTACCCATATCCTATAAAAGAGTTCAAAGGAACGGATTTGTAATAAATTCTTTATTTAACACATACTCGATTAATTTTAGACACAAGGAACATCCGTAGAGAAATCATCCTTGAGACTCGTTTAATATAAAAAATTAATTGTCTAATTATCATGTTGTCATTAGTTGACTAATGGAGAGAGTTTATTATGTTTGTCCTTTATTGTCAATCAATAGCGGTAGTTAAAAGAAGCACAAATTATACACAACTACTAATTTACTAACTTAATTTTGATTTTAAAGTAAACGAAGCTTGGCTATCGAGGGTGGCTTTATTGTTACTCCAATGGCTGAACTACCGCGTGGCTGGTGGACTCGGATGTGCTAAGAAATTTGACGTTTTAGGGTAAAATCGTATTTAGGCTTAATAAGCTTAACGCGGGCATTAATTCCATCTAGAAGGGTCGCATTTTGTTTGTTAGTCATTACTCTATAGCGTGAGCTCAAGGAGGTCCTGAATCATTTTGGTTTTGGAAAGTTATCAACTAAAATACAACCCCTGGTTTGTTTGCCAAAGTTTACAATTTTTTTTTTAGAAAATCTACAAAGACCACGCCAATAATATTTAGATCAGATTGTAACCCATAGTTTTTTCTAACAAAATATGACCCCTCTTGGATGAATTAAGCAGTTATAATTGATTATACAACTAAATAGTGGAGCATGTTTTTCATTGCTTTTAAGTCAGATTTAGGCAACCAAATATGCGTTTATGCGCTTTACTTCCACTCTTAAGATCTTCTATAGAACTTTCAAAAATGTTTGACTTTTTGACTAATTCTTTATGGCTAGGCTGTTTCAGAGATCACAATTTCTCAGTCTAATAAACAGTAGGTATATTATAATGTAGTCCTGGGTCTCGGGCGAATGCACAAGCGCTGAAACAAAATTATCCAAAATTTTGCTAATCATTGTCCTACAGATCCTGCACTGTGGGTAAATTAACAAAACGATGTTATTTGCAGATTTGCGGCGTTAATCTTCCAAGACCCTTGCCATTTTCTACACGATTAGCTCCACTTAGTAGTAGTAAATAGAATTAAGCGGAAGAGTCTTGGTATTATTTATTCATTTATGTTTTAGTACTTTATTATTGTTTAATAGGGCTGGGCGATACCAGAAACCAGGTATCGTGTATCGATACCTTTTGAGTATCGATATTATTCATAGTATTGAAAGTATCGAGGTATCGAAAGTATCGAGGTATCGAAAATATCGAGGTATCGAAAGTATCGAGGTATCGAAAGTATCGAGGTATCGAAAGTATCGAGGTATCGAAAGTATCAAGGTATCGGAAGTATCGAGGTAAAAAAAATATCGAGGTATCAAATAGAGGAAATAAATAGATAAATGAATACAATAATAGATTTATTACTAGATACCTACATATTTAAATAATTTTATAGAAAACAAAACAAGGTAACTATAATGCCCGGTTTCACAAACGAACATTAACAGTTCATTAACTTTTTTCTAATTTTTCTATTACTTTGATTGGCCATAATCAATTGTTGCAATTCGTAAAGTGTTTGATAGACATTAACATTGCAACCTTTCTTATTTCTAAAAATCCGCGGGTTACCCTACATAAGAATTTCAACGATTTTTTAACGAATGATACCCCGACAATGGAGTACTTGCCTCATGTTTGGGAAATATGATATTTAGAAAATGTAGGCAATTTCATTAGACCCATATTTTTTATTTGGTTCTAGGGTCAATATTTCGCCCAAAATTAATTTTTTTAATTCTTGGAGTGGGAGATTTGTGACGTAGCCGTCCCCTGCACAGCGTAATTCTAAAAGAAATCGTATGATGGCGCTTTACTCACATTGCTTGCGTTCTATTTATAAATCGCATGCCAATCTGCTGTACACATGTTGCGCACTCTGGTAGCAGCGCAGCATACTAGCTAAAAAACAAGAGTCCATTCAATATAGATGTGAGTCTTGGATACGAGGGACCAATGCGTTATAAAAACCAAAATTGCAAATATTGACGAAAATATGAAATAAAAAAATGGGAAAAAAAATATTTAAGCCTCTTTTAGTTCTTTGCATGCATCTAGCTAGAGAATAAAAAGTGCAATATTTTTTTTATGCAAGTACCCTATTCTACCCATTGATCAAGGTTCCGAACGAGGTCGCCAAAACAATGAATCACTCCTAATTTTCCGATGCAACCATTATAAGCCATGCAGTTATTGAATAGCCAAATCGGCAGCAGCTATAAGAACATCGAAAGTATTGAAGTATCAAAAATATATGTATCAATATATATTGAGGTATCGAAAATATCGGTATCGATACATGTCAAAGTATCGAAAATATCGGTATCGATACATATCGAGGTATCAAAAATATCGGTATCGATATATTCGATAGTTCGATACCTCCGTGCTCTCAGTATCGACGTTCGATACTTGGTGAGGTATCGATACCAACTTTAAGTATCGATATTTTGCCCAGCCCTATTGTTTAATAGTGGCTTGGATACAAGATACATTATGGTATTCATAATGCCCGCACGGGCCATAAAGTAAAATACATAACAACAAAATTTGTATCACAACGAGCTTTTTCTAGTATTTCTTGAGGAATTTCAATAGACGTCGCTTATTTGGACAGTTAACCACTTTGTTTACAAAAATAGAAAAATTCAAAAAACTCAATTTTTTGTAGGTTGTTCAAAGGGTTAAACTTTAAAATAACAGCTCATTCTAACTGAATACAATTTAATCTCTAGATCAAACTAACTTACCTAAGTGAAGTTCGATCTTGATTATATGTAGCACCTTGACCGAAGATCAATCAATTGTAGTACCCTCTAATCTGCTTGAACTCACAGTATTTTAAAGCTATAGTACCGCAAAAATACGGTAGATGTCGGGCAGTGTTCCCCTTCCGGCGGACCGGCCATTTTAATTTCATTCTTTAAAGCAAGCTGTCGCAATTTTTGGGAATAAACGGTAAGTATTACCGTGGGAAGGGGTGGGACTGATCTTCGGTCAAGGTGCTACATATAATCAAGATCGAACTTCACTTAGGTAAGTTAGTTTGATCTAGAGATTATATTTCGCACCTTGCCCTCAGATCAATCAATTGTAGATGTTTAAAGCCTTGCGACAGTGTCACGTGTTCATGATAATAGTAGATAATGAAATCTTTAATAACGTTGAAAGACTACTAGTACAAGCAAAAAACAAAACACAAATAGTGAACGAAATAGGTTTCCAAAATAACAATAAGGAAAACATAATTAATTGTCAATAACAGCCTGAGCAAAGGCCCCCTTATTACAGAGTGGTTTGTTGTAGAATATGGCAAAACTTGCCGAGTTTTGAGTCCATCCGGCTGCACTTCTGATAGTATCCCAAGAAACTCCTTGACGTTTTGCCTTGGAAGTTGCTGCGTGGCGGGTCGAATGGGTTTTAAACACATCAGTATCAATCCCTGCCTTATTTAAGGTTTCCTTGATCCAACGGCTTAAGGTTAAGCGAGAAGCTTCACCGTGTGGTTTTTTAATGGTTAAAAATAATTTGTTTGAGTTTTTTCCACGAAGGGGTCGAGTTTTAAGAAGATATGTTCTTAGGGTTGAAGCAACACAGACCTGGGGTTTTTCTGCAAACTTCGGCACGAGGAGAACAGGTTGTGTTCGGTTGGGTGCTGACGTTTTTATTAAATCCGTAATTCTTATTTCGTATCCGGAAGGAGTCTCGTGGATGTTCTCGAGTTTAATTAGATGTAATGTCTGTACTCTCTGTGCTGTTACGAGAGCCAAGAGAGTGATTAACTTAGAAGTTAGACTTCCCAGTGTCAGGGAGTCGTTAGGGAACCAGTTTCCTAAGAAAACTACTACGGGGGAAGGATCCCATGTAGTTACGTAGCGGGGGGAGGGTGGTTTTAGCCTGTACAAACCCCTGAAGAACCTCTTTACGCGTTCGTCTGTGCCCAGGGGGGTTGTTGACAGAAGAGCGATAGCCGACCTTGTAGAGTTCAGAGTTCCGTATGAGGCTCCTTGTTCAAAAAGTGTAGAGAGGAAGCCTAAGACGTTGTCTATTGTGGGATGGAGTACTAAGTCTGGGTTTTCCTCGCAGAAAAACCACCACTTCCGTAAACTGGATTCATATTGTCGTATTGTTGATGTGGATAGGGAGGCCAAAAGGATTTTCTTGGCTGCCTCCGGTGTTGATTTACGAGTCATTGCTTGGCCGATAAGAGCCCTGCCACCAGGGAAATGCTGGGCCAAAGCGGGTGTGGTTGGCTGTCAATCGAAGTTAATAATTTAGCGTCTGGTTGAAACGATAAGGGTTCGCATACGAGTAGAGAGGTAAATATGGGATACCAAGGTTGTGCGGTCCATTTGGGTACGACAAGAACGCCTTCGGCACCGTCGTTCTTGACTTTTCTCAAGACTTTCAAAATAATCGCAAATGGGGAAAAAGCGTAAAATTTTAGGTTTGACCAATTTAGCGTGAATGCATCAACACAGAATGACTCGGGGTCTGGGAGCCATGAGACAAACTTCTTGCATTTTGTATTATGTCTGGAGGCAAACAAATCGATATCGAAAAGGCCGAAGCTATCTCTAATCGACCCAAAGGTAAAATTGTTCAATTTGAATTCTGTCTCCGGGGCAAGCCTGCGAGATTCCGTATCAGCCTCTTTATTGTCTGAGGATGTAATGTATGAGGCAAATAGCCAGAGACTACGGGATTCACACCACTGCCAGATATTTTTTGTTAAAATATTCAATTGAGGAAAACGAACACCGCCCATTCGATTTATGTACGAAATGGCCGTAGTGTTATCAATTCTAAGAAGGATCTCAGTATTCCTCAAGTGAGTCGCAAAACATTTCAGACCAAAGAAACAAGCGAGCAATTCTAGGTAGTTAATGTGGTGTTTTTTCTCCTCCTCTGACCAAAAACCATGAGTTCTTTCGTTGTTAGCAACCGCCCTCCAACCTGAGAGTGATGCGTCTGAAAATATTTCTAGAGAAAAAAATAGTTGTCGAATTGGACATTGGGCGGAAATAATGTTCTGCTTCCACCAATAAATATCCGCTGACAGACAACCCGGTAAGGACATGAGGGCGTCATAATTCTCGTTTGATCTATCGAGGGCCAGATATTTTGTTCTTTTAAACAATTTTGTGTAGGTCCACCCGTAATTGACCGCAGGGCAAACAGAGGCTAACAACCCAAGAAATCGCGCGAAGTCTCGTATCTTAATATATTTAGTTTTTTCCAATTTATTGATTTGATTCATAATCTTTTGTTGCTTATCCAGAGGCAGTTTGATAGACATGACACTGGAATTGAAAATAAAGCCGAGAAATTTGCATTCTTTGGCCGGATTAAATTGACTTTTCTTGTCGTTAACAATGAAGCCTAAATTTGTCAAAAGGTTACAAGTCTCCGAAACATTTCGAATGCAATCCTGGAAGGTATCTCCGACTAAGAAAAAATCATCCAAGTATACAACTGACAGTAAACCCCTTGCCCTAAGATGCGAGACAACGGGTTTCATTAGCTTTGTGAAAACCAGGGGGGCTGTACAGAGCCCGAATGGTAAGCATAAGAATTCGTATAGTTGGTTTTTAAAAATAAATCTTAGGTATTTCCTATCACCCGGATCAATCCGTACTAGGTAGTACGCGTTTTTAAGATCGAGGGTGGCCATGAACGAGTCTTTTGAGATCAGTCGTTCTGCCATCTTCCTATCCTCTATCTTGAAATGATGAGTTGTAATAAAATTGTTTAGCCTCTTAAGATTAATAATGAGTCTCTTAGAGCCATCGGGTTTGTTTACTAAAAAGATCGGCGATACGAATTGATGTGGTTGTGGTGAACATTTTGAGATTGCGCCCAATGCGAGCAACTCCGTAAGTGCTGAGCTAATTAGCAACTCTTCGCTTGAGCACCAGGACGTCTCTATGGGGGGAGATTGCTGATGGACAGGTCTCGAAAAAGGTATTTTATATCCTTTAATGCAATCTAAGACGACCTGGTCGGACGTAATGTTCTCCCATGTTTGATAGAAGTAGGTTAAACGACCCCCGAAATTTCTTACTTTTAGTTCCTCCTGGTTCTCTGAAAGGGCAGGATCTTGTTCCTGTTGTAATCCGGTTTTCTGTTCTGAAGGTTTTTGTGAGGACGATTTGGCTGGTTGTGGCCAGGAGCTGGATAATTTTTCTGTCCGGTCTGCCTCTGGCCTTTGACGAACTTGCGGACCGGACCTGTGGAGTTTAAAGGACGTTTGCCTGAGTATATTTTTCCCTGATTGTCTCTTCAGGGAACCAGTAGCTCTGGTCACCTTGATATCCTGGCCTGATTTTTCAAGTGCCTTAATCTGAGCTACTCTCTCGCCCAAATTATTACCGAAAAGCCATCCGTCTAGTGAAACTTCGTTCATAGATTCTCTGATTTTTTCATTTAGCTCTGGGAGAAGAAGAAAACGTCGGGTTTTTGAATGTTGGTGATGAAGGTCGCAAAGCAGCCGAGCCGTATCGCTCATTTTCTCTATTAACTCCAGAGTTGATCCCCCCCCCCCCTGTTGTTCCGTAAGGAGAGGGGAGAGAGCGGTGCCCAGGGCTGAAAGTCCCGCTCCAATCTGCTTTTGAATGTTAGCTAGCCTCGTGTCTCGCTTTATTACTGCCTCTTTCAAGGAAGCCCGGACTTCTGGGTTCAATTTTGGTGGCTCGGCAAGACAGCAATTTTTAATGTGAGGATACTTCTCGTAAATCGCGTCTCGAACCTCGGGAGTGAGACCCTTGTGGAGAATGGTTCCCCAACGCGTTGCCAGTTCCTCAGGAATAATTTCTTCTTTAACGACATCCGAATCGGGGGTGTCCCCCAAAAGAAGTAATACTTCTTGCGGAAGAGATGGCGTAACGCCCTCTAGCTGTTGAGTGGTTACTTCCGGATTCTCATGTGTGTCTGTAAAATAGTCGAAAAGACGATAAGAAACTGCAAAATACAGGATTCTTATGTTAATTGTTATGGATTATTTATTCTGGGACCCCCAGAACACCTAAAACCTATACAAGGACCTGGTCATGGGTTATAATAAAATGAGGTAACGAGAGTTGTTGTGAAATTCGAGTAATACGTTCCAGGGACCCCGGGACGGCTGTTAGAATTTTTAGGTTATGTGCAGAAAATTCCACCGGAATTGTGACAGTCTGAGATACTCAGAACTGTATGCACTGTAGCTGATAGTTATTACAGCTTTGACGCTCCGCGTTGTTCCGAAAATTCCAATCTCGTCATTTCAGAAGACCCAGGACCGTTTGTTAGAAATTGAAGGTTATGTGCGGGAAGTTCCACCGGAACTGTGCCAGTCTGGGACCCCCAGAACTGTAAGCACTGCAGCACTTGATTGCTACACCCTTTTCACCCAATTTTTCGGAAACTTCGCTCCGCGTTTTTTCGAAAAATTCCAAGCTCATCGTTCCAGGAGCCCCGGGACCATTTATTAGAAATTGAAGGTTATGTGCGGGAAGTTCCACCGGAACTGTGCCAGTCTGAGTACCCCAGAACTGTAAGCACTGCAGCACTTGAATGCTACACCCTTTGCACCCAATTTTTCGAAAACTTCGCTCCGCGTTGTTTCGAAAATTCCAACCTCATCGTTCCAGGAGCCCCGGGACCATTTGTTAGAAATTGAAGGTTAAGTGAGGGAAGTTCCACCGGAACTGTGCCAGTCTGAGTACCCCAGAACTGTAAGCACTGCAGCACTTGAATGCTACACCCTTTGCACCCAATTCCGTGAACGTAAAATCTTCATCGGGTTCGAGTTGTATTGATTCATCGATCACTTCCGTTGTCGCTGGATCCGGGGTGCGGGAGCGCAAGCGGGAATTGTTGAAGTTAGTGGCGTGAGGGGATCGAGAACGATCGCGACTCGATGTGTCTAAAGTTGGCGTTGGTGGTGTGACGTTTCGATCCAATTTCTTACGTAGATCTCTGATTTCTCTCTTCAACTCTTCCAACGACGACGAGCGGCTCCTGTGCCGGTGACGATGCCTTCCCATGCTTAATGGTTCGTAGTTTTGTCGAATTTACTGAACTTCCGACACTGAACACGTGAACCGAACTGTTGAGTTCAGCACAAAGAAAAGGAATGAAATTAAAATGGCCGGTCCGCCGGAAGGGGAACACTGCCCGACATCTACCGTATTTTTGCGGTACTATAGCTTTAAAATACTGTGAGTTCAAGCAGATTAGAGGGTACTACAATTGATTGATCTGAGGGCAAGGTGCGAAATATAATTTATAATAACTTGGATTAAATAATAAGTAACAAAAATATAACAAATCTGGAACGAATCTTGGAACGAAAATATTTTGCCAAGGACATTCTAGGTCGATAATGTTTTTTCTAATTTGTATTAAATTTTGGTTTGGAAGAAGTTGGGAGTGTAACTTCAAACATTTTGTAAATAAAACTTTATCTTCCGCGAGACGAAAAGCTTAATAATTTGAAATGCAATAATAGTATTATACGCTTATTGCATTATCAATAATAATATTTCTGCTTTAAGGCCTAAAAACCGCGATAAAAGCACTTTTACAATTTTCGGTTTCTAATCTTGATTTTGATTGGATCTCTGGGTCTTAGAACTAAATCCGGCCTAAATGTGACACTATGCAGATCGTCCACAGGTTCCAACACAAAACTTCTCAGAATACCACAAATAAAAGCTTTCAGTTCAAGAATAGCGAAGCGTTGTCCTGAAACAAAAATTTCAAAAATTGCCAACAATCTCAGATACATCGTTACCTATACAGTTTCTTGGTCCTGCACTGAAAGGTATATAAGCAAAGGGATGTCTCTCATTGCAATGTTCAGGTAAAAACCTATCGGGATCAAATTTTAAAGGATCGGGGAAAAATCTAGGATTACGATGAATGTCGAAAATGTGAACATGGACGATTGTTCCTTTTGGAATCGTGTACCCAGTTGTTGTTTTAATGGTTTCGCCGGCGTAACGAGAAATAAAAGGAACTGCTGGAAAAAGGCGAAGAGATTCTTTGATGCACCTTTCTAAAAACTTGAGTTCTTGCAGGTCGGTGAAGGTGGGAGTTTTTGTAGGGCCGACAATTTCAAGGATTTCGTCCAGAACCTTATTCTGAAAACTTGGCAATGTTAATTCTCTAACTTCATACTCAATAACAGTTAATACAATCTACTTACTTGAATTTCTTCTTGATTCGCCAAAGTTAAGAGGAGGAACGAAATTCCCATTGACGTGGTGTCGTGGCCCTAAAAACAAATTTAGGTCATAGTGTTTAAGTATTTAGGAATGTTACCTACCTCAAACATAAAAGTGTCAACTTCTTCCCTAATTCCTTCATGGTCAATATCAGCTCCTGCCGCTTGTGTTGAAAGGAGTAAATCCAACATAGCAAGTCGAGTTTTTTTCGAATAGGCTACTTCCTTAAATTGTTTTTCTCTTTCAGCTATAATATTGTTTGAAAACTTATGAAGACTATTCACAATTTTCTTCTCTTCTTTCCCTAACGGAGATAAATCATAGATTCTTTGAGCTCGCAAATATGGTCTTGAAAGTCTTTTGAATAATATATGACCCATCTTATAAATGTTGCTTTTGTATTCATTCAAAGTATTTGCGTCTGTGTTACTAAACCCCATAGCAGTTTCTAAAAAAATTAATTAATAGTATCAGAAACCATGATAAAAATATTTGATTAGTACCTCCAATAGACTTTAAGGTAAATTGGGTAACGTATGGAACCACATCGAAGTAAGGATTATCGCATTCACTTTTTAGTTGTTCTACTAGACACGAGGTTTCGTCGTTAAACACGCCAACGAACTCTTGCAGGATACTGAAGTGGAATGCAGGGGTCAAAATTTTTCTTCGATTGTGCCATTTCGCTCCTGTGCTGGTCAGCAAGCCGGTTCCTAGCCAGTTTTTCAAAAAGTCATAGATGCGGCTCTTGGAGAGGTGCTTGGTACTGGACAGCAGCAACTAAGGAATTACTCTTTAAAAATATAGATAGTTTTAAATTCTCGACAAACTAGATATTCAAAAATGTACTACTACACTATACAAGGCGAGTACTTAGGTGGTCGCTCGAAAAGTTTGCTACAAAGGAATTTTGTGCAAATTTTGTTTATACAAATTGGAAGGGATGAAGAAGAATATAAAAATACAACAAAAAAGGTAAAAGACGGAAAAATGCTTTAAATAATTTGCTTCAATATAAGAATGCTTCAATGGTTTTATTTTGGACAAGATACCATTGAACTGAAAAATATTTTGAACATACATTTAAACAGAAGTGTCTAGTGGTTAAGCTAGTTTTTAGATGGGAATAAAATAAATTGGAAATAAGAGGGCGTAAACATGTACCAAAAAAATATATACACTTTTTTCATCATATCCAGGAAAAAAATTAGTTTCTACGGGAAAAAAATTTAATTGAAAAAATTGCCGATCAGAAAATTACCGTTCTAGTTTTCCAATTCAATCAAAAGACAATAATATAAAATTAACTCTTTCTCGTACATTTCAAATGGTAAGATATATGAAAATATACAGGGTGTCTCGGAATAACTGTGACAAACTTGAGAGGCGGATAGAAAATAAAAAAATAAAGAGGCTTAATAAACATGCCCTCAAAAACGCTTGATAACGGAGAAAGAAGCTTTCAAAGTTGAGTTTCAAAAATAATTTTTTTGTCGTAACTTGAATAATACTCAAATTTTGAACCAAGTTGTACTAAAATTAAAACTTTTTCCCAACAATAAGGACATCGTCCCTCTACGAAGGCGCTGAAAGGCCATTGGTAAAATAAAACGCGGAAATGCAAGTTACTATCTTGCAGTGCCAGTTGGTAACTTGCAGTGCAAATAACTTCTTTGCAATGCAGGTTACTATCTCATTGTATACAGGGTGTTTTATTAATAATTGTACATAAGCTAACTGCTAACTGGGGAATCCTTCTAACAAGATATGAAGATTTAACCAAAAACACTAGATAAAATATGCCTTTTTTACTGAGATACAGAGTGTTTTATTTCAATATTTTAATAGTAGATTACACACCGAGGTGGAAAATGTTTCTTTTCTGTCGAGAGCTGAGATAGCTCGAGACAGAAAGAAATTTCCACCGAGGTTTGTATACTGTTTTATTCGCAATCTTTCATTTTTCGAGGTTAGGAATGGGCCCATTCCTAACCAAGACAAGGAAAGTGCGAATAAAATTATTTTTGCCCATTATTTTGATACTGTTCTGTTAAGATTATAAACAGAGTTTTAATGAAATACAATACATACAGTATACAGTTGGCGACTGGACTCAAAAAGGGAAGAGAACCACGAGTTAGTCTTTTTTATACACCGCGCCAACGAACCTATCGGTAACTATGTTAACTACGACGACTGGAGAGGGCCGGTCACTTAACATACTACATGGTGTGAAATACATACGGTGTGAAATACATACATCCAACATGTTCAATATTTCTTTATCATATTCGGCAGAAAGTTTAAGTCCTGTAGGGCACATTAAACTAGGGTAAAATAAAGTTTCGCTTTATTACCAGAGGCGTACGGCAGGGACGTAGGAATAGTTCTTTCCTTCAAAATTCTACGCCACTGGTGGAATAGCTTTTTACTATGATTATTCAAATTTTAAACTTTAACTTAATTTTTCAATTTAGAACTTTAGAATCTAATATTTTAGGATTATTCTTGAATATTGTAATTATAAGTCGATAAATCGAAAATGGTTAGAAATAGCCATACAAAAAATGTTTGTTTTTAGTTTCTACATCATATTGTTAAAACTATACAAACTGTTAATTTTGAAAAAATGGGGAAAATTAAATTCAAAAAGTTCTAAATTGAAAAATAAAATTTAGCCACCCTGTATAGTTTTTCAAAAGTAAAAGCGATTCAAAGACATTCCACAGACGTTTCCTAACTAGTCTTTACATAATTTTTTCTTAGAACTTGTAATTGTGACTGTAGTGATTTTTTTAACATGCATCTGCACTGCAGATGCCATTATTTGAACAAAAAAATCGCTACATCCAAGTAGTTTAGAAATAGTCACTAATATTATTGGAGTGAAAAGAGTCTAGGAAAAGGCTCCAAAAAATTTTCTTTTACAAACAACGTTCTATTTTTAAAAAATGTCACTTGCCTCTATACAGGGTGTCCCAAAACTCAACGTCAACCTGTGGAGGGCTGATGGTCCTGCTCATTACTGATCAGAATATCATAATATGACCCTAGTAAAAAGTCATTAGTTTTCGAGATATTGGGACTTTTATGAATTTCGTAAAAATTGACACCTTAGATCAGTTTTTAGAGTCACAAGTTTAAATTTCCATATTATATTATTCTAAATGTGGTTACGTAACCCTGAATAGTCCTGTCATTGATCAAAAGACAAAGAAGCATTACTAGAGCCAGATCTTTGGGAAAGAAAAAAAGATTTTTGACTGATACATGATTTTTTTTTTTAATGACCTAACTTTGACTATTCATACTTTTGAATAAAATACCACGCTAACTTGGCAAGTTATTCCAAAAGATGACTCATAGTGTAGTTTCTAAAATGGTATAACAATTTCTAGGTTTTCATTAGAAAAAAAAGATATTTCTATTTGACCGCCAAAGGAGCGCATTGTAAAATTATTTTAATAATTACTGGGGTTAGATTAACGAAAATGTCTATTCAACACCAATGAATAATGATTTAATGAAAAATGAATTCAGAGAACGCATCGCGAAAGCTGCACAACAAATAAATGCTGCTGAAAGTGCAAGACTGATAAAAAAGTTTTTTTTAAGAAGATGCCGCGCTTGCAATCGACTTGGTGGCAGGCAGTTTGAATACATCCGTTGAGTTTTATTTGTTTTATTTTTATTTCTTAATACATAATTGTCACTACAATTTAACACGTGTTTTAATTCAATTTCCTAATTATTAAAATAATTTTACAATGCGCTCCTTTTGCGGTCAAATAGAAATATATTTTTTTTCTAATGCAAAACCTAGAAATTGTTATATCATTTTAAAAACTACACTAAATGAGCCATCTTTTAGAATAACTTGCCAAGTTAGCCTGGCATTTGTTTCAAAAGTATGAAGAGTCAAAGTTCAGTCATTAAAAAAAAAAAAAATCATGTATCACACAAAAATCTTTTTTTCTTTCCCGAAGATCTGGCTCTAGTAATGCTTCTTTGTTTTTTGATCAATAACAGGGCTATTCAGGGTTACGTAACTATATTTAGAATAATATAATATGGAAATTTAAACTTGTGACACTCTAAAAACTGACCTAAGGGGTCGATTTTCACGAAATTTATAAAAGTCCCAATATCTCGAAAACTAATGACTTTTTACTAGGGTCATATTATGATATTCTGGTCAGTAATGAGCTGGTCTATCAGCCCTCCACGGGTTGACGTAGAGTTTTGGGACACCTGTATAGTCGTCTTGGCTCACCCTGTATGTTCAGAAATAATTTCCTGTTATAGATTTTTTTTTCTAGTTTATTTTAAATCAAGTTTATAGCTATCATAAAACTTAAGCTATCGAAGTCGGACGTACTTTCGGACGTACTATTGCCCCAGCCTGTATAACAAATCGATTGGGATTATAAATTATATTTTTTATTAAACGGTTTTGCTGTAGTTTGCAATTAAAAATTCCGCCTGCAAGTATATTTTTTGTTGGCAAACATCTATGATCGCGGGAGCGTCATAGACCAGTTTTTGTAATTTCTAACATTCGTCTATAACTATTGTAAAATGATTAGAGGAATTAAATTGGGTCATTTATATTTTAGGGAATGATATTGATATTAAATGTAAGAATCAAGGCTATCAAGGCCGTCGAATTAGAATAGCAATACCATTGTATATTGTAATACGAATTATTGTTTTGTTAGGTACCTCAATGTCGTTGGGATCCAATATGTTCACGATGTCGATATAGAACGTGGACAGCCTAAAAATTGGGTAGTAGTCTTTAGCGAACTCTCTCAACCTACGAAATAACGTATCTAAAAACAGCAAATTAAATTTTAGTGACAGCACAATGTAAGAATCTACCTGGATCCGACAATATGACCAAAAGCAACGAACCGAACAGTACGTTGGTGTTGGGTGTCGGAATCTGGTTGAGCAAACGTTTCTTCTTCCAGTATTTCACGAAAATACCTGTTAAATAGATAACTACCAGCGCCAAAACCGACCAAAACAGTACGTAAACTAACGACATTATCAAATTCAATGAAGCTGGTTGAAGTTGTAGTCAGTGATGCGAAGGATTGGTCGACGCACATTCATGGCTAACCACTTCGACCTGTATCAAACTCGACTCGGCATGGAGATAACTTTATTTTTATGTAGCAATTATTAAATGAACTTTGCACGATCGTTGTTGATTCGATAAAAATATCAAAAATTCAGTTTAATCCGTTTGTTAACCGCTCGGTGGTGCACAAGGTTTCGCTATCCCTGAACTTCTTTTGCCAATTTTCTTGAATAGGCACGCAGAGTTTCAAGGAGGAGACAAATAATAGCGGATTTTTGATTACGTCGAGCACCTTGAACGACCGGATCGAATTTTTCAGCAGGAATACAGAGACAGCAGGAGGCTCGCAGTTGATTGTATGTTGTTATTGCATGTGCACCTACTCGATTCGATTTGATTACATATTATGTAGAATCAACATGTGGTGGCCTTCTTCGTTATTTGGCGTGCTGGTAATTTCGTTCGTAGTTCTACTTCTGATCTATTTAGGTCAGAAAACTTACGTTTTTTGGACCACTCTGAGGTTGATACCAACTCCCCAAGGGGCGCCGATATTGGGAAACCTGCTGCTATTTATATCGGACGCAGATAAAAGTAAGTGTTTGTAATTTTTGTTGTTGAAAGAATTATTTTAACCGCAATACAAATGTTTTAGCAAACTTGTTTTATAAGGCAAGGAATTTTGCATCGAAATATTATCCCATCTACAGATTATCGGCCTTGTATGTAACAGCAGTAAGCCTTTTGGACCCTAACGACGTTGAGGTATTATAATAGTTATTTATGTATCAAGGGAATAAACACCGATTTTAATCCCGAGAATGTAAGAAATGCACGAGGCGGAGCCGAGGGCATTTTTATTCGAGGGATTAACGATGTTTATTCCAGAGGTGCATACAAAACTTTCTTCCCAACCGCTTAATTTAATAATAATAATAAATTAGAGAAGAAATAATTGTTATAATTGACAGATACCTAAATGAAGTTGGCTGACGATTATTATGGAAACGAGTTTCTTTATGTTATATCGGCATTTTTTTAATTTTTAATTTTTTAATAAAGTACCACATTAATATGTCAATAATGAGGGAATAAAGTGCCACTTTATTCCCGGTTGGGAAGAATAGTTATTTATGTATCAAGGGAATAAACACCGATTTTAATCCCGAGAATGTAAGTAATGCACGAGGCGAAGCCGAGGGTATTTTTATTCGAGGGATTAACGATGTTTATTCCCGAGATGCATACAAAACTTTCTTCCCAACCGTTTAAGTTAATAATAATAAATTACAGAAGAAATTGTTATAATTGAAGTTAATTATAAATGAAGTTGGCTGACATTGCTGACAGTTATTATGGAAACGAGTTTGTTTAAGTGGCAAAAAAAACCTCAATTAACACAATTGCAGCAAGTAAATATCAATAGAAATAGGTGAAAATAACTACAACGAAACCAACTTGGGCGTACCTATGGCCATTACTGCAAGAGCTAAAAATGTTACTGCCAATTTACTTCCGGAGAAATCGAAAAATGTGTATAAAAAAAATCGGCATTTTTTTACTTTATTTCCCGGGAATGAAGTACCACATTATTAGTCAATGATGAGGGAATAAAGTGCCACTTTATTCCCGGTTGGGAAGAATAGTTATTTCTTCCCAACCGTTTAAGTTAATAATAATAATATATTAGAGAAGAAATTATTATAATTGACAGATACCTAAATGAAGTTGGCTGACGGTTATTATGGAAACGAGTTTCTTTATGTTAGGATCGGCATTTTTTTTACTTTATTCCCGGTTGGGAAGAATAGTTATTTCTTCCCAACCGTTTAAGTTAATAATAATAATAAATTAGAGAAGAAATTGTTATAATTGACAGAAACCTAAATAAAGTTGGCTGACGTTATTATGGAAACGAGTTTTTTTATGTTAGGATCGGCATTTTTTTTTACTTTATTCCTTAGGGAATAAAGTATAATATACACAAGGTCGTCACAGCGCATCAGATTATAGAGATTTAGCTAGTAATTTCAGTAAATTGCTATTTCCTGCTTCCCATTATTAAATCTTTCTAAAAGTTTGATTTCATTAACTCGAGAATACAATTTTCTATCGAATGGTGCAAAAAAAACCAGTAAGTGCCATTTGAAAAAAGTGACTTTTTGACCATTTTTTGTTGCGATATTTGAAAATTGTCTGCGCCCATATGGTACAAAATGGAACCACCATTAAGGTGGCGAAGGAGACATTTTGCCAAATTTTGCTCGACTTTATACCACTGTAGTATGAAAACTTATGGCGTTAGAAAAATACATTTTATTAAATATTATAAAGGAATCTTTCAGTTACATACTACCGTAAAATTGAAGTATGCACCTCAATTAACAAAGTGGTAATAGTTAATTTAGAATACGTCTGCAGCAATCTTTTGAACGTTATATCGCGGTTACAACCGAAGATTTTGAGGACTTGATCATTTCCTTGTATACAAAAAATTGTAATCTAAAAAATAACGAGCTCAAAATCCGGCTAAAGTTTGAAATTTTGATTTTATGATTAATTAATCAACGTTGCCATTATTTGTTTCTATGCGGTTATATGTTAATAGCTAGATTTTAAAGCGCTTTTAGTAAAAGTTAAAAAAATTTTAAGAAAAGTTAATTAGTCTCCTGTCTATCTTAATCGACAACCTACGGTCCTATGCTTGCCATGTTAAATTTAGTTCGGTGTAGAGCCACCACGTGGCGCTTCAAAGTTTGAGCTGTCACGGACCTGTCACCGTCGATCAGGGGTGCACTTGCGGTCAGTTTTATGATCCCTTATCTGTTACTTTGCTAATGTACCATAAATAAACTGAAATGATGGGGAACGAAAGCAACCACGACAAACATAATAGTTTATTTTCGTTGTCCGGCGGTTACGGTGGTAATGAAGAAAACAAAATCGGCATGGAGATTCTTTGATAAATAGATTATTTTCCTCAAACTCATTGTACCCAATAAAATAACATTTCACTGCATTAGTGATTCTCAATTGCCCCTGAACTTGAAAGTAATAATTGTGTGTTTTTTTAAGGGTTAGTTGGTCACATTCCTAAGAAAGACAAAAACTACGTCTTTTTGAAACAACAGCTTTTCTCATGGTTAGTTGGAGTTGGTCTGTACCAATAATGGAAACGTCTTTATTATTCAATAATGTTTCCGTCATCTAATAAGAAACAATTGCAGCAACATTCAACCAATCCTTTCTTCTAAAGACTTGAACAGAAAATTAATAAAACTACGAAAATCAAAGTGAATGTAATGCGACTCTTTGTTGATTGTCTTACTCAAAACTGACATTAAATGTCATCTAACCAGTATGAAAATCAAAATGAGGTATCTCAATGAGGTGGACATTGCACGCGGTGTTGCTCTAATTGAAAATGGAACTTCCATTCGGCAAGTTGCAAGAGGTGTTGGTGTGAGCTCATCGGGCATTAAGCGGTTGTGGAATCGCTATAGGACATAGGTCTCTATAAAAGACGCCGCGGACAAGGTTGTAAGAGACAGACGTTCCACGGAGCTCTTGCTCCCGAAACATGCGCATTATGGGTGATTGTTTACAATGTCCACTTCTTGGTTTTTGAGATGTAGATGTGCTAAGGCAAAGAAAATAATAATAGAAGTGGTTTGCACAAAAAAAGATATTGATTTCCGTAATATATAAATGTTAAGGAATGCTTTGCTGTAATTGGCTTTTTGAAAATCCAGAAGTGGGTAAGTAAACAATAACCGCATTATGTAAAACGTAAAACATCTTTTAGTGGTAATTTCTAATCGTGCTTTTAAAAAAAAATTACAGGGCCCAGAACTGACCTTGTACAAAACTTTTTCGCGTGCCTCTAAAAAAGTGGAAAAAATCCTTGTCCTGGGCCAAGAACCGAACCTACGACCTCGGCCGTCCACTTTCAGCCACTATCCCATGCGGCTACCTTACCAGCAACCCTCGAGTGCTCTATCTTTGAAGTGTTTTGTCTCCATGCGCGAAGTACATAATGCGCATGTTTCAGGAGCAATATCTCGGTGAACGTCTGTCTGTAGACGTAAATTTCGAAAACCAACTCGCCGACAACCTCGTCACAGGCTTCGTTGCAGTTACCAGATGGCATGTATTGTGATAAGGGAACCTTTTCACGGAAGGTAGTCGACCAAAGTTTATTGCCGATTAGGAGCCAGTAAATCTTCTTTTCCATGGGGTTGTGTCATAAATTATTTTGGGCCAAGAAACAGCGCCATCTGTAGAGTCAGAAACACAACTTGAGGGGTACATCGTCGCGTTAACGCGACGATTAATGGGGAATATATAATTGCACTTTCCAAAAAATTTTCTAACTTTGTGCCAATAAACTTTAAAATAGCAAAATCACACTTTGCGTTAGGTAAAGTGTAACTTGAAGCTTACCCACTATAAAATGATACAATCGCACTTTGAATTGGGTACACTTAACGCGACGATGTACCCCTCAAGTTGTGTTTCTGACTCTACAGATGGCGCTGTTTCTTGGCCCAAAATAATTTATGACACAACCCCATGGAAAAGAAGATTTACTGGGTCCTAATCGGCAATAAACTTTGGTCGACTACCTTCCGTGAAAAGGTTCTCTTATCACAATACATGCCATCTGGTAACTGCCACGAGGCCTGTGACGAGGTTGTCGGCGAGTTGGTTTTCGAAATTTACGTCTACAGACAGACGTTCACCGAGTTATTGCTCCTGAAAGATGCGCATTATGTACTTCGCGCATGGAGACAAAAGACTTCAAAGATAGAGCACTCGAGGGTTGCTGGTAAAGTAGCCGCATGGGATAGTGGCTGAAAGTGGACGGTCGAGGTCGTAGGTTCGGTTCTTGGCCCAGGACAAGGATTTTTTTCAATTTTTTTTAGAGGCACGCGAAAAAGTTTTGTACAAGGTCAGTTCTGGGCCCTGTTATTTATGGCATGTAACAATCACCCATAATGCGCATGTTTCAGGAGCAAGAGCTCCGTGGAACGTCTGTCTCTTACAACCTTGTCCGCGGCGTCCTTTATAGAGACCTATGTCCTATAGCGGTTTCACAATCGCTGGATGCCTGATGGGCTCACACCAACATCTCTTGCAACTTGCCGAATGGAAGTTACATTTTCAATTAGAGCAACACCGCGTGCAATTTCCACCTCATTGAGATACCTTATTTTGATTTTAATACTGGTTAGATGACATTTAATGTCAGTTTTGAGTAAGACAATCAACAAAGAGTCGCATTACATTCACTTTGATTTTCGTAGTTTTATTAATTTTCTGTTCAAGTCTTTAGAAGAAAGGATTGGTTGAATGTTGCTGCAATTATTGTTTCTTAGGAATATTAGATGACGGAAACATTATTGAATAATAAAGACGTTTCCATTATTGGTACAGACCAACTCCAACTAACCATGAGAAAAGCTGTTGTTTCAAAAAGACGTAGTTTTTGTCTTTCTTAGGAATGTGACCAACTAACCCTTAAAAAAACACACAATTATTACTTTCAAGTTCAGAGGCAATTGAGGATCACTAATGCAGTGAAATGTTATTTTATTGGGTACAATGAGTTTGAGGAAAATAATCTTTTTATACAATCGTATCGAAATGGTACTATTTCGAATGTCATTTCATGTTGAAATGACGCGTTTTTTTTTACTATACTGTCACTTTTTCGCACTAGATACAAAATTCTGGGCCCTGTAATTTTTTTTTAAAAGCACGATTAGAACCTACCACTAAAAAAAGTTTTACGTTTTACATAATGCGGTTATTGTTTACTTTATCCACTTCTGGATTATCAAAAAGCCAATTACAGCAAAACATTCCTTAACATTTATATATTACGGAAATCAATATCTTTTTTTGTGCAAACCACTTCTATTTTTACTCTTATTTTCTTTGCCTTAGCACATCTACATCTCAAAAACCAAGAAGTGGACATTGTAAACAATCACCCATAATGCGCATGTTTCAGGAGCAAGAGCTCCGTGGAACGTCTGTCTCTTACAACCTTGTCCGCGGCGTCCTTTATAGAGACCTATGTCCTATAGCGGTTTCACAATCGCTGGATGCCTGATGGGCTCACACCAACATCTCTTGCAACTTGCCGAATGGAAGTTACATTTTCAATTAGAGCAACACCGCGTGCAATTTCCACCTCATTGAGATACCTTATTTTGATTTTAATACTGGTTAGATGACATTTAATGTCAGTTTTGAGTAAGACAATCAACAAAGAGTCGCATTACATTCACTTTGATTTTCGTAGTTTTATTAATTTTCTGTTCAAGTCTTTAGAAGAAAGGATTGGTTGAATGTTGCTGCAATTATTGTTTCTTAGGAATATTAGATGACGGAAACATTATTGAATAATAAAGACGTTTCCATTATTGGTACAGACCAACTCCAACTAACCATGAGAAAAGCTGTTGTTTCAAAAAGACGTAGTTTTTGTCTTTCTTAGGAATGTGACCAACTAACCCTTAAAAAAACACACAATTATTACTTTCAAGTTCAGAGGCAATTGAGGATCACTAATGCAGTGAAATGTTATTTTATTGGGTACAATGAGTTTGAGGAAAATAATCTTTTTATACAATCGTATCGAAATGGTACTATTTCGAATGTCATTTCATGTTGAAATGACGCGTTTTTTTTTACTATACTGTCACTTTTTCGCACTAGATACAAAATGTAAAATTAACTGACAAACACCTCAATTATCAATGAAATGTTGATTCTGTTATGTCGCATTTCCTTGGAAACGAAAAATTGTGCAACTAGATTATGCAGTAAGAATGTGCAATTTTATTCTTTCTTTTTACATTTTTAACAATTCTGGCCACGATTGTATAAAAAATCTTGTATGTAGTACGTTGCAAATTTTGTGTTTTTCGCACGCGACGTGTTACCAAACTCGCTTCGCTCGTTTGGTAATATTCACGTCTAGTGCGAAAAACACGTTCATTTTGCAACTTACTACATAAATAGTTAATTTATCAAAGAATCTCCATGCCGATTTTGTTTTCTTCATTACCACCGTAACCGCCGGACAACGAAAATAAACTATTATGTTTGTCGTGGTTGCTTTCGTTCCCCATCATTTCAGTTTATTTATGGTACAATTGCAAAGTAACAGATAAGGGATCATAAAACTGACCGCAAGGGCACCCCTGATCGACGGTGACAGGTCCGTGACAGCTCAAACTTTGAAGCGCCACGTGGTGGCTCTACACCGAACTAAATTTAACATGGCAAGCATAGGACCGTAGGTTGTCGATTAAGATAGACAGTAGACTAATTAATTTTTCTTAAAATTTCTTTAACTTTTGTTAATAGCGCTTTAAAATCTAGCTATTAACATATAACCGCATAGAAAAAAATAATGGCAACATTGATTAATTAATCATAAAATCAAAATCTCAAACTTTAGCCGGATTTTGAGCTCGTTATTTTTTAGATTACAATTTTTTGTATACAAGGAAATGATCAAGTCCTCAAAATCTTCGGTTGTAACCGCGATATAACGATCAAAAGATTGCTGCAGACGTATTCTAAATTAACTATTACTACTTTGTTAATTGAGGTGCATACTTCAATTATAAGGGAGTATGTAACTGAAAGATTCCTTTATAATATTTAATAAAATGTATTTTTCTAACGCCATAAGTTTTCATACTACAGTGGTATAAAGTCGAGCAAAATTTGGCAAAATGTCTCCTTCGCCACCTTAAGATCTCAGAAGTTAGACTGGACTTCGAACTAAGTACTTTACAAATTGGTTTTCATAAATTCTGAACCGTTTGCCAGATACGAATTTCCTCGTAAGCTACCACATCGACCATTTTTTTCACATAAATTAACATAATGTCAAAAATTGTCAGAAAAGTTCACATAACAAGTGTTATGAAAACTCAGAAATGGAAGACCAATTGAACCATGTCGAAATAATGGTACATTTCCATTTAAAATAAGAAAGTTGATACCGACTTTTGGTACAGTCTGTATGGCTCAAAATATTTTAGATAGAATGAGCATGACTGATTATGACTGTCTCTAAGTTTCAAATTTCTAATCCAACTGGAAGTTGTAAAATTTTTAATTCACGGGCTACGTGATCCACCATGTATAGGTATGAGTCTTGGATACGGGGGTTCAATACGTCATCAAAAACAAAAATTGCAAATATTTACAAAAATATGAAGTAAAAAAATGGGGAAAAAAATATTTAAGCTTCTTTTAGTTATTTGCACACATCTAGAGAATAAAAAGCACAATATTTTTTTAGGCAAGTACTCCATTATGTGAACATTAACGCCCCACCCCCCCTAACGCTCTTCAACAAAAATTTAATAAATTAAGTATACTTAGGTATACATTACATCATCACGAAAGTATATGCTATTGTAACCGTACCATCAGCTACTAGATGGCATAAATTTTTTTTCTTGTATGGAGAGCAGAAAATTATAATTCCTGAAATCCGTTGTTTAATCGTTACAATCCTTTGCGTTGCAAAGACTCTAAATGGATACTGGAAA
This sequence comes from Schizotus pectinicornis, assembly GCA_951805265.1. NCBI lineage: Eukaryota > Metazoa > Arthropoda > Insecta > Coleoptera > Pyrochroidae > Schizotus > Schizotus pectinicornis. Next base: position 14,773,682 of record OX638207.1, on the reverse strand, counting down.
CTTACACTATTCAAAAATATGTAAATATTGTTCTTTATGGAACGCCGTTGTACTATTTATTTCCTAATTTTATAAAGACACATTATATAGAAAAACATTGGTTTTAAAATCAATTCTAATGTTTCTTGAATATTTTATGTACAATATGACTGTTTGATTGACAAATTTTGCAAATATAATATGTTTGTCGAATAAAATTGATTCATGTATACATTAACATTCACTACAAACATGTAAAAGCAACGAATTTGGATGGAAGAATGAAATTTTTAAAAAGGCATTTTAATTCATGTAACGTAGTAAGTCATCAACCATAAAAATAAGAAACACTTAAATTTAATTATTAAAATAATTGCTCAATATTGCCCAATTTATATTCGGAAATGAAAATTATCAACAATCATTGAAATTCATGCGACATTTTAATCGCCAAACATAAAAATAGCATATATTTAAATTAATGAATTAAAATGTTTGTCGATGAAGGCGTTCAGTTATCATCAACCATTTTAATTATTTATTGACTGCTATTTACATGTTCAATGAACAAAAATTTTATATTTGAATACAAGTTCCCGATGCAATTTAGTTGATTTAGAATGTTTGACGAAAACTTTTCACCAAATGTTTTATTTGGGCGAATTCTCAATATAACTTGGTTGATTTATAATGTTCGACGAATTAAATTGTTTGAATAAAATATTTTACCAAACAATTAATTAGGCAACTTCTAGTTACAATTTAGTTGATTTAAAATGTTTGACAAAAATATTTCATATTATGTTGGTTTATAATGTTTGACGAATTAAATTGTTTGACGAAAATATTTTACCAAACGTTATAATTGAACAACTTCCAGTTACAATTTAGTTGATTTAAAATGTTTGACGAATTAAATTGTTTGAAGAAAATATTTTACCAAACGTTATAATTGGACGACTTTTAGTTACAATTTAGTTGATTTAAAATGTTTGATGAAAAATTTTTACCAAACAATTTAATTAGGTGAGTTCTCCATTCAATTAAGTTGATTTAGAATGTTCGACGAATTAAATTGTTTGACGAAAATATTTCACCAAACAATTTAATTGGAAGAGTTCTCGATACAACTTAGTTGATTTAAAATGTTTGACGAATTAAATTGTTTGACGAAAAATTTTCATCAAACAATTTAATTGGGCGCTTCGAAATGCGGTGTTCCAACGTACTATATTATCGTGCTGTGTAAGTGGTGCTTCAAACGGCGACAACGGACGACGAAGGACGACGACAAAGGCGGGAAGGCGACGATTGGAGTTCGCCACCCGGTGCGCCGTGCGCTGTGGCCGTGCGTGACCAGGCGCCAAATTTTGAAGCACCACTTACACAGCACAATAATGTAGTACGTTGGAACACCGCACTTCGAAGCGCCCAATTAAATTGTTTGATAAAAATTTTTCGTCAAACAATTTAATTCGTCAAACATTTTAAATCAACTAAGTTATATCGAGAACTCTTCCAATTAAATTGTTTGGTGAAATATTTTCGTCAAACAATTTAATTCGTCGAACATTCTAAATCAACTTAATTGAATGGAGAACTCACCTAATTAAATTGTTTGGTAAAAATTTTTCATCAAACAATTTAATTCGTCAAACATTTTAAATCAACTAAGTTATATCGAGAACTCTTCCAATTAAATTGTTTGGTGAAATATTTTCGTCAAACAATTTAATTCGTCGAACATTCTAAATCAACTTAATTGAATGGAGAACTCACCTAATTAAATTGTTTGGTAAAAATTTTTCATCAAACATTTTAAATCAACTAAATTGTAACTAAAAGTCGTCCAATTATAACGTTTGGTGAAATATTTTCTTCAAACAATTTAATTCGTCAAACATTTTAAATCAACTTAATTGTAACTGGAAGTTGTCCAATTATAACGTTTGGTGAAATATTTTCGTCAAACAATTTAATTCGTCAAACATTATAAACTAACATAATATGAAATATTTTTGTCAAACATTTTAAATCAACTAAATTGTAACTAGAAGTTGCCCAATTAATTGTTTGGTAAAATATTTTTGTCAAACAATTTAATTCGTCGAACATTGTAAATCAACCAAGTTGTATTGAGAATTCGCCCAAATAAAACGTTTGGTAAAAATTTCTCGTCAAACATTCTAAATCAACTAAATTGCATCGGGAACTTGTATTCAAATATAACATTTTTGTTCATTAAACATGTAAATAGCAGTCAATAAATAATTAAAATGGTTGATGATAACTGCACGCCTTCATCTACAAACATTTTAATTCATTAATTTAAATACATGCCATTTTTATGTTTGACGAATCAAAATGATACTTTAATTACAATGATTGTTGATAATATCAGTTGCGCTAAACATGTAAACAGTGAGAAATACTTAGAAGAAATTATTTTGTTTACTAAACTTACTATGTTTGTTTGATGATTTAAAATGTCGCATAAATTGAAACGTTTGTTGATTTTTTCGAGTCATCTTACAATATTTATGGAACGCCGTTGTACTATTTATTTCCTAATTTTATAAAGAAACATTATATAGAAAAACATTTGTTTTAAAATCAATTCTAATGTTTCTTGAATATTTTATGTACAATATGACTGTTTGATTGACAAATTTTGCAAATATAATATGTTTGTCGAATAAAATTGATTCATGTATACATTAACATTCACTACAAACATGTAAAAGCAACGAATTTGGATGGATGAATGAAATTTTTAACATGGCATTTTAATTCATGCAACGCTTTATTTCATGAAACATTTTTATGTTACACTGTCAAGCCGCAAACTAACGTGCATCACACCAATATGACCCTTATTATCACATGCAATAAGGCGGTAAGCGATTGTGGCTCACTTTTATTAATGTGAATGATGAATTCAAATGTTACATGAATTAATATGTTTGTTGATAATTTTAATTCTTTCATTTAAATTCGGTAATTTCAAATGTTTGTAGTAAATTTTCATGCAAACAAATCATTTCAAGAAAAGTTCTAATACAGCAATCAATTTAAACCATCAAGTTTGTTAAAACAAACATTTTTAAAAGAACAAAATTAAAGAAATTGCAATAGAAATTACAGAATTTTTACGACAATAAATAAAACGTTTGTATAAAATTTTGAAGTGAATGGCCAAAATCACATTGATATAAAATGAAAAGAAAATATCATAAGAAATCTGGTATTTTAAATATTTATTTGCCACTAATGGCGTATTTAAGGGGTTTGTTTAACAAATGACCTGGTTCAAATAGTTTGTTGTGTTAAAGTGATCCGTGAAATAAATTGTTTGAATAAAAATTTACTACAAACATTTGAAAGCAGCGAATATTGAAGGATGACTCGAAAAAATCAACAAACGTTTCAATTTATGCGACATTTTAAATCATTAAACAAACATAGTAGGTTTATGGAACGCCGTTGTACTATTTATTTCCTAATTTTATAAAGAAACATAATATAGAAAAACATTTGTTTTAAAATCAATTCTAATGTTTCTTGAATATCTTATGTACAATATGACTGTTTGATTGACAAATTTTGCAAATATAATATGTTTGTCGAATAAAATTGATTCATGTATACATTAACATTCACTACAAACATGTAAAAGCAACGAATTTGGATGGAAGAATGAAATTTTTAAAAAGGCATTTTAATTCATGTAACGTAGTAAGTCATCAACCATAAAAATAAGAAACACTTAAATTTAATTATTAAAATAATTGCTCAATATTGCCCAATTTATATTCGGAAATGAAAATTATCAACAATCATTGAAATTCATGCGACGTTTTAATCGCCAAACATAAAAATAGCATATATTTAAATTAATGAATTAAAATGTTTGTCGATGAAGGCGTTCAGTTATCATCAACCATTTTAATTATTTATTGACTGCTATTTACATGTTTATTGAACAAAAATGTTATATTTGAATACAAGTTTCCGATGCAATTTAGTTGATTTAGAATGTTTGACGAAAACTTTTCACCAAATGTTTTATTTGGGTGAATTCTCAATACAACTTGGTTGATTTATAATGTTCGACGAATTAAATTGTTTGACAAAAATATTTTACCAAACAATTTATTAGGCAACTTCTAGTTACAATTTAGTTGATTTAGAATGTTTGACAAAAATATTTCATATTATGTTAGTTTATAATGTTTGACGAATTAAATTGTTTGACGAAAATATTTCACCAAACGTTATAATTGAACAACTTCCAGTTACAATTTAGTTGATTTAAAATGTCTGACGAATTAAATTGTTTGAAGAAAATATTTCACCAAACGTTATAATTGGACGACTTTTAGTTACAATTTAGTTGATTTAAAATGTTTGATAAAAAATTTTTACCAAATAATTTAATTAGGTGAGTTCTCCATTCAATTAAGTTGATTTAGAATGTTCGACAAATTAAATTGTTTGACGAAAATATTTCACCAAACAATTTAATTGGAAGAGTTCTCGATACAACTTAGTTGATTTAAAATGACGAATTAAATTGTTTGGCGAAAATTTTTTACAAAACAATTTAATTGAGCGAGTTTTCGATACAACTTAGTTGATTTAAAATGTTTGACAAAAATATTTCACCAAACAATTTAATTAGGCGAGTTCTTCATACAATTAAGTTGATTTAGAATGTTTGACGAATTAAATTGTTTGACAAAAATATTTCGCCAAACAATTTAATTGGAAGAGTTCTCGATACAACTTAGTTGATTTAAAATGTTTGACGAATTAAATTGTTTGACGAAAATTTTTCATCAAACAATTTAATTGGGCGCTTCGAAGTGCGGTGTTCCAACGTACTACATTATCGTGCTGTGTAAGTGGTGCTTCAAACGGCGACAACGGACGACGGGGGATGACGACCAATGACGACAAAGGCGGGAAGTGGCGGGAAGGCGACGGTTTGAGTTTGACACCCGGTGTCAGTCTCCTAACCTTAGATTTCTTCGCGAGAAGGGATTTTAAAATATTGTGATGTGATGTGAATGAATAGTTCAAGAAATGTTAGCACAACCACGTTATGTATCTGTTATAAGAAGAATTAAACAAACAATACAGCAAATTGGGCGTTTATTGGAGAACGAAAAATACGAAGAAAGTAAACGGCTGATCAATAGTTGTCTTGTTAATCTTGACAGAATAAGACATAATATTAGTGTCAACAGACACAATGAATTGAAATCTTCCTTGCAAAATCTTAATCAATATTGTGAAGAAGAGTCTACTCATAGAGAAAACAATGATGGATATTCTGCTGAACGATACCAATCTGGAAGTAATAATTGAACAGTGTTATGTCATATTAATATATAATATTATGTAAAATGTAATAATTTTAGGAAGGGGACGTCCAGCAGTCATAATATCAAGGGAACAATTATTATTTTGTCGAAACGAAGGATATACTGGAACAAAAATTGCTGCTTTATTGAAGTGTTCTAAAGCACTAGTCTATCGTAGATGTCATGAAGAAGGAATAAGATTTAGAGATAAATATTGCGATTTCAGCGATGAAGAACTGCGTCACAAGGTTGAAGATTTGTGTAAGACTTATCCAAAAAGTGGAAGTGAGGTTAGTAACTTTAAAAAGATTAGCTTACTTTATGACACCATTATTTTGCCGGAAGCATTAACTAAAACCAATGCTTATTAATAAAAGACAATAGATGTTTAAAATTTTATAGTTCAAGTCTTCAAAATAACTGCCATCATGTTCTACACATAGCTATTGAACCTACCTCTTGTTGATGGTCTGAAAAATTGATCTTGATTTTTATAAAGGGCCAAACATTCATGTTCTCAACCATTTTCTCAAGTAAATTTTTTTCTCAAATGATAAATACCTGAAGGTGTGTTTTTCTTTTTTCATATTTTCTTAATTTTTAATGGGTGTAGATCTGATGTCAAGCTGTTCTATGTTGTATTTGTTTTTTTTTTTTGCGAAGCAGTGTAAATGTGTTGCATTACATTCTTAAATTTGCAGATGATGTTTGGTCTTTTAAAAGCACGAGGGTTTTATGTGCAGAGAAAACGAGTTCGTGAAGCATTATCTGCAGTCAATCCTGAAGGAACAGCTGTTCGTTGGGGTAATACTGTTCAGAGAAGAACATACTCAGTCCCAACACCAAATGCGTTGTGGCATATGGACGCGCATTTGAAACTAGCCAGGTAATTTTTTCTTCTTATCAACAATAGAGAGTTGAAGGTCAGTAGTAAATTTTTGGCAGGAACGACGACCACATAAAATTTTTTGGTAAATTATTTTTTGCGGTCGTTTAGACCCCAGTGTGAAAGAAATATCCCCCGTTCAGGCAGAGATGTTGAAAATTTGCCTTTCCTGTCTCATGCGTGCTTGTTGCCCCTTGAAAACTGTCCGCCTTTTGGGCAGTTTTTGTTACAACTATTGCTTCAACCCTTCAGGCAAATTTTCGGCAATATGCCTAACTCTTGGAATTTTCTATGATGACAATATTTGTTTGCATAATTGCTAATTATTAGCAATTAGAACCTGTGTATATTGTACTAAACTATTATTTCTTAAAATAAAGTGGGACCAATTTTTTTAAATTTTTTAGATGGGGATTTGCAACGCATGCATGTATTGATGGCTATTCCAGAATTATTACGTATGCAAAATGCACCACATCAATGACTGCAGAAACTGTCTTGAACGAATTTGTGCCAAGTGTAAAACAATACGGGTTACCATCTAGGATGAGGTCTGATCATGGATATGAGAACATTTTTGTGGCCTTATTAATGAACTGCATCAGAGGACTTGGACGAGGAAGCCATATAACAGGACGTTCAGTCCATAACCAACGCATTGAAAGGCTATGGCGTGACATACATACTCAGGTTTTGTCAGTGTTTCACGAACTATTTTATAGTCTTGAAAATAATGGGCACTTGAATGTGGAAAACGAGATGAATATTTTTGTATTGCAGCACTTTTTCCTTGATGTAATAAATGATACCTTAAATACCTTTGTTAATGCTTGGAATCACCATCGTATTAGAACTGCTGAAAGAAATACACCCCGCCAATTATGGTTAAGTGGAATGCTAAGAAACATGCATTCAAACCACACTGCAACAACTGAAGTTTTTCACGAACAATCGGTTCATTTAAGAGAACGTGTCAACCAAGTTTTTGGAAGAAATGTTCAAGAAAATGTGATGACTTTTGAAGAAGAATATGTTTCACGCTTCGCTGCCGAGATGGTTCTGAATGAAGAACAAAAAATAATGTTTAACCAAATAAAAGCAGGCACGCAAGATCCAGTTGATAAATATTTGAGTGGAATTAATTATTTAAGACATTTGTGATGATGTACTAATGCAAGCACATTTGCTTTTAATTTCGTGTGTAAGCTTTCTCGCGGTCATTAGCTTGAATAACATGCGCTGTCGAGTTGCATCCGTGTTGTGATTCTGTATGTAGCATCCTAGTCGTATTACGATCTTCTTCACAGGTGACATATTGCAAGAAACCATTCCTCTGAAGAAGATCTAAACGTTAGGATGTCACATACAGATTCACAATGCGGAATGCAAAATGACAGTGCACGTTATGCACGCTTGTTTTTTTTTACCAGTAGCATATATAACTATTTGAATAACATATTTGGAATGTAATAACCCTTGGAGACATGTAATAAATCTTTCAGAAGTGATATTTAGCTTTATTGAGTTTTTATACAGAATGCAAGGTTCAATTCTTCTAATGGCAGCAGCCCAAAGCTCCGATAGATTCGGGAACTCAATTTGCAGACTGTTATATTCAATGTAATCACAGGCACGAAGAACGGGCCACCTAAGTTTATTGAAGAGGAAGAGGGCATGTGGAACAAGGACAAAAGGATTAGAACAAAAAATAGTTTATACTTAAATAATGAAGAATATTTAGAAAACTTTATTAAAAAAACTCACAAGCTACTAAAATATAGAATCTTAATTCGCAGCAACGTAACAACAATATTCTATTCCTATTTGAGATATCATTTAAACTTGAGTATATTGAAACGACATATCATTCTTTAAAATAGCATCAAATTCTCGAGATAAATCTTGAAAACCTGTGTAAGTAGTGGGCAGTTCTAAGACATTGGAACACGTATGTACTATTGGTCGGCGGCTAGCACCACTGAGATTGGAAAATGATATTTTAATATTCAGTGGCATATGGCAAGAGCCAGTAACAAAGTACAATAGCTTGGACAATTCTTCTCTATCTAAATTTCTGATATAGGTTTTCAGATAATACAAAGCAGAAGATTGATGTGACGTCAGATCATCTTCAGTAGTTTCGAGGCACTGAACTACTTTATTAGGAGTCGGTGATTGGACACTCATGATTTGATTCAATTTGTCGAGAGTTAATGTACCCCAGAAATCTTCAAAAAGTAAGGGAATCCCCTCTTTCATAGCCTTTATAAATTCAGTTGGTTTGATAATCATCGTATTCTCCGCAATTATCTCAATTTGATCGTTAATTTCTTCCATCTTAGGAGTATCGAAAAAATTGTTAGTGGTGAAAAATTCTTCTAAAAGTGTTCGTTCAAAAGATTCCAGCGTATTAAACGACAACTGTGCTTTTTTCAGCAGTTCTCTTTCACCATGTGTTATAAAATACATAAAATCTTCCTTAACAGTTTCTTTTGAAACATTGAAGTCAAGATTGCCAAATCGTAGGTAAGTGCTTCTCGCGATAAAATTTGGGATGGTTTTCGTCAAAATCATCATATGGGTCAAAATCTTTCCAAGCGCTGCAAACTTTTTAATATCCTTGTTTTTTCTGTGCAATTCCAAGTGTGGTACACACAATGAATCACCATGGAAGAATATATCCTTACATCCCTACAAAAAAATAAACGTTAGAAAGAGCTACAAATTATTGTTTATCGTCGTCAAGCAATAGTCAATAAAATTAGTTTAATGGGATGTAAATTATGAATTTTCAACTGTGTAATTGGCAAATTTTTTTTATAATTATCAATTTACGCTCCCGTCACACACAACGGTTTTGAACGTACGATAAAAATCCGTACGGTCGCCGTCGATTCCAGTGACAATGGACGGCTGCTGATCGGCACGATCGCAACGCCGTGGGGTTGCCGTTGGGTGTGAAACGTCCCATGCAGTTCCTCACGCCACTGTGATCCCGATTTCAAGATAAGAGGTGTAACTTGCACCTCGGCTAAATCCAAATTGATCAATCAGAGAGAGCTAAATTGCGGTCCGCTTTCAATTATTTGCACCGGAGCGCAAATTAGCTTCTCTGTAATTGGTCAACTAGGGTTGCGCCCATAGTGACACCTGGTGCAGAGTCCACTTGAAATCGGACCGTAAGACGGGCCCGCACACCTAAGGGTCAGTTGTACCAAGCGAGTTCAACGCAAGTTCAGCTGAACCCGATAGAGTTGCTAAGGTATACGCGATTTGATTGGCTGTACCTAGCAACTGTACCAAGTTCAACTGAACATGTGCTGAACTCGCTTGGTACAACTGGCCGTTAGGTACACATGTGGCGCAACAAATGTATCACCACAGAAGTGTAGATTTGATTCTTCAATCTTTAAAATGTGCATACATAAATAAAAAATACTAACCTCCCAAAAAATAGTAAAGAGTTCCTTAGTAAGCCCTCCAAAATCATCCCCTTCTTCATTCCTGAAGTGAACTTTTAACGTTTTCTGCAGAATAGAACTGTCTCCATTGTAAATTTCCAATAATTGGTTGACAACATTGTTTCGGTCTATTTCTATAAGGATTTCCTCGTGAATTTCGCTACCAATTAAATTAACTGGGAGCTCTATGGCGGAATTGTTATTGGCATCATAATTCTGCCTCTCATATTCAAAATCCTCGAAATGGTCCAAATCTAAATAATCGTTAATGACAATTATTTTCATAGAAAAGTGACTAAATTGGGGAAGTGTGCCAAACATTTTTTTATTATTTTTGTAACAAAAACCACATTTTGAAAATACCGAGGCCCAGTTGCACAACAGTTCGTCAAACCAGTTGTGCAGCTGGGTCTAATACATGCAGAGTATCTGAAAGATGTGAAAAGAATACCGTGAGCAAATAGTAATAAAATATCAACAATTTATTGAGTATATTGACTGTATAAAGCTTGATTCTTCAACGATTCAATGACAACTGAATACAAGTGTGAAATTTGAATTTTCAAGTGGAAATTTAATATGTAGTACACTAGGCTACAATGTTAATCTTACCTAAAATATTGGCATAATTCTGAGAAACCGCATTTACTCTCAGATCTGTTGTGTGGTTTGAGGTTACCACATCTACAGTGGGATTAACACTCACTACATCTATTGTGCCTCGGCTTGTAAATGGAGTATTGATTCCTGCTGTGTGTCGCTGCTGAGTAGATATTCTTGTAGGTGTTGCCTGAGCTGATTCTGTGGCAGCTCTCAAAGGTAGATCTCTATTTGGTATTATAATCATCTGGGATTGAGCCAATTGCTCCTTGAGATCTTCACCCCCACTGACATTTGTCAATACAGTAATTTTCTTTGTCCGATCTGTTTTACAAATTTTGAAACCCACCAAATCCAATGGAACGCTGGGATAAAGGGAGCATACATAATTTTCAATTTGTTCCAGTGTCCAATGTAAGCAGTATTTTGCTTGTTCTCTTGAATATCCTATAAACACCAAAAATATTAGTTCTCTTATTAAATAGAAATTGTTGATAAAACACGTTTTCAATGAAGTGAGATAGAAAAGTCCTTTATGTCGCAATGTTCGTAAAAGTTGAATTGGAAGCGAACAAGGGAGACTACGTTAAAAGTTTATGAAAGACGAAGATTCTTGATTGCTTGCACGATGCTTATGAAATTACCAGTGAATATGTGGGCACTTTTCATTTGGTATCTTTTGACAATGATAACGTTTGACTCGACCTGACCACGTTATGACCATGCTCATCATAATCGTGACGTGATTGTCTTTGAATAGGAATCGAATGAACGCAAAATGATGTGGTACTTTATAGTGTTGGTAAAGTAAAAATTGAAATTTGCCGAGTTTACACGCATTTGCACACGATCTCGTGGTGTGCGATGGACTTAAGAAGAGAACATAGAACAAGATTGAAAAATTGAAATGCAACAAGGACACAAACATAACAATGACCTATTATTCTTGTGATCTACTCACCCAGCCCAACTTTAGTTAAATGCTCACATTCACCCTTTATGGGCAAATACTCTGCATTGCCCCTTCGGAGAAGGAAGGTTTTTTTTGCGAAGTTTGCTGCAGCTCTTCGACCTCTACTTGGAATGCGATTGGGCCGAAAAGATCGTCTGGTAGTTTGTAGAATATTTTCAAAATCGTCATCATCATCATCATCAGACGCTATTGCAGCATTTACCGCAGAAGAAATAAGTCCTCGTAACCGACTTGAGTTGCTTGATGCCGCCCCTGTCGCCATTGTTAAACTAAAAACAAATACGTATTGGTTATTGTTATCTTTTCAAGCAAACCACTCATGGTAATTTTCGACGTGGGACCACTGGGACCCTGCATGATTTTAATACAATAGAGAGCCTTTAATTCAAACTGCTGAAATATTGACAAAAAAACAAAACTTACCAGCAGCTTTTGCTTGAATCGCACGTGGTGGAAATAGCAGCACAGAAAAGTAAGGTTAGAGATGACACTCCGTGCGGCGTGCGTGACCAGACCAGGCGCCAAATTTTAAGCACCACTTACACAGCACAATAATGTAGTACGTTAGAACACCGCACTTCGAAGCGTCATCAAACAATTTAATTAATTGTTTGATGAAAAATTTTCGTCAAACAATTTAATTCGTCAAACATTTTAAATCAACTAAGTTGTATCGAGAACTCTTCCAATTAAATTGTTTGGCAAAATATTTTCGTCAAACAATTTAATTCGTCAAACATTCTAAATCAACTTAATTGTATGAAGAACTCGCCTAATTAAATTGTTTGGTGAAATATTTTTGTCAACCATTTTAAATCAACTAAGTTGTATCGAAAACTCGCTCAATTAAATTGTTTGGTAAAAATTTTTTGCCAAACAATTTAATTCGTCTTTTTAAATCAACTAAGTTGTATCGAAAACTCGCCCAATTAAATTGTTTGGTAAAATATTTTCGTCAAACAATTTAATTCGTCAAACATTATAAACCAACATAATATGAAATATTTTTGTCAAACATTTTAAATCAACTAAATTGTAACTAGAAGTTGCCTAATTAATTGTTTGGTAAAATATTTTTGTCAAACAATTTAATTCGTCGAACATTATAAATCAACCAAGTTGTATTGAGAATTCGCCCAAATAAAACATTTGGTGAAAAGTTTTCGTCAAACATTCTAAATCAACTAAATTGCATCGGGAACTTGTATTCAAATATAACATTTTTGTTTATTAAACATGTAAATAGCAGTCAATAAATAATTAAAATGGTTGATGATAACTGAACGCCTTCATCGACAAACATTTTAATTCATTAATTTAAATATATGCAATTTTTATGTTTGGCTATTAAAACGTCGCATGAATTTTAATGATTGTTGATAATTTTCATTTCCGAATATAAATTGGGCAATATTGAGCAATTATTTTAATAATTAAATTTAAGTGTTTCTTATTTTTATGGTTGATGACTTACTACGTTACATGAATTAAAATGCCTTTTTAAAAATTTTATTCTTCCATCCAAATTCGTTGCTTTTACATGTTTGTAGTGAATGTTAATGTATACATGAATCAATTTTATTCGACAAACATATTATATTTGCAAAATTTGTCAATCAAACAGTTTATTGTACATAAGATATTCAAGAAACATTAGAATTGATTTTAAAACAAATGTTTTTCTATATAATGTTTCTTTATAAAATTGGGAAATAAATAGTACAACGGCGTTCCATAATATTCGCTGCTTTCAAATGTTTGTAGTAAATTTTTATTCAAACAATTTATTTCACGGATCACTTTAACACAACAAACTATTTGAGCCCGGTCATTTGTTAAACAAACCCCTTAAATACGCCATTAGTGGCAAATAAATATTTAAAATACCAGATTTCTTATGATATTTTCTTTTCATTTTATATCAATGTGATTTTGGCCATTCACTTCAAAATTTTATACAAACGTTTTATTTATTGTCGTAAAAATTCTGTAATTTCTATTGCAATTTCTTTAATTTTGTTCTTTTAAAAATGTTTGTTTTAACAAACTTGATGGTTTAAATTGATTGCTGTATTAGAATTATTCTTGAAATGATTTGTTTGCATGAAAATTTACTACAAACATTTGAAATTACCGAATTTAAATGAAAGAATTAAAATTATCAACAAACATATTAATTCATGTAACATTTGAATTCATCATTCACATTAATAAAAGTGAGCCACAATCGCTTACCGCCTTATTGCATGTGATAATAAGGGTCATATTGGTGTGATGCACGTTAGTTTGCGGCTTGACAGTGTAACATAAAAATGTTTCATGAAATAAAGCGTTGCATGAATTAAAATGCCATGTTAAAAATTTCATTCTTCCATCCAAATTCGTTGCTTTTACATGTTTGTAGTGAATGTTAATGTATACATGAATCAATTTTATTCGACAAACATATTATATTTGCAAAATTTGTCAATCAAACAGTCATATTGTACATAAAATATTCAAGAAACATTAGAATTGATTTTAAAACAAATGTTTTTCTATATAATGTTTCTTTATAAAATTAGGAAATAAATAGTACAACGGCGTTCCATAATATTCGCTGCTTTCAAATGTTTGTAGTAAATTTTTATTCAAACAATTTATTTCACGGATCACTTTAACACAACAAACTATTTGAGCCCGGTCATTTGTTAAACAAACCCCTTAAATACGCCATTAGTGGCAAATAAATATTTAAAATACCAGATTTCTTATGATATTTTCTTTTCATTTTATATCAATGTGATTTTGGCCATTCACTTCAAAATTTTATACAAACGTTTTATTTATTGTCGTAAAAATTCTGTAATTTCTATTGCAATTTCTTTAATTTTGTTCTTTTAAAAATGTTTGTTTTAACAAACTTGATGGTTTAAATTGATTGCTGTATTAGAATTATTCTTGAAATGATTTGTTTGCATGAAAATTTACTACAAACATTTGAAATTACCGAATTTAAATGAAAGAATTAAAATTATCAACAAACATATTAATTCAAGTAACATTTGAATTCATCATTCACATTAATAAAAGTGAGCCACAATCGCTTACCGCCTTATTGCATGTGATAATAAGGGTCATATTGGTGTGATGCACGTTAGTTTGCGGCTTGACAGTGTAACATAAAAATGTTTCATGAAATAAAGCGTTGCATGAATTAAAATGCCATGTTAAAAATTTCATTCTTCCATCCAAATTTGTTGCTTTTACATGTTTGTAGTGAATGTTAATGTATACATGAATCAATTTTGTTCGACAAACATATTATATTTGCAAAATTTGTCAATCAAACAGTCATATTGTACATAAAATATTCAAGAAACATTAGAATTGATTTTAAAACAAATGTTTTTCTATATAATGTTTCTTTATAAAATTAGGAAATAAATAGTACAACGGCGTTCCATAGTTCTTTATTGTGAAGCATAACGATCATTTAATACAAAAGTTTTTATTTATGTAGTTGGTTCTGTCCAGCTCTAAACATCTGTCGAAGACTTACGCGTATAATTTTCTCAAGGAATGGCTGGGTACTGGTCTGCTAACAAGCAAAGGTAATCTTAATTCTATGCTAATGCTTTCGAATTAAAAGAAGTTTTAGGGAAAATTTACAGGCGATACTTAGATTTTTTTTCTATTCTTTTCCTTATTACGAGAATCTGCATTAAGTAGTTTAAAAATAAAATTATTTTTAACATCAGGTTAACATAAAACACATTTAAGAATTGTCTGTGGATTTTACTTTTAAACTCCATCCTCGTAACATAGTATCTAAAATTACATTCACCTATATGAATTGATTTAGGGAAAAAATGGCACCAAAGAAGAAAAATCTTGACGCCTGCCTTCCACTTCAACATCCTGCAACAATTCGTGGGCGTATTCAATGATGAAACAGATAAACTGGTCAAGAAGTTGGCGGAAGAATGTGGAAAACCCTCTTTCAACGTCATTCCTCAAATCACTAATTTTACCTTACAATCAATCGAAGGTTTGTTTACTGTATTTTGGTGACTTTTTTTATTGTGTTTTGCAGAAACTGCAATGGGATTTAAAAATTTTGACGAAAGCAGTCATGCGGAATACAAAGACGCTATTTACAAGATGGGAAAGTTGGTGTTAAGAAGAATAGGTAAACCGTGGATGCATTTACGTTCTTTGTATAAATTTACCTCTATGTGGCAAGAAGAGAAGGGTTTGATAGCAATTTTGCACAATTTTACGAACAATATTATTACCGAGAGGGAGAAACAAAATGTTCCGACACTTCCAACATCAAAGAAAAGGCGTTTAGCTATGTTGGATCTGCTACTAGCGGCCAAATCAGAAGGTGCCAACATCGACCATGAGGGGATACGGGAGGAGGTTGACACTTTTATGTTTGAAGTAAGCACTATTTACTTAGAGATGTAGGTTAATGGTAGTCATTTTCTGACAATATACCTGTAAAATTAGCTTTTGCGTTACCAGAAATTGTAAACTAAAAGATAAATTGGACAAATGTTTTAGGGCCACGATACTACTTCAATGGCCATCTCTTTTCTTCTTCTAACTTTAGCGAATCTCAATGATATTCAGGTGAGTTATTTTGGCGACAGTTTTCTATTAGGTAGAATTAAAAATTGAATTCAAGATTAAAGTTCGTGAGGAAATTCTGAAAGTAGTGGGTCCTTCGAAGCAACCCACCTTCAGCGACTTGCAAGATCTAAAATATACCGAAAGATGTATCAAAGAAACTTTGCGTCTTTTTCCTAGTGTACCTTTCATCACCAGATTTGCCGCTGAAACTTTCAAGACGACCACTGGTTACACGATTCCTAAGGGCACTATTCTTCACATCCACATCTACGATATCCATCGAAATCCGGAAGTGTATCCAGAACCTTTAAAGTTTAATCCTGATCGGTTTCTTCCTGAAAACGTTAATGAAAGACATCCTTTTGCTTATATTCCTTTTAGCGCTGGACCCAGAAATTGCATTGGTAATTTTATTTAGTTTCTCGAAATTGTTGTGAAAGTTTTTCAATTCTAGGACAACGGTATGCTTTATTGGAACTGAAAGCAGCTTTGTGCGGAATATTGCGCACATTTGAGTTGGAACCAGTAGATGGCATGCACGATATTATTTTCAGACCGGATTTGGTACTCAGACCCGCTACTGAGGTTAGAATTAAGATTGTTTCTAGATCTTAATTATTGTGTTGCTGCATTTATTAACTTATACTTATTTAAAGTTGACTTTTTTACTACAATAGATATAAGACTGTAACGTAAAAGAAAGAAAAAGAGAATTGGTAACTAATTTAATCTTTTTTCTTCTTTCCTCCCTCACTTCTATATCTTTTGCCTTTTTGGTATTATCTTCACAATTTATTTCATTGCTAACAACTTCTAAGCTTCAGACGACAGCAAACGATGTTTCGGAAAGTTTGAACTAAAATGTCAATTTTTTTCCAGTACATGGTCAGAGTAAAACTAATGGCATGGCGTTCTACTATTGAACCAAAATAATGATTAGCGGTATGTTTGAAGTCAAACTCTTTTTTTTATTATTCCGGGCCATTCATATTATAGTAAATTTTTAAAAGTAAACTCTTAATTGAAAATTCTTAATATTCTTAATTGTAGTATTAATTTTTCTCCATTTTTGAGGTCTGAGTCGGCTGATGTCCAAGTTAATGTTGACGTTGTACGCTCTTTGCCCTTACCTTGCTTAAGTTTACTTTTAGAAGATTATTATGAATAGCCAGAAATAATAAAAGAATAATACAAAAATGGAAAGTTTGAAGTTTTTTTGTAAAAAATGTTCCAAATTTGATCGCTGTAACAATAGTCACATATTATTAGGGATTAGGCTTACAACAAAAATGTTATACAGAAAATGTAGAAAATTTGGTGTTCTGTAAGTTATGGATTTTTGTGGTAAAATTAACTGTTGAGATGTTATTTTGAGAAAAAACAGCATTTTTCGCTCAATATGGTGGATCGCATCTCCTCCCCTCGAAACCGAAAATTTAGATTTTTCACCATGGTTCCGACCTAAACATAATAAATCACTTATGTCCTACCTTTTCTAAGACTAATAATGACTTACATACTTACAATAATTGTAAAAAGTTTTCAAACGTACTCTGCGAAAATATAAACAACTCTATTTTTATCTTCTTCAATTGCACTGATTAGATATTTTTATAAACAAAACCTTGTTGGTATTAATTATCAATTTGCTTAGCAGCAAGATAAAAACATGTCTTAGGCCAAAAATTAACTTTTTGATTTTTACTTTACCAGGTATCTCAGCGCAACTGAAACCTCTTATTTTCATAAATTATATCTTCCCTGAAAAGATTCGGTAAAAACGAAAAATTTCACACGGATTCTGAGAAGGGGGGGGGGGGGTCATGCTTTCATGTAAAATTGATGGTCAGAAAGGCCGTAATCAAAAATCAAAATCTAAGAAGTGAGAAGTAATCGGGCCAGAACGTTTCTTCCGAACATGAGATTCCAGGTTCAAATCCCTATCAAGGCATTTTTTTTTTACTTTTTCTAACCATGAGTTTTACATGCAACCGTGCCCCTCCTTTTAAGAATCCGCGTGGAGGTTTTCTTTCTTACCAAATTTTATCTGGGAAGATATAATTTAAGAAAATAAACTTTCATGCTAATTCCCTGTTTCAGTAGCGCTGGGACACCCGGTATAGCTAAACAATGCCTAGAAGTTTTTTTGGTTTTAGTTCAATTACGTTTCGCAAAAGACTACTAGAAATGACTAATTATTTATGGCGGAAAGAAGTAACGGCAGTCATTTGAGTAAATACTTTATTACACAACAGTAATATATGGTGTTTAAAATTGATGTTTTTACAAAGCCCATACTCTAACGTAATCCACTTTGAAGGCGGCGTTGTCGGTTTCAAGTTGCCAGGTCGGCAACCATTGATCGCGTCCTTCCCAGAAATCGGAAGAAGCTCTGGGCGAATCGTTGTTCCAGGGTTTACCTCCAGGATTGTTGGCGTCATCAGGGAAATAAGCAATACCTCCCACAGCCAAATTGATAACAATATAAAACTCTTGATCGAAAGGCGCCATCTTGGAGTTTCTCTTCCACGGATTATCGAAACCTGTACCATCCAAATCTCCCAATTCCCAGAATCCTCCAGCTGGAGGGCTGATAGTTCCCACAACTCCATCGTCCACAGAGAATGTGATGTAGTCTGGAGTCCATTCCATTTGGTATCTGTGGAAATCGAGGTCCAAACCGGCATCGTTGGTGTGCTCCCAATGGGTTAACATGTACATGTTGATGTCCCAACGGGGTCCCCAATGGAGGGTTTGACCCATCAAATGAGTGCCGATATTTTGGCCTTGGGCGTTGGTCAAATCGCGATTACCTCGACTCTCCATAATGTCGATTTCTCCAGATGTTGGCCAGCCGGAATATTGGTTATCTCTGGGCAACATCCAAATTGCTACAAATTGAAATTTTAACATTTTTCTTTAACAGTGATTGAAGTAGTTACCGGGCCACAACCAGTCACCAGCGGGGAGTTTTGCGCTTACTTCAACTTTACCATAGCGGAAAGACATTGAGTAAAGACTGCGAATTCGGGCACTCTTGATTGGATTGAGAGCTCCATCTGGGTTACCAGTTCTCGCACAACCGTACCATTGTGGGTTGGTGCATCTAAAAAGAACAAATTATTAGAAAAAGAACGGAAAATCAATCGATTTATTAAAAATTATTTTAATGGGTTCATACAATTAAATATTCCTTAAACATACTCATCTGCAGGAGAACCTCCATTGATATCCAAAGTACCGGAGTACAAGAAATCTTCGCCCTGTTCGTCAGCAAGTAGAGTTGGTTTGATGAAAAGAACTCCGTTATCGACGTAACTGTTGTATCTGTTATTAGTGTACCATTCAAACTCCCAGTTCTGTAAATTTAACAGTTTTAATTAACCACCATCCCTAGGATAACATCAAACAACTTACTCCTCCCCCGCCGAGAGTTTGTTCGTGTTGCCACTTCTTCAAGTCGAGAGTGTCGAAATTGTCTTCAAAAATCAAGTCTCCTGGACAAATGGTCCCGGTGGGCGCATGGGTACCACTAGCAACCGTTACACTGGGTGTGCCACATTGGGCGTGGGACCCGTGAAGTACTCCCAAAACCAAGACAACACAAGCAAACACCTTCATCTTCCTGCCTTTACCTTTTGCACTGTGATACTGTTTGTGATTTCCTTCGATTTTATATAGGGCTTCAATGCGCAGTACTTACTTCGCTTATCTTTTTATAAAAATAGAGAAAAAATCGAAGATTATGTAAAAAAAATTTGAGATGGGGGATTAAAACTTCCAATTATGACAGAAAGTGACAAACACGATTGGTACCACAAGTACGTGCATGAACCCGATAATATGAATGTATCCAAAAATTTAGAATATCGTACGTTTGTAGTACATATTTGTGGTGTGATTCAGTAAGAAGACAACTACATATATCTTTCTTTGTTTAGCACTTTTAGCAACTCTTTAATAATTACTTATTGAAACTCTTTACGATAATTCTGAATACAAAACATAGACCAAATAATGGTAAACGCATAGAACATTGTAATAGGTTAATAATTCAATTATGCATTAAACACCAAATTGTCTACACCAGCACTTCACTAGCAAAATATTTGATTTTACTTATATAAGAAAGTTAAAAGTTACTTTCCGTATAACCAAAAGTTAAATAGTCTTAAAAATAAAATATTAATACCATTACTTACTCTCGGAGTTTAAAAATTTAATTCACTGAACTTCAGACAATTTAAAAAAAATAACTACAGTGATTACTTTGCAAAGATTAACTTTTGCTTTTGTTCATACTTTTGGTGAAGATTTTATTTTACAATTGTCAGTAAATTGGATTCTTCTCGTGTTCAATATTCTCTATTTAAAGAATTATAATACTCTGCGAAATCAAGGCGCGTTTGGTTTTTGCTAAAATATACACCATCAAGAACCAGAAGTATTCTTCAGGACAATGACAATCCTGTCAGAAACCCTAAAAACGTAGATCAGTGAATGTGAATAAATTATTTTGTTCTTGTTATATACTTGATGAACACAAATTGATTATTTATGAATAGTAACATGATATTTATGTCAAATATAGGTAATTATTATTATCCACTATTTTCACCCATTCAAATTTGTTTAATTCTATATCTATCACGCTTTAAATCAAAATCTGCGAGTGTACTAGCAATCCACTTTTGAGATTAGGCTATTGTGAGGAGTCTTTGTGGATTAATAAATGAGATTATTATTTGGTTGATTGTTTCTTAAAGCAATGATTGATTAGATAGTATGAGGAAAAGATCTTTTTTTTAAGTGGTTTATAAATACTATTTACTATTTTTATTGCCTTATTAATTAAATTTAATTCAAGTAATTAAACAAAAATTTAAATTTGATATTATAAACTTAGTTTAAAACCTTGCAATTTTACAAAAAAACTTTTTGGAAAACATACATGTGCTTGTAAGTAGAAGATCGAATTGTGTAATACCTATATCTATACCTCTCTGGAGGTGACAATTTTAATTACGCAATTTTATTTCCGTAAACGTTAAATTTTATCTATCTACAGTAAGTACGTTATTATGAAATAATAGAACAGTAGAAAAGAGATATTTTAATTTTGAGGTAATGCAACCCTTAATAAAGTCAGAGGTATGTCTATATCCACAGATAGTATTAGCATTGATCTAGCCGAGGTAACATAAAATTACTAAATGTAAGGGTAACTGCTTCAAAATTTAAAATAATTAATTATTAATTTTGACGTAAAGTATATAGGATATGACAACTAGAAACTTGATTTAAGAACACAAATAAACTAGAAAAAAAATCTATAACCGGAAATTATTTCTGAACATACAGTGTGAGCCAAGACAGGGGCAAGTAACATTTTTTTAAATGTTGTGTGTAAAAGAAGATTTTTTGGAGCTTTTTTCTAGATTCTTTTTACTTCAATATTATTGTTGACTATTTCCAAACCATTTAGATGTAGCAATTTTTTTTGTTTAAATAATGCATGTTAAAAAAATCACTACAGTCTCAATTACGAGTTCTAAGAAAAAATTATGTAAAGACTAGTTAGGAAACATCTGTGGAATGTTTGTGAATCGTTTATAGTTTTGAAAAACTATACAGAGTGGCTAAATTTCATTTTTTATTTTAGAACTTTTTGAATTTAATTTTCTCAATTTTTTCAAATAGAACACCCTGTATATTTTTTAACAATCTATGTATTATATAACTCGAGCTATTGAAGTCGGACGCACTATTGCTCCACCCTGTAGATGTCAGTTACTAACTGCTATTTCAACGTTGGCAAGCGTTAAATGGATAGTAAAAAAACGACGAATATTGTACCTAATATCTTTATTTTTGGATAGTAACTTCAATAGGGTAACGTCAACAAAATTCCAATTAAGATTTAATACGGATATTCTGGGTGATCTTTCAATCTAAAAAAACAAATAATGTGAGTAGTAAGTACATACCTACTTAATATTTTGTTAATTTCTTGGCAAATAGACTTACTCTGAAAATGGGTTGCAGATTCGTGCCTTCGAACCTTTATCTAAATTACCCAGTGCCTTCATGTCGTCATCATCGAGTTCAAAATTGAAAACGTCAAAATTTTCTTCAATTCGTTTCAGAGTAACACTTTTCGGTATAACTGCAATTTCTCGCTGCATCAGAAATTTTAATGCGATTTGAGCAGAAGTTTTCAAATGCTTTTTGGCTATTTTACCAACAACGGGATCTCCAAGTATGTTAGGTAATACTTTTTCTCTAAAAAACATGCTCTTTAAAACATGTGCTCGAAAATTTGATCTGTTTAATTTTACTCTCTTCCAAATGATTTGAGAACTTTGTTGTAATTCGGGGACCCTATAGGGGCATAAGCTACTACACTTATCCCGAATTTGTGACAAAAATCGACCAATTCCTTTTGCTGGAAAAACAAATGTGCTTCGATTTGCAGGTTTGCAGGTTTAATCCGACAAAATTTTAGAATTCTGTCGATTTGTCTGACATTGAAGTTTGATATCCCTATTGATTTTGCTCTACCAGCGTCTACTTGTTCTTCCATTTTCTACAAACATTTAAATTTTTACGAGTTGAAGAACTAAGAAATTTGAAATTACTTTCCAAACAGCAATATGGTCAGTTTCAACTGCTTCTACTCCTCCTTGTCTGTTAACAGGGATCACTGAAGTTCCAGTTTCCTTAAATTTTAGTCCCATAGGAGAATGGATCAAGTACAAGTCGACGTATTCTAGTTGGAGGCTATCCAAGGATTTTTTTAAAAAGGTCTCTACATGATCCGGATGCATAGCAATAGGAGGCAGTTTGGTTGTAACAAATAAATTTTCTCTTTTCAATTTTCCTGAATCTAACCACTTCTTTAGAACTGTTCCAATTATCACTTCATTTCTATAGCTGTAAGCCGCGTCAATATGACGATAACCCAATTCCAGAGCTTTATCCAACGCATTTATTAACTCGTTTTCATTGCAATCGTACTATGGGGAAAAAAAAGGTAAGAAATAAATATTTTCTTGTTTACTAGAAAGCCATAGGTACGTACCTGTTCTTGTCTAGTTCCAATTCCCACAATAGGCATTTTGAAACCACTGTTAAGTGTAATGTAATTCTTGACCGGCATTTTTACCTTTTGGAAAGACAATAACGACAGTTGTTACTATTAGTAAAATTATTTGCTGATTAAATCCGGATATCGAAGTAAGAGCTTTAAATCGTAATTTCTTATCTATATAAATTGACCCGCGAATACCAATATCACTCACTTAGATTTGCTCTTAATCATAAAATGTAACTACATATTTCAGTATTTCTAAACCATGATCGTCAAAAATTATTTTTCTGATTCTTTCTAAAACATGCGATAGTAGCTTAATTTAAAGCTAAACTTGGTCAAACTCAAAATTTCTTGACAGTTTTGCATAGTTGTCCTACATACTTATTCTTTCAGAAATACGAAATTATGAAAACATTCATTTTGGGCAACACTTGAACATATCACTCCACTCTGTATTTTTGATAAGAAAAATAGAATATTTAAATTTTGTCAAGGTGTCGTGATTCAGCATCAAATCTTTTTAGATGAGAGTGATTTTTATCATTAATTTTAAACAAGTTAATTGGATGAAGCAGCGTTATCTAGTTCAAACTTGTGAGATGAATATTTTGTATTGGAGAATGTTGATCGGCGTGTAACAGATAATATCAAGAGAATTTTTGCACATGACGCCACATTTTCTAAAAATTGAAAAAACACTTATAAAATGATTGATATGCTTACATCAAAACACAAATAAATATAACTTTTACTAAACCCAAAATCCATGCATCTTTATTTACACTTCCATTCTAGAATCAGAATATTTATTTAATTTATCTATTAAGGGCATAATCTTGATTATGATTGTAATAAAGAGAGTGAGTCTTTAAGGACGGATCTAGCTCAGACCTTGTTTGTCCCACATCAATGGGGGTAAAATTTATTATGGAAATCGCTCATGAAACAACTATCAAAAAATTATTTAGTCTTTATTTCTTTTCGGAAACGACGTAATTGAAGGAAAATAACTAAACTAAAATACGTTTTTCTGTTTTGAAACAGTAAGAAAAATTTTAATGTATTTAACTAAAAAGTTCGTCTAATTTTATATAAGATAGATTCAATAAACAATTAAAAAACTTTATGTTTAGGAAGATATATCTTCTAAGGATAATAATAATCGTATCTTTGTTTTAAAAATCGTTAAAAAAACAATTGTGCAGTTCTGTAAAGCTCTTGAATGTGCTCCATTGAAAACACTAATCAACACGTTAATTTACTGTTTTAAAATCCGCCATACGTTGTAAAGAAGATGAGAAAATAAAGGTAAAGTAAATGCATAAAATCTGAAGACTCTATTTTCGATATAAAAAAATATATGAATAATTAAAATATGATAATAAAAAAGTGACTAGGCTAATTTAAATTATTTTTAATTAGTTTACGTCAAATGCTGATTTGAGGTTTAGTTTGACAAAATATTACCTATAATTTATGAAAGATTTGGAAACCTAATGATATTTTTTTTTTCGTGTATTTGATAGAAATGTAGTACATTGTTCAATTCAAAATCGTAAAAAAAGTGGGACTTTGATCATTAGCAACACTTTCCTTCACGATTTCATTTAGCAACACTTAGATCCCAAGTTAGAACAACTTCAGATTTTTTGCATTTGTTTTATCTTCTCATCTTTACGATTACACTAAAATTCTTACACATTCCGGTTTGAATCTATTAAAAAGATCGTAAAAATAAAAAATGCTTACTAAAATTGAGTTTAATAGGGTAGGTACATTGAAGAGCTATATAAAATTATTGACCAAATATGTAGTTAAAATGTAGTTAAGATTCTGAACAAGGGCAGTCATAAATTTTGAGAGTGCTATAGTATTATAGTTTCTATAAGTATAAGTTTCAAAAGTTGGTCTACTTTCGGTCCAAACCGAAAGTGCCAGAATTAGTTTCTTACACGTCGACCATAGAGATTCTTCCTCAATTCAAGAAGAATTCAGAATTTCTTCTCTACGTCTTCAAATAACTCTGCTAGAAATCCGTCCGTTTTTGGTGAAACAGTCTGTACGTGAAACAAAGCCAAACCGACCCAATTTTTTAAAATATTTTTTCTAATTTCTTTTAATATTATCTTAACGGTTGTCCATAATGTGCTGCTCAAATTTTGGCCCAGTTGTACAATAATTAAGCAATTAAGTAAGAAAGAAGACAGTTATTAAAATGAAACACTATTCCTGGTTCACTGTATAATCACTCTTTCCAGCTAGTCGAGGGTCGATTTGACATAGGTATTGCACTTTGTAAATAACAAATAGAATTATAGCGTGATGGTTCAAGTTTTTTCTCTAATGAGTATTTACGTAACAGTTTTGTATAATATAGGAGTAATAATAAAAACAATCCTGTCATACTTAGGTATGCTACTGCTGACAGGCACTACCATGTGATACCGATTTCTCTATGCATTTCTGTTCCCGTGGCTATGCGTGATCTACTTGTGAAACAATCGTGTTACTCACCTTCTATCATAATTTGAAAAGTTAATCAATCATAATCCCGCATTTTACATAATCTAGCAGCTTTTTGTCTTAGGGAATGATAACTTAGGCAGGTGCTAACCACTTAAGGCCCTATATAAACCTTAAGAGAGCCACTGACAGTATCATATCAACTGAAGCCAACAAAGATGAAGGTATTTGGTAGCATCGTTTTGATTTTGGGGGTACTTCACGGGTCCCACGCCCAATGTGGCACACCCAGTGTAACAGTTGCTAGTGGTACCCATGCACCCACCGGGACCATTTGTCCAGGAGACTTGATTTTTGAAGACAATTTCGACACTCTCGACTTGAAGAAGTGGCAACACGAACAAACTCTCGGCGGGGGAGGAGTAAGTTGTTTGATGTTATCCTAGGGATGGTGGTTAATTAAAACTGTTAAATTTACAGAACTGGGAGTTTGAATGGTACACTAATAACAGATACAACAGTTACGTCGATAACGGAGTTCTTTTCATCAAACCAACTCTACTTGCTGACGAACAGGGCGAAGATTTCTTGTACTCCGGTACTTTGGATATCAATGGAGGTTCTCCTGCAGATGAGTAAGTTTGAGGAATTATTAATTGTATGAACCCATTGAAATAATTTTTTATAAATCGATTGATTTTTCATTCTTTTTCTAATAATTTGTTTGTTTTAGATGCACCAACCCTCAATGGTACGGTTGTGCGAGAACTGGTAACCCAGATGGAGCTCTCAATCCGATCAAGAGTGCCCGAATTCGCAGTCTTTACTCAATGTCTTTCCGCTATGGTAAAGTTGAAGTAAGCGCAAAACTCCCCGCTGGTGACTGGTTGTGGCCCGGTAACTACTTCAATCACTGTTAAAGAAAAATGTTAAAATCCCAATTTGTAGCAATTTGGATGTTGCCCAGAGATAACCAATATTCCGGCTGGCCAACATCTGGAGAAATCGACATTATGGAGAGTCGAGGTAATCGCGATTTGACCAACGCCCAAGGCCAAAATATCGGCACTCATTTGATGGGTCAAACCCTCCATTGGGGACCCCGTTGGGACATCAACATGTACATGTTAACCCATTGGGAGCACACCAACGATGCCGGTTTGGACCTCGATTTCCACAGATACCAAATGGAATGGACTCCAGACTACATCACATTCTCTGTGGACGATGGAGTTGTGGGAACTATCAGCCCTCCAGCTGGAGGATTCTGGGAATTGGGAGATTTGGATGGTACAGGTTTCGATAATCCGTGGAAGAGAAACTCCAAGATGGCGCCTTTCGATCAAGAGTTTTATATTGTTATCAATTTGGCTGTGGGAGGTATTGCTTATTTCCCTGATGACGCCAACAATCCTGGAGGTAAACCCTGGAACAACGATTCGCCCAGAGCTTCTTCCGATTTCTGGGAAGGACGCGACCAATGGTTGCCGACCTGGCAACTTGAAACCGACAATGCCGCCTTCAAAGTGGATTACGTTAGAGTATGGGCTTTGTAAATTTGTTGATTGTAAATCCGCAATATCTTACAATAATCGATTATATAAACATTTCAAATCATTTTAACAATGTCTATTTTTTATACTTAATATTGTTACAATCGTTGAGAGGGCGGTTTAACAGAGACAGATCAAGTGAATTTATGAATCAGTGGTATTAGATCCGCCGAACGGACCTGGAGGTCCCGGGTTCAAACCCCGGGGCTGACGGGATCACGTTCACGATTTTTCTCTGGTTAAACGATTTACCTAGTAGCATGCATAGATAAACCGTAGCATGTACAGTGTGTGGGTAGATGGTAATACAATGATGGTATTATGGTCGATAATGGAAATGAAATCTGTGTCATGAACGAGTCGCTTAGCAACGTAGTGTCAAACATAAAACACAAACATGTCTAATGTGCTTGCAACTCATGGAATTTTCTTTGATGAAGTCGATAAAGTATGCATTTTAGAACCAGAAGCTTCTAAACAAACGAACGATTTGAAAGAAGAATGTCAAATATATGTAGAAAGTAAGTAGACGAGCACAAATCCGAAAAAATGTATTGAGACAAAATTATACTCAAATAATTTTTAGAAATTGATGAATTCCAGAAAGTTGCTGATAAATTTATTACTATGGTCGAAGTATTGGGAAAGGAAGTAGAAAAGCAGAAGATCGGAGCTATTGGAGCAAGGAATATTCTTCAAAGCATGGAAAAGCAGAAGGAAAACAGCCAACAGCAATTACAAGTAAGATTTAGTTAAATGGTATAAAGTATAAATGGGCAAATGGGTATTGTTTTTTTTTTTATTTTCAGGCTTTAATTGCTGAGAAATCTGTCGAACTTGAGAGGCTAAAAATTCAGTTAAATTCACTACAGAAGACCGAAATGGAACAAAACGAAATAATTAGCGATTTGACACATTGATAATAATTATTCATAAAGATTCAACAAAAGTATGTCTTAAAGTTTAATAATCCTACTTTCATTAGGTAGGTACCTATCTAGGAAATTAAAATTATTGTAAAACATGCAAAGTTGTTAATTCTAACAGGTAACAGGTACAAAATGATCGAAAATTTGATTTGAAGTATAAAATGTTACATATCTCATAAATTTATTTATTTTTGTCGTAATACTGAGAGCAATGAGTTCAAGAAACAATAACTTAGAACGAGTTGTAGGTACCTATACCATTGTCGTTCAACGTTGAAATGGAAATGGTACCACTTGCTCTAATCTGGTTAAAAGCAAAAAACTAACTAGAGCGCGAAGTGTCTAAAATTTAATTTTCTACTTATTATGTTTAGATTAATGTATCACTCAATTTGATAACTTTAAAGTTAAATGAAGACCCTTAACAGAACAGATATTAACTTGGCTTTTGTACTGTTTATTTAGTTTTATTTGATTACAATGTTTTTTGATATTAACTTGCAAGTAAATTTTCAGTATGGGTCCTAAATGACAGTATCCTAACAAACCACACCATCACCCCAACCACTTCAACTAGGTACATGTAAAATTAAAATTGGAATTTAGTAGGTATAACAATCCGAGTATAATTTAAGATAACTGAGCTGCATCTCCTCGGCTTGTTCAGCTTCACTTTCAATCAAGTTAAAAAACCTTAATAAACAACGAAAAATTAGCGCCATCAAATTGAGGCCTCAAAGTTTATCGTAAACTTTTGATTGTTTGATTCGGAACAGTAATATTCCACATTCACGCTTCCTACATCAAAACCAATATACTCAACTAGTGTAAAATCTATAAATAAAATCCAACCATTGTAAAGTGAATAAAACCGTAGGTAATAATGTCAAATTTTAGCACTTTGCGATTCATCAGATAACATAATAATACTCGATCAACAATGCCAGGTTCGTAATTATCTTTTTTGTGTCAATTTATTGCAATCGGTTTCTTATACAATATTAAACATCAAGCAACGCTTATCAGTCAATACAAGAGCATGCAAAGGATATCTAAGTTAGTAAATCTCTATAATTATTTAGTTTAATAATATAATAGGTACTACACAGAGAGTCATCATACTTGTAAGATTAAGTACATCTCACCTCTGAAAAATTAGGTCTGAGGACGTTGTTCTTTTTTCAAGCCTTTCTTGTCACTTATACTAAGAACGAGCTTTTCACTACGGTGTTGGGGTGCACTTCAAGTCCTGTTCAATATGTTCCACAATAGACATCAATTGTCTCTTTAATCAAGGGCACTCCTAGATCGTGCTGGATCATTCTGTTGGGAACGTACCAAGGGGCGTCAACAATAGCTCTAAGCACTTCTTATTCTGGAACTTTTGAAGGATTTGTAGGTTTGACGTGCTGGCTAAACCCCACAGCTGGATGCTATAGGAGGTCCAAATAGGTCTGATTATACTGAGTCATCCAGAAAGATTGAACGTGTCACTTACTCGATATCTGTACCTAACTATTTTTTGCCGAGTTTTACGACAAAGATTCAACCTCGATTCGGGAAACTGGCATTTATTCAAAATTTTCAATAAAATTAATTTGTATGTTGAGTTGATAAGTACTGATTGCTTAGAAAATTGCTATTCCTATAGTGTTTTGGGGCCCTACAATTCAGGCATAAGTGATGAAACACTTGCCTAATATTCCAAAGAACAAAGTGGTCCCTAAGTAATTAGTCCCAATTTTATGATCTACTAGTAAAGTTTCAAAGATGAAGTCGAATGAAATTACGCCATTGATTACATCAAATTTTTATTTTACAGCACGTTCTAACTACACTTGTTATAGCATCTTGCATTTCATCTACCGTGAGCATGAGATTGACATAAATGGTATTTTTTAAGTACTTAAATAAATGAAAATCTAAGGGTGTTACATCGGGATAATCAAATGGTCATCATAATATTGTTGAATTCCATCGTTGCATTTGCTGTATGAGCCGTGGCTCCATCCTCGATTCAAATAGCTTAGATAATTTCAGTCACGCTTTCAGTTCGCTTGAATGTAAGTAGCACATTCTATGGTTATCTGCCGCGTTCCTAAGCAGAGCTCTCAGTGCTTCAGCGTAAATGGTGCAAATTGTTTGCTTTAAAACGATAACCTACACAGATTATTAAATAAATATTCACGAAACCTAAACACGTTAAAATACAAAAAAAACCTAAGTACCAAGGACAAAAGAATGCTATCGATTTCTCAATATATTTGATAGAGACTTCATATCTACATCAAAAGCATCGGATTTAATTTTAAGACTCTCCTCTAACATACATTGGGTCTGCCATACATTGCAACATAAGTCAATCTGCTGGCCCATTCTGTTGGTACTAGGTACTAAAGAACATACTCCACAAATCTAACGGCAAATATCTGGGCAAGCACTGAAATAACGATCATTGTCCCTGTTTTTTCTGCAACTGTATATACTTCTCAAAATTTGAGAAGTATATAGAATTGCAGAAAAAACAGGGACTATTATTATTATTTAATCGGGGATGCAAAACAAATCAGTGATACTTCCACGGCCTGTCGTCCTTCATTTCGCAACAAATGAAATTTTCAGTAGTGACGCAACGAGCAAAACTTGCGTGCAGCGGAAACAGAGACATGTCGATGCTGCAACCGAAATCGATCAACTGCGGCTTCACACTGCCATCCTGGCACAGTTGGACCAAAAAATTGTCGGGTTTCACGTCTGCGTGAATGATCTTAACGTCGTGCATCGCCTGCACCATCTTCAACATTTCCAAACAAAAATAGATACAAAGAGATTCTTTCATCAGGCAACTCAATTTCAGCTTCATCATGTTCGCCACGTCCAGGAGGGAACCGCACAGCATGAATTCCGTTATAAAAATCGACGCCTGGTCACCTGCAACCACATCAGTCGTCAATTTCTTTTGTGTGACGGGGAAAGCTCAATAATTATTAATCAAGTGTTTTTCACTTGAACCAATTCACTACTGTAATACGCAATTTGCCCTGTCTCTCTCGCTCCCCGCTGTTTAGGTAGTCGGGGTGAATAAATCGGGCGGCCGCATAGCTGCTGCAGGTCGTGATGGGTTGGGAGCAAGAGCAAACAAATCAACTTAGAGCATGTAACAGAGTTGTCTGATGAGGTTAGTTTCAATCATTATCAATCACCGTCAAAGACCACTCTCAATAGGGGCTAATTGAGTAAATAATTAACGAAAAATATACTTACTGAAATATCCGATTGAGACAACGTTCAGAGGATTTTCGGCTAATCTCGATCGTAATTCTCGACAAATGTAAAACTCCCATCTGTTTGGAGGTCTTTGGTATTTTCAGGCCACCGAGTTGCTACTTCTCAAATCAATACCACGGAAAACCACACCGTAAGTACCTTTACCTAATTTCTTCTTCATCACATATTTGTCGGTGCCAAAAGTGACCGCTTCCTTGCGAACTGCCATTCAAGGGACACTGTTTATGGCAATACAGCCTGTAAAATAACATCAGTAAGATAGATGCAAATCGACGGGGTCATTCGGAACAACTGAACGTGTCGTGCCGCTTGTCCGATAATGATACCCAACTGTTGTTGGGCCAAATTTCATCTGCTCTGAAACTAATATCAACAGTGACGAAACTTCAAAATTTAGGCTCCACAGCAAAATTCAGTTTGACCCCTGTTTATGTATTTGCCAAAAAATAAAAGCTTTTTTTTGTAAAACCAACCGGCCATAGTGAAGTTGGGCGGAGGCTTCGATGCTGCATAGTAGTCCCGCCACTGAATATCAGTAGCGTAGCATGAATATATAAGCAAAACGCCGTGGACGTCACTGACAATTGTCAACCGTCAAATACGTGTCCAAATTAAGTTTTTTCAACATACGCCAACGTCACGTTCAATCATTCTGGATGACTCGATATAAGTAATTCATATAAACTGATCTCTAATTTACTGCGTTAAATAACGAACATCTCGTTTAACAATATGCCGTGAAGGACACTTTTCAAAGTGCACTACTCAAACGACATTATCATCCGTTACAATTCAGATATCTCGTGCACCAAAAATGACTTGAACAAACCTCGTCGGTGCGGCCCTGAAAAATCCACTTGCTTCAACAGTCGTTTGATGACGACGGGCCTGAACGGATCGGAAGGTACATAATCTAGAGATGCGACAATAGCGGGCAAAGGTATCGTCCTGGCGGGACTACCAGGAAGACTATCAATGGGACAACTTTGTATCGACACAACAGAATTGTGTTGCGGCTCCAAACCCATCAAGTCTCTCAACAAACTGAACCGTAAAGCGGCGTTGACCATGTTGCCATGTTCGTTTGTTTCGTAGTTAAATTGCTCATCAGGGACGATTTTGTTGCTCTACTGTTCGACGAGTTACTGCTACTCCTCCATGCCAATAACAAAACAATTGAGGCAACCAAAAAAAAAAAAACAATCACTAACCCATAACTCTTCGTTTCCTCCATGATGATGGACTCCGCTTTTTCGTTTTTTTGAACATCAGGTTTCAAAGATTCAGTGAACAACTGTTTACGGGTGTTTTTATCTCCAACTGAAATCTGAGGAAGTTCTAGCTTGTTAACATTTGAGTCGACGATTGCGATATTTTCTCTGGTTTGGTTCGGCGAACTACTATCCTCCCTTATCGTACCGTAACCGTAATCTTATGGCGCTGTCCACCGGAGCGGCGGCCGCTCAAATCCTTAAACGGTGTTTTCATAGTGGTACCTGCATGGAAGGATAATTTTTTAACTCAATCTCGTAAGTTTACGACAAAATATCATGAGCAAAGAGCAGCAAGAAAAGTGTGGCAACTATAGTGCAAATTTGTGTAAAATGAGGATTAAAATAATGTTTTAATATTTTTGTCATCTAAAATTTAGATTATCAATTTCAATTTTAAAAATTGAAATCTATGCTTAATGCACTTCGGATTCATTATAGCGAACGTACCAATTTATTACAGAACTAAAACGGTTGATTTATACAGGGTCTTTCAAAGGGAACCGCACTATAATTAATGCACTACAAGATAGCAGTATCGGTTTTTCTGAATAATTTATTTCTGTGAGAGTTTTTGATCGCGATTTCGTATCGAAAAATTTACTTCATCTCCATGATTTTCATCAAGTTCATGATCACAAAAACCACAATTGATAACGAGTAATTGGAATATTTTTATATCGAACCGCTATTGAATTACACGTATTTTAAACTTTCAACAATAGCAGCTTTGAGTCGTCTACTGAGTGCCTTTGTGGCTACCCACTATTTATGTTTATGGTAGTCCGTCGCTTCGCTGGAACTTATACCTACTTTAAAGTATCTCTATTAAACGTTTAGGCGTCATTGTCATGAAATTTGACTGCTTGAATAAAGTCGTCGTCATAAATCCCTCAAAGTTTCCAGGGACTCCCTAAAATTACAATTAACGATTCTTCAACTAAAAGCTTAAAATTTTTAACATCAGGAATGGTTACCTGGCGGTATTACGAAACGTAATAATAATAAATAATAAAAAAATTATTAAATTTTTGACCAAAACAATTTATAGTGGCGCCATATTGTAGCGCATTATTTAAAGTTTATTTCTGCGGAATTTGTAACTACTAAAAATACACTTTTAGGAGCTGGCGGTTTTCTTTAAAATACCTCCCTGTATGTAGTAAAAGGGCCGCATTCTTCCGCTTGGAAACGGTTATCTTTAGAATTCAAGCTTCTCGCTTTATAGATGACCGCAAATCGTGATTTTTAGATGTAAAATTAATCGAAAATAAGAAAATTTATACGTTTGAAAAAATTATCAACTTAATTCACGCTTTCAACAGCAAATGCTTAAAAGAGTCAAACATGCATACCGATACAAATCTTTTGTACCCATATTTGGGGGTTTCTGGTTCTATTATCACTTTTGACTATTTTCGCACCATTCCTTACCAAGTGCTAGAAGATATTTTGGTTAAAAACACCTCGCACCTTTAGACTCGACAGATTCGTTTAGTAGCGCAGTCGGTTGTTTGTAAATGTTGAACTTGGCCACGTTTTTGGGAGCGACCATAATCGGAAATGCAGATACGTCCCCTCTATCTGGCGTCGGTGAGTCCCATATATTAATGCAAGGACTTCCACTCGGTTCCTCTTCAGTTCGTGCCGGACTGTGTTTCTGTTGATGATTCCAACTGTGCAGCGGTGACTGATGAGGTTGAATTTCCGATTTGTCAATCATCTGTTGATTCC
The DNA here is from genome assembly GCA_951805265.1 of Schizotus pectinicornis. Classification (NCBI taxonomy): domain Eukaryota; kingdom Metazoa; phylum Arthropoda; class Insecta; order Coleoptera; family Pyrochroidae; genus Schizotus; species Schizotus pectinicornis. The sequence goes on along the minus strand of OX638207.1, from coordinate 14,739,469 downwards.
TACCAGTTAAACTTGAGAAATTCGCCTGAGAATCGACCCTGACAAAAAGTGGCGGAACTCGATCAAATTCATCCGTCTCCTTTGTGGGAGAAATTAAAATGGTTGCAAAAAATACACAGTAAGAAGCAATTCGATTCTCACCTTAAGACCAGACGTTTCCATATCGTTATCGAGTATTGACTGTACCGCTTGATTAGTTTCATCACGAACCACATGTAGTCTATCTTTTTTAGCTAAATACCTTGATGCCCGTATTTCTTCAAAACTAAATTCAGTGTTCATTGTTTCGGATACATGGGTACCATTCGGAGGTCTTTGGGTTCCGGAAGGGTCAAACTAACCGCCAAATCTGAATATACCTCCAAAGTTCACGGGAAAGATTTTCTATTCGCGTCACCTTCACCGCTTATAATGACATCATCATCGCCATCTTCATGAACTGCACAAAAAAATTAGTTTTTATGATAAAATTGATTTTTTTTATATAAAAATAGTTTTAGAAAAAGAAAATTATTTACCGGTGAAACTGGAGGTGTTTCGTTGCGCTGATGTTGCGAGTCTTTTTTTGACCGGTACTTTGGTACAAGAAGCACGTTTTAAAGTGTTCTCTTCAGTAGCATTCTGTTTTTTGGTCAAAAAACAGAAAGCTACTAAAGAGAATACTGATCAAAGCCGCTTCCGCCCCTCTGACTTCGTCTCCTTGATAAATCAAAATTGGTGAGTTGGGGCGAGGATTCGAGACGACTACCGGCAAGATGACCGTACCGCCATGGGCGAGTGTTCGGACACTATTCACCCTCCCGGTTTGTCGGTGAGGAGGGATGTGAGAAAGGGCCTCTTCTCCACTAGATCTTGTTCGTTCCGACCGTACACCGTCTAACAAGAAAAGAAAAAATAAATTAACACCCTCTATATGGGCAAGTACAAGTCGTGTTGTAGTTAAATTAACATTGCAATAATTATTTAGCACGTTAACTATGCAAAGTCGTGTCATTAAGTAGAAAATGTTGAGAATAAGAATTGTTGCTGGCAGCAGACTGGTTATTTTCAGTTGAGCAAAGTAACATACCTCGGGCGCCACTGACAGTTCCAACCGTCAAATGTGTGTCCAAAAGTAACCAATAGAAGTAAATTTTCGTCAAAATTGCTAGACGGTACCCTCTAATCAAGTTCAATCGTTCTGGACGACTCTGCAGTTCGATCAACAAATCTTTGCGTTTACGTCATCAATTCCAAATGTATCAATCAACCTCAAATGACAATAAATTGCTATGTAAGAAGTCAGTGGCGTACTTTGTTTACATAAATTTATATGAAACGAGTCTATCTGGGATAAGCATTGTCTACAAAAACCGATACTAACATTATCGATCCCAAAGCATTCAGGCTGTGATCTCGCAATCATCGATTAGAAACAGGTTGGAATTTTATGCACTTCAAAATAGACCAAAATAACGTTAAAAAGACGTGAATAAACATTAAAAAACTATTTCAAAGTTTTATAAAAGGTAAAACACAGAAAAATAATATATGTCACTTCTGACAGAGAAAACACACTTTGAAAAAATAGCTTTAGCTCAGTATAAAATCTGTTACAACATGAAAATAATAGCAATGACTTAGAGTAATAGTCTTCCACTTTGAAGAAAGAGAATGCACTTTAAAGTATTTTAACACGCTCTTTAAATACATATCACTTTGAAAAGTAAATATAAACGGGTTGGAATTTTATACATTTGAAAATAAACTAAAGTAACGTTAAAAATATATTATTGCACTTTGGAAAATTCTTCTAACTTTGTGCCAATAAACTATAAAATGGCAAAATCACACTCTGCATTAGGTAAAGTGTAACTTGAAGCTTACCCACTATAAAATGATACAATCGCACTTTGAAATTGGGTACACTTAAGCTTTAACTCTACTCCCTATAAAATGAGAGAATGGCACTTTACACTACTAGCGGTTAGATACCGCCGCCGGTTTACGGTCATTCCCGCTGACGGAATATAGCGTTGGTTAGATATAGCAAACGGTTTTGAAACAATTGCCGTAAGATTTATAACGTAGAAAAATAAACATAAACACGTCTCATATTTATGTTTATTTTTCTATGTTATAAGTCTTAGGGCAAGGAAAAATGTTTGAAAATCGTTTGCTATATCCAACCAACGCTATAGCGCTGGCGTTAAAATGCCGTCAAACGGTTTCCTGTTAAAGTGCCGTTAATCCATATGACGGCACTTCAGTGCATTAGGGCAAGGAAAAAGATTAGAAAAGTTCTTTTCAAGTAGTAATTTTTAATCGTGCTTTTAAAAAAAATTACAGAGCCCTGAACTGACATTGCGTAGAACTTCTTTTTCCCAAGAAAAAGTATCGTTTGAACGAGTATTTGAACCCGAAGACTGTCCATTGGTGCGTAACCTGTTTTCCACGGCTGTATCGACCTCGCTAGTCGAAGCGTGTTCGATCTTTGTACAGTCTCGTCTCCTGTGATGACACCACTTGCGCGTTGCGCGCGCATTAACGGCACTTTAACCACAGTGACGCTATATTCCATCAGCGGAAATGGCCGTGGACCGGCGGGATCTAGCCGCTAGTAGTGCAAAAAGCCATTCTCTCATTTTACAAGGAGTAGAGTTAAAGCTTAAGTGTGCCCAATTTCAAAGTGCGTTTGAATCATTTTATAAATATAAACATGAGACGTGTTTATGTTTATTTTTCTACGTTATAAATCTTACGGCAATTGTTTGAAAATCGTTTGCTATATCTAACCAACGCAATATATTCCGTCAGCGGGAATGACCGTAAACCGGCGGCGGTATCTAACCGCTAGTAGTGTAAAGTGCCATTCTCTCATTTTATAGGGAGTAGAGTTAAAGCTTAAGGTGGCGAAGGAGACATTTTGCCAAATTTTGCTCGACTTTATACCACTGTAGTATGAAAACTAATGGCGTTAGAAAAATACATTTTATTAAATATTATAAAGGAATCTTTCAGTTACATACTACCGTAAAATTGAAGTATGCACCTCAATTAACAAAGTGGTAATAGTTAATTTAGAATACGTCTGCAGAAATCTTTTGATCGTTATATCGCGGTTACAACTGAAGATTTTGAGGACTTGATCATTTCCTTGTATACAAAAAATTGTAATCTAAAAAATAACGAGCTCAAAATCCGGCTAAAGTTTGAAATTTTGATTTTATGATTAATTAATCAACGTTGCCATTATTTTTTTCTATGCGGTTATATGTTAATAGCTAGATTTTAAAGCGCTATTAACAAAAGTTAAAGAAATTTTAAGAAAAATTAATTAGTCTACTGTCTATCTTAATCGACAACCTACGGTCCTATGCTTGCCATGTTAAATTTAGTTCGGTGTAGAGCCACCACGTGGCGCTTCGAAGTTTGAGCTGTCACGGACCTGTCACCGTCGATCAGGGGTGCACTTGCGGTCAGTTTTATGATCCCTTATCTGTTACTTTGCTAATGTACCATAAATAAACTGAAATGACGGGGAACGAAAGCAACCACGACAAACATAATAGTTTATTTTCGTTGTCCGGCGGTTACGGTGGTAATGAAGAAAACAAAATCGGCATGGAGATTCTTTGATAAATAGATTATTTTCCTCAAACTCATTGTACCCAATAAAATAACATTTCACTGTATTAGTGATCCTCAATTGCCCCTGAACTTGAAAGTAATAATTGTGTGTTTTTTTAAGGGTTAGTTGGTCACATTCCTAAGAAAGACAAAAACTACGTCTTTTTGAAACAACAGCTTTTCTCATGGTTAGTTGGAGTTGGTCTGTACCAATAATGGAAACGTCTTTATTATTCAATAATGTTTCCGTCATCTAATACTCCTAAGAAACAATAGCAGCAACATTCAACCAATTCTTTCTTCTAAAGACTTGAACAGAAAAATAATAAAACAACGAAAATCAAAGTGAATGTAATGCGACTCTTTGTTGATTGTCTTACTCAAAACTGACATTAAATGTCATCTAACCAGTATTAAAATCAAAATGAGGTATCTCAATGAAGTGGAAATTGCACGCGGTGTTGCTCTAATTGAAAATGGAACTTCCATTCGGCAAGTTGCAAGAGATGTTGGTGTGAGCCCATCGGGCATCCAGCGATTGTGGAATCGCTATAGGACATAGGTCTCTATAAAGGACGCCGCGGACAAAGTTGTAAGAGACAGACGTTCCACGGAGCTCTTGCTACTGAAACATGCGCATTATGGGTGATTGTTTACAATGTCCACTTCTTGGTTTTTGAGATGTAGATGTGCTAAGACAAAGAAAATAAGAGTAAAAATAGAAGTGGTTTGCACAAAAAAAGATATTGATTTCCGTAATATATAAATGTTAAGGAATGCTTTGCTGTAATTGGCTTTTTGAAAATCCAGAAGTGGGTAAAGTAAACAATGACCGCATTATGTAAAACGTAAAACTTCTTTTAGTGGTAATTTCTAATCGTGCTTTTAAAAAAAAATCACTGGGCCCAGAACTGACCTTGTACAAAACTTTTTCGCGTGCTTCTAAAAAAATGGAAAAAATCCTTGTCCTGGGCCAAGAACCGAATCAACGACCGAACCTACGACCTCGACCGTCCACTTTCAGCCACTATCCCATGCGGCTACCTTACCAGCAACCCTCGAGTGCTCTATCTTTAAAGTCTTTTGTCTCCATGCGCGAAGTACATAATGCGCATGTTTCAGGAGCAATAACTCGGTGAACGTCTGTCTGTAGACGTAAATTTCGAAAACCAACTCGCCGACAACCTCGTCACAGGCCTCGTGGCAGTTACCAGATGGCATGTATTGTGATAAGAGAACCTTTTCACGGAAGGTAGTCGACCAAAGTTTATTGCCGATTAGGACTCAGTAAATCTTCTTTTCCATGGAGTTGTGTCATAAATTATTTTGGGCCAAGAAAGAGCGCCATCTGTAGAGTCAGAAACACAACTTGAGGGGTACATCGTCGCGTTAAGGTGGCGAAGGAGACATTTTGCCAAATTTTGCTCGACTTTATACCACTGTAGTATGAAAACTTATGGCGTTAGAAAAATACATTTTATTAAACATTATAAAGGAATCTTTCAGTTACATACTACCGTAAAATTGAAGTATGCACTTCAATTAACAAAGTGGTAATAGTTAATTTAGAATACGTTCGAAAACCAACTCGCCGACAACCTCGTCACAGGCCTCGTGGCAGGATGGCAGGTATTGTGATAAGAGAACCTTTTCAGGGAAGGTAGTCGACCAAAGTTTATTGCCGATTAGGACCCAGTAAATCTTCTTTTCCATGGGGTTGTGTCATAAATTATTTTGGGCCAAGAAACAGCGCCATTTGTAGAGTCAGAAACACAACTTGAGGGGTACATCGTCGCGTTAAGTGTACCCAATTCAAAGTGCGATTGTATCATTTTATAGTGGGTAAGCTTCAAGTTACACTTTACCTAACGCAAAGTGTGATTTTGCTATTTTAAAGTTTATTGGCACAAAGTTAGAAAATTTTTTGGAAAGTGCAATTATATATTCCCCATTAGAAACATTGTCAACTATTATGGCCGGTTTCACAAACGCACATTAACGGTTGATTAACTGTTTTCTAATTCTGGTGAATCAAAGTAGTAACTTTGATTCACCAGAATTCATTGTTATAATTCGTAAGATGTTTGAGAGACATTGCAACCTTTCATATTTCGAAAAACCCGCAGATAACCCTACAACAAAATTTTAAAGGTTTTTTAACGAACGATTAAACCAACATTCGTTTGTGAAACAGGGCATTAATTATTTTTCTGCAAATTATAAGTAAATCAACTGCCTTAACCCGCGCTCTGATATAAAAACATGACGCCGCCACTACATTCAAATGACAGCAAGCATAACTGCCGGTCTAGAAATGCTATACGCTTCTCAGTTGACTTCTAATTGATTGACAAGTAAATAAAAATGTTGAAAAGCATATTTGAGAAGACTGTATTTTGTGCAATAGCTTCCATTAAAAACTTTTTTCATGAAGTATATAGTTTAGCAGAAAATGCCCGTTTCCGCTCAAAATAAACATCCGGTATGTCTTTCTCAGCTTTTATATCTTTCTTACCCAATGTCTACCTCTATATTTTCCAGTGTTTCGCTCTCTTTCCCAGTCTCTATAACTCATAAGAGTGAAGGATAATAGGGAATGCAGAATGTGTGGTGAAGAAGTTGATACTCTTCACACCTTACGTGAATGCCCAGCTCTACTGACAAACTGGCACCTACGATTTGAGTGACCAACTGCGACACCTGAAGATATACCCTCCATTAACCGTAAACATTTTTTTCTAGAAAGGCACAGGAAGTCGATTCGTTCAAGTGATTCGCATGTATTGATTCAGTTCTTCACGCTGATTCATTTGGTTTACTCATCTGATTCAGTTCAGCTAAAGATTCGTTCACAGTGCTTCATTTATTTCTTTCACAGACTCATCCACTCGTCCAGTAATTTGCAACACATTGAGACACTATAGGCTGTTGCAAAGAGATCCGCCGGCGCCTAAAAATATATTTCTAATATAGTTAACTGGAAATTAATAACAAGTCAGACATGACACATTATTATAGCGCATTAATTAAACTTTATTTCGCACAACTTCAAATTTGTAACACTAAGAAATACGCTGTTAGGCGCCGGCGGTTCTCTTTGTAACACCCTGTAGTGGGATCCTCGAAAAAGCGATAGCGATCGAGTCGCTTCTAAGCGACCGAAAACGGTTGCTTTGGCTAGATATCAGCCGAGTCGCTATGGATTTCCATCGGTTAAACAGAGTTCCAAGAGGCTATCGCTTTTTTTGGTGTTTCGAAGGTGCATCTCTATGAATGGCATTGGTAGATGACGGCTTAGGAGCTGGATTTTCAGATATTTTCAGGTACAAGTGGAACGGTTATAGCCTCCTGCACCCAAGTTTACCTGTTTTTGATAGAAATCATTTATACAAGTCGGAAGGTGCTGCTTTAAAAGCGATTCTTTAGGATACTGCATATTTATCGTTATTTGGAGATTAACAAGGGGTTTTTAAATAATCTTTATCTTGTTGTTCATAATATGTACCAATATTATTACTTTTGTAGGTAAAAAATAACAATTTTCATTTCCGAAACCACTTTTAAATGATCTCTAGATTATTTGAATTTCTTCTTCAAAACGTGCTTGCAAATTTTAAAAAAACATTAATCTCGACAAACATTTTAATTATTTCCTTGAATAAACGTTATATCCCAGTTAACTTAGACATTTGTAATTACATTCAGAAAAAATATCTGTAAACAAAAGTCCTAGGTTCTACAATCGTACAATAAAGTATGTTTCTATACCAAAATAATATCCTCCACAAATTTTGTTACATTTATAATAATTTGTTGGATTCATAATTTACAGTAGCTTATATTCTAACTCTGTCAGATTGAAACGCGAGTTTGAATCCATACGCATATCTCAATTTTTGTATACAGAGTGTCCCGGAATAACTGTTACAAACTTGAGAGGCGGATATAAAACCAAAAAATAAAACGGCTTTTCTTAATAAACATGTTCTCGAAAACGGTTGATAACGGAGGAAGAGTTCTTGAATATTGTCGTAACTCTTGACTCTTATGATCAATTTTTCCGAATGTTTGCACATGTACTACTGAATTAAGTTATTATGTATTGTTGGTATCCATTTTGATGAAAATCGCACGACACTGAAAAGTAGCTAATAAAAAAACAAAATTCGGTGTCGTTTCAATGACAATATAAAAATTTGCTGGAATTTTTTTTTTCCGGAAATTTTATTCTCATTCATGTTCCACTCGGGCTAATTAATACGTTTTAAAAATGCATTCGAAAAAATTTCCGGAAATAATCAATGCACTAGGAATATTATAAGTGACAATTGTTTAGTGTATTAAAGTCCACGAGGTTTACGTTCACGATACTTAGGTTAGGTAGTTTGAAAACTTTTCACCTTAACAAATTGCTGAAAAGTGATTGGTTTCGCATTTTTGAAAAGATCCTCCCCTAAACCCCTTCCCTCCAAAGCGACCGAAATCGTAAAGATAGCGTCTCGATCGCTATCGCTTTTTCGAGGATCCTACTACTGTATAGACTGAATCGATGATCAAATTTTCCTCATAACTGCAAACTTACCTTTCTAGGAAGAAAGGATAAGTCATTTGATTGATTCGAATCTTTCATTTAATTGAATGAAAAGATTCATTCACAGATTCATCTGCAGATCAATTAGTATTGTGATACACTGACACAATATAAAAAGAATCGGTGAACGGATAAACGAGACAAGAGCTTTCAAGTGACCATATCGAATCTACAATCTACTTAACGTTATAGGAAGAACGGGTCCAATGTGAGAATCGGAAGTGATTCGAATCTTTTTTCCAATTCGGCAAAAAGGATCGTTCATACTGACTCGTTAATTTCGTTCACCCATCATCTATTGACGTTATCAACACTAAATATTTCGATATTTCTTTAGTTTTGATTCGTTTGATTTACATAGAATCCGAAAATATCTAGCTCAAGCCCTGACTAGCATAAAAACACGCATATAATAAACGATTTGCTCTCCGGTTCTCTACAGTTTTAAGAAAGACTGTACAATAAGCTTAGTTTCAATACAGTGGGACTGTTATTGTTGTTTTCACTGATGTATGTACTTACCTAATGCACAGGCAGACAGGAATCTATAAATCGCGCTTAAGGTGTTCTGTTAAGATATCAATGTTTACCTATGTTTTTCTGTGTATTAGGTAAGTGCATAAGGTTTTACACGAAGATAAGTTTTATTTCGATAGTGCCGTTAAAGCAAATTGAAGCTCATGTTTATAAGAATAAAATCCGTTTCCTTGTTTCAAGAGTTGGCTTATTATTATTGATCCAAAAACCATAGTACCTTAACAAGATCCTTGCAGTTTACGTTTCTTAGAAATTTCTAAACAAAACTTATAAACCTGCCTGTCTACAGTTGAACAACAAAGTACTATTGTTGGGGCAGACATGAGGGGACTTCTCTTGATCGATAGGTGCACTCTTACCACAAAAAAAAAATTGAAGTAAGCAACTCACATATTTAATCCATAGCTTCCAAAACGTATCATTTGAGTATCTGGAATTATTTTCAAATTTCCCAGGCAACATTCAAGTAAGAACATCAAATTCCCCTCGTAGCCGTGTTTAGGGTAGCTCTGTTCCATCCAAGAAATGTAGTGGTTGTACCAGAGCTCCAAAGAAACATCCCCTGTGTAAGTACTTATTTGGTTCTCGAATTGCCTGCAACACGGAAATTGTTGGTCTACAAACCTACGATTACACGCAAACAAATTACTCTCTCTGTTTGTGAAGCTCCCTCTGGTAATCCTGGTTGGTCTGTGCCTGCTGCCTGTAATGTAATGTCACTTCTAATTGGGCGATATTGCGGCCCCGTCGCAGAGGTTGAATGTTTTCTTTACTAACATCAAAATCCATCACTGATATTTACTCGTACGGTTCCCTCGGGAACTGTCAATCCGGTTGGATTCTGTTTAACGGGAATCGACAATCGACAGAACGCCGCCGCGCCGGTACTAACAAAATCTAATTGCGGCACAGGATTTCATATGAGCGGGTGCCAAGTAAAATGTCGTGCGGACTTGGCGCTAAAACCAGAAACGTAACAAACAACTACCAACTTGGAGTGGCCCCAGCAGACGTCCGTCTCAAGGCTCCCTTATCTTATAACATAAAAAAATCGGCGACGTCCTGCTACAAATTTGATTTTCTCTTAACGTATGGACTTGGTCGTTTTACGTCAAAAACCGGTAGATAGAGAGTTCTTGAGACTTAGGGGTTAGGATAGCTCCAGGACGGCGAAATGTTTTTACGTCTTCAATGCGATGGAACTTCTCTGAGTACCGCTACCGCTACCGCTTTTTCGACGTAAAATCGAGAAGTTTACTGGTGGAGGAAAAATTAAATTTGCCGCAGGGCGCCACTGATTTTTTTTATGACATAATGGAGCCTCGGGGCAGGCGTATGTCAAATTTCACCGTCCTGAGGCCACCCCAATGGCTACGTGAAGTTAGCAAGCACACTTGAAGCACTATCATTGAGACATATCAGGATCGTTAGTGCTTCGATAGTGCTTTCTAGTGCTTCATATTTTACATCAGCGGCAGCTACCGTTTTTGAGTTATGGAGCTTTTTTAAAGTGCTTGCTCACTTCAGGGTAGCAGGTAACTTATTAGGAATTTGAAAACTAAGCACTAGGGTCGTTAGTGCTTCGTTAGTGCTTCTTATATCTTGGTCAAATTTTCAACGGTTTTTCAGCTATGGCCAATTTTCTGAAAAAATCCAGCAAGCACTTTGGAAGCACTATCATTGAAACACATTGCGTTTGTTAGTGCTTGAGTAGTGCTTTCTAGTGCTTCAAGTTTTATATCAGCAGCACCTTCCGTTCCCGAATTATTAATAATTTAATTCCCGTGCACCGCGTGAAGTGAGCAGGCACTTTTAAAGCACTATCATCGAAACAAATTGTGTTCGTTAGTGCTTGAGTAGTGTTTTCTAGTGCTTTAAGTTTTATATTAGCAGCAGCTTTCGTTTTTGAATTATTAATAGTTTAATTCTCGTGCCCCGCGTGATCTTTATTTAGTACAATAGAAATTGGGTCCTCAACCCCCCAACCCCAATCCAAATTGGGTCGGTACTTATATCATAAAACCTAATAGGTGGCATTCAACGGAATATTTACGGATACCGCCTCATGTTGCTTGACCATTTTCGACACCCGGCAACTTTTGATATATGTCAAATGCATCTATGTAAGTAATTTCATATTTAATTGTTTTTATTTCTGTTGTACTAAATAAAGATCACGCGGGGCACGGAAATTAAACTATTACCTAATAATTCGAAAACGGAAGCTGCCGCTCATATAAAACTAGAGGCACTAGAAAGCACTACTCAAGCACTAACGAACGCAATGTGTTTCGATGTTAGTACTTTCAAAGTGCCTGCTCACTTCACGCGGCGCACGGGAATTAAATTATTAATAATTCGAAAACGGAAACTGCTGCTGATATAAAACTTGAAGCACTAGAAAGCACTATTCAAGCACTAACGAACGCAATGTGTTTCAATGATAGTGCTTTCAAAGTGCCCGCTCACTACACGCGGCGCACGGGAATTAAATTATTAATAATTCGGGAACGGAAGGTGCTGCTGATATAAAACTTGAAGCACTAGAAAGCACTACTCAAGCACTAACAAACACAATGTGTTTCAATGGGCAACTGCAAACTACCTGCCGAAAAATCATTTGTTGCAACGAGACTGCTTATTTTCAAGAATTGAAAATGCTGCAGTCATTACACTTACCCATAACTCTAATAAGCTGTACAACTGGGTCTAATTGTCAAGTATGCACCTTAGTTCTACCGCTTTTTGACGTATAGCAACCAAGTCCATACGTGGAGCAAAAATCACATTTGCAGCAGAGCCTCCTCGATTTTCTTATGTCATTAAGGGAGCCTTGAGACGGGCGTCCGTCAAATTTCGTCGTCCTGGGGCCACCCCAACCCCTAAGTCCCAAGAACTCTCTATCTGTCTATCTACCGAGTTTTTGACGTAAAAACGACTCAAGTCCCTACGTGAAGAGAATATCAAATTTGTAGCAGGACGTCGCCGATTTTTTTGTGCTATAAGGGAGCCTTGATACGGTCGTCTGCCAAATTTCGCCGTCCTGAGGCCACCCCAAGTTGGTAGTTGTTACGTTCCTGGTTCCTGGTATCGTAACCCACACAACATTTTACTTGGCATCCGCTCATATGAAATCCTGTGCCGTGGTTAGATTTTGTTAGTACCGGCGCGGCGGCGCTCTGTCGATTTCTGTTAGACAGAATCCAACCACTTTTGGCGGAAAGGATAAAATGAATAGACATAAGGCATGGGAAAAAGTTTTCACAATGGGAAAACCTGCTTCAAATTACATAAGGGTGTGCGGAATAGTAGATTACACACCAAGGTGAAAAATATTTCATTTCTGTCGAGAGCTAAGATAGCTTACCGAGGCTCGTAGGGCCGAGGTGAGCTAATGCTCGAGACAAAAGGAGATTTCCACCGAGGTTTGTATACTATTTTATTCGCAATCATTCATTTTTGGCACATAAACGAAAATTCGTTTTCTGAAGTTTCACTCTGCGCCATCTACCGAGCCATTTTGGTACTCACAGCAGGTTAGGAATGAGTTCATTCCTAACCTAGGGAGGGAAAGTAAGGTCAGGGTCAGGAATGGATTGTCAGGAATGATTAACTTCCCCACTTCTTAAAAGGATAGGAATGGACATATTATCTATATGATTGCGAATAAAATGAACTCATTCCTAATCTGCAGTGAGTACAAAAATGGCTAGGTAGATGGCGCAGAGTGAAACTTCAGAAAACGAATTTTCGTGTATGTGCCAAAAATGAATGATTGCGAATAAAATAGTATACAAATCTCGGTGGAAATTTCCTTCTGTCTCGAGCATTAGCTCACCTTGGTAAGCAATCTTAGCTCTCGACAGAAATGAAACATTTTCCACCTCGGTGTGTAATCTACTATTATACCTCAAGATTATATATGTATATGGTTAGTTTGGCAAATGTGCACTTCAATTTTCAATTGATCACTGTAGGTATTTATTTTAGCTTTATCGGTGACAACAAAACCGAGATTAAAGAAAAATGCTGTTCCCTCTCAAAATTTACCAACTTCAAAATTAAAAAAAAAAACTTCAACCTAGCGAAGGACAATATTGAAACATGAAACTGAAACACCACTATCTAAAGCAGCTATTTGCAGTGGACACTGAAGACCGATGAGACCAATGCTCTGCTTACAATTGACGATTTAAATTAAGAGGAACGCAATACAGTATACAGTAACCGTTTTATTACATCTTGGATGTGAAGTTGAACCACAATTAAATAGAAGAATGGAAGATAAAGAAGTTCAGGTCACTAGTGGTGATTTGTTTTCCTCTTTTACTTCGAAAATAAAAAGTGATTCACATTTGAATTCATTAACAGATCTTTCAAACTTTAAATTATTAAATGATATTTGTTCAATGCTTGTGGAGTTGTATCCAAACGTTAGAGGCAGAAAACTCTGTATCAAAGACCGAATTTTATTAAACTTAAATCAAACTTAAAATGGCAATTAAATTTAAGGCTATATCAATTTTAAATATTTCGCCCAGCAGTTCTTTTAGATTAGTTTTCAATGATCATGTGCTTTACGTTGAAAATATATTACAGCCATGTATTGTTTGGCCTTCAATCGATGAATGTAGGGTAAATATGCCAAACTATTTCAAAAATTCGGTGAGGGAAATTTTTGATTGCATGGAAATATCAACTCAAAGAGCAAAATGCCGATGTTGTCGCATTAAAACTTATTCGCATTACAAAGGTCGACATACCATAAAATTTATGACTTGCGTATCTCCAAGAGGCTTAATAACATTGGTGTCAAAAGCATATGGGAGAGGAGCCTCTGATAAAATTATTTTTGAGCAAAGCGGTGTAATTAATCAATTGGAACCACATATTGACACAGTCATGGTGGACAAAAGTTTTATGGTTAGTGAGAATTTTATTAAAATCATATTGTTAAAAAAATATACAGGCTGTTCCATTTGAAAACATTAAATTCAAAAAATTCTAAATTGAAAAATTACATCTAGCCACCCTGTATAATTTTCTAAAAGTTAAAACGATTCAATGACATCCGACAGATGTTTCCTAACTAGTCTTTACATAATTTTTTTTTAGAACTCGTAATGGTGACTGTAGTGATTTTTTTCATATGCATCTGCAGATGCCATTATTTGAACAAAAAAAATCGCTACATCCAAGTGGTTTGGAAATATGTAGTCAGTAATAACATTGGATTAACAAGAGTCTAGAAAAAGGCTCTAAAATATTTTTTTTTGCATACAACATCCCATTTAAAAAATGTCACTTGCCCCTGTACAATCTTCTTGGCTCATTCTGTATGTTCAAAAATAATTTCCATTTATGGACTTCTTTCTCTAGTTCATTTGTGTTTTTAAATCAAATTTCTACCAATCATAGAAGTCGAGTTATCAAAGTCTGATCGGTCAACCAAAAATAATCACAGATCAAGCCTCAACGCAAAGTAATAAGTTTGCGGTTATTGATTTATTTGGAATTGCATTGTTTTGCTTGTTTACGATGCAAAAATTTGCCAATCGCCTATCCATAATTGGAGGTGCGGTAATTAATATTTTTATATAATTTTTTTTAGTTTCTTTCCTGAAACTATTATCTACAATTTGATCACGGCTTTTAATGAAGAAGCTTGTAGTTACAGAGATATGGTCAAACAAATGCCGAACTCAATTTTAGCTCAAACATACCAATAAATAAACTGTAATTGTGCCTAGTTTATACTAGATATTTCAAAACTACGTGATCTGTGTGTAGATAAAGGATCATATTTTCAAATAACGCAAACCTCACCCCAAAAAAATCAAACAGTTTGCCTTCCAGCGTGGCGTGCATTAACATTGAAATTTCCTATATCCGTTTGGGTAGAGAGGAGCCTTAAGTTACAAAGAGAACTTTGCGAGTTATTAATACAAAATCTATTAAATACTTTATTACAGTGCAGGTTCTTAACAACGCTGAGAAATGATAAAAGTTGACGAATTAAAATAAATAAGACAGAATTTGATTAAATTAAACTACAGATACACAAATTTACTGGCTTAAAGATCCCGAGAGGGTAACAAAACAAAAATACTCGTATAAAAAATGTTTTATCCTGAGTCGCCGTCTCGAGAGTTCATTACAAAATAAAAGTTGATATAAAATAGTTATATTGTACAAATCTATATTTACCACCATAGTTTCAATTTAACTGAAGGCACCTATACCATGGTGTTTAGTAACAAAAATACAAGAGACCGAAACCACAACCGGCTCACTCAAATCTCCTCCATATTGAACGAAAGAGGGGAAACAATGACAATGTAAACAATTATATGTGAAACTTATACGGTTGTATCAATCTGCGGTTCACTTTCTTCAGTCTTTGCCTTTTTTGCATCCCCTTGGGATTGTTGAGGCGACCCCACCCGTTTAAGAATGTTTGGTTTAAACTGTACGATAATAGCGGTCATGTTGTCGCACCCCGTTCCGTCACCAAGCGTGCCAGGAGCCAAACAGTGATCAAACATCTAAAACGATAATACACAAATAAAATAAATAAAAAAAATAAAAAATTAACGTACTTCTTCACAAATTTGTGACAACTTCTTATCGCCTTCTGTCGATAATCTCTCCTTGACAAAATCCACAACCTTCTGACTAGACATGGAGTTCCATATGCCGTCGCAAGCCAATACCATGAATTCATCCTCGCTGGGGTTTATCGTGATTGTTTTAACGTCCGGTAATGCAACTATCATTTGTTCGCGATCAGACAGTTCTTTGTTTTGTTTGTAGGCGTGGTCTCCGAGGGCTCGTGAGAGGTTGAGACCGTCGTTGACGCGACCATCATATGTAACTTTACCGCCAGCTTTCACAATACGGTCCCTTTCCGGCTGGTCTTCGGGCTTGTGGTCTAAGCTCATATCGACCGCCTTACCTGTAAATATTCACATTCAAATTAACGATAAATGTAAAACAAAAAAAGCCTGGTTTCACAAACAAACAGTAATGGTTGGTTTAATCGTTCATTAAAAAATCGTTGAAATTTGTTTGTATGGTTATCCGCGGGTTTTTGAAAATATAAAAGGTTTCTATCAAACACCTTTCGAATTGTAACAATGAATTATGGCCAATCAAAGTACTAAAAAATTAGAAAAAAGTTAATCAACCAGTACCTAATGTACGTTTGTAAAGGGGGCATATGTGTGTCGCTTTAATAAAATTTTTAATCAAATAATTAATTAATAGTGTGCAATTTGGCACAAAGATAAATGTCACTGGCAGTTGGGTGATTCATATTCTCCATACAGGGTATTTCAACGAGAACCGTCGGTGCCTAATTGCGTATTTCCAATAAAGTTAAAAATATACAATTTAGCAGAAATAAACTATAATTAATGCACTACAAGATGACATTATCGTTTTTTCTTTTTTTAAAGGGTGTGAGTTTTCACTTTCGATCGCCATTTTATATTGAAATATTCACTTCATTTCTTTGGTTTTTTTCAAGCTCATGATCACGACACGATTGATAACGAGTAATTGAAATATTTTTATATCAAACCGTTATTGAATTACATAAATTTTTAAATTTCAGCGCTGAAGAAATTTTTGATTGACAGCTTTGTGGCCGTTTACCTATACCATATGCGGTTAACCACATTAGATTTTATGATGGTCTCTGTACTGCGAAGATCTTTGCGTAGGTACCGTTATTAAATCATAAATAACTGAACCGTTTAAGCGTCATTGTCATGAAATTTGACTGTTTCAATAAAGCAGTTGTCATAAGTTCGTCAAAATCCCGCGAACTTCTTAAAAACACTATTAGCAATACTTCAACTACAAATTTCAAATTTTTAACAACAGGAACGTATACCTGGCAATATTGCAAACAGAATAATAATAAATTATGTCAATAAATACCGTTTCTTGAAACGACGCAACGCGAATCACCAGCGTTAGCGACATATAATTCGTTCCCGCGCAATACAGCCACCACTGCCGTAGTCCCACTCTCGAATCCGGGCCCCATATTCCCACCGAAACCCATTGACTCTTCATCATCTTCATCAAGTTCGTCATCATCCTCATCTTCATCAGAACTCTCCTCTTCGGATCCGTCTACATCAATAGCAACATTAACACTATCATCTTCATCATCCGAGCTCTCTAAAAAATAACTCGAAAAGTCATCAATCTCCCTCTCTAATTCGTCTTATTTTACCAACAGGACCCTCGAACGTCTTGTCTTCTTCAACAGAATCATCATCGCTGGTCTCTGAAAAATTCAACAATTCCTTGTACAACTCTTGCGCGTTGCGTTTCTCCCTCATAACCATGGGACTTTTTTTGGGAGGAAGACCGGGCTTGATAACGGCTTTACCTTTGCCCTTTTTCGTCATCTGTCCATTCTCCACGGTAGGCAAAGAACTGGTGACGTCGGTTTTTGCTTGAGCCTCCGAATCGGGAGATGATGAGGCTTCTCCGTTTTGGGTTGGCTCTGCTTTCGAGGGGGTAGAAGACGCGGCCTCTTGAACGTCAATTGTTTTCGGAGGCGTAGAGGACGCCGCCTCCTGCATGTCGGAACTGTCAGGTACTGAAATTTTCACTTCGGGGATCAATGAGCTGCCCTCCAGCTTCACACTGCCATTACTCTTCTCTGAAAATCAACAGTTTATAGATTGACTTGTAGATGGCGTAGAGATAGATTCGAATTAGAAAAATGAAGCAACTTTACTTGTTTTTCTTTAAGATTTTCAAGAGAGGGAAGGAGGACTGTTATGACTGTCAAAAATCATTATAAAAGAATTTTTGAAAAATAGTATTAGCTAGTTATCCAGTTAATCGTCAAAATAAAAGCCGCTGCAACTGGTTATTCATGTATCAAAGATGGTTTTGAGTTAAAATAATTTGGCGCCCTTTTTGATAAGATCTAATTCAATCACTTTTTAGGTCAACTGTACCAAACAGAATAATCTCTGGTTCAACTGAACTTAGTTCGTTCGTTTGATCTAATTGTTGTTCCAAATGCATCAATTAAAATATCAAATTTTTTCAGAATAACTCGTTTGAAAGAACTGAACCTAAGTCATGCACAGTAAGGGTTTCATACCATTAGCTTCAGCCTCGCTAGAGCTGCTGACCCCATCTCCACAGGGTCCTTGCGCGCCACTGGACGATGAGCATCCGGCCGAAGTACCGACCGTCGAATCGTCATCTTTCTTAGTTTTAAGAGCACACAATTTTGAAAGCTCCCCGCTTTCTTTGAGCGCCCGAATAGCGGGATTAGTTAGGTTTGCCGCGTACTTTTCAATAACCTTCTCTATCGGCATTGCCGCTTCTTCATACAAATGATCAACATTCTCCTCCTCATCACTGTCATCCGATTTCCTTCCCATCATTCCTTTGAGAACTTCGACTACCTCGTCGGTAGCGATAGCGGCATCGAATCCCAAAAATCCTTTGATCAACGCCTCCTCAATTTTTCCCTCTTGATATTCTTGGGTGTCTTTGATGAATTGAGGCAGTTTTAAGGCGCTGTATTGCGCCACTTCTTGACCTCCATGGCCGTCGTATATCGCAAAGAAAGAGCTGTCCTTGTCATATTCTAGGATGCAATTAAGTGCGTCCTAAAATTGGACGAATTGAACTGGAGGCATTATTGGGGGAGGTTGATGGAAACTTACCTCGTGGCTAAGACGCCAACCCTGCATGGAACTTGCTCCATAATTTAGTTTGTTGTTGGATTCGTCCGTGGACTCCTTCTCGGTTTCGGGTTTAGACAAGTACGAGCCCATAATTAAGCCCATTCCTCGTTTTTTACAACGTTGATCCGACGAAAACAGGGAAATTTCGTGTAATTTGAAACATTAATCAAGAAACCGGCACAAAATACGTTTTGTTAGCTGGCTTCAATGCTGGACGAAATTTACCAGGTGCAAAATGACAGTTAGGAAAAATTGGAAGTAGGGGGCACTGCTAGTTAGCTGAGAAGTTGGCAATTAGTTGCTTTATCTTTGTTTATTGAGTGGAAGAACAGTGAAACCACGATATAGTGTGAAGTTTGCATATCAAAATTGTTCAAATGGAACGCATCGCAAAAAGCGCCAAAACATTATGGCGGGAAGTTTGATTTACTGAAATATTAGGCATTAATCATATCATACGTTATTTTGTAGTTTAATGTTTTGCAACAACGCAAACTATTATTATAGTTTTAATAGGCATCCATATTTAGCATTTAAGTTGCAAACTGGTGGGTTAGGGAGAGAAAAATAAATGTGAATGGACATTCGAATTTCATGAGTCTTTAAGAAGCTGTAAAATTCTGGTTCTTTGTTGAATCAAGCTCGAGCTGGTACCCCCGGTTTGATTTAAAAGGGTGCTATACGAGTACAACGACGACGGTAGCTTCAGTATATACAATGAAATCGAAGAATATTGTTAAACCTGTGAACCAAAACCAGTTCAAATCAATCTTAGCTATACCACCTACAAGATGTTTTATAATTAAATTTCATCACTGAAGGGGGTTTTTGTGTATAATTTAAAATAAAAAAGTTTCTAAAAACATAGGTCTGTTTTTGCGTTATTTTTGATATAAAGAGCAATAATAGTTTTACTTTTTTTTTTTTTTTTTAAATAACTCTGAAACTACATTAGATATTTTTATTAAGCTTGGTGAGTGTGAACCAGGTGTAGAGACACATTTTTTGTAAAAAAACATATTTTTAGTTTTAACCAATGGCGTTTCAATTAATGTTTGAATGCAAAAATTATACGCCACTGCTTTTTCCAAAAACAAAAATTATTTTATTAATGGTGCTTCCTTTTGTAATCGAAAAGATCTACTTACCTACTATTTTTCGTATCTAAAACTAATTTTCAGTAAAAAAAAGAACATTTATTTATATGCATTTTTAGACTTAAAATACTCTGCACACTCTTTATTGAAATAATTCTTTAACAACTGATAAATAACTAATTAAAACTGATTAAACTATTTAATACAATTGTAATTGACTGTTAACAAATTAATAACAATTTAATGAAAAAAATGTAGTTTTGAAGTGACATAAGACATAAAGATTGCATCCAAAATTGGTGCAATAACTGTATCAAACGTTTTACTTCAATAATAAATTTATTTTATTTCGTTACATAATAATCTATAATTACTTTCCTGCATAGATTTTTCCTAGCTCGTAGGAACAGCGCTAATGGATTTTAATTTGTAGACCAACAAAATAAATACTTTTTTTGAATCTTTTTTTATTTTTTGGTTTCCCTTTTTTACATTCGTCTGTATCTACTTAATGTAATACATGATACATATTAAGTGAGATGATATGAAACTCTAAATTAGGAGCACTCCTCGATTCCATAGTCGAACTTGGATGTTGTCGGAATCTTTAGTGATAATACAGTCTATGCACAAAGAAAAAAATTAACGACAGAGTTCATTTGGCGTTAAGATCTATCTAATGAATCACACAGGTAAGTTCAAAAGACAGTTTCTTACTAGATAATATGTTTAAATATAATTTTCTATCCAACTGATTAAATCTAAAAAACTAACAACACACTTCTTTGTATATTCATTGCAATTTTGTTTCGTCCTTCCATACCGTTCTGCTTTCTCATAGTCACCATCGATGCTATTTCGAGATGTTGAAGGACTAAAAATTGCGATTTGTATTATTTGACATTAAACTTTTGCAGTTTCGTGTTGTTGTTCCTTACGTAAACAAAATGTGCACAATATCCCCTAAAACTCCAGTATTATCGAAACTGTGCAAAGACGCTTCACAAATCATCCTCAGCAAACATTCTTTTCCCGGATATCCATGCCTGGAACACGTGAACACTCATAGATAAAAAATTACGGGTTCCATTGTTAATTAGTCAGGAATATTTACGATTTCATTTTGAGCTTGAGAATGTCGTAAACGGATTTTCGGTCCCATGACCTCCTCTCATACACAGGTGGGTAGGTAAATTCGGTTTGGTTTTGAGGTAAATTGTAATTGGCTTCGAAATTGTATGAGAAAAAAATGTTGTATTCAGGTAAATCCAGAGGTAACGAAAGTGCTAGGAATAACTGTAAGATTTGTTTATTGGGAGTCGAATTGATAATAAATAACTTACCCCGATGAAAGGGCCTTCGATAGGACCGTAAGGCCATCGTATGGGGTTGATAAATGTAATCTCGCCATCTTCCTGAGATAGTTGAAAAAGGGATATCAGTAGAAAGTTAAACGTCAAATAGTTTTTCAAATACATTTTATCGGTTTGCAAACAACATGCTTTACCTATGTATACTAAAGGGAGTACTGAAGCGAACTGGCGATGCTCTGGTTTTGTGGCAATTAGGTTATTGCTGTTAAGTTGATTGTTAATGGTTCAGTAAATAAAGTGCTTGGTTCCTCTTGTTATTTCGACCAAAATAAATAAGAAAATATCGAGATCGACTCCTTAAGAAGTGCTGCAAACGGAGTTTTAGAGAGAGAGAACCGGTAAGGACTTACTAGAGAGTTCAATCCGCTTTTATATGAATGCAATGCTCCTTGAAAAGATGCACAGCATCCATAGGGCATCTTGAAAACATCCATTTATACTAATGCTCAGTTTCACAAAGATCTTTCTTCGAAGTTGTTACCATCAATAAATGATTCAGACTTTGTCTTAAAGCTTTTCGTGTTTTAGAGTAATCTTTTCTCTCTCTTTACATTCATATCCCATACAAATATTACCATAAGAGCCGGTTATACATCACAGAAAACAGTGAGAACGGAGAAGTTAAGATCAACTTCGACCAGCCAGTGAGCACTAGTCCCGTATTTATAGACAGGACTTAAGATTCACCGTCGTCTTGAGACCAAGATGGACCTTAGACGGTAAGACTTTCGTCTTACTTTTCGCAAAAGTGAGACGAAAGTCTCACCGTGACGGTGAGATGGTGAGACTTTCGTCTCACTTTTGCGAAAAGTAAGACGAAAGTCTCACCGTCTAAGGTCCATCTTGGTCTCAAGACGACGGTGAATCTTAAGTCCTGTCTATAAATCTGGCCCTTATCTCAAAGTGCGCTTGGTACCAGAACATTAATTTCACCAGAAGTATGAAAATCTGTGATATATTTTAAGGCATAGGTGGCCGTAATAAAAGCCGGGATTTCGCAAACACTGATCCCTATTTCAAGAAAGAAGATATCAATATCATAAATCATGAATAACGAAGAAGTTGGCGGTGGATAAACAGATGAAAACTCAAATATAAAGAAAAAATCTAAAAGGCGAAGAAAACATAAGAAAGCAAAAGTTGAAAGACGAGTTAGAAAAAAAAAGATCTAGAAAGTTGCCTAGATTGGATAGACATAAGTATTAGCAAATTTATGAACGAATTGCCAGTGTCAAGAAGATTATCCATCGATGAAGGAATGGATAAAAAAAGTAAAACCATAATAAAGTAATGGAACGGAAATGTATCTACAAAAAACTAGCGGTTCTTCTAAACCCAATGGTCAACTGACAAAATAACGTTTTTTCAACCGGTCCCTACAAAACTATTCATATTCATTTAATCTACATTAATAATACTACGTATGTAATAGTACATAGATACGTAAAAAGTTACAATTTAATACGTGTTGCACGTTCTTTGTTTTTATAGCATCGACGTTATAGGGACTTCTGTCAAGTTGCATGTGGTTGGTCGCGCTGCAGAAACGTGTGGCACGATATTACAGCAGGTAAGTATACCTACATGATATAACGAGCATGGAGAATGACTCTTAAACATCCTAGTGTGTTTGTATATTTCTAGCGAGTTATGTCATAACCGTCCTCTCTTTTTTTACAACAATAAGAGGTTCAAAAAAAAGTCTAAGAAGAGCGCCACGAATTTGAACCAGCCACAAAATTTTAGAGTCGAATCTACAAGGTGTAAGTGAAATAAGTACATTAATTTTAACCAGTTGTAGAACTCATCAAAACAAATTTTTTTTTATGTACAATTTTCTCGAAATGGAATTTTTTTAAATCATTTTTTTTCCTACAAATTGACGAGTCTTTTATGAAATGCTCCAACAAAGAACAATAATAATACAATTAATTCATCTAATCTTGTTGACTAGGTAACGTTGCTTCCAGTGGCGTGTAAGAAAATTGTGTAAGGGATCAATTTCAAGTATGGGACTTGCAATTCTGCGATAACTCGGTTGCCACGCTATTTTCCCTATCTCGGTGTCGCAAAGTTGCGCGCGGAACTGTTACTTTGCAATCCGATCTGTCATTTTCCCGGGAAATAATTCGAAATATGGTTAATATCAAAATTTATGACTCGCGTAACATTAATTAAGCCAAAATAGCCAAAATAGGTCGGAGGTGCCGCAAATATTTGCGGCAAGTTTGCAATTTTGTGAGCTGGGAAGTCAAGGTTGACTTGCCGATAGGTGGAACTGCCTTTATAAACAATTGTGACACAAGAAAAGGCGGTCTCAGCTCTACTTTGCCGCAGTTGCAAGTGCTCGTACTTGAAATTCAGCCCTAAGACTTTAAATCAATTTTAACACAAAAACTAAAACGTTTTAAAAAAAATATATTAGGAAAAGTTTTTGGTCTTAAAGAGTTCTATTACCAGTTAAAATTAATGCACTTATTTTGCTTACACCCTGTATATCGATTATCACAAATTTGAAGTATAAGGTTGTGAATACTGTAATAAAAAAAATTACAATATGGTCTTTTGTGACTTGTCTTTAATAAATTTGTTATAAACAATAGCCTGATTGTTAGAATCAAGAGCAAAACTAAGAAATTTTAAATTTCTTAAATTGATGCAGTGAATAAAACAAAAAAAAGGGGAAGCGATAAGAGAAATCATTATCGTTAGCAAAGTGGCTGGTGTGTCGAACTGGCAATATTTTCGAGTGTTATAATTATTACCGACACCAGTTTTTACCGCTATTATTGCCACACGTAATTATCGTGGTTGTCAGGATCCACAGATCCGAATTTCGTAAGAAACCCTCCAACAAGCAGGTATGTGACTTTTTGAAACGGTCATGATGCTAACGTCAAGTATTTTAGTTTCTTTTTGTTGTTGTTCTGTTCAGCTCTTCGGAAAATTTAAGAATAACTCCAAGCCGGACTACTGTTGCTACCCCAAGCTGTTAGTGTCTCTATTTCATCAATCGAACCGCTAGATATGCTAATTCTTTTCCTTAGCGCCTACCACCTGCCATCAACGACTTGTAGACAGCTAAGTCCTAGTTTTAGTCTACATCAGCAACTATTGTTAACATATTTCTTTAACCAAATTTAGTCTTTCAGACATTGTTACTGTTCTATTAATTATCAATTCAATTGTAAGACAACAGTAATATCCATATTGCGACAGCTAAGAAACCAATTTGTCAAATTTAAATATTTTATACTAAATACAACTTTAGTGAAAATTTAACATTAAACTCCTTTTAGCTTTCAATTTAGTAAATAATTTTTTTTCAACAATTTCCAATTTATTAAAATTGGTGGCACCCTCTTTATCTCTTTGGTTCATCTGAACCAACCTGAACTCTTGCCGAATATTGTCAAACCCACGACCCGGCTCTCCAAAAAAGAGACTGCTGTTTGTAAATTTCTTGTCAAACAATTAATGCTCTAATACAAAAAGAAAAAAACAATTTTAATACAAATCAAAATAGTTGACACAAGTTGCAATTTAATAATAAGAAAGTTAAACAAGAAAAGTAGTTTAACAAAGTCAAGAAAATAAATAAATAATAAGAAAAAACCGAGTTATACTCCATAAATAATTACCCTTGACTTACGGCAAGCTTGCTAAGGTTTACTAAATATAAAAAAAAACAAAATTTACATCAGCACGGTGTAACATCAGTGAGGATCCGGATTCCGCGTCAATGATGCTGGTGGCGTTCGTGTCGTGGAATAAAATCCCGTGGCGCACGAAGGTTACAAAACGAAATTGACGGTTAGCTCGATAATTGGAAAGAAAAAAAAAAGTAAGAAAAAAAAATGAAAAAATAAACGCCGAAAAGAAGGTTGGCGGCAGTGTTTAAACGAAAAGTGGTGTCTTCCTAGATACGAGGAAAAAAGGACGACACAAAGAGACGGTAAGCAACCTACGGGGAAACAACAATTTGTAGCCAACAACGTGACAATGTCCAATAGTTTTTTTACAACATCAGAAAAAAAATTCCACTTTGGTTCTATAAGAGAGCTCTAACGACACCCAAAACAGCCCTGTAGTAGCTTTTTGGGTTTCGTAATAGCACTAATGTAATATTTTTTTTTTTAGGTTGGTAGTTGTAATTGTTAATGTCTAACATTTAACGGATCTTGATAATAGGTATGTATTATGTATCAACTACAAATTTCCCAAATTTTGAAATTGCAAATTATTATTTAAAAAAGATCCAAAGTAGATAGAGTAGTATTGCCTTATGTTACTCGTTCTTTAATATCTATTCTATTTTTAGAGAGTTGTGACAAATGCCAAACTAAAACAAAAATCGCTTTTTCAATTTTATGTTATCTTTTTGTATAGTTGATAAGTATAAACATAATAAAGTACATTAAAAAACGAGTGACGTAACATAAGACACATTTTATGGCACTAGTCAAAGTTTACAAAACGAGCCGCATAGCGACGAGTTTTGTAATGAACGAGTACCATAATTGTCTTATGAACGAGTTCCTTATACTATTTTTTCTATTTTGGATCAATTTTAAATAAAAATTCGCAATTTTAAAATTTGAAATTTGGTCGTGGTTGATACTACCAAGATTAGATTAATGTCAGATTCTAAATTACTCGTAAATCGTTATATTTTGACGTTTATTTGATGTTTTAATGACATTTAAAATCATAACTACCAGCATGAATAAAGCAATATCGCTACTACAAAACCCAAAAAATTACTCGTCTACAGTACTGTTTTGGGTGTCGTAATAGCTTTATTAGAAAACCAAATCAGAAAAAAAGCCGTCAAGACTTTCTTGCTCGCACCAAGCCTCAAAGTACCAACTGTAAGGACATTGCCTGAAGGCTATGGAAAGCTTTAAAAACTTTCGCTATGAAGCTTTTGTCGTAGATGCAAAAAACTTTAATTTTTTGTCTCACAGTTTGTTTCCTCTGGTGCAACACTCAAACCACTCTAGCGCCCTTCTCCGAGAATCCCAAAAAATTCAACTATAGGAGTAGGTCATGTCGTGATTCACCAAATCGAATACCCTGCACCAGGAAACGTAAGTACACATCCGCTACTTTATTAACGCCGCGACGCCTTCCTGAAGCCTGACTAAAGTCTCGATAAAAGTGCAAGACATTTTTAAAGTAGGTACGGCCGACAGCAGAAATAATGTTCACCTCACTCTTTTAAAATTTAAATGTTTTCTGCAGATAATATACTAGATAAACAAAACCCCATGCATCTGTTACTTTATTTTATATCCTTGGCATAAAGTGAATTATAAAGTCTGTGTTTGTTTTATGAGAAAAATAACGAGTTTAAAGTTTAACAGGTGGACATTACACCTGCTGTCGGCTGTACCTAAAAGTACGCACAAAAAAAACTAAAAGCAGTGCTCAGTTGGCACAGTTGGCGTCAAAATATCTAATAAATCACACAGGTAAGTTCAAAAGACAGTTTCTTACTAGATAATACATTTAAATATAATTTTCTATCCAACTGATTAAATCTAAAAAACTAATAACACACTTCTTTGTATATTTGTTGCAATTTCGTTTTGTTCTTCCATACCGTTCTGCTTTCTCATAATCACCATCGATGCTATTTCGAGATGTTGAAGGACTAAAAATTGCGATTTGTATTATTTGACATTAAACTTTTGCAGTTTCGTGTTGTTGTTCCTTACGTAAACAAAATGTGCACAATATCCCCTAAAACTCCAGTATTATCGAAACTGTGCAAAGACGCTTCACAAATCATCCTCAGCAAACATTCTTTTCCCGGATATCCATGCCTGAAACACGTGAACACTCATAGACAAAATATTACGCGTTCACTGTTATAATTAGTGACGAATATTTACGATTTCATTTTGAGCTTGAGAATGTCGTAAACGGATTTTCTATCCCATGATCTTCTCTCATATAGAGGTGGATAGGTAAATTCGGTTTGGTTTTGAGGTAAATTGTAATTGGCTTCAAAATTGTATGAGAAAAAAATGTTGTATTCAGGTAAATCCAGAGGTAACGAAATTGCTAGAAATAACTGTAAGATTTCTTTATTGAGAGTCGAATTGGTAATAAATAACTTACCCCGATGAAAGGGCCTTGAATGGGACCATAAGGCCATCGTATGGGGTTGATAAATGTAATCTCGCCATCTTCCTGGGATAGTTGAAAAAGGGACATCAATAGGAAGTTAAACGCCAAATAGTTTTTCAAATACATTCTGTCGGTTTGCAAGCAACATGCTTTATCTATGTATAGGTACTGAAATTGGTACTGAAGCGGACTGGCAATGCTCTGGTTTTGTTTGTCAATCAACTGTCAAGTTGGTTCTAAATGGTTTGGCAAACAAAGTGCTTGGTTGCTCTTGTTGTTTCGACCAAAATAAAATTAAAAAATCCTGTTCACTCTTATATGAATGCAATGCCCTTTGAAAAGATGCATTGCATACATATAAGAGCATCTTGAAAGCATGCATTTCTACTAGGTACCTACTAAGTATTTTAATACTAACTACTTACCTAAACAGCGAATTCATAACTGAATGGAGTTTGATTGCTAACCACAAATTAACTGGAGTTTAAAGCTAAAGAAAGTAATAATTGTGATAGAACGCGCTATACTAAAAAAAGTCTCAAGTGTGAATATGCAAAAATGTATGCAAAGTAAACAATAAAAAAATATCATAATTGTTTTCCTAATAATTGTGATGTTAAGTATGACGTGCGAAAATGTTTAAAGAGGTGCTAAATTAGGTGCAAATCAGTAGATCAGTTGTTCTAGTCGACTGGCAGAAGGAATCTCTAGCAACAACCATATAAGTTCCGCGTTTTTCGTCTTTCCAGTGAAAACTCAAAATTGTTACCATCAATAAATTATTCAGACTTTGTCTCAAGACAAAGCTTTTCTCTCTTTACATTTATATTCCATACACATATTACCATATACAGGGTGTCCCGGAATAACTGTGACAAACTTGCCGGACAGAAAATCAAAAATTTAAGGGACTTTTCTAAATAAATATACCCTCGATAACGAAGAAAGAGTCCTTCAAACTTGAGTTTTCTAAATCGTTTATTGGTCGTAACTCTTAACTCCTATGATTGATTTTCCCGAATGTTTGCACATGTGCTACTGAAATAACTGCTTTTAGTTTCTACATCATGTTGTTAAAAAATATACAGGCTGTTCCGTTTGAAAAAATGGAGAAAATTTTATTCAAAAAGTTCTAAATTGAAAAATTATGTTTAGTCACCCTGTATAATTTTTAGAAAGTAAAAATAATTCAAACATAGCTTACAGATGTTTCCTAATTAGTACTTTCATAATTTTTTCTTAAAACTCGTAATTGTGACTGCAGTGATTTTTTTTAACATGCATCTGCAGATGCCCATATTTGAACAAAAAAAATCAACATTCAAGTGGTTTGGAAATAATCATCAGTAATAATATTGGATTGAAAAAGGCTCTAAAAAAAACTTTTTTTACACACAACATTCCATTGAAAATGTCACTTGCTCCTGTATAATCGTCTTGGCTCAACCTGTATGTTCAAAAATAATTTCCGGTTATAGACTTCTTTTTCTAGTTTATTTGTGTTTTTAAATCAAATTTCTACCCATCATAGAAATCAAGCCATTAAAGTCGGACACATTATTGCCCCATCCTGTATAATAGAGCTGTTACGGAGCTGTAGTAGCTTTTTGGGTTTTGTAATGGCGCTAGTGCAATTTACCTTTTTCAAGTTGGTAGTTATAATGTTGATAAAACATTAAACGTTAATAACAAAACGACTAACTTGTAATTTCGAATCTGACATTTAACTGATATTGGTAGTAAATTTTAAAAATGCGAATTTTTATTTAAAAAAAAAATCAAAAGTAGACATATTATGTAGTAGTATGTATGTTATGTCACTCGTTCTTTTATAAGTAGACCTATAATATTTTTAGAAAGTTTGTGACAAATGTTAATGCTAAATTAAAACCAAATTCGCATTTTTTAATTTTATGTTTATTAAAAGTTCGTAGTTTTATAATTTAGAGAATTTAGTTGTGGTGGGACTATCAAGGTTAATTAAATATCATATTCAAAATTAATTGTAAATCGTTTTGTTTTGACGTTTATTTGATGTTTTAATAATATTTAAAATTACAACTAATCTGAAAAAAGCAAACTGCACAAACTAGCACTGTTTTAGTTGTCGTACCAACGTAATTTCACCTGGAGAGATATTATTTACCAAAATATAATGTGCTGTGCTATTTCCCTATGGCCCGGTAGCGCTTGGACACCCGGTATATAAAAGTGTCTTGCAAAATAAAGTAAATTGGCGTGTCCGTTTTGTAACGTGTTCGTAACCAGAAGGGTTGTTAAAGATCCGCAGTAGATGCACCAAAGCAACAAAAAGTAAGACAAATTGGGAATAAATTGGATCGGAGATAAAAGTTACCCTCGCTCCTCCTGACTCATCATTGAGCACAATATTGCTAAGTTCTCGCTCCATACATGCACTCACATCAATCAAAACTCAGAATGTTTTCCATTTTCTTCTCGTACAAAACAACTTCGTCCGTAATCTCGTTATTCCCATCCGCACATCTGGAAATAAAGCAACAAAAGCTGCACGGAAATCCAGTTTCCTTTCTAAATCGCATTAGTGTATTTTACTCTTGCAAACACAAAATGTTTGTTTAGGAACACGTGGTAGTAGTCACGCATTTGTTTTATTCTAGAGACAAAATTCTTATTAATGAAAATCTTTTGTTACTTCAAATTTTCCACTATAAATAAGAATTCTCTCGAGTTAATTCTCCTGAAATTTCAGCAGGAGTGATTGCGTTTCCTTCAGAGGAGATTTTATTCCGTCCCCATTCTTCCGCACACAATGAAGGTAAATACTCGTTCGATGAAATTATTTACCTTCAGCAAAAGAATCAGCTTATCTGCCGGATATGCCAGTAAATAAGAAGTTATTTATTCGCTGTTTGACCGGACCAGGGACCTGTCGACGTTTATTATCCTGTATCCGCGCCTAGGGAGAGGCAGAGCCTGGTAATTGAGAAAGACGGACAGGAAAAAGAAGAAGAAGGTTTTAACAGAAATTTCGTAATTCTATTTCCGCGTTCGACAATTTCAATTTATTTCAATTTAGAATACCGTTCGCGAACTTATAAGGACGGTTTGATATTTACAATGTACGAAAAAATAATATTACTTACCTAAACTATGTTTATAGTGTTCAACGCATTTGTACCTAGCTTGATTTTAGATTGATACACTCAGCTGAACGAAACGATGGCAAACGTTCAAACAATACAACTGATCATGATTACAATAATAATTAATTTCGGAAATATTAAAGTTAACCTAATAAATAAAGTTGATTTAGTATTTCGTGGAACTTCTTCAGTCAATGGCTTGATTAAAGCTTCCACTCATACTTACAAAAAAAAAACAACTTAATTTTGTGGAAATTGAAATAAGAATTTTCCATGATCTCGGCGGTATTATTAAGAAGAAAGGAGAAAGTTGGCCAATTGGAAAAATTTATTAAATAAGCATAAGGTAATTACAGCTCATAAGTATGAGGGTTTTGGAGAAAATTATTGGTTTCCAAATCAGAAGGGGAATTTTTAGGAATGCACCGCGTTATAGAAAACCATTTGCCTACCAGGCAGACAAATCTACAGTAGACGTCCTACACCATTGGTGAAAGAGGTGGACAAAGTACTGGTGGAGAAAGAAATAGCGCTCGGATTATTCATAGACATAAAGGGCGCTTTTGATAACACGTCTTTTCTGTCAATAAGACGAGCAGCTGAACGACGAGGAGTAAAGCCATCCACAATCAAGTGGATTGAAGCAATGCTAAAAGGCCGAGTCATAACAGCCTCACTGGGTAAAGAGGACCTGGCTGCTGTCACCGCAAGGCGAGGTTCTAACGCCTTTACTGTGGTTGATAGTCGTGGACGATCTCCTGGACAGGCTAACAAATTTAGGGTACAATGTTCAGGGGTACGCCGATAACATAGTGGTGTTAATAAAAGGCAAGCATGAAGGCGTTATTTCTAGCTGAATGCAAAATGCCTTAAATATGATCAGAAACTGGTGCAGGGAGGAAGAACTAAGTGTCCACCCAAGCAAAACTATCAAAGTTCCATTCATGAGGTAAAAGAAGCTTAATTGAACAGTTCTACGACTGAATTGAAAAACACTAGGATACCTCGGAGTTATTATAGACAGAAAAATGAGTTGGAACGCTCATGTTGACAAAGTTCTTTCCAAAACTAGAATGGCCTTATGGGCCTGTAAGAAGCTGTTTGGAAAAACATGGGGAATAGAATCAAAGATGACTTACTGGTCGTACAAGATGGTAGTAAGACCCATCGTCAAACACGCTTCCCTTGTATGGTTGACAAAAACTCTGCAGAAAACCGCGCAAGGACAGCTGTAGAAGCTACAGAGAATTGCGTGTCTGAGAATCACAGAGGCTATGTGCAGTGCACTACCCCAACAGCGGCCTTAGAGGCAATGCTAGACTTGGCCCCGTTTCATCTTCATGTACTTACAAGGGGTTGCTCTGCAAGATACCATAAAGCTGTCCCAGACAATAAACCTAAAACCAGAGAGCATCAAAGCCCATTTAAAGATCTTGGATGTTTTAGAGCCGAGATTTTTAAATAAACCGCTAGATGGCATGCAGGTTGTGTTTGACTTTGAGACGTCGTATAGCAAAGTCACTTTGAGAACTACACATACGTCATCGGCGAGCTGCGCGAGGGAATTATTTCAACCACTGGTGGGCTACCATTCTCTGTCGGTAACTGCAATATTTGACCGTATTGAACGGGTCGGACGGGACTGAGTTCTGCGCGCACGATGACCTATGTGTAGTTCTCAAAGTGACACCGGTTTACCGAGTAGTCATCGACGACCGTGTGACGGCGCAGAGAACAATATCACAACTGAGTAGACATTTATCCGTTTGGTACACAGACGGATCAAAAAGCGATCAAGGGACAGGCATAGAAATTTGTGGGTCTGGATATAAAAAAAACCATAGCTCTAAGCAGTGTCCCTACAGTTATGCAAGCTGAAATACTTGCCATAGATTTCTGCGCAAGAGAGTGGCGGCAAAGAAACCTCAAAGGAGCGGAATTCTATATTCTAACAGATAGCCAGGCAGTAATTAAAGCTCTACAAGCCTACAGCTTTGAGTCTAAAACTGCATGGGAATGCAAACAATCCTTGAAGCAACTGGCAAGAGGTAACAAACTCACCTTCATGTGGGTGCCAGACCATCAGGATATTGAGGAAAATGAAACAGCCGACGAGTTAGCCAAACGAGACACGGAGACCCCACCTATAGGATCAAAGCCGTTTTGTGAGCTGAGCAAAAGCCACAGAAAGACTGAAATCCATAGGTGGGAGAAAAATGTTAAAATAGCATACCTACTGGAAACAAGTTTCAGGGCAAAGACAGGAGAAATAGTTCATAGACTATTTGCCAAAGAAGACCACAAAGCTTCTTGACCTGACAAGGAACGAAATGAGACTCGTTGCCGGTCTTCTCACTGGACACTGACCACTGAAGTACCTCCTCAAGAAAATGGGAAAGACGGACAGTGAGATATGCAAATTATGTGGATCGGAAGAAGAAACTTTTGTATACGTACCATGTCAATGTGACGTCTTAGCAAACCGTAGACTAAAAACTCACTTCGGCAGTGTGAGTCTATCGCCTGACGAAGTGAAGGAAAAGTCTCCCAAGGCCATTGCAAACTTTGCAAAGAGTTTATGCCTTTGGGACAAAAATTAGATTCAGGGTTTGAACAAAAGATCTTATTGGTCGCAGTTCGGAAAGGCTAGAAAGCCAAATGACCCTTCTGTAATCTGTAACCTGTAATGAGAGTTTTGTAGCAAAAATAGCTACAAAGAAAGAAAAACTTATCTAACAATGGCTTTTAGTTTGATAGTTTCCATACGTTTTTAATTGGGTGTATGCCAATTTTTCAAATTGTTGCTTAAATGCAAGTAAGCATTGTAAAATGTACGTGCGTTTTTTTATTTTTAAATTTGATGAAGTTTTACATATTAAATCTTCACTTAAAGTTTGAGCGCGCGAAAACGCTGACTGGCTAGCAACGGGGAGCGCTGACGTCACTTGTTCGTTGGTTACGCTTGGTTGCATTTGGCGATGCACGTGTTCGAAGTCTAGGGCGGTTTAAGAGTTGGTTATGGAGAAAAAAACTGGGTATAAATGGTGTTTTGTACCAAGATGCAGTAACACGACTGTTTCTGCACCTAATAAAATATTTGTGACAGTGTCCAGAAGTGAGCCCACGGCGAAAACAATGGTTCAAAGCTGCTAGACGCGATTTACCAACGAGCAAATCCATTTTTTTCTGTTGCGAGGATCATTTTAACTTAAGAATTTTGTTTAATGCTTTGGTTAATATTTAATACTGACTATGATAATTTACAGTTGGAGAGCGATATGGAAAATTACTTAAAAATTAAGTTAATGGGCTGTACGATAATTATGAAAACCCACGTGGTTCCTCATATTTTTGACTGTTAGGAAGATAGAAAACGTGCTGTAACTACGGTTATTCACCTTTTTTTTGCAAAACGGCTTCGAAAACTAGTTCAGGAAGCTCAGAAGATTTCTCCAGAAAAAAAAAATTCATTAATTGAAAAAAATCTCAAGGCCTATTTAGGAATAAATAGTTGTTGGCTAGATTCTTTAAGAAAATTAATAATACTTAATTTACAAGACCTAACTCTTCAACAAGTTTATGTAGTTTTAATAAAAATTAAATTAAATGACTCATTTGAAAGATTAGGAGATCAATTAATTTGGCATGTCACAGGGTAACGTGTCGAAATTTCTCAATATGAAACTTCCTATTTTGAGCCATTTATTAAGGAAGTTAATTTATTGGCCAGATAATTCTTTAATAAAAAAATTATTGTCCATTCCATTTAGGGCTAGATGTAACAAAGTTAGTCAATTATTGATTGTTTCGAAATTGTACTTTAAAATATCTTGTATCGACCACTGCTGATGGATCATAAATTACATTTCAACTGGGTATAGAGGACAAACTACTGATGTATTACATACTGGTTAAAACTTGCGGATTTCTAGACATTCTACCTTGAGGTTGCGCTGGTATGGCTGATAGAGGTTTTAAACACTTAAAGCAAGTTATGGAAGAGCGGGATTGCGTTCTTATTAGACCTCCCAGTGTATCGTCATTAGAAAAACCAACTAAATTAGAAATAATTAAAACAAAAAGAATAGCTAGTTTAAGAATTCACATAGAGCAAGTCATCCCCAGACTAAGAGAATACAAATATTTAAAGCCACATTCAGTAATAGATCATAATTTAATTAGTAGTACAGATAATGTTGTAATTATCGCTGCAGCTCTGATTAATTTACAATTTCCAATAATAAAGTAGAATAGTACAAAATGTTTTAAATACCAAAAATAAAGTAGTCAAATTAAGACTTTAGTACATGTGTTTTAATCTCAATCCTTAATCTCAAACTTTAACTAATTTGGTTCCTCTGGAAAATATCGCCAGCTTAGAAATTAGTCATGGGTTACCTGTAAGATTGAGCCGACATTTCCTGGAAGGTAACCCTCCAGGAGCTGACAGCTTATTTATGATATTGACGAGATTAGCAATTACGATCTTACACTCAGTAAGCACAGAGTAGGGTAGGGACCTGACTCCCGACCGAACAGTTGACGTCATTTCGCACTCCACCAATAGCAGCGCGTTTCGGCATGAGCCAAACTTATAAGTTAAATAATTTCGGAGATTCCAAATATTTTGTATTTATTTCTTCGAATGTCAATTCTAAACATAAAACCGCATCTATTGCAAGGTAATACAAGTAAAAATAAAATTTAAGCATACACCCAATTATATTTAATGGTGGGCATATATTAGCAAAGATATAAGAAACTTAAACAAATTAGAATCTGTCAGTCCTTATAAAGTCACATCTTTATGATTTAAATTTTGAGAACTGTGGTTGTTACCTGCAGCGATTAGTTCGAGGATTATTAGGCTTTAGACTATTGGGCTTTATCAAAATTTACAGCTTGATCTTTACTGGTTTTCAAATATTATAAAAATAAAATGATTACTGAAACAACATTCAAACATGAGCCAGTGAACAGAATAAACTTTTCATTACGACGGGACGGCTTAAAGTATGAAGATCTGCGTAATTGGAGGAAATCTATGATAAATTATAACTTTCGACGTGAACGCTTAGCATATAAATAATAGATATACAAGTGAATAATTTACATTTGCTTATTAGCAAATTCAGCTTATTCGATTAGAAATCTGAAACCGTGGGAGACACTATTTTTGCATTATATTTGGATCAACCGATCTTTGCGTTCATGTCATCAATTTCTGCACTTAGCAACAACGACAGTTTGTCACAAGCATATTGCCAAAGTTAGACATTTGCAACATAGTCAAGCAACAACATATGGCTCAACTATAAGTAAAACAAGACTGACTTGAAACATTTCTGAATTGATTTCAGTTACCAATAATTGTAGTAGCTCTGTCAAGTTTTTATTTGAAAACGCGTGTTTAGGTTTTGGCATTAATTTATAACCAATTTATGTAGGTACTTATTCCAAAAAAATTCTAATATTTAATTCGGATAATTCCGATAGTTTAGATGTTGTCGATAATTAGAATATTATCGTTTAGTATTATCAGTGTCCTGGTTCAGTATTCTATACAGGATAATGCTTCCTTAAGTAAGACGCCGTTTGTGCCCTAAATACAAAGTAGAAGAAAATATCAATAAGATCAACTATTGTTATAACATGCTAATATAAAAATATAATAATTATAAATATAATAATAATAAAGATAATATTTTATTTATTATATATTTTATATTATATTTTTATTTTTTATTTCATATTATACAATATTTTTTTTTATATATTCGTCCAAGTGCAAAATGCATTGTTGGTTGCATAACCACTGTGCGAAGTTCAATCGAAGAAACGACACTTACAACAACAGAGTCTGTTTTCTTTTATTCCATTTTCGCGTGCAAATAAAATATGTACTCTCGATCAGTTTTCACGTAATTTTACCTGGGGAGATATTATTTAGCATATTATTTAGTTCCTCGAGGGGCCACACGGTATATTGTATTTATACTAACATTATCACGGCCATAATATCCCAGTAAAATTAAACAATCCCTAATAATAACCCATTAACGGCATCGTAATAGTTATTCAAGATTAGCTTCAATCGGAATTAGTCCTGATGCTAACTATGTAAACCTATTGGGTTAGAACCGCTTGGGAGTCTCTGAACCCAAATTAATTCTGAATAATAAATAATTTGCCTGATGTCTGTCATCCCTGACATCAAGGCCGAAAATTTCAAATATTCAAAACTTTGATACATATGCATAGTGGACGAGATATTTGGAAGTCCTGGAACCTCAGGCAAAAGCAATTTGCTACTAGGTAGATATCGCATTAATGCCGACTTTGATGTTGTAACCGTGCTTGCATATTGCACGTAAACCCGGTCTCTTTCTCTCAATTTTAAATTAATTTAGTAAAAATGAACACCGACGCAATCTCTCTCTAGAAGACGGTTAATGAATAATTCGCGCACAGCCGCCGTGAGAACTTCAATTTCAGCTACTTAAAATCCGCCCTTGTGTCCCGACAACGTGACAGTGTATGTCACGACAAAGATAATTTATTTATTGCCATCGTCTTTGTTTCGGTGCTCACGCGAAAATTTTTCGCTTTGCACGGCGTGTTAGTTTTCTATTTACAGGGGCCGGAAGTTATGATTTCGCTAGATAAATGGGACAAAGAACCCCAAATATTTTGCTTACACCCTGTATTATAGCCAATTCACGTCAACTAAACGGAATATCAATTCAACAAAAGCTGGTTATCATAAATTCCCAAAACCTAAAAACATTTAGTTTAGTTAACAATAATTAACATTATTTTGTGATGATAGTGGTGATTACCTACTTGGCAATTTATTTGCAAATTAAAAAAATATGCACATTGTTTCTTGTTACCGGTTCCTGAATTAAGTCTTATAAATTTCACTAAATTTCATTAAAATATTCAATTTCCCTCACGCATATTTTGGCGGTAATTAATAAACAGACCGCTCGCGTCGAATTTTGCCACTTTAATAAAGGGATAATTAAAACTTAAAGAGCAAGTTTATTTCCAGACTTAATGACGACGCCTCCTTCTTCCCGTTTTCGTCGTGTCCGTTCTGTAAGAATGCGGAACAATTACTAGCCGGCAAACGAAAATAACGGTCGCAGTCAAACCGATTAAGCGTCGCGACGCCCGGGACAAACGGTGTTAATGTAGTCGAGAGAAGATCGCCGTCAACAATTTTAATTATCACCTATAATTGCGGTCATTACTAAGAAACGGTTGAGCGGCCCGCAGAGGCTGCATAAATGGCGGAGGCGCCGGGCGAATGTGGTAAGTAATGTCGTCATTATTGCGACAATAGTTATGCTAATTCGACACTGTAAAAACTTGTGAATGTGTAAATAGATTATTTTGGTTTCAGCGAAACAACAGTGTGTTTGAGAATCAATTTGGTCGGCTATAATATCTATAGCTTTACCTCCCACTGGTTCTTTAGGACTTTAGAATCTCATTAGCAACTATAGGATTAAATCGAATCTTCTGCTTGATAATTAACAAATTCAGAGTGATCGAAATGGCAAATCGGTTTATCTTGGGCAATTCTATCGCGAATCACGTCCGCCCCTTTATCCATTTTTCATTAGATCCCGTCGTCCTGCCGCAAATGTTTAAAGAACACCACCGGGATAAAACCGTAAAGAAGTGCACGAGGATATCTTTAAGAAGGTGTATTACCGTTTTCAAGGAGGCCGAGACCCTAATCCCCTCATCTCGGCCTGAAACAGGCACGGTCGCAACATTTCCCTCCGCTCGTATAAATAAATCAGCACCCTCAAAGCCGCTCTGACAGATTTTAGATTTCATTTTTTCCTTCCTACCATTAATTATTTATTGCAAATTTGTTTTCTTATTCGTTGTTTATTATCTACGAATTGTAGTAAGCAATGATAACAGCATATTTTTTTTACATGTGATTTAACTACATGACTCTTCCAAAATGCTATGAAAATTTATACAAGTTTTCTGCATATACTTTAGAATAGTGATGCGGTTGAGAATTTTTAGTTTCGTTTCGTGGATGTACACAAAATAAAATGATTGTTGGTTCTTTAGTTCTTTGTTGTTTGACGTATTGGTCTGGAAACAAAACTTTTATTTCACTTTTTGGCTGTCGACTAAGTTTAAAGGGATGCAAGTTGCCCGGGCGTTTGCTTGCTTTGTAAGTAAAATGAGGAGAACGCTTTGAAGCACCATTGCAAGCGGATGAATTATGCGAACTGCGAATTGCAATGCAAACAATTAAGTTAGCCGTTGAAATAACAGTTGCACGAAAACTAAAATTTTATTCTGTTGCTGGTTAAATTTGATTATAAAATTAATGCAGCCGTTATAGTGAAGAAATGTTGACTACGTTTGGCTTAAGTGTTGGTTTATGTTTCAAGCAAAGAAAAAATTTAATGAATTTTGCACTGATGCATGATACAAGTGCTCTCAATAAAATGTCGCAAATTTTCAAAACTACCTATCATGTTAATGCAAAATTGGTGATGGAAACCGGAATATTTAACAAAACCGTTGATTATAATAACTGCATTAGTTGGATGAAGTGCCTGTCTGCTGGTTTTACGTTACCCGAATTGAAAACCGATCATCATCAACTTTGAATTGGTAAATTAAAACGTAACATTTCGATTCTTCAATGCTTCACTGCTCATTTATATCGCATCAAAATCCTATTATTCCAATGTATACGCCGAATCCGCAAGCAAATTTGGCGACATAAATATATTTTCGAGCAATTTGTCCTCGCGTTCCAATTTCGAACGCCGTTTTTGACTAATGCAATATTTAAATTCCGGCCCGGATTTCCGACCGCCAAAACGGCGGGATCGCGACCGAGCTCGCGACTAATTAAATTTCGTCTTTCGCTCCGACCATAATATGAATGAAGATGAAAGAAGAACGAACGGTTTACGGAAGTAATTAATTTTGAAAACGACTGTTAATACCCCTTCAGGAGGCGGTGTTTCAAATATTTAAGAAGCACTCGGCCGCTCATTCAAGCTTAATAAGTCCCATTTATAGCCGACACTGTTTTCTCCCAAAGTTTGATTGAAAAACTTTACTAATGAGCGACATTGCTATAGGGAGGTTATTTTTAACTGGTAGAAGTTCAATCGAAACTGCAAAAAACTTGGTTAAGAATTTAATTCGACTCGAAAATTGCGTTGTCACTATTTGGTTTATTTCCACAAAGAAGTTTTGGATATCGTAATAAGTACATAATATTAAGCGACGTAACCAAAAGTTTTGATTGAGACCAATCAGTCTAAATGGTGCATAATACCAAGAAAATAATTGAAATTGATTTAGTGTTATTTGGTTGTAGGATCAAAGATGTCCAAAATGAACTACTTGGAAAACACCATGAAAGGTCTTACATTTCTAAATTTGTTCTATGTAGTAAACTGCTTCTTTTAGAAAACTCTTTGGGATTTATTCGAGATATTTTTATCAGGCCAGTGAGAGAACGATTTGCAATAAACATTTGCTTGAGCTACGTTTTCTTGGTTTACGTTATCCAAAACCTAATCTTTATTCACAAATCGTTAACAGCACCAAACCGTTCGACTTTTGTTCAGTACGCTCCGCTATGCTTTGGAAGTATGCTTGTAAGTTACACTTTACGTACTTACATAGTTACTGAAAGAGAAACTTTAACAATTACATATAAGTAGCAATTAACACTATTGGATCAGTCAATCTTCACCGTCTCTAATTGCTAAACTTTTGCACTTGTTAAAAATTAAATGAAAACCTGAGTGTTAATCTGTCGCGACATTCTAACAGATTCCGAGAAAAAAAACTATGGTTTTCTGTTTTTTTCCTAAACATTGTATGGAGGAGGATGGATTAAATTTTTGTACTCTGATATTATAGAATTATTAGAACTGCTGCAAATATTTTTGCTAATGTTTTAGCTATGTACTACTTTTTTAGATCTATGCAGCGTGTCCCGAAAAAAGTGTGCAATATTTTACCGACGTTTTTTAGAATAAAAAACATAAAGAAATTTGTCTATAAACGTAGGTCTAGAGCTCTCTAAAGGTAAACCTCTGTTAGTGGTTTGCAGTGAATATCTTCAAAGCCAATCGAGGTAAAATAATGATAACGATATGAAATAATGATTAATAATGATCTTTATCACCAAATTCAAACGATTGTATTTTTTATGGTACTTGACTAGTCAGCTTCAAAAATAGCTTACGTCCGAGGCTAATGTTTACAGATTCTTAAAATCAAAGAAAATCCTAAAAATTCGTTAAACTGTTTGGTTCTGACTTCACGCAATCATGGAAAAACATCCCTATATAACTCCTTGAGAGCGACAACGAAGCGCTATTCTCTTAAATCCAGACTTTACTAGGTTCTACTTTGTAGAAATTTTTGTAAAATACTAAAACCAAACTGAGTTCTCTAGCACTTTAGTTTTAATTTTCTAAAACGCCGTACCGTCGGTAATAGTTTTTAAGTTGTTTTAACTTATTTTTTTGATTTCTAGGTCCCAGCTCTAGTTTTAAATTTCGCTTACGTTCAACTAAACGGTTTGGAACCTTATGAAAGGATGGTGATGACTCTTCGTTCAATCGACAGTGCCGGTTTACGGGTTAAATCAAGAATTCTCCGTGAATCTCGTCTAATTAAAAACAATTTCAAATTGTTAATTGTCATAGTAACTCTTTGTGGAATTTTTCTTCTGCCTGTTATCAAAGCCGGGGAAGACATGTGGTTTTTGCTAAAATTTATTAAGGAAAATTTCGAAACTTTCTCTTGGCTATTATCTTTGGCTTTTTATGCTACATTTCCTGTCGGCGCTATTATGACAATAGTTCAAGCATTTCTGCCTCTTTACTTTATGAAACAAGGTATTTTCCAGCTATACATGTTAAAAGAGTTTATTGAGGATATTTCGACAAAAAACGACAAGTTTCAAATGAACATACTGTACTATAGTAAAAATTACCAAAAAGTTGTGCGACAAAAATTAATCTTTTGTGTTAGAATGCATGACAAAATCAAAACGTAAGTTAGTTTTACAGTTGTTTAGCTTACTGATCATTATTGTTTCTAGGTATCTAAATTTTGGCAAAAATCTTTTCTTTCTTCCACTTGTTGTAATGTACTTAGTTGGAATTTTAATGACAACTGTAGTAATGTTTGGTGCAACGGGCGTGAGTATAAATTTATTCCAATATATTGTACAGGCTAGTAAATCAATACAAAAAAGAATATTTAAAAAATTGTAAGTTACAACCCTTTACTCGCCGCACGTTCAAAGAAGAATTTTGGGCCGTCAAGGCAATTGCTAGGGCTTCCGCCAAAATTGTATTATAGTATTATACATTGACTTGTTTCACTCTTAAAGAATGTTAACAACAAAAACATCCAGATTTATTTTATCAATGATATCTCTAGTCAGTCTAGTCCGTAGCCACATGTAGCTGTCCAAATAAATGAGATTTGTTGTGATCAAATAATGAAGATAAAGATTATTCTTACTTCTTTTAATTTTTGTTTTATTTTACTAAAGTTTTGCGAGTTTTCTTGGAATAAAAGTTGAACTAGGTCAGGCGAAATAATTTCTATCACAATTTAATGACACTTTTAATTAGTCATGACAAACAAATAGGTGGTTTGAATATTTATTGTGCTTTACTTTCAGTTTTCGCTAGACATCACAGGATATCCCGTATTGTTGTTGACTGCTGCTATACTTGTAATGTCTCTTACTACCATAATTCAGGGTGGACAGTCCGTGATAGATGAAGTGAGTTAGTTATATTTTTTTATAAAAATAGACAAAATGTTTTAAAATTTTAGACGACTGCCGTCTTTGAAACGGCATGTAAATGCCCATGGTATCTTTGGAACAACGAAAACAAGAAAATTTATTTCTTTTTTCTAATGAATTCTGTTAAACCTGTCCAAATTTCAGCAACAAGTTATGTTATAATTACTTACAACGTAGTAACAAAGGTACGTAGCTTTGACAACTTTTTTGAAATTAATCTTAATTTTTTCAGATGGTTCGCAGAGCTTTTTCAATCACAACTGTTGTAAATCAAGTTACTAACTTGAATACGTCATGAGATCACATAATAAAAGTTACATAGTGACTTTTTAAAGTTTGACTTAAAGGTCTTGCTGTTATTGGTCATAATAACATTTTACAAATCTTAAACGCAATTCAATTAAGGTCAAATAGTAGGCATTTAACAGCAACCCTTTTTCGAAATTTACGGTATAGCTGTCGTACTGGCCTTACTAACCAAATTCATGCAGAAATGAACATCTATTTATAATGGTACTTTAGCTTATATCAAGAGTGTTATCCTGTAATGTAAGACCCAGTTACATCTACGTTTATTACGTGGAAGGGTTGTTAATTGTTATTTAGAGTTTTATATTTATTTAATGAGGTATCTTTTTATTGATTCCATAATGTTATTATGTAATGCCTGAACAATAATAAACAATAAAAAATTTGATTATGTGGGCAACAATTTGACCTCTATTTTCTAAACCGTTTCTTCCAAATATATATCAGGATATAGAAACTTCAGGACAGTCTCACGATTGTCTTTCTCTTGTTTGTTGAGAAAGACATGGACATCTGAGGAGTTATTTAGTTTTCTACTAATGGCGACACGTGGTAGAGTCTACCTCAAAAGTTCTTTTTGTAATATAAAGTAAGTTACCGGCCGGGCCAGTCCGACAATGGTGACTATCATTCTCGTAGAAAATTGTTTGATTCTTGTCCGCTCCCTTAATAGAGTTAAAGAGGTAACTTTATGCAAATTGGGTTCGGGTAAGCCCGTTAATATAACTCATCGTTTATCAAACAGTAAACGTTTACTATTACCATTCTCAATTATTCTATAGTAATGTAGAAAATATCTAATATTGCCACAAGCTTTTTTGTCCGGCTGTTCATACAAGATAATAACACTATTTGCTAACAATTTACGCCTCTGGCTGTGCAGGGCGGATTTGGATGGAATTGATTTTCTGCTTTTTATGGGCATTAACCGTCGTTCCTGAGTGCGTTAGCTATTGGAATTATTGGAAACGTGTCTATAAGCAACCCACGCAGCTTCAATTCCATTCCAGTTATTTATCCTCCTACGCTTTGTTTGAAATTAAGTAAATGAAAACTGAAACTTTTTCTGAGAAAATAGCTAGGTTGATTTAAATTGTCTTCAATTGTTTTACGTCAAATTCTGAGTTGACGTTTATGAGTCTTTTTTTTTGAATTTGCTGATAAAATTTTATAATTTGTGCAAGATTTGGAATTCTGATCATCTTCTTTATTGCGTTCGTGCTTTCTGTAAATTTCCTTTTATTTCATAATAAATACTTGCCAATTTGTCAAAAAAGATTAATTAAAAATAAATTAAATCAAAATACCTAGTTTTCCATTATCATATTTTGGTCCACATCTTCGTTTGTCCTCAAGTGAGAACCCTCAGATTTGCTGCATTTTCTTCATCTTTTCATCTTCTTTACGAAAATAGTAAAATTGCTTTAGGAACGTTTTTATTTGAATTTATTGAAAAAATCGTAGAAATAAAAAGTAGGTACCTACTTACTAAAATTAATTGAGAATTTTAGAAGAAGAGTAAAATAACGAGTTTTGACTAGTGTTTTCAATAAAGCTCATTCAAGAACTTGAGAAAACAATTGTGTTTTTTAAAAAACAATTTTTATTTTTGGAAAGTATATCTTCGCTTAGCAATCGATCATGAGATTTTTTAAACTTTTAATAAATCCATTTTATGTAAAATTGGACAAACTTTTTAATTACGTTTTCCATAAAGTACACCTTACCATTTCAAATTTTTCAGAAAAAGCTTTATTTTATGTTATCACTCTCGATTTTGCCTCCCCCAAAAACAATTAGAGACTAAAATTACTTTCGGTAATAGAGTTTTTTTCCCGTTAATATGAAACAAATAGGATCTGAGATACCTGTATATGTCTTAAAAAATCACTATTTCAGTTATAATACTTCATTGAAGCAAACTCGCATACTCATTGTAGAACCATAAAAGTCAAAAAATATTGACGATTTGTTAAGATGGGCAAAGAGAGAGTGAGGGTTCTATCCTAATGAGACATGGAATAAACACCTGGTTACCTGGTCATCTTCTATGAATGTTTAGCCAATAGCTTTCTGCAGTATGCGAACTTTCGAGGGTCAATTGCATCACCCCAAGAAGTAGTCAGAGCTCCGATTGACTTGGCATTCTGCGAGAAACGGGTTAAT
This sequence comes from Schizotus pectinicornis, assembly GCA_951805265.1. NCBI lineage: Eukaryota > Metazoa > Arthropoda > Insecta > Coleoptera > Pyrochroidae > Schizotus > Schizotus pectinicornis. The sequence goes on along the minus strand of OX638207.1, from coordinate 14,694,960 downwards.
TTAATTACATTTGAGTCTATAAGTTACAATAAGTCAAATTTCTGTATGTACAGCTTGCCGAGAAATTAATGTCGTATCGAAAGTCGTTACAAGCTGCACGATTACATTGGTCGACTGTCGTGTTGCTTATATTGAACGCTTGGAGGGAGGCTAGCCGGGAATCTCCTTGTGCAGACTCAAGCAAATAATTTCGTGCTAGCCTCTCTCCAAGGGTTCAAAGTAAGCCAACCGGACAATCCGGACAGTCGCCCAAACTCCCAAACTAATCATGCAGTCCGCAACGGCTTTCGATACGACATTAATTTCTCGGCAAGCTGTACAATGAGGCATCAAAGACTGTAATCCCTGGGAATAAAAAATTATCAATATAGGTAGTTACAGCAATGAGACCCAAAGGTGTATCTATTCTAAATAATAAAAACAAAATATACATTTACTCAAAATGATCTCGTTATACAGTAATTTATGATCAGTAGAACAAACATTACTATGAATTTTGATTGATCATTAAATTCAAAATACGATGTTTGTATTTGTACAATTTTAATTTTGATTAACGGTAGATTATTTGAATAACCTAATTATGACGACTTTGAAAGAAACGTTGGCTAATAAATATTGTGACAGTTTCTGATCAATAATTTTGTTATCATGATTTTCAACGAAATATAGTTTGTCATTTTTGCATCACGCGGATGTCAATAAAAATGAACAATTTTTCTTTACTGTTTTTGTTAAGAAACCATTCAATATGGAATCGAAACGTCTTTATAATTTAATTTTTGCTGTCAATCATCCAACATTGTATCGAACTAATGTTGGCACTCCAAGACTTTTATTGCGACACAGGCAGGGTACAGTTAGCAGCAAAGATAGTATAACTAAAAAAAAGCCCGATTCAAGCATAATATTGTTAATGATTGCAGTGTTAGCAGAAGATATCGATTATTTATTTTGAAGAAAATTTAAGAAGTTCTTATTGATCGAATTACAATGTTTGTTGGCTTGCTAATGCTGATTGTTATTGTGCATTAAATTGGTTATAACAAGTTTATTAACCTAACAGAATTATGAAACAACAGATTTTATTGAATTTAATATTATGCACCCCAATAAAAATCTAATGCAGTAGAATGCAGAAGAATGTACTGATTTAAATTAAAAAATAGACATAACAGTTTATCAAAGTTGATTGCCATAGCCAAGACCATAGCAATCAGACTATTGAAGATAACGAAAGTGACAGCGATGACAATGGACAACTGGAAGTAAACGTTGTCAAGGTTGAGAAAAATAATTGCTCGTATCAATAATGGTGAAAAAATATAGTTCTTTTGCATTCCTTTCGTAGTTAATACTAATATAAAAAAATTGACATAATTATAAAAGTTTCTTTTTTAATTTAAATTACTTATATCTCGATTTTCAATTAGGTACCTCAATCGTCAAGCAACCAACTTTTCTAAATTCATGACATATGTAAAAAAACACGGCCTTCGACAGTCTCGATCCCAACAAAATCAGAAGAGCTTTACAATCTTGGAAAAATAGAATAATAGAATAAAATAAAGTAATAAAATATTTCCATCAAAATGGTAATCATTAATTAAAATTTGGTCAAAATGGTTTTTTATCGATAATTAATTATTTGTTGTTATTATCGCGTAAAATTAAATAGGAATATATTTATTCATTAAATTGTTGCAATTGCTTTTGTTTCTATGGCATACTTGAAAAACCAAAAAATCTCTGGGCAAGATTGATGGAATCTTTTGATTTTCTGTTTCACAAATTTGGATTCATAAATTCTGAACGTTCTACAAGATACAAATTTTCCAATAAACTACTACATCAACTATAATTTTACATAACATGGGTTGTCAATATTAAGAATTAAAAAAGCACTAAAACCACGTAAAAAAATTATAACAAACAAATTGGTACCATATTTCGGCCCACCCTGTACAGCTGGAGAACTTTAAATATTTTAAGTACAGAACATGATGGATGACTGAATACCAAATTTCAAATTTCTAAGTCAACTGGTATTTACTTTTTGCTAGACAAACAAACCACTACTATGACTAGAATTTTAATGTTTCTTAACAATGTTTTCTGAACTACTGTCGTAAACAATTTGTGTAAGTAAGAACAGGGCACGTTCTTTCATTCGTACCACCGTAACTTGACAAGCATTAAATGTGTTGACGTGCCAACATTAATTCGATATAATGTTGGAATGATTGGCAGTCTAAATTGAATTATAAGGCCCACCCGGTCCCGGCTTGATAGATTTCGAAACGAAAGCAGCAAAGAAAGGATTTTTACTCCCACGCTTTCTTGCAAAGCGACAACATGTTTTTTCTCACTGAAGGGTCTCTAGCAAAAGCGGCCAAGTTTAATGGAATTTCTTGTAATTGGCAAAATTTGTGGCATCATAATTTAATTATCAGAAATATTTGCTCGATTCCTATTGCAAATTGATAATTTCTAATTTGGAGTCATATTGAAAGGGGTTCGTCTCAAATTAAAAATAACGGTAAAAAACTGCAACTGTTGTAAAAGTTTTGTCAGCTCTTACAGAAAAGTCAGGTAATCAAATATTTTAACTCATACAACCTAATAGTAAATTTTCTCTTAAATGAATAAATACCAGACAAGGTACCTAGGTATACTTATAGTTTCAAATAACATAAAAGTACGTTTTCGCAAAATAAAACCTCCTAAAATCCTAACATCCTAAAACAAAATGAGAAGAATAATTAAATCATAATCTGTCTCTTATTTTAAAGCACAGGTGGTTCTTAAAGTTTTCAAATTATTTTCTGAAACTTTAGACGAAGAGTAGGGTGAATAACTCGAATCGAATCGAAGCTGCGTGGGTGGGCTATAGACACGTTTACCGATAAGTAAGGCACTCAGGAACGGTGGCTAACGCCAATAAAAAGCATAAAATCAATTCCCGTACGAATACTACCTTGGCCAGTATTGCTAGCAAATATTTTATGAGTGTTATTATAATCTTCCACGAATAACCAAGCAAAGAAATTTAACAAATTGGTAGATATTTTCTGTAGAATTTAGGATCGATATAGCCAAACATATTTCAGGCAATGTGTTATTCTTGGACTTATCCAGATCCAATTTGCATAATGTTGCTTGAAATGGCGTCAAGAAAACTAAGAGCGTCATTAATTTTTCTTTTTCTTTATTTAATAAGGCCTTGTAATAATTTTTCATGGCAATTAAAAATTTTCTTAAAGAGATACAACACTGCAAAGTTTTACCTTAAAGGCTTTACCCTTTGCACCCTCCACCCTAAATTTATCATGTGTCCACCTGCCTGTTCATGTTTTCCTGAGCTCAGCCGTCATCAAAACTATAACCGTCACTGAAACGTAGTAAACAATATATTACTGGAAAAGAACAAAGTTCCCTGTTGCACATCTGCAAGTTAAGAACGTATATTATATGTATCTTTACGGTATTAGCTGCCTCTACGACTCCAATTTCTATTTATTTCTGTCGTGGCATGTATCCTCTCCCAAGCCTCTGAACACCATCGCTATTTCCACCTCGTCTCTCCAGTTCTCCCTTGGTCTTTCACTTCTTCTCTCCAGCGGTACTTATTTTAATATTCTTCTTAGCCATCTTGTTTTCTCCATTCTTTTTGTATGTCGAAACCATATTAATTGCTTTATCTTTATCCGTTATCCGGCCATGTTTATATTTTCTCTTATTACATCATTTCTCATTTTTTCTAGTTTGGATATTATACAATTCCACAGCAGGAAGTCCATTTCTCTTGTTATCACCTTATTTTTCCTTGTCATATTTTATGTTTTATCTCCATAATGTTTCTATGCTTTAAACAACAATTGAATGTATTTTCTTCTTGGTTTCTCTCCTTATTGTTTTTTTTTCATAAAACTGAATTTAGCTCCCTGACCGACTTTCTTTGTTTCTTTATTTTTTCTTGAGTTTCCTCATGGCTACTACCCTGTTTGTTTAGTGCTACTCTCAGATATTTACAAATTTTAACACCCTTCAATTTGTTACTTTTTAGTTTAAGGTCTTCTATATTTTCATTGCCTACTCCAATTTGTTCCAGTTTATTGTGAGCCCTGCGACTTGGTACCTCCTCTTTGTGTAATTTCTCTATCGTGTAGTTTATGTCATTCTGAACTTCAGCAATTACTGATCGTCTGGTCGTCAGCAAAATATATACTATACACTTTCTCGTATTGCACTTGGTCACTTGGTGTCCCATTTCTCTAATCTCACTGCTCCATTTATTTAAAGCCTTGGCCAGGTATATCTGGAAAAGGTTGGCTAAAAGAGCACCATTATCACTTATAATGATTTTTTATAGCCTTTTCTTAGGATATAAGGTATTTCCACTTTCTTCAAAACTTTCCATAGTTGTAGTAGAACGGTATCGTAGGCTTTTTCTAAGTCAATCAGGGCAATATGCCATTCTCTATTTCTCTGAGCTCTTTTTTCGCATGCTATTTTGATTCTGAACCTGTGACTGTGATATTATCTACAGTAAAGCGTCCTGATCTAAAACCCACTTACTTTTCCGGTTGCATATCTCTTATTACCTTTCCCGTTCGGTCTCCTATTGCCTTAGAATACATTCTACCCATAGTACACTGGCGAGCAAAAAATTAGGCAGGACTCGTGAAGCAAAATCGGCGATTTTAAAGTTGTGTAAAACGGGCTATAAGAGTGGCTGTGTCAGCGTAGGCGTAGACCTGCCAGTCTGCCGCAAATTCCTTACGGCCAATGATGCTCCGGTTAAATAAAATAAATATTTATTTCGTTTGGAGTTTATACTTACCCCAAAGGTACCCACCTCTCTCGCCCTGCCGCGAGTTACCTAAAAATGGGTGTGTCACAACGCCTTTCCCATCCTACCGAATGGAGTTGATTTACACTGGGAAGAAACATTGTGCCTAATTTTTGCCGCACTGCCTTTTCCATCTTACCGAATAGAGCTGGTTTACACTGGGAAGAAATACCGTGCCTTAAATATTGCTTGCAAAGGTACTTGAAAGAATTACAAAACATTTAAAAAGATTTAAAAATCCATCACTTTTGTATGTACCTACTCGTTAAATCTTCAAAATTAAAATGCAAGAAATGGTCATCTCTTGGCGACGTTTTTAAAATAGACTTATAGCTGGTGAAATTCTGAAGAGGACAAATAAATAATGCGTGGTTCCTTCGGGAAGAGAGAGTTTTAAATTTCACCTATTCAATTTTCGCTTCGGATCCGGTTCGAGTTATTTTGTTGACAAGGATCCAGTTCAAGAAACGGACAGCTATTTGCCTCCCTGATCGTGTTTCCCGGCATTAGCTTCATTGAATCTTTTAAAGTTTTTTTTTGTTCAAAAATCAGGGATAAAATAACAAAATAAACATCGTTAAGCAATAAAATGCTATAACGGATACGCGGCATAAAGAGATTGTGACACCTGGACTGGCTAATTACGCTTCCATGAAAATTAATTAAAGTGATTCAGAGAAATTTTTAATTAAAAGGAGGAGACGGCAAATTAGCTAGGCAAAAATGGAGCTGCATTATTTATAACCGTTGAACGTTAACCGTTGAACTCAGAAGAGGTTCGTGTAAATTTTGCACACGACGTGGCAACTGCAGTAAGTTTTAATACCATTCTCAAGTAGATGCAATTCGAGAAATGCAACTATGGCAATGTTGTTTTTTCTCTAAAAGACATAATTTGCTATAAAATTTTACGTCTTATTTTTTAACAATTCATTGTCAGGTCGGCCAAAACAATAAGTTACAAACTGTAGATGATGATAATTCAGAAACTCTACTGTTTACATTTACAACAAAACTATAAAGTAAAGTTTTCTAGACGAAAGTATTTCTTGGGTCGTTTGTTAACACCTGACTCAATAAAATGTTTGTGGAAAACTGTCTTTCAGCTCCTTCAGATCTCGAAGTAGGTTAGCGAGTCAAGATGAAGATGCTAAAAATGTATCTCACGGTTAATAAATCAAGCGACGCACATAACTCGAGGTCCTGACGCTTGATAAGGGGTGCGACGCAAACAGTTCCCCGGAGATAGGACATATTTGCGAGATAACTCCGGAGCGTAACCCGTACAGGATAATGTGGCGCCCTCTTCCTCGAATGACATTCTAAATACAGTAAAGATTACCCAGAAATTTAATCAAAAACTTTAAATACTAGCTGTTATGTGGGTGAAATTAAAATTTTAGCTAAGGTTTAATTGAGTTGTAGTATCAGTTCAAAAGGGTCGTGTGAGGCGGAAGCTTCGAGAGAAGGGGGTAATTACCGATCCGTCCCAGATTCGTGTCGTGGTTCTCTTTGCAAATAATAACTTTGCAACAGCAAAGTTCGTCGGCAACCCTGTCGCAATCTTGTTAAGTGCGAATTCGGGTCGTACAGGGTGTTCTGCACAATAAAGTCGCTAATTTTCGTTTCGATACCAGTAAAGACGGGAATTAATTTCCTGACGCAATATGAAATTTTAGTATTAATTTCGCAGCGCTTACTTTGGTTGTTTACGAGCAGAGTCAAAATTACAATTGCTCGCTTTTCTTTTCAGTATTTCAAGATATGGCGGAAAACAAATAAAATATGTTGAGGCGCAGAGCCACAAACCATCTCATACATTTGAGTTAGTTCATTTTTATGTTGAAATCAATTGATTTGAATTTAGGAAAAAATATTAAATAACCGGAAAATTTCTATATTTTATATACCTATATATTTTTTGTCTCAAAGTCAGGTGCATAAATTTAGAATCATGATTATTCTTTATTTAAAAACAGAAAATATACGCCAAGGATTCTTAGGATAATTCGATTAAAATAGTGAAACAGACAAATATAAATAGAATAAATTGTAAAACAGATGACTTTAAAGTTCAAACCCGTGCAGTAGCAATTCTCAGATTTTCGTGTCTGTCGGACTTGGACCTGTCGGGCTCGGACCTGTCGGCGACTAACCTGTCGGATTCTGACCAGACCAGCACTGGGATCCCCAACAAAGCGTTTCGACCGAGTCACTATCTTTACGATGTCGATCGCTTTCGAGGGAAGGAGTTTAGGGAAGGGTCTTTTGAAAAATGCTGAACCAATCACGACAGTGACCACGTGACTATTTAGAGAGAAAGTTACAGTAAAAGTGAAAGAAAATTTGTCAGATTCGTGGCATGGGAAGCCCTTTCGAGTCTGGTCGGTAGCAGTCGGCAATAGTCCGCAACACAAAAAAAGTTACATACATATGGGGCTACCCGATAAGTGGTTATTTCTGAAGTAAATTGTAACTTTTTGAACACTAATTTGAAGTAAAATAAGTATTTAAAAAAATGCACACAATAATTATTATTACTTTAAAGATCAGACAGAGTTAAAATATAGTTAGGTACTGTATTTTATGAATGTAACAAAGTTTTGTGGAGGATATTATTTTGGTACAGAAACACACTTTATTGTACAGTGGTGTACAGTTTACAAATATTTTTATTCGCAATCATATAGGTAACATGTCCATTCCTAACCTTTTAAGAAGTGAGAAAGTTAATCATTCCTGACAATCCATTCCTGACCTTACTTTCCCTCTCTAGGTTAGAAATGGGCCCATTCCTAACCTGCTGTGAGTACGAAAATCGCTCGGTAGATGGCGCAGAGTGAAATTTTACAAATTAATTTTGGTTTATTTGCGAAAAATAAATGATTGCAAATAAAATAATATACAAACCTCGGTGTAAATTTCCTTTTGTCCCGAGCATTAGCTCACCTCGGCCCTACGGGCTTCGGTAAGCTATCTTAGCTCTCGACAGAAATGAAACCTTTTCCACCTCGGTGTGTAATCTACTATTTCTGAATGCAATTAGAAATGTCTAACAAGTTGACTGGGATATAACGTTCATTCACGAAAATAATTAAAATGTTTGTCGAGATTAAGTTTTTAGTAAAATTTGCAAGCACGTTTTGAAGGAGAAATTCAAATAACCGTTTAAAAGTGGTTTCGGAAATTAAGATTGTTATTTTTTACCTACAAAAGTAGTATTGGTGCGTATTATAAACAACAAGATAAAGATTATTTAAAAACCCTTTGTTAATCTCCAAATAACGATAAATATGCAATATTTTAAAAAATCGTTTTTAAAGCAGCACCTTTCGAGTTGTAGAAACGATTTCTACCAAAATCAAGTAAACTTTGGTGCCGAAGGCTATAACTCTTCCACTTGTACCTAAAAATATCTGAAAATCCGTCTCATAAGCCGTCATCTACCAATGCCATTCATAGGAATGTACCTTCGAAACACCAAAAAAAGCGATAGCCTCAGGGAACTACCTGTTTAACCGAAAGAAAGCGAGGCGATCGAAACGCTTTGTCGGGGATCCCAGTGCTGGCTAGACCGGAGTCGAGGCTGGGCCGGGTTAGGTTCATAAAGTTCGGGCCTGGGTTGAACTGGACCGCAAAAGTTAACAAAACCCGCGCCTTTAAAATATACATCATAATAAGGGACAATCGTAATATGGGGTTGGAGAATATGCGGGTGAAAATCAGATTATTCATGTCTAGATAGTGGCTGAGAGTAAGAGCCGTATGACACGATACTGATTTTAGGACTGAAAATGCGCGCGCACTTTTAGTGCTATTAAATCCAAGAAATTTGAACCTGTTCTATTTTCTTGTATGCAAGTTGACTAAATCAGCGCTTATTGATGAATTTTGTTTTTGTTAAAATTCCCAAACTTGTCCTAAATTCGGAACTGAAACTGCCGAGAAACTGCGCGCGCAGTTTTAGTACTGAAATTAGTACTAAAATAAGTATCGTGTCATACGGCTCTACAAGTATGATGGATGTTGAAAAAGTGCTACAAACCGCATTCAGTTTTTATAAAATTGCTCTTCAGAACAACTGTGTTCAACTGTTAAACAGTTTTTGAAAGTGTTGTGCAGTCCAGGGGTTTCTTCTTTATTGAAAGCGGAGTCACAAAATCGACAAATCTTTCGTTATCGCACAGCTTCATATAATTTTTTTCTTTTAAAACTAAATCTTTTGATCCATGACGATAACAATTATTCGACTGAATAAATTAATACTAGCTTAACTTTTCAAATATTTTCCGCCAATTGCTTCAATTCTATCTGAGATAAAGAATAATTTATAGTTAATAGTTCTTAACTATGATAACTTTTGTATGAACTTAAATTTATGCCAAACAACTAACTCTTTTAATAATAATTAATATGCTAACAAAACTTTCTAATTTTGGTTTGAACATGCTGCCGCTGTAAAACTTGGAAATTATAACTCAAGTACTCGCTTATTACTAAGAAGCGGACTCAAGACTGCGTTGCTAAATTAGTTGCTATAATGCGGCTAATTCCTTGCCGCTGAGAAACTTGCAAATCGCCCTCTTTGGTAACGTTAGACTTTTTATTAAATTAATTTAGGATTGAGTAAATTCCAAACACAAAAAGGCGGTTCCATACCCTAAAAATTTCAAATAAGATTAGAAAAGATTAGAAAATTTGTGCAGCAGGAAAAAATTGGCCCACAACACGCAGCGCATTGAGCCACTCTTTTGACAGGTATATCACATATTATTTTTTCTACAAGCATTATTTAATTACTATGTTAATCAACATTTTTGTGTCTATTGGACATCATGTGTTGTTACTTACATTACAGCCAGAATCATATTCTTCGAGTTTGTTATGAACTACTTAACTTAGTCCATAACTTACTTTATGCTTAAGAAAACGTTATTGATTGTTAACAAAAGTGTCAATATTGTACTTAATGTAAAGGATGACAATAATGCTTAATTTCAATAGATATGTACCTAGTGGTTGTAGAAAAAAAAATTATGGTTAAAAATTAAGTTATAACGGAAATTAGAAAAATTTTGTCTTAGATTTAAAAATTTCGGTTTCAGTTAAAATTTGTTCTTTTGCCACGATGAGTGCAGCAATAAAGAGACAATTTGAGCTGTTTAGTCGGAGCAGTTTGTATTGACAAAGCAAGTGCAAACAGGATATTATAGTCAGACCTTCGGTATTCAATTTGTTGTGCAAATATTTTACTCCTACCCCGTCTAGGCCCTTTCGTCATTACGTCGATGAAATGTAGTCCGGATTACAATGGATTAGCTATAAAGCAGAAATACAAACAGTCACGATTGCGTTGAAGCTCTAATCGGGCTTTCGATTATTAATTCTGGTCTATTTGCTCCGCTAAACCTAATCAGATCGGTAACTATTAACTATCACTTTTCATGATCATTAAGGAATTTTTTTTGTTACTAGCGAGAATTCGAGTGTTGTGGGTGTTTTATGGAAACTCGAAACGCTCAAAAACTTCCCGATCTGATTACGATGATAACAAGAAACTTGGGGTAAGTTAGCTAAGTAGCTAGTATTTTGGTGCCAATAATGACCTTTAAGTACCGAAAAATTTACTCATCAGCATCCCAATTGTTTTCACAAACAATCTGAGAACCCATTATCTTGCAGGAACTTTCTTTTACTGTTCTCTTTACGGTTATCTATGATATCATTTTCAAAAAGTTCAGAAATCATATTTAGCTTTTCAATACATTAAAATCCTTTATCTTTTAATAATATTATTTGTCAACTCAAAATAAGTTGTACCGAAAGTAGCTTTAAAACTGTATACTTCTATTGTTTCTTACTGCAAGACCTGAGTTGTAAGGTAACAAAATACAGCAATATACTTAGTTTTATTTATATACCTGGTAATCAAGACAATACTAGTTTTGAGCGTTGATTGAGATATTATTAATATCTCAATCAACGTTTTGAGTTTGGTCGCAGGAGCAATTCTAGTGTTCAGTGATTATCTACGGTGGCAATTTCATCAGAGCGTATTAACATTTAACATTTTTTTAACCATTTAAGATCACAGCCCAAAGAGATGATGAGTGATGCCCTTTATCATATATTTCGGACCGGACAACATGTATAAGTCATTTGAATGACGAAAGAATGAAGTCCGGTCCTAAGTGGTCGAGCTCTTCTTTCAAATCCATTGTGCAAATGCAAACTTCATTTTTATCTTCAAAGCTGACTTGAATTACGTTCGTTCAGTTACCTGGGTGTTCCAAATATAATATATAATAAGATCCTATTTTTAAAGTTTATCTCTTCATCATTAAAACACTTGGGAAGTTTACGTCTCGCTATCAAAATGGAGCGCCACGACGTGCCGATGCGTGTATAATATGACGACGTTGACATTCTCGAGGGCGGTAAATATGTGTGAAATTTTCCGTTGACACCACTGCATCTTATTATGGCTCGAGTTCCTTCCATTACCATACTAATAGGTGGGAAGACCGGGTTGGTATCCGGAACCGTCAACATCACGCACGTGCATCCCTTAACGCGCCCTAGCACCTGCCCGGAATTTTACCGGAATAGCAGATCCGGCACTCTGCACCTTTTTAACGCTGCTTCTTGTTCAGTCAGAGCGAAAGTCATGTTGAAGCATTGTCACACGGAAACACGTCTGGCCTGAGTGTACAATTGTTACTCTAATGAAGTGAAAACGGAAATTGAAAAAATCTGAGTTTCCCCATGATTCCTTGCAGAATTCCAGACTTTTGATCACATATAATTTTTTCTAAAAAACTTTTGTTAATACCTTCCTTCAAGAAGATAGAGTCTAATCTACAGAAGAATAGTCTGACAAGTGGTCTGACCTAGTGACTAAGTTTGTATCATAAAAATCAAAGTACTGAGTTAGTCAAATAAAGATTATAATAAGTAACTGATAACGTGTTGTCACTGAGTCAAATCAAAACAAATGTATTAGTCAAAGTATCAAAGTCGTCCTAAATAATAATAATCCTAATAAATTTGTGAGTTAGACTGTACTTGAAGCACTTTAGATAGAAATAAGCAGGCTCGCGTTTTATCACAGATTTGATGATTTGCAGCTTTGCCGTAAGCAGACGCCTAGCGTCGACTCTTGTGATTTGAGAACTTGGCGCAAATGTGTCGAACGTGCTCGGGTTGAGGACTCAGGGCCTAAGACCGCCGCCGTCTCAATTAGGACCGCCGCGTCTTCACATTATCTCCAGGTATAAGTTGGCGTCTTTTGCGGCGGTGGTGTCTAACTGAGACCCCATTTATAACAGTTAGGCAAGACACATTTCCAATAAAACTAACTCGTAAGAAGTTGGAGTTAAGCTCGTCGACACGCAACAATGAGCACGATCTCGGGCACCAAGACGTGTTATTGAAATATCGAATGGTCTCGCCGCCACCACCTGCGAACCGTCATCGACGCCGCCGCCAACGGGAATTACGGCTCCGGCAAAATTGCCTCCGTATTAAGGGAAATTATATTCAGTAACTACGCGTGCTGACGGAATTGGAATGCCGTCGTCATAACTGACTAACTTTGCGACGACGGTTGTTTCCGGTTCCGGGAGTCCCGCGACGACATCGCGTTTTGCATTAACAGATTTGATTATTTTGGATTGCCGGAAAGAAGTTCCTCTGAATAAATTTAGAGTTTGTGCAGTTTTTTTTATTTTTATCTGGTCTGGAAACGTTCGATCTGTGTAAACGATAGAAAATTTTAAGACAATAGTAGATTACACACCGAGATGGAAAATGTTTCATTTCCGCCGTTTGTATACTATTTTATTCGCAATCATTCATTTTTGGCAAATAAACCAAAATTAGTTTTGTGAAGCTTTGCTTTGCTGCCATCTACTGAGCTATCTTGGTACTCACAGCAGGTTAGAAATGGGCCCATTCCTAACCTAGAGAAGGAAAGTAAGGTCAGGAATGGATTGTCAGAAATGATTAACTTCCTCACTTCTTAAAAAGTTAGGAATGGAAATATTACCTAAATGATACCAAATAAAAATTCTTTTAATACTACTATGTTGTTACCTACCGCTCGGGATCCAGCTCCATGCCCTTTGGTTGCAAACCAACCATCACATTAGCAATAATAATAAGTTCTAGAATAGTTTATAAAGTTCAAAGATTGATCGTAAGAAAAATAATAAATTTCAAAAAATTGTTCTCTTCGTAAAAGCAAAGTTTAAGAAAAATAAATACAAAAAGGCATTTCAGACATAAGAAAACAAAAAATAATACTAACCCCTTAACCTCGTCACCTGTCGCATATTATTAAATATGATGTATTTGTTATTGTTATTCTGCAACAACAAGAATCCCTTTAGTCTTCAAATATGAGACACCAGATTTAAAATTAGATGATGCAATTTTCTTATTGAAAACCTTTATCGTTCGCGAAGCACGCAAACAACCGCGTTATTATGCGAGTTTTATTAAAATCACGCCCTCACTTTATGGCAGCCATTCCGATTCCAATTCCGTGAAAACTACCATCAAATTCTATTACGTGAACGTAAACCTGCGTAAACATTAATTTGTTTACTTCATAGAATTAAGAAAGGAAGCTAAAAGACAATATTCTCCCAGTTTCTGTCTGATATTTATTTTGTTTCATCCAGAACTTCGTCTGACCTTTAATTATTTTATTCCAGCAAAGTTGCTTGGGATGCCAAAAAGTAAATAAAAGACACACAATCAAATCGACGCGATTATGTTACAAAACCAGAAATGATTTGCATGTTTATTGGTTTCGGCTCCGGTTTTTCCTCCCCATTTTTGAATTATAAAATATGGACAAAAAGGCAATTTTACGAGAAAGCTGCTGTATCGTTGCCCGTGAAATTTTTCTCATTCATCTTGCGAAACCGAAAGGGAGATGTGATCAACTGCAACATTTACTTTGATATATTTATTGGCGAGATTACAAGTATAGTGTTGGTTAAAAAAATTTGATGGATTGTCCTCAGAAGCGGTGTCCTCGAGCGATTAATTTTTATCTGTTTCATAAAAGCGAGGTTGTGTTGTTTCATTATGTAAACCAGAGAACATTTCTTTTGAAAACGACCAATTTCAGATTGCAGCAATAGTCTAAACTAGAATAATTAAATTTACCTCTGCAGCATTGTTTAGTATGTTTAGTCTAATTCATATTGCAGAATATGCAAGAAGCAATTTGGTCAATGTTAAGGTGGATATAGATGCATCATTTATGATTTTGGTTTGAGTTATGGTCTTATTGCCGGAAGCCTGAAAGATGAAGTGAAAACAATGGCGAATAGGGCTACTTGCATATTCTGCTCCCTTTAAAAAGTTTATTTAATTGACGGATAATTGATATCTGTTTCACTCTCCAAAAATTTCAGCAGAAAATACGAAAAATCAAACAGAGTGTCGCAGGTGGCAAAGCGTGGAAGATTGTTGCGGATTAATTCTACTGTTGTTAATTGACTCCAGATGCAATTTGAGGACGACCGCATCCCATTTCCATCAATTCCACTGATCGTGGTGACTATGATAAATTTCAGTTCATTTCATTCAAACGGTTCTAGATTGATTTGGAACCTTATCAACTATTAACTGCACGTTTCAGTACAGCTGAATCCAGTCAAGTTCCATTAAAATACAAGTATCTCCAACACTAAAGTTATCACCGGCGATTTTTCGAAAACTGCCCGATTTAATTGACCATCTCTTCGAGATTCTCGCTTAACAACGGTATAAATTGTTATGGCGGAAATAAAACCGCTCTACTATATAGGGGAAACTTTTATTTCTGGATTAAAATTTGGATTACGCGAAATTTGAATGCATAAAACCCGTCGCAAACTTTATTACGAGATAAGTTCAACCTTTCCGAATTTCACTTTAATTCAACTGTATAGTCAATTGCTCAGTTCTCAGTTGGATCGGTTGCGGGGGTTTAAACGCTAACAGCACACGACGGTAGAATATGTTTTATTCGGCAGATAAGCGCATGGCAATAACAATTTTATTTTTCGATGGATCGTGACGCCAGATGGCGCCGTTAAGAGATACTTTGTTATGCGCCGATAACGTGATGAGTATCTGCTTGAAATTCAATTTAAAGGATGAATTCCTAGAATTAAAGTCGATCTAGAATTTAGTACTAAGGATTTTTTTCAACAATCTAGTTTAATTTATAAATATAAATTCTATTACTAAGTTGCCTGAGACTCCACGTGGAATAAGTCCCCGAATGAGTTTTCTCATATTTGTAATTTGAAATCAATAATTTTTAGACTTACTGTCATGAGCAATTCATCAAAAATCACGCAACCATCGGATGGGTGTTGAAAACAAATAGTATATAATAATCAACACGAGTTATTTTGGTCAAATAATTGTAATTCGAACAACCAACTATGAAGTACAAACCAAAAAGTAAAGTTATAGAAATGTGCGATTCAAGACAATAATTATTTTTTTTTTTAACTTTTTGACAATGGCTTGGAGTTTACTTTCATTTCAGTACAGTGGCGAGCAAAAAATAAGGCACGACTCGTGAAGCAAAATCGACCATTTTGAAGTAGAGTGAAACGGGTTGTAGGAGTGGCTACCTCAGCATTGGCGTGCCCAGCGTCATTGTGAATAGTTTAGAATTGTGCTCCCTAATTCCATCATGACGTAATAAATAATAATAACTAAAAATGCATATGTAAATTTATCTAAAATAAAAATAAAAAATAGGTATAATAAAAAAAAGGAACAAATATAAAGTACATCAAATTAAACTATACATCCCTTGCAATGTCCACCAGAAAATTTAATGAGCATCAAAAAATCTAAATAAAACCCAAATTATTATACATCAAAAAATGAGAACATCACCACTAAAATAACTATGCTTACATTTTAAATTCTATATGCCTACTAATTTTACTAAATGTTCACCAAATTTAGAACGCTCAAGTTACGCGTCCGTGCTGTACATAATAAATATTCGCGCTATCCATTTATATTTAGTGTTTCTTAAAAGAAATTTTTGTGCGTCAAATTATTATTCTTATTACTAAAAAATTAAATATGCTTGCGCATTTTTCCTTGCCGCTTGCGCTTCCAGACAAGAGGCACGCGAAAAAAGTTTTGTGCAAGGCTAGTTCAGGGCCCTGTAATTTTTTTTTTAAAGCACGATTAGAAATTACCACTAAAAGAAGTTTTACGTTTTACATAATGCAAGCCAATTACAGCAAAGTATTTATATATTACGGAAATCAATATCTTTTTTTGTGCAAACCACTTCTATTTTTACTCTTATTTTCCTTGTCCTAGCACATCTACATCTATAATTTTGCATAAAATTATTTACCATTTGCACAACATTTCATTGCTTGTGTATTTTTGATCAACAAATATTATTTTTAACTGCTAAATAATATAAGACCTGTCGAAAATTAAATATCTGATTATTATGTTAGAATTAAATGCGGAATAAAATTTGATGAAAATTTAGTATTTATGGTCAACAAAAGTTATTTTGGCGAACAAAATATATAAGAGGCTAGCATTATGTCAATTTTTGGTTGTCGCTTTAAGATTATGTATTTTCTTCATTTTGGTGAGCATTTACTATTTTTGGGAAATAAAAGTATTTTTTTGTATGAAAATATTGGGTAAATTTGGTAGACTGTTAAATACGACCCATAAAAAAATGAAACAATAATAATTAAATGTGAAAAAACATAAACAAAAAAAGTACTCATTTGTTAATATTTTGTTGCTGCGCCATTCAGCTCTATGACCTTTGCCAGACACCTGGGCATTGATCCAATAATATTTTGAATATCACCTAGTAGCAATAAAATGGATGCAATAATGTGCTTTCAACGTGCCCCATTTTTATAAATGTACATACCTACTGGAGGAGGGATATAAAAACTTGACTAGGTATCTAATATATCTAGTACGCAAAATCGAGTACACAAAAATTTGTTGAAACTAAATAAAATAATAAATTTTGAGCTTTAGCTTTCACAGATATTCTTTAAAGCAACCTACTCATTAGTGTGTCTACATATTCGGTTATTTGTAACTATTAATAAGTGATATTAAATTTTGCTTCATTTAACCATGGAAAAATCAAAGTCCTTGAAATTGGGGGGGACTTTGAGTCAATCGGGATGTCAGTGCAATTTTCTAACCCTGATATTAAAGAGAGCACAAAAAAGTAGAATCATAAATTGTGACTATATACAATAGCTTGTTCCAAAAGACGGTTGGCAAAAGCACCGATTACGTTTAAAAATTCCAAAAACATTTTGTAATGATTTAATAGCTATTTATGTGGTAAGTTGCAAAATGAAAGTGTTTTTCGCACCAAGACGTGAATATTACTATTATATTACCAAACGAGCGAAGCGAGTTTGGTAACACGTCGCGTGCGAAAAACACGAATTTTGCAACGTACTACATACAAGATTTTTTATACAATCGTCGCCAAAATTGTTAAAAATGTAAAAAGAAAGAATAAAATTGCACATACTTACTGCATAATCTAGTTGCATACATTTTCGTTTCCTAGGAAATGCGACATAACAGAATCAACATTTTATTGATAATTAAGGTGTTTGCCTGTCAATTTTACATTTTGTATCTAGTGAGAAAAAGTGACAGTATAGTGAAAAAAAACACGTCATTTCAACATAAAAATGACATTCGAAATGGTACTATTTCGATACGATTGTATAAAAAACTTTTTTTTAAATCCACCAAAATCTCTGCCGTCCTTCTGTATTATATTTTTCACCATTTACCCGCGTTCAAATGCCAGCTCTTTCAACAACCCAAAATGCCAAAACATTATAAAGTAATTCAGCCTACACGGACGGGGCTCCGGTCTACTATAATCGTTTTTGTCCGTTTTGAAGACAATAAAATTATTTTTTCGTAAAATTTGTTAGATCTATATTTTTATCGGTTTCAGGCTGTAAGAAGGTCCTGAACATTCACAAAAGTTGGTTTGTAATGTACCTTATAACTGTACTAGGAATGAAAATGACATATCGGTAATGTAAAAATAATATGTTAGTAATGTTATATTTTTACAATACAATTATTAGTTTGCTGCCACTGTTTGAACTCAGTATAACATTTTACGTATCTTACGTATTTTACGTATCGCACTTTCGACTTGGTTAAAATAAGTGCTTGCAAAGCTTCCTCAGCACTTTCTAGCACGTTTTCAGGCAAATTAGCGTCACTCATTTTACAAATTATTAAATTTAAAAAAAATAAAATATTTGTTGACAAATAAACATCTTTGTGACTACCTAGCAACTAACTTGTATAACGACTTTGGTTTTTACGGAAAAATTGCAAATGAATTTTTGATTTATTAATGCAGTCATAATAATTCATCAAAATGCGGAGGTGGTCGCCTGAAACTGATAAAATATTGAACAAATAAAAAGTTAACAGATGTAACTTTGCTATTTTGACAGTGTTTGATTTAGATAATTTGATTACGTAACTATTCATCCGTCAACGTAGATGCGGGTGTTATTTTGTTAATTCCTAGAGTTCATTGGATTGATAAAAATAAATAATAAAAGAAATAATGTACAGCATAAAATTAACATGTGTCGGTGCTTTTAAAAAAAATGCTTTATAAACAAGGTATTATCATAAGCAGACAAATAAAATAAAACCACCTAAGAATATTATTACGCGGCATGGAAAATGTATACCGTAATTTGGATGGAAATTTAATAATTTTGGAAGACGGGAGCCTCAAATTTGAGTAGAAAATAAATATGAAAAGTATTATCTAGAAAAACAAGAGAAGAGGGAAACGACTGAAAGGATTCGGTAATGAGCACAAATTTCAGAGTATAACGAGCATCGAATCTCGAAAGTGAAGCAGCCCAAGTTCTCCATTTTAGTATAAAGACTTTAATTGAGGCTTTAATACAGCACATTTCACGTTCTCAAAATAAACGCGTATTTTATTTAGTTCAGGTTTGACCTTTAATCTCGCCAAGTGTTCATATTTGGCAGGAATCAAAAATTGTTCAAATAAAGCGACAGCTCCTCTGCGAAATGTGTATTCGAGCAGTTCCGGGGCTTAACGCTAATATGCGAAACTCGGCTTTCCATGTTATTGGCAACCCGTCCCGCTCTACTCCCTCGATGGAACAACGCAGAAATATCAATTTACATAAAATTAATTAAATCCCCACAATAGTCGCCTCGCCCATTATATCTTGTAACAATGGCGCGTTTACACAACAACCGTTGAATGCACAAAATCCGGATTAAAACTCCGGGCAAGCTCTCGAAACACACCGCCGTATCGTCAAGTCCCTGCTTGTCAGTCCAGGCAATAGCGAAATCCGGTGATTGTCACACAATCAACCCGATTTCGAAACACGCCACTTGTGTCAGGAAACGTAACAGTTCCATTCCGGCCAATCGACCCGACAACAACCCCTAACCAGAGCTTTTTCAAATCGGTAACAAGCAGTTCTACTTCGATCAATTTTTGTACTCATCATTGATTCCAGAGAGAAAACTTAGATAACAATTAATAAAAAAATATATATAAATAAAGAAATTATGACCTAATGTAATTTTTAATCAAGCAGGTACTTAGATATTTACTCGTATACTTGTAACAGTTATGTCAAAACTATTGTATAAAATTAGGATTTTAAAATCATCTTCTATAGGTCTAGTATACAAGTATATAAATTAACTACTCCGTAATGGCGCATGACGCATTGGCTATAAGCATGTATTTTACTCTAATCTAGAAACCTTTTAAAGTAAAGAACTCCGTAAGAATCGGATAACTGGGTTCGCAAACCCAAAAGAAACTTTTGCCAAAGCCCAATTATTTACCTCATAACAATCGGTTCATAAATTGCGTAGCATGTGAACAGGAGTTAAGTTTAAAACTTTTTAACGCCGCCACATCACTCATACGAAACAGCCTGGGGAGAACTACATTGTTTGTTTTTGCCAACAAACCATCGAGTTTCCTCCTTTTACAAATTTCGTTATTGCAGAAATCGATTGGCGTCTCTAGAAAACGAAATTATATAAAACGAAGTTTGTAACTTGATGGAACCACAACTACTTCACAATAATTGTAAAAGGTAAATTAACCAATTGGAATAAAGAACAAACTGATATCAGTAACTGGTATTTTAAATAAAAAAAATCACAAAATAAGAAACTGTTCAACTGCCGAATGCCTTAAAAAAACTTTACAAATACAATGTTAAAAAAATCCAAAAAACATTCCTCTGACGACACGTAATGCGATCGACTGGGTTGTTTACGCAAGCTTGCAGTTCAGCATTATAAGCCCCCAGAAAAAAATGCTAACAATTTATTGCTTGTATTATTGCATTATTTATTGATTAATTAAAAAGTTTGGTAGATTCCGGGCATCTCCGGATCCAGGACCGCTTTCAATTTGGAATAACATGGCATTAATATAACATGGCCGTTGTACCCGCACTCTAGCAGAATTCTCAGCCACATCAATTAATTTCAGTTCAGAAACTAGAAACTGGAAGTTCTGTTTGGTCATCAACGACTGTGTCTTTGGTTGTTTCCCGAATCCTAGAGTCGTAGCGGTGAAGGCGTAGCGCTATTCAGGATACATTATAAACGGTTCTGAATTATTCATTTGCATGGTGTTCATGTTTATGCATGGAATATTAATATTGGACTACATACATCACATCACCTCTCTGGTGGCGGTAAATAAATTATCCCTTAATTTTCCTTTTTTTTTAAAGATATTGGGATTGAGGGTGGGTGGATGTGTGCAGCCAGAATGTCGGAATTATTGAGTGAGCAACCCTCATCTCGCTTCGCATCGAGTGAGAAAAAGGAATAAAACCGACGGCAGCTGCGATGCATAATTAAAAGCTTTCAAAACTCACCAGATCCATAGTTCGCATAAAGTTACCATAAAAGATTTATTTTAAAACCTCCACCGAGAAGTCACTGGATTTCACAATGTTATTTCTTTATAAAACACATAACTTAAACGTATCCAAAATTATAGACAATATTTTACCCTCAGAAGGTTTCTGTTCATTTGATTGTATCTACTATAGTTTTGCAGTGAGAAAAAAACGCATGTGATAGCAAAGTCGTAGGTCTTAATTAAAGATTAAAATCTGAGAAATAAGAAGTAATTAAGTCAGAACGTTTCTACTGAACATGAGATCTGAGGTTCAAATTCCGATGAAGACAACATTTTTTTTTCTTTTAAAATTTTTCTTACCGTCAATTTTACATAAAACCGTACTTTTTCTTTTAAAAATCCGCGTAGAGTTTTTCGTTTTTACCAAAATTTATCTGAAAAGATATAATTTAAGAAAATACAACTTCTCATGCTATTTCCCTATGCTTCTGGGATATCACTAAATATTAAGTTCTTAAAAATCTTTATTATAAATAAATAAATAAAATCAGAGCTTATAAATCTTTGATTAAGCACAACAAAAATTGTTGATTGATAATATCTACATTTTTTAGTACATATTTGAGATAAATAGGTATATACGCTATAATAATTTTTGTGAAATTCGATAAAGAATTCTTCAACTTTTCCACACTCATTTGCGTTGGAAAGAGTTTAATTTTACAAAACTAAAAGCTATAAGAAAATCTAAACATCTTTTCAGTAAAACGTAAAATGATCTTCCTGGCCAACATGTCCCATTACTCAAACTGGTCATCCATGCAGCCTCCTCCTAACATAGCTAATCAGAAATAATTAAGCTAAATGTGGCCCTTAGAGACTTGTCACTTTGAGTTACCCCTACACGACAGCTTATCTAATTGCACTTGCACATATATTATTGGCTGAAGGATTGGTCTTGGGATTTAATTTTTAATTCCCCACAACATCATAAACACCATTCAAGATTAAAGGAAAGTAATTCTGAGAAAATAAAAAAAATTACCCATTAAGCAATAATTAATTATAGTTGAGCTTTTTAAACGCAAGTGCATCCACGAAGTCGACAACATGCATAATGTTATTAGAGAAGTTTCCAACTTTGAACGGTAACGAACGTAAATGGCAAATCAGCAAATACGAGACTGCGAAAGTAAAGTAATGCGACAGTAATCACATTAAAGGGCCTGAAAAACATCGAACTTCTACCTACTCTTCGGTAGCGTAACAAATTTTACATAGTTAATATAGTTGTTTGAGATAGAAATTTTGTTGCGAAGGTAAATCTTGGTCATAATTTTGATCATCTTACCTCTTCTTTTTTCAGGAAAGTTATCAACAATGTCAGATAAACGGCTAAAAATTAAATTTATTTTTTAACTTTTTTACAAATTTTTTGAAAACCCTGTAATATTAAAAAAGCTGGTAACCCATATGCCCATATGTCTAGTATATTATATTTTGTCTTGGTTTGAACGCAGGCTACATTGCAAAGTACCCACAAGCTTCCGATCTTCAAGCAAATTTTTGTACACTTACATCTGAATGATAATAATAGAAATTCCCATGTAGTCCATGTACCCAAGTAAAGCGCATTTAATAAATTTAACAGTCTTCTGCATTGAGACCGACAGTCAGGCTATGTGGCTACGACACCGGGTAGTTTCTGCACGGGTAGCTTTCCCTTCCGGCGAATGCTGAGAATCGAGACATTTTCTAACAATAGGGTTCTTTGAGAATATCGATTTTTTGGATATGTATTTCGATTTCAATCAACCAGTGGCCTATCGAAGAACCCACTTGATTCCAATATATTATCCTCCCTAATTTTAAGTACCTACTGTTAGATTAGATTTAGTTTTTATTTTTAAATAATACTTTGTTCCAAAATTTCGTATTTACCAACTTATAGTACAAATTTACTATTATGTTCAATTAGAAATAAATTATTTTTTTTACTTTCTTGCATCTCCACTATATAGTTTCTATTTTAGATGCTTCTGTTAATTGTAGAGACTTCCGTTCAACCCAAAGGTATTTTCTTGCCGAGTGTACGAGCTTAAGAGCTAAAAATATTTTCAAATGCGAGAACAATAACGCCGGCGGGCACTTAGCTGCTTTGCCATTTAGCCACTCTCCGATAATTAATAATACATTAAATGCGCATGCAGTTTCAGGCATACAAAGCTTCTGGTACAGAGAGTAGGGAGCATCCAACATTTCCTTTGGATAATTTTGCAAAGAAGCGAATTTTTTAGCAACCAGACTGTGGCAGAAGCGAAGCGAACATCAGTCATGGTCTATAAAATAAAATTGTTCACCCCCAGTTTCACTGTCTCAACACAAGATTGCTCTAAAAGTAAATTATCGTTTTGACGCCAAATTTTAAGAAAAAAAATGTTTATTAACATGATATTAAACATTCTTCAAACAAGATCAAAAATTTTGATACAGCGGAGACATTCCTCTTAATAATTATTATTATTGACTACTGTCTTCTCCCAACAAATTTACTCATTTCTGTTAAAGTCCTCAAATTTCGCTCTGTCATTAATCGCATATGACTAATGATTGCAAAAACATTCGGTTTTCCGACCCTTTCCGTCACATTAAGTTTCCCCCGATATATTCATAATTCTGCCGGTCCGGAGCGAAGTTTGATGTTTTTTCGTTGTTCAAGGTATAAAACTGATTTACGATTTCCGTCGGTTTATGGCAAATATTTTTTATACGTGCCGCGTTTTTCAGTTTATGCCGGTAGGTAGGTACGTGCACCACCTTATTCGGACGTCGCAATTTTCTCGAAAGCCCCCCCGTCGACTAAATCATTTTTATTTTTTTTCTCTTTGATATAGAACTACATCACCTGATCTATAACAACATCCGATTCCGGCAATTTTCGGCTCATTTAACGCGCAAACGGCACGAAAGTATTCACCAAAACGATTGCGACTGCAATAAAAGCAATTGACGTCAAATTTCAGTATTGGCGCGACTGAAACGTTGGGGAGTTTTATCGGACCCTGAACATAATTTTTTGTTGGCTAGGTCTTGAAAATTTTTCGTTATAGAGATGTAGGAGTTGTTATTCAATTTGGCGAAAATCAGAAATTAAATTCGTGTTCGTGCTCTTTGCTTACGTTAAATCCTGTTAAGCCAAAGAATGACTGACAAGAATGGCTGGGTAATCACCTTTTAGTTATTTAATGTAATATTTGTCCCCTTGTCAAGCCAGCAGACTAATGACGTTTCAATCTGCATCTTGTTTCGCACTTTCAATAATTTGATTAGCAAGGTGACTTGTAGCACTTTTATAGTTTTTCAAACTGAACTAGTACATTGCTTCACCTCCATTTGTTGCCCATGTTTTTAGTCAGATGGCGCGTCTCCTATTTTTGTTACTCACAACGCTTTTGCGCTTTCTCACGACACTTTCTCAGAAGGGTGTTATGGTAGGCGGCAAGAATATAAGTTGCAACGATCAACCCACTAGAGATGAAGGATTTCGTTCAAGATGTCGTATCCTCTATTATGATATATGCCATGTCAGTTGCAACTTTCATTTTTGTCGTCTACCATTTGTAGGTAAAACGCTGAGAAAGTACCGTCGTGACAAAGCGCGAAAGCGTTGTTATTAACAAAAATGGGAAACGCGCCACCGACATTTTATGTTAAGCACACAAAGGAGCCCCTTTTACCTCATAACATTTGAACCAAATTGTAAAATAAAACAACAACTAGATCTGACTGTATTTTCAAAATAATATTTAAATAATATAAAATTATTTAAATAATATTTTGAAAAGTTTATTCATAGGGTGGGAATTGATGGTACGGCCCATCATAGCTATTTCGTTTCGTCTGTTTTAAATCAAAGCTCAAGTTTTGGTGTGGCTGCTCGTTGCAGGAAAATTGTGGCCGCCTACGGGTACGTCGTTTCCTGCGAGTCTTCATGAACTCCGGCAATAATCCGATGAGATATTGTCCTCTACTTTGTTTATTTTTTTATACGCACACATCCGTACATAAAACCATAATTCACTGATGATGAAATATATTGTTTGCTTTTACGAGAACGATAAAATATTTACTATATAAATGTGACAGTAAAATATTACTGAGCAATAAAACCTCAATAAATATTAAAGAAAATAACGTTGTTCCGCCAGTGCACCTCGGAAGAAATCCCGTGAAAACGTCCACGAAAAGTGTTTTTGCTTCATCCTGGAAAGTATTCGTTTCATGGGCTGATTTATGGTCGGGGATGTGCCGACGGACAAAGATATCAACGTGATAAATTTGATTTCGTCCGATGAAAACTTGCGTATTGTTGCAGTTTTCTCCATTACTTCTGGCCTAAAGTTTACCGTGTTTCCGAGTTGTACAGGTTTTGAAGAGGGACCGCAGATTTCCCTCTAGGCCAGTTTGCTAAAACGACCCAAACAGAGCATTTGCGGATTTCGAGGAGCTTTCTTTATGTTCGGACGGCTTATGCAAATCGGGGTGACAGTGAAAATTACGGATATAGTGGAAAGCCGACGTGCCCGACAATTTTTCTTTTCGCCTCTCCTCACCTTAATTAATGCCAAAATAACTTCCTGTACAACATTAACGTAATATACAGGGTGTAACCGAAATAAGTACATTAATTTTAACCAATGGTAGAACTCATTAAAACAAATTTTTTTTCTATGTACCATTTTTTCAAAATCGAATTTTTAAAATCAATTTTCCCCCCTACAAATTGACGAGCCTCTTATGAAATGCTCCAACAAAGAATAATAATAATACAATTAATTCATAAGGTAATCTTGGTGACTAAGTAACGTTTGCTTGCAGTGGCGTGTAAGAAAATTGTGTAAGATTTTAAAATAATTTTAACACAAAAACTAAAACGTTTTTAAAAAAAAATCATTAAGAAAAGTTTTTCGTCTTGAAGAGATCTATTACCAGTTAAAATTAATGTACTTATTTCGGTTACACCCTGTATAGGTAAATGACAACAAATTGATAAATTTATCAAAACTAAACATTAATATAAAAGAATTTATTGGGAGTACGCAATAAAATATCAATTATTATAAGTAAAATATACACATCATGAATTCAAAAAACAAGTAATATTAAAAAAGTATTTGTGGGTCTTCTCTTCTTTTTCTTTTTACCAGTCCTAGCGTTATGTTTGCCAACCATTTTAAAAAAAAAACGTTCGGGAAAGCCAGACGACTACTTTTAATTACATCGTCCGGTAACCGGACTACTATTCACTCTCTAATTAATAATTCAATAGTTTCTTTACCTAAAATTCAAATTTAAAAACCATCAGATTCAGCAACGTTGTGCGTATAACCAATAATAGACTTTTGCGGTACATGCGGTAGTTTTTAGTACACATTTTTAATTTCGTCGAGTTGAAGCTCTTTTAGTTTCAATTTTGCTATTCTGGGACCTCGTTTATAAATCTGCGATATTCTTTGTTCTGGCTATTTTTCCGCTTGTGCCTTTTTGATAACCAAACTTCTTTCTTCAAACTTCCTTTTTAACAGAATAGATCGACGTTAATTTTCGGTTCTCCTGATCTTTTTCAATATATTTTTACTGACTAAAAAGTTATTTATTATAGATAAACTTTTTATTTTTACTGGTTACTTTTGATATTTTGTGTATTTATCTGTTTGGTAACCTCAGTTAATTAGTTAGTTACATAATTTTTTATTTCTATCGTTAGTTTGCTGTCTTCTTTAGTTTAGTTTATTATACGAACAAATAGTTTAGTTGTGTGCTCGCGTTCGCCTCCATAATTCCCTCCAGGGTGGGGCCCACTTGACGTAGTAAAGGGTGGTGATCAGGAAGCATCCATCTTCCACTTCCCTTCCACCTTTGGCACGGCTCAACCATTGTAAGGGACAGTCGACTTGGTGAGTCGGTCGGTAGTTGTGTGCGAAACCTCCACGGTTCTAGAGCACCCCGTTTTCAAGCACGCGAAGCTGACTACCCTCTAAACATTCGCCAGTGGAAAATATTTCGTAGCTCGATATCGCATTTTTTGGTTCTTCATAGAGCAAATCTAGATCGTAGTTTTTTAAATATTACGAAACATTATCTATGTTGGTAATAAGAATTGGCAATTACTAGTTAATTCTCTCTGCACAAGTTTATTAATATTTAAATTTTCCTCGTTGTTTTCCAAAGCACCACTTTAATTATTCCCTTTTTGTTTTTTCATACTCCTCCGTTTAAGTTTCCCTTTAGTATTATGACATAATACTAACAATTACCATCGTCTATTTGCTGTATTTTATCTTTTTATTCTTTACTCTCATGTTTATTCGGACCTTTATAGAACTATAATTAAATATTCCTTATGTTCTCGGTCTTCTTTTATGTTTGTATTCTTTTGTTAACAAATTTTTCATTTTTAGTGTAATTTATTTTCTCTTCTGTTACTGCTAGAGCTACCCATCTCTAGCGCGATCTTCCCTAACCATATCATCCACTAACCATCAACCATTTTCATTACTTTATGTCCTTTTCTTTCGTTTAATCCTTTACAGGTTGTCCCGAAAAAAATGTGAAACACTTTACGTTTTTATAATAAAAGAAAAAAAGGGTCTATAAGCTAAGCTTAGAGCAAAAGATCTTTCCTAAGAGAGCTACAGCCCCCTAACTGTGGGCTTCTGTGAATAAAATAAAATATGAAATTTTAAAATATTCAACATAAGATACTCTTGTTGTATACCGATAGGGCGCACCGTTTTTGAACAAATTGATTTGAATAATGTATTTTGTTGCATTCAATGTATTGCCAATTTCTAATTGCTCGTATTTTGAAATTCTGTTATTAATTCTTCCTCCCTGTTCGTGTACCATGTATAATCAATCCCTAGCTTTCTGAAGAAAACTTTGACGTTTTTACTTTCTGATGTAAGTTCTTTAGTTGTTAGTTCACTACTATTGTATGTTCTTTAATCCTCGCAAGTTGTTGTTCATGTCATTCACTTTGTCTTGTTTTGTCGCTATGCCGCTGGGTGTGACGTAGTACCATACATTGCTTTTGTGTCCTATTTGGCTTTGAAGCTTTTTGGACAAGAGGTTAGTCTAGGGCCTTAGAATTTTCTAGACCCTCTAATTTTGTTACTATATACCTACTTCTGATATGTGAAATAGTTTTTGCTGTCTATAGAACGTGATCACTGGCGCATGTAGTGATGTTGAAAGTTTCCGACCCCTAGCATTAGAGTAATGAAACCGTCTTCTTTCATATGATGAACCGAGAACCGCCTACAAGAAGTCGATAATGCGAAGAATCTCGTCGGCTCGTGAACCTTATGTGGGTTTTCGCCTTTTGACAGTCATTTCCGCCCGTTTTGCGAATAAGAAAGTTGTTAAAAATTCCATCTAGCGTCACAAGGTAAATGTATTTTTTTATTAGAAGAATAAACAGAAATTGCTTCCAACGTAAACTTAGTTTATTATCCCTGGCCATGATCAGAGCCCCAAATAAAGGCTGTCGCAAGCGACACACACCTCATTACTCAAAGATGACAGGAACGACTTAGATTTAATGAACACTAACGCAACCCTGACACGTTTAATACTACCCGCTTTTACTGGAATTAATCAAAATTCCAGAAGGCATTTTTATTCGACGTCCCCCAGGGACTGAGGGAAATTTACCGCAACTGACTCCTTGGATTGAAAATTTGAATATCTAAAGCTTCCGCAGCAATTCTCTAGATAAACAAGTGAATTTATGCGTAATTTCCACTATTCTTTTTCCACTTTCTTCTTTATAATATTAGCTGGAAAATTTCTTGTTTTACTAGTCAAAAAATTACCCATTCAAAATAAATTTACGATTGGTAATGTTTCCGTCTCATAAGGAAATTGTTTATGGAAATGAACAAGAAAAAAAACGACACAATAAGAAAAATTTGAATTAAAGGGAAAAAGCGAGGAATTATGATTAATCTCAGCAACATTTGTTATTTTTAATAACTCATCTCCGTTAAAATTGGGGGAGAGGCTGAGTTTTCGAAAGCTTTTCCTGTCGTCGTTAATCCTTGCTCTGCCGTCGATAGGGTTTTTAATGGAGGAGAGGCGAAAAAGTTTTCTCACACCCTTTCCCGCTTCATAATCCCTAAATTTCGTTTTGTTTGAACAAGAGGATTAATTGCTCTAATTATAGGGCCGAGCTTGTTTATTTACATCTGGGATTATTGCCGGGGTTCCTTTTAATTATAAGATGAGAGAAAAGTTCCGCAGTGATTGTTTGCCCGTACTCAGGCGGCATTAATGTGAAAATTAAAAAACCCATCTGGAAGATGGACGGCCGCAGCCGTAACAGATCATTACCTTAAATAGTCTGCACCTTTTACGGTACTGAAAAAAAATTCTCTTTATTTTCTTAAAAATACGTTATGCGGGTAACAAATAAACAATGACCTGAAGTCGTAATAATAAAAGTAACGGATAATGGCCACTCTGCTTTTTTATTTCAAGGCAGACCAATTTTGTTTCTATAAGTATTATTATTATTATTTTTATATTCCTACAAACTTAGGTGTTATAAAAGTCTCACAAGTGACATTTGTACCCTAAAAGGTGTTATTAAGACAACAGCAAAACTTTAGGAAATAAAACAAATTGGAAAAATACAATAATAATTATAGTAAAATAGTTTATTTCAATCGTCAAATTTCGAATGAACTTACAACAAGAGTTAATGAAAATGATGAAATTTTCTCGCAGACCTATTAGTGGTTCGATTAAATTTAATTAATTAATTACACACATCTCGATAGTCACACGATAAATAATTTACAGTTTCGCGATACTGGCCGGTCGCCACCATCCAAAACACGAGTGTCGATTTCAAACGTCCAACTGCACTCTCAACACTTATAATACAACAGTCAATAGTAGATCAGTCCGTGGTCCACACGCAATTAAATTGAAAACACCTAATTGTATATATGTATTATCACGTGGTATTGTTGGGACTATCGCTGGGTTCTTTATCTAAAGCTGTGTCGCCACCTCCACCGTTCTCCCACCCGTTGTTGAACATTTCTTTGGCTTTCTTCTCCCAATCCCCTTTGTGCTTCTGGATGTTTCTGGTGTTGATGGCGACCTCCTCGTCGGGTTTACCGTAATTAGGGGGATTAGCGTAGGGATCGTAACCCAACACTGATAACATCGGAGCGATATCCGCCATGTCTTTAACGACGTCATCGGGGATGTTACCCACCCATTTCGTGAGAGCTTCAAGATTGACCGGCTTGATCACTTGGTCCGAGGAACGCTCCACCCTGCAACGTGAAAAAATAAACAACTAAATTTCCTGCGAGTCTAAATTAAGAGATCAGCTTTGCTGGAGGGCTTATAATAAATGGGAAAAGTCGTTGTCCCGCTTCCCAGCCTTTTCCTTCCAATAATCAATCATTTTATTGTTTTGTTCCGGGCCGCGAACTTTTAACGTTGTTATAATATATTTGAAAATTGACACTTTACCAACAACTTTCGTCATTTGCAAAGAGCGAAAGCGCCTCCGGCAGCCCGATCCGAAAAAACATCGACTCGTTATTGATTCGCGGCCGGCCGGCGATGTTTCCGTTTCCGAGAGACGCGAACGTGTGACGGACGGCTTCCGGACGGGAATTGTGCGAAAAAGGCTGGATGGACGTCGCGCTCGACCTTCGCCCTTGTCCACTTGTCGATTTCTATTGCCGCAGGACCGGCCCGATGGGATTGTGCACCGGACAGCTTGACGGATCTGTCCACTCATTGATTCCCGGCCAAGTGCCACAATTATAGCGCAAGGGCGCGCAAATATCGTCTCCAAGCCGTAACTTTTAGGGCAGCGACCCAAATATCGCCCTTAAAATTTTCCATATGTAAGACCCGACCCAGATGCATTCTGAACAGATGGATTGCGGAGTCGCGCGGAAGGAAGAAGAGCTAGTGCTAATTATCTATTTCTTCCAAATTACCTAGCTTTTGATTTAAGAATTAGCAAGTCTTCGTAAAATACAATGTCCTAATGATTAAAGTTAATTCATTGTCAGCAGCGCATTTGTGAGTTTGTTTCTTGTAATTACAATCAATTAAACATTGGGCACCAAAAACTCATCCTGTAACACAAACCTGTAAAAAGACCATCTAAGATAAGGAACATGTCTCAGTCTCCGTAAAAACTCATTGATTTGTACAAAAATTATGTTACTACATTAAAAATTACTCTGCAAGATTCGATTGAAGCAAATATCTTATGTACTATCACCCACTAAAAGAAATGAGAAGTTTCCAATTTTCGAATCGGCTGTAGCCATCAACAAGTTGTACCTAAAAGTATGATATAAATGAAATCATAGATAATAGCGCAAAAAAGAAAAGTATCTTAACGAACAGGCCTGCACGCCTACACACAGAAAAAATACTTTATCCAAACAAGAAGTTTCTAGAAAAGGTTAAAAGGTTTTGGATATAATCCTCCACGTCAAGACATTGCTCATAAGTTGACTCCCATCGGATTTCTTCTCCGTCTCATCCACATTACATACACAATGACCATTCGACAAACACTACAGTCATTGAAAAATTCTTTCAGATGACGGTCAGATCTAAAAAACGGTCAACAGATCTTCTACGGTACCTTCTAAGGTGTTCAATCCATTATTCCTATATTCCCAACTGGAATAAGATGCCATCTCAGAAGAAAAAAATAAATTGAACGATAGAGAAAACTGAACTGTATATATGGTTATAAATCTCGAGAACGAATATCAGATTCCTCGTCAAGGAACCGAGCCTCCTGTAAACTATCTCAAAGAGCGCCATCATCGACAGAACCATTAGTACGACCAACGTGGTAATGTTACCCACTGTTTTTAGGCGACTAGTGGTGCAATGTTAAAAACTCGACTTCAATGAGTTTGATGCCAAATGGTTCTCAATCATTAGTCAATACCTGATATACCGGGGGACACTGTAAATTTGAATTTCTACCTTAAATCTCACTACAAAGCGAGGACCCTGGTGAAAACCTCCAGGAGAAAATTTCAGGCATCTAGGTATCAGTATCGGGATATTACTGTTGGTAATCCTCAAATCCTCAAATATCTACAATGCTATTATCCTGCACGTATATCATAAGCTCGAGTGGCAATATCGATTCAGATGTTTGTAGTGGGAAATTTGAAAATTTAAAACGTGCAACATGCAACAACACTCTCAAACCTCTAAAACAGAAAGCAAAGACCAAACGCTAGACCAAACAGTTTTAAATACAATTTCAATTCAACGTTAACTGTTAATGTTTCAAATGATCGATTTTGGTCTCTGCTGTCATCGCTAGTTGTAATGTGATTGGCTGTGTAAAATTGGTAATGTTAGTAGAGTTGCGCAGATGGAAATCTTGATCCTGACAAGCTTTGGCACCAAACCCCACTACCTTTGGCACCAAACCCCACTACCTTTGTTAACAAAAGTTTCGTTGTAATGCACAGTCCAAGCTTCGAAGCTTGCAAAGTGCAAAGTGTTTTACATTAATGTAGATCTACATTAATGTTAGCGTTAGAATTCCACTAAAGTCTATGTAAATGATAATTAAGGTTGTTCATATACATATATACAATACGGCAAGTGTTAGAATAGAAAGCGATAGCAGTCAAACAGAATCCGAGTCACTGAGTAATAACAAAAGAAAATTTAAAAAAAAAACAGAAATATAGGCTAATCAAGGATATTAACGGTTATAAGTAAAACAAGCAAACCCAATTAAGAGCAATTACATAGTATTTACTAAGAAATTAATTTCAAACTACTTGATAACAACCTTTGAACCCGAGAAAAATGTGAATCACCGAGCGGGGTGCGAACCTACAGCCCGTCAGCCCTCCGCTCCGAATTCGGGGTGCACTAACCACTGTGCCACGGGACTTACGTACTTTCTCTCTGTTCAACCCTGCTCTCAACTCTCTCGAGTTGATATAACGTGGTGTTCAGTCAAAGATAGTAATTTCTGACCAATAATTTTGATTGAATAGTCGGGTAGTCAAAGTGTAAGTTATATTCGAATGCAATGGTCACCAACCGGAGAATTAATATACAAGGTTGTGACATTATGCAAGTATGCATCCCAGTAGCACGATCTTTGCTAACCTTTCCATTTTTGTCTTGATGCTGGTATAGTCGTTAAACACGAAATACGGTCCATAATGAAGAATACGTTAAGTCGTGTATCCGGCGTCAGAATCATGGGTACATTTCCGGATTGTGTACAAAATTTGAATGCAGCAAGCATATAAATCTTGTGCTGGTGAATAAATAGAGTTGTTGGCCGAATTGACATGGACAAAGCAACATCTTACATTTATAGATGCGCAAATAAATAACGCTATTTATTTCTCTTGAACCAGCCGGACCGTAAACCATTTTACGTTAAGCTGTGCACATATACACACATTGTTGCCAACAGAACATTTTAACAATTTATCGACGCCCATCCCAACACGAGCTTTCCCATAAAGTTTTCCGCATAAATGGAAACCGCTCAGTTTTCGGGCATTACGTCAGCCCGACCGGTACATGCACACAGATTTACATTTAAACCACGGAAACATGCTGACATGTAAGTTTCTCTTTTTTCAACCCTACAAATCTTTGCGGCTTTGCTACAATTAATTTTTCTATTAACCACCAAATCCTAAGAGCGTTTTCACACACACCGGCAAAACCGGTGCCGGTGCCGGCGCCGGCTTCGATTTCAATGTACAAAATCAAATGGGGACTTTCACACACAGTCCGGTCCGGGAGATTTGCCGGTCCAAGCGCCGGCAGCGGCAAATGCAGCCGGCGGTGATTTCAACAAGCCGGAGATCGGTTCGACCTCCGGCTTGTCGATTTCAATGTTTCCATATGTGTTTTCACACAGGTCAAAATTTGCCGGTGCCGGCGAATTGTTTGTTTGATTTTAAGTGCAGTCCTGTCGCGTTCTCATAGATTTTGCAGATTTTGTTTTTTTTTTCCAAAATGAGTAAAGCTTTTAAGTACGAGGTTGCCACCTTAATTGAACTGGTGGAAAGTAAACCTTGTTTGTGGGACAAAACAGCGGATTGTTTCAAAGACAAAGTCAAAAAACATGAGGCATGGAGGAAAGTGTACATATTCTCTGAAGAAGGTTTTCTTCTTGAGAGCAGTATACATCTTTATTTTACCACAGTCAACAACAAACTAATGAACGGCAAGTAAAAGTCATCAATATTTAAAGCCGGCGCCGGCACCGGCACCGGTTTTGCCGGTGTGTGTGAAAACGCCCTAATACTCTACACGACTTACTTGCTTAAGCTAATCCCGTTGTTGATGAAGTCTTGGTGGTGAAGCACCGAATCGTTCCAGGGAATGTCGAGGAACTTGAGAACGTTCTCCATCCACTCCCGCGGATGAAGCACTAATTGCTCGTAGGGCACCCTAAGACACCTCTTAGGGCCCAACTCTTTACACTGATTGTTCATGGCTTCAACGGCACTGTTCCACTTCTTCATGCACTGCCGGTAGCTAGTAAGGTCGAAGCCGGTGATGGTCACCTTACGCGATATGATGGAGTGAGCAGTGGCGCGGCCGTCTCGCACCTAAAAAAACATCAAAATCACCAAAAGCTCTAACTACCACCAACAAGACGTTTCGATAATAGAAAAGACTCTTAAGATTCTTCCCCAAATAATAACTCTGAATAAAACTTGCCATGAAGATAAATTTAGCATTGGGGAACAGCTCTATGACGTAGGTTCCCATCTTGATGGTGAGAGGATCCTTGTTGCAAAGTCTCGCCGCCGGCTCCCCATGCTTGGCAATGATTTCCAAAGTGAACGCGGCTATGGCAGAATCGAGGACCGACTTGGTGATGCCGGCTTGCTCCAGCCTCAACGATTCTTTTTCTGATTTGAGCCAGTGGAAGCGCAACTGCAGGAGTCTGGGAATAACTCTAGTTTCCTGGCCGCACCTGCAACAAAAGGCGCAAAAATGAAAATTACACCGCCGCCATCATCGTTACGACGTTTTATCTCGTCGCCATCGTTCCGTAAAGTGTCTTTGTGTGAAAGCTCCACTTTTAACTTTCCATTTCTTCCGTGATTACCGGGTATCTCCCGTCTTTCGAAATTGCAGTCGTTTTCGCTATCGTGTCACGATGAATATTTTAATACTTATCGCCGTTGAAAAATCAGACTTTTTGTATAATTGCGCTTTGGGTGGAAAAACGCGGAGGTCGAAAATGGAAATCAAAACTGCAAATAGCTTCGTTATTCGCTCGCCAATGAGACGCATGAACGAAATTGGATCCGAGTTCTTTGCCCGGATGGACCCTTATACAGCCGGTATCGTTAAATTAGAATTGATCATTGGAAGCAGTGGAAAGTCTGCTTTAACGGTCGTTTGTTCGGTGCTTTGAGGTCGCCGATTAAAGTCGATGTCGAAGTGCTAAGTTTTCCTTTGATGACACGTCGTAAAGTCGCTGATGAGATTAGGATGGATTTGTAATTGAACTAAATAGGTATACGCTAAAGCAAAAACTGTATGTACATACAAATAATTGAACGGGCACATGAGAGATTTTACCATACTTAATATCTTTCATTGGTTGATCGGCCAAGTTAAATTTTCTTCGTGTTTTACATTTTCATCATAAATACAAATAACAGCAACTAAAGCTCTTGTCAGAAATATCGTTTTGAAAGTTGCTGCAAAGCTGTCTGAAAAAAAAAGAAGAGAAGAAACGACTTCGATAAAATTTTCCGCAACATCTGAAATATGAATATACTGAATACGTTCTCTTGATAGAACGGTTTTAAAACAAGGAAAAAAATGTTTCAAATCTAATAAACTGTGAACCAAACCGAAAAACAGAAAATTATTTCGTTTGATTCAGTTTTCTTGACATGAAAGTTGTTAATCTAAAAAAATTACATCAAAATCTTACTGTAATTGGAAAAAAAAATTAAAACTCAGTATAGAGAACTTGGTTAAAATGCATCATTTCGACATAAAACATAATGTTTCATCCCTAGAGCCCCGATTGCATTAACAACGTATAATCTATGTATGCGCAATTGATTAAATAAACATAAATTTCATGCCAATAATTTAATACTATCATAACAAATTCCTTTGATAATTGACTAGCAATAATTATTAGTTAAATAATTTAATTTAAATAGTGCTGAAATAGCTTTTTACCCGTTACATGTTTGACAGATGTAATTTTACTAATCAACAAATTATGATTTTATTAGATCATAAATGATGAAACGCCACCAGAAATAATTTAGCATTCATCAAAGACTCCTGCATTACAAACTTTGTGTAAGTTAATATTTACATTAATAGTAATAAATAAACAGCATTGTGTTGTCATAGATTATAGTTGAATATGCTACAAGATAAAGACATTTTCAATTTTAACCTGATCAGACGAAATGTTTTGGAGAGTCAATACAAAAATCTGCAACTATAAACTCCATTCAAAACGCACCGAACCTAATGTGTAGCAAGTAATGCGCAAATTCTACTGCTAAGGTTGTTAAAATAATGCAGGTGGTCATTAGAAAGTTGCTGAGCAAAGAGGGAGCAAGAAATCTTGATCGTACCAGGACCGATCTGTAGAATATCACAGAGAACCACAAGGGTTGTTAACAAAAAATTAATAAAAATGTCCAGACATGCATACTTCTGGAAGCCTACTGCTACAGGCAAAAATCTAGCCAGAGCTCACATTAAGCTTCTTTACTTATCACTTATGAAGTTTAAATCCTCAGACAGATTCGGACAGATTTTATGCAAATAGAAATAGAATAGTTTTTAGAGAAAAAAATACGCAAATTACAAACGCGTTTATATTTTCTTCAGCACCATTGATTCGTTTCAATACAATAGTAAAAAGAATAATCTGGTAGATGACTTTTCTTGTCAAACGCTGGTTTATGTCATCTCGACTCTCACGCTTAGCCGTCCTAATAAAAAAGAAAAAAAGAAAAGAACAACAAATGCTCACATCACATATTTCGTAATTTTCTAAAGTTGAAACTTTTCCCCGTGTGTCCTTTTACATGTTGCTGTTATTAAAAATACAGGTGGAACAATAGTGCGTCAGACTTCGATAGCCTGAGTTCTATGATAGCTAGAGACTTGATTTAAGAACACAAATAAACTAGAAAAAAAATCCATAACCGGAAATTATTTATGAACATACAGGGTAAGCCAAGATAATTCGACAGGGGCAAGTAACATTTTTTGAAATGGAATGTTGTGAGATTTTCTACCTATCATACAACTCGAGCTATCGAAGTCGGACGCACTATTGCCCCACTCTGTATAACGTTAATCAAATAAATTTATAGATGTAGATATGCTAGCGCAAGGAAAATAAAAGTAAAATAGAAGTGGTTTGCATAAAACAACATAAATGTATAAGACTTAAAAAGTCCGTGGCCGTAATTGGCTTTTTGACGATCTAGAAGTGGGTAAAGTAAACAATGATGGGAGTTTTTAGTAATCAAACACTTCTGGAAATTTTGTAATTGTTTTCATACCACCAAATAGTGCAAAGACTAATTATTGTAATATTGTAAATAAATTATGTAATATGATAAGTAGTTACCATTTGAGAAGTCTAGTTTCAAAAGTGACAATATCCATTATAAGTCATTTAAGGTAATTCACTGCAAATATTTTCAAGTCATTATATACTGTCATTGTCAACATGCCATGAATAAATTTCTTTTTTAAGATCGTCTGTTACTGCCAATCTTTAGCAAAAGAATTTTTCTATCGATCAATAATTTTTCATAAAAATTGGATATTGTTTCCTAAGAAATTAGACTTTTCACTTGTCGGTAAGAAAAAGAACTAGATTTGACTACATTTTCAGTAAAACTGGTTATAAGTTTCGTTTTTGACGCGCTACCCTAAAATATTTCCTTTTTAATTCAATCTTCTTCTTGTCGTGCCTATCCTCTGTGGATGTTGGCTATCACATTGGTCCATATTACTCTATTCACTGCTGCCCTGAATAGAGCTGTGGAGGTCATTCCGGTCCATATTCTCAGGTTTCGTAGCCATGATATTCTGCGGCGCCCTGGTGTTCTGCGTCCTTCTATTTTTCCTTGTAGGATTAGTTGGAGAAGGTGATATTTTTCGTTTCTCATGATGTGTCCGAAGTACTCCATTTTTCTGCGTTTGATAGTTGTGAGAAACTCCAACTCTTTTCCTACCCGTAGTATTACCGTCTCATTTGTGATGTGGTGAACCCATGAGATTCTGAGCATACGGCGATAACACCACATCTCAAATGCATCTATTCGTCTGCAGGATGCTTCAGAGAGGGTCCAGGCTTCCGCCCCATACAGGAGAACTGACAGTATGTAGCATTTTAGGACCCTAATTCGAGTATGAATGCTGAGAGTTAAGTTACATAGGATGCTTCTCATCTTGTTGAATGCACCTCTCGCCTTTTCGATTCGACATTTTATTTCTCGGGAATGATCCCAGTCTTTATTTAGTGTACAT
Source organism: Schizotus pectinicornis (assembly GCA_951805265.1). Taxonomy (NCBI): domain Eukaryota; kingdom Metazoa; phylum Arthropoda; class Insecta; order Coleoptera; family Pyrochroidae; genus Schizotus; species Schizotus pectinicornis. Next base: position 14,656,543 of record OX638207.1, on the reverse strand, counting down.
CCCAAATAAGTGATTGACTCGACAATTGGAAGAACTGTATTGTTGGCGGTAAACTGGAGATTATCGATGTGGTTTTTACTGATTGTTAGGATTTTAGTCTTCTTGCAATTCAGCTTCATACCGTATCGTTCGCATACTGGTGTTATGCAGTCTATCAGTCTTTGCAGTCCCTCCGCACTATCAGCCATCAGAACCGTGTCGTCAGCATATCTTAGATTGTTTATCATTTCGCCGTTTATTACAAGACCCTCCTCTACGTTATCTAGGGCCTCTTTAAAAAGGTGTTCTGAGTAGGCGTTGAATAGAATCGGTGATAGCACACAGCCCTGCCGAACTCCTCTTTTTATTCTAAACTCTTCTGATGTTTGATCTTCTACTTGAACCCTGGCCTTTTGCTGTAGGTATAGCTTTGCTATTATAGCTGTATCTCTATCGTCGACTCCTGTTTCCCGTAGGATTGAGATGAGCTTATTATGTTGGACTTTGTCGAATGCTTTTTCGAAATGGATAAAGCATGTAAAGACATCTGCATCGATATCGCGTGCTCGTTGTATAAGTACTTGTATGGAAAATAACGCCTCTCTAGTGCCTAGTCCCTTTCTGAAGCCGAATTGTGTATTGCTAATGTTATCATCTAGTTTTCTGTATATGCGAGTTTGTATTATGTTGAGAAATACCTTTAGAACATGGCTCATTAAGCTGATTATTCTGTGATCAGAGCATTTTGTTGCGTTTGGCTTTTTAGGAAGTGGAATAAATGTTGATATTAGCCAGTCATTTGGTATTTGGCCGCCTGCATATATTTTGTTGAAGAGCGTAGTTAGCAATTTCACTTGCTCGCGTTCAAGTAGTTTGAGAATTTCTCCGTGAACAGTATCAGGTCCTGGAGTCTTGTTGTTTTTTAAGCGTTTAATAGCAGATTCCACTTCTTCCTGAGTAATAACAGGTCCTTCGTCGCCGGGTGTTATAGTTGCATCGTTATTCACATCTGCATCTTCGAAGAGCTCCTCCATATATTGTTTCCACCTTGAAAGCTTCTGGTCAATTTCTGTTATGATATTATTGTCTGAGTCCAGGATTGTGCTCCCGCTCCTTCTTTGATTACTTCCTGTTGCTTCCTTTATTTTCTTATGAAGGTTAAAGCTATCGTGCTTTGCCTGCAGTATTTCAATTTCAGCACATTTTCCTTGTAGCCATTGTTCTTTAGCCTCCTTAATTGCCCTAATTACTTTTTTGTGTAGTTCTTTGTATTTTTCTATGTTTTTGTTTCTGTATTGTCTTCTTTCTTCCATGAGGTTTATTATGCTATCTGTCATCCATTCTTGTCTTTTTTCTGTTCTTTCCGGTTTTAGTTCTTCTTCTGTAACCGATACTATGGATGTTTTTATTTTATTCCATAAGTCTTCTATTTGTGTTTCAGAATTGGTATTTTCAGAGATAGTGGTGAGTTCGCTGTTTATCCTATCTTTAGTTTTATGTAGTACGTTGTCTTGTTTGAGTTTCTGCAGGTCCGCTCTTTTTGGAGGTCTCCTCTTGATTATTTTCTTCAGTCTTAGTTTGATGCGCGCCATTAGAAGATTGTGATCCGATGGTATGTCGGCACCTGGGTAGGTTTTGACAGATCTGACTGCATTGCGGTATCTTCTGTTTATTATTACATAGTCGATTTGGTTTCTTACTATTCTCTGGTAGTTGTCGGCCGGAGATCTCCAAGTATATAACCTTCGTGGGGGTAGTTTAAAATAGGTGTTCATAATTGTAAATTCCGTTTCCTGGCAGAACTCTATCAGGCGATCGCCTCTATCGTTCCTTATGCCTAATCCAAAGCAGCCTGCCACGTCTTCGACCTTTCCTTGTCCCACTTTAGCGTTCATGTCTCCCAGCAATATATTCACCTCTTCCTTTTTTGTGTATTTTAGGGCAGTTCTGAGTTGGTCGTAGAATTCCTCGACCTCTCGTTCAGTGCTTTCAGATGTTGGTGCGTACGATTGAATAATATTTAGGTCGAATGGTCTTGCATTGATTTTAATTATTGCTATTCTATTTGAGATAGGGATAAAACCTTTTACGGCCTGATTTGTGTGACTATTGAGTATTATTGCGACTCCGTTTTTGTTTTTAGTGGTGTTATCTCCGGAGAAGTATATGTGGTGTCCGTCTATGATGCGGCTGCCGGAGTTTGGCCATCTTGTTTCACTGCATCCTAGTATGTCAATCTGAAGGCGTTTTGTCTCTTTTACTAGGTTTGCCGCTTTTCCGGCCTGGTACATGCTTTGCACATTCCATGTGCCAATTCGTTTTTCTTGGTTTATCTTTAGGATCTCCTTGGATCCTTGATCCTTGATCCTTGGATTGGTTTAATTCAATAAACCACCACTAAAGGTGATAACAGCTGCGGGAAATAAATTATTATGAAACTAGGTATGCAAGGTGTCTTTATTAACCACTCTGATAAAAAAAAAACTCGTCCTAATCGATGATGTTGTACAAATCCACTCTACATAAATTAGTTTTGTGGGTCAAATTGATTCAACAGACCACAAAAAATTTTTGGTGCATTCATACCGTCTGTTTAACCTATAGCGATTGCCACACGCTCCTGGCCATATCTATTATCAACAGGTGAGTCACTTAGCATAGTGGGCGTTTCACTTTACAATAATTGTACACTTTGTGCTACTAATCAACAAGAAGCACTTAACTTGAGCAACATTGTCGCTCAACTACATACCCAATTAACTCATCGCGCCCTTAGCTGCAACATAAATATTGATTGATATAATTAGGAAGTGTTGCCGTCTAGAGATTTGATGAATGGGATAATCCATGCTAAAATAGGGATGCACGATGTAATTTATTTAACACAGCTGAAACTGGTTAAGCATAACCCTCATGCTTCAAAACGGCAGCAGCACGTACTAACACCGAGAAGTGCTCTTGGCGGTAAGAATAAATGATTATTGATGCACTTTAACTTCATCGTGATGAATGTGTCGGTTCGGCTTCTATTTCTATTGATTCACGGAAATTTTTGCAATACTTCGAGGTAAAGTTAGCACGTCGCATCTGGGAAAATCAAGAAACTCTTCCGTGGAACACCTTTTTATCTTTTTAATACAACTGCATTGTGAATAAATCAAACGGTCTTTATTCTAGTCATTATCGCACCGTTTCCGCTTCGTAATCAGGCAAGATTGAAAATGTAAATCTCGCGAAAAAAATCAAACGAATGTCAAAACTTTGGCAGCAAATTGAAAGAATTCGGAGCTTCCAACGAATTACATGAATACGTAATTGGAATCGGATCAGTCCGGGTCCGGGTGGAAAAATCGGGCGGTCGCCATCAGGGACGGATTACAGCGCCGCCGGCGTTGCCGCCACCAGGACCTGATGCGGATCTAATCGAATTAAAACCGTTTTTTGGGGGAGAGGGGCAAATAAGAAGACGTTTCTGCTCGAAGGGTTAAGTCGATGATTTGATATTATATAATGATCCGGACGGAAAACGAGCTTCTGGAACCCCGGAGGCTGAGCACAGTCGGTTAGCTCCGAATTCATCCGCTTCTTGGACGTCACGATTTAAAATGATGCGATTAGGTGCGCACCGAACGACTTGTGCTCTTCACATTTGGACGCATAATTGGACACGGAAGGCGCGAAATTTCCGGTCGGGAGCGAGATTTGATCAAATCACTTGATGAATATTAAAATAAATATTACGAAAATTGTAAAAAATACAACTTCATTTGCTTCAGAGCACTCGCCCTGGCTTGCCACATACAGATTTCAACCCTTGATGCCACTTCTTAGGGGCATCTTTAGTCTTGGTCCGAGCATGTAAAATCAAATTAATATTTCTGTCAATAGATCAAACCTATGGTTACATTCGCCGTGTTATCTATATCTAATCTTACCTCGTGATGAAAATTTCCCTCACTGGCTCTTGAAGAACGGCGTATTATGACCGGTAGATACATACATTGATCAATGAAAGTTATCTTCTAAAAGCCGCACCTTCAATATTGTACTTTGACCAACTGGGGTTTTCATAAATTTAGGTCGATGAAGACTACTAGAATTTCTGCTTCACGTTCAAAAACTTCGACCGAGACACGAGTGTATAAACTCATCTAATTGAACGCCGTTCGTTAAGCTCCCTTTTTCATCACAACAAATCCGAGGAGAGTCGAATGCCGTTCCAGTGTCGTAAATTGTAATGATTGTCTGCTGCCGAAACGTATCGTAAATAACAACGTAACCTTAAACGACATCCGGAATCCCCTTGTATCTCAATTATCCGACGAGAAACCACTCAAAGTCACCGCAACGAATTACCTAAAGGGCGGGTCAAGAATCTATTAATAGCGTTATATACTTAACGCAATTAATCCTCGTCCTGTCTGTTATAGGAGCAGTTAATGATTCTTTCACTTTTACAGAATGGCTTCTGTCTCGACCGCAGATGAACGTTATCCTTCCTCGTTTGACGAAGTGCGTGGGTTAAACGCGAAACGTTAATAACTTCGACGATAATTAGAAATTTTGGCGTTTTCCAAACGAAAGCTTCGCTAATACCGTCGCTAGTCTGTTTGCACCCTCGCGGTAAATAAACCGTTCCGTTTTGATTAAAGGACCTTTTGTGGCTTGGAGCAACATAAACATCCAGAAAGGTTCTAAAATTAGCTTCTTATCTCTGGGACCAAACAATTTTGTCGGAAGACTGGAGTACATAGTCACAGAAGTATGTTCTACATGGAGTTCTCTAGAATTTTAACCATGAGATAACGATGATAGAAAAAGGGTATTGTACAAGCCCCATCACAAATATTTCATTTATAACGCTGAAACGAAAAATAACGAATGGTGCTTTCGGGCAAAGAGCGAATTTTACGAGTCAGTAGCGAATGAGCGTTCAAAGGAATTAAAAATCGCCCTGTAACTTCCAGATGGTCAGAAATGTTAACAGAAAGCAATTACGTGCCCGTGCAAGCGCTAAATTCCTCAAAGCTTCATATGAGGAAAGTCGAGGTAAAGTACTGCACTGCATAAAATTGTATGTCAAAAGTATTACTAAATACCCAAAATATACAGTGTTAGTCAAAAGTGTGTGTCTAGAGAAAAAATAAAAACTTTCAAATGACTAATTTGAAGGCATATAGGACTCATTTTTTACAAAATGGCGCCGGCTCTATTTGACGGTGGTAACTTTTTTTTAAATGGCAATGTACTAATATTTCTACTCTAACCTAATCAGGAGACCGAGAGACATACGCGTTCATTTACCCTCCACCCCCAAGCCACCTAAGTGGTACCTTTAAATTCGGAATAAATGGCAAAGGTGTACTTTTCCCATAACATAAATATGCGTAAATTGTAAAATATTTGTATTTAAATTTCGCAATAATTGTCGCCAAGATAAAAATAAAATTCAAAAAAATCTTAAAAAAATAAAGTTGTTATGCAAATACGTCATTTTAATGCATTGCGAACAACGCAAAACCCTTTTTAATTAATTGTAAAACACAAAAACTCAAAGGATTTTTGATTGACAGCATGACAGCTTTGTGACCCTTTACCTAGCGGTTAACCACATTAGATTTTATGATGGTCTCTGTACTGCAAAGATCTTCGAGTAGGTACCGCTATTAAGCCATAAATAACCGAACCGTTTAAGCGCCGTTGTCATGAAATTCGACTGTTTCATTAAAGCAGTCGTGCCATAAATTCGTCAAAATCCCGCAAACTTCTTAAAAACACAATTAGCGATACTTCAACTACAAATTTCAAATTTTTAACAAGAACGTATATCTGGCGGTATTACAAACATAATAATAATAAAAGAATATATTGAAAATTTCTGTAAAAAATCACTTTATGGCCGACGGCGCATGGAATTAATTATGGACCAAACAATGACGCCACATTTTAGCGCATTCAATAAAGTTTATTTCTGCCAAATTTCAAATTTTTAACTCCTTTGGAAATACGCAATTAGACACCGGCGGCTTTCGTTGAAACACTCTGTAGATGTTATACTTATTGCCCTCAGACAGGTTTCGGATACTGCGGTAGTTAATTAAAACAATATATTTTATAAAATAGGATAATAGTGAACCCAACCTAAACCAAAGAAAAGAAATCGGCGACGACAATAAATCTCACTGTAATGTCCAGCTTCCTGGTCAGACACTCCAACAAACCGTCTTAACAAAAAGTTTCGCCGAAAGAAAAATGGCGATACGGCGTCAACAAATCAGCTTGAACTAATTAATTTACGGCGCAATTCCGGATCTCTGGTGTGTACTTTTGGGTTTCCAACCCGCACCTGAAACGAAAACTGCCAACAACAAATTCTCGTTAGGGTGGATGGCAATTTGTAACAAATTAAGGGGGATGCGCGCGAGCAACTACCTACAATTCGACGATCAAGATTACGCTACTTTACATAGATAGCGGTGTCACGGAACTATCCGCGGTGGTCGTAACTCAACCATAGCCGCCTCTCGTCCCAGCGGGATGCCGCCAACCCTCCAAATTCAGAAGCGCCGGGCGCTGACCAACTTCGCGTTTTGGGAAAAAATTATAGTCAAATCAATATGTGCAAGGGTAAAGCAACGTATTACTCTCATCCCTTTTATGTTTTGCATTCATTCGACCTTTGAAGAAATGAAATTAAAGCAAATACGTCAAAAGAAAAAGAAAAAAGTGTAAAACAACGCAACAAAAATAAAAATTAAGAATGAAAGTAAGAAAAAAATGAAGACAAAATTTAAATATTGTAAAATTTGATAATAATCTCGATAAATTCAAATGATGAAGATGTCTAGATGGAATTATTGACAAAGGTAAATTTTTTGACAAATTTAAATGTGTGTATCGTAGTCCATCTAAAAGTATTCAAATAATCTCAAATCCTACGTTATTAAAGACTTTTCTTGGGCAAGGAAAAGTAGAATTAAATTTGCCTCCTTGCTCCGTCACTGGTTTTCCGCACGCGTCGGTTTAAAGAGGCAATATCCTCTCTGCTTCGTTTCATCCTAAATTACGCATGTTCCTCTCACCTGACGTCAGGATGAGCGTCGAGCATGGCTCGCATGAGCGTCGTCCCTGAACGCGGTACGCCGCCTATGAAGATGAGCGGCATGTCTCGGTTGTACTCGTAGGATTTGTGGTCCGCTCCTAGAATATACTTTTCGGGGGCCACCATGGACGATGGTGGTTCGGGCTCTGTAAAACAGATGATGCCCAAGCGGAAGATCGCAGCGCCGCACAACAAGAAGATGACGACCCAAAGGGCTACCCGCCGGGGGCCACCTCGGTTGAGGCGGAGAAGCATCCCTACGGCTGCCTTTTTAACTCATCACGAAGCCGGTGCCGATACTGCAACAAACAAGAAAGAAAAACATTAGCAAAACTTATGGTGATAAAAGAACGAGATTCTCCCGGCGCATCCACCATTTCGCGCACTAAAGCCGCATGAACATTTTTGCATGAACTTATTAATATTTCTATTTATTGTAACAAAAATCTTTTAACTCCTTGACTTTAAGCTACATTATTCAATACTATTTATTTTGCTTTGAAGATTGTACCTGAGTTTTTAACACAGGCCAGAAATAAGAAGTTGTTTCGGGACGAACTGGGCAAAGGCGGTAAACTAGATTTAAATCATTACCTTTGCAGCTTATATTAAAACAATTTGCATCGGTGCTTCTCAAAGGAAAACGAAATTCTTAAGATAAAAACAAGTACCTTTAATTAAGACAGAAATTACGTCAATGGCAAGGCAGTGACTAAGGTTTTTGTTTTTCCAAAATTACATGATGCTTTTCATAAATAACGACCTACATATTGGCCTGTATTGAAAAATTCGTTAATGTTAACATCGTTATATTTAGCTAACCTACAGACTTACTTATGGGGCGGGTCCAAAGAGTTAATGAAAATAAGGATGTCGGACTGGAGTTGTAGTCCCACATCGTTAGTTAAAAATATCAGTTAAAAAAATATTTTAATAATGTTAATGTATCTAATGTCGTATATTTTAATAATTTTGGTTGCTCATTTGTTTTCCTCAAAGAAATGCGCTTATTAAGTGTTCGTTTGAAGAACATTTCAAACAACTCAGGCTTCATTATCCTTTATATGATTACAATTGATATATTTACCGAGTATTGGTGTAGCAAATATATCAAACGGAAGACTAACCTTGACTATCAGAAATGTTGTACTAGGAGCTTAGTAAATTAATTTTGACGGATCCTTCCTAGTTAAACCTATCTACTTATTCGCTTCATCTGGCATTCAACATACAGGCTATTCCAACGAGAACCGTCGGTAATTGTGTATTTCCAATAAAGTTAAAAATTTGAAATTTGGTAGAAATAAACTTTAATTAATGCGCTATAATGTGGCGTCATTGTTTGGTTCATAATTAATTTCATGCGCCGTCGGGACGCCATAAAGTGTTTTTTCAGAAATCTTCAATATTTATTTATCATTACCTATGTTCGTAATACCGCCAGGTATACGTTCCTGTTGTTAAAAATTTGAAGTTTGTAGTTGAAGTATCGCTAATTGTGTTTTTAAGAAGTTCGCGGGATTTTGACGAATCTATGACACGACTGCTTTATTGAAACAGTCAAATTTCATGACAATGACGCCTAAACGGTTCAGTTATCTATGACTTAAAAGCAGTACCTACTCAAAGATTTTTTCAGTACAGGGACCATCATAAAATCTAATGTGGTTAGCCGCAAATCGACTAGGTAAGGGCTACAAAGCTGTCAATCAAAAATACCTTCAGGGCTGAAATTTAAAAATCTATGTAATTCAATAACGGTTTGATATAAAAATATGTTAATTACTCGTTATCAATCTTGGAGGTCGTGATCATGAGCTTGAAGAAAATCAAAGAGATGAAGTGAGTATTTCGATATGAAATCGCGATCGAAAGTGAAAACTTACACCATTTAAAAAAAGAAAAAAACAATAATGTCATCTTGTAGTGCATTAATTATAGTTTATTTCTGCCAAATTTCAAATTTTTAACTCCATTGGATATACACTATTAGGCACCGGCGGTTCTCGTTGAAATTCCCTGTATAATATCTAAAATAATAAGTAACGTCAAAACTAATAAACTTTCTTTAAAACATTAATCCCAATTAGATTAGAACCACGGAGTAATTAGAACTGACGTGAGGCAGAACAGTCCAGTGGGAATGCCAATGAGAAGCAATCAAATTTCCACTTAGACCCTAAGCCGGCGCCTAAAAGTGTAGCTTCGATGTTAAAAAAATCACAATTACTTACTGATCATTCCAGTTCAATCGCAGAGCCAGGTAAACTTGTAAAGTAGTATTGGCAAATATAGTGCTTAATACAATAACCAATCATTCCGCGGCCAACTTCTTCAAATCTTATTTTCAGTTTAACCAAGAACACCATAAATTAGATGGAAAATATTCGAAATAGTCAACGTCAACGTCAAACGAGTGAGTCATCAAAAATTTATTTCATTTCAACAGATTTTGAGAAGTCGAATCTTGCGAGAACTAATCTATTTACTTGAAAAATGTCCCCAAATCGAAGATATAAAATCCATCTCTCCGACATTTTATTTCACCAAATATTGCTTTTTACAAAATAAAACACAGGTTATGAACGTTACTTTAGAAAGTTTTGATCCGCTCACACTGCAAAAATGCATTTACCTAATTAGCATAGCACCAAACTCGATAATAGCATCCGATCGAGCGTAAAAGCTTTTCCAGATACATCCGGGGATTTGCGAGAAAGATTATCACATAAAAGATGTATAAAAAAAAAACATCCAGAATTTATGAAATAAAGAAAACGTTATTCTAAGAGATTAAGTAGCTGTCTGAGAATTTCGTGAAATAATCCCAAATTGGGAAGCTTTTCCGCATTGCAAAAATATTTACGTAAGTAGGTATGCTCGGAAAATGCTTGCCGACCGGAAAGTAACTAAGTCTCCTGGAACAGAGGGGTTCGGTGTGGCAAATAAAATGCAATTCTTGCCTCGTCGTCAGCAAAAGCGGATTTAAGGCAGCTGTACGGCAGGAAAGTTACAAAAACAACGAAGCGACCTACAGTGAAATTCTGCAGTAATCAAAAGTTTATTTCCTGAGGTCTGAAGTTTGATGATGAATGAAACGTATTTACGTTTGCAAAAATAGGCAATTTTAAGTAAGGTAAAGTCGCACAACCAAGCACGACGCCGGAATAATCTCAAACATTATTTAATAACGCAAAAATTCCAACTTTATTTTCAATTTAATAATAATTCTATGACGTAGAAATTTTTAATAAAGCGCCAGACGAATCTAGTTTAGAAAAATAAGTATTTCCGCCGGTATTTAATAAGAAACTTTATGTCGCAAGCAAGCTATAAATACAACTCCTACTGCAAAGTTATTAAAACCTCTAATGGCAAGTAAACTGAAAAAGTTGAACTATACGGGGGAAAGCACTGGTTATTTTGCTGGCACCACTGCAACTCGTACATTCATGTTGCTGAAAATAATGAAAATTTAAATAATGATGATCGTTAATCGTCAGATGCCATTCACCCGGCGCCTCCACCATTACGACGCAGTCTCTCATTCGAAACAGCGCAACTATAAACTAAAGTTGTGAGCCCGCTTTAAAATAAAAAAAAAACAAAACACAAATGAACGGAAACAAACGGTTTGGTTGCTTTGTAGGAAACCGAGTACCACAATGACCAAAATAAGACAAGCTCATAAATCAAGTGTTCCTCTGTTTGTCTTCCGGATTAGAACGTTTTGTCCGGATTTAGCGTACTAAAGTGGCTGATGCCGACCTGTCCTAACAAGTCATCCCGCACTAATTATGTTGTCTTCGAATTGTGATCGAATTATCACAGATGCACGATTCCCCAACAAGGCGGAAAGAAGATCGTTGAGGCGTGCACAAAGCAACGACGTCGCGACGCGAACCTGCAGGCAGGGGCCTGTTTGATGACGAATTCGGCTAATTACTATTTTCCGTAAAAAGACGTCGTCACGACGATCTCCGTTCGTAATCGTCTCTTTTCAAGATGACGGAAGAGGGTCTCTCCGGTGCGGTATTATTCATGCGCGAAATGCATAAAGTCGCAAAGTGAGAGTTTCCCGAGACATAACTTGTTGGTAACCGAGAAAGGCGACCGCGTTATAACGTAATTTCTCCGGGCTTCCTCGTGATTTGCATAAATTGGTGGTTGGCGTCGAGCTTTGATCCTTTCCAGAATTCGGTAACTGTTTAATTTTCAATACGGGCAGAATTATTAAGTTTCCTGTGGCAACCAACTGAATTTGGGCGAACCAGATCGAAATGATACTACAACTCAACTGTAACCTAATCGGTCAATAAATAAATAAAATGGAAATTTAAAGCTTCTCACATGGGAAAAAATCGACTAATGTAAAGGCATGCATAACAAAAAGCACGCTTGCCTAGAAATTGAGAGGGCGCGTGCCTGATACTGTCGCGCAGCAAGACATCCCTGCTCATCTTCGCATGAGAAAAGAACGTTATGTACAAGTTTTGGAGGTTTCTCTAATAATCACCTCAGACGCCACCCAGCAGTGCAACTCTTCCCGCTCCAATAATTATCATTGCAAATAACTATTATTACGTCATTGAAAGATTGAACCCGTATAAGTGAATGCATTACAATTATTCATTCAGAGAAAAATTTGGGCAAGTCCCTTAAGGTAGAAACACACTACTATCACGTCACGTGAGCTCACGTGCTATCACGTGAAGTCACAGCACCTCCAAAATATGTGCAACGGCAATTTCGTATAAACATCACATACTTAAATTACTTTTAGAATCACACTATTGTCACCTCATGCAAGTTTCGGCAGGTTCATATATTCACTCGTGAGGGCACGCTCTGGCTATCCCGCCAATTTACATTTTTCAGTCCGGTGTGAGGTCACGCCTAGTGTTTCTTGGGTGATTTAAAGTAAACAAAGTGGTTGTTTTAACAAAAATGGAGGAAAAATTAATAGAACACGTTAGAAAGCATGAAGTGCTGTACAATCATGTCTCATCTTAATACAGGGACCAGCGCATTCGTCAAGAAGGTTTCTCCTTAAGTACTGTAAAAGCAGCTGCTATATTTTCCATATCCTCTTCCCTGTCTGAAGAACTTGAGGACGAAGAATCCATACTTTTATAATAGAATCTTACGAATTGGAACTGACTCGGGAACTGATAGAAGACTAAACAATATAGGTATGTGAGTAGTCGCCGTGACACCAGTATGTTTCCAAAGCGTAATATCATGCGTGACACGGCTAACGTGATAGCACGTGAACTCACGTGACGTGATAGTAGTGTGTTTCTACCTTTAATGACAAGTATTTGGCGTTTACCAAGTAGATATTTCATAATCGGAATTTCAAATTTCAATACACTATCTTAACACGTTGTTAAAACGTAACTTAAGTAACTTTAACTTGACGTCAGTTTAAGCAGCTTCCCGCAGTAAACCTCGTCTGAAACATTGACGACGAGCCGGAAGTAAGACATTAAAAGTTCCAACAAGGTCGTAACTTACCTTTATTATGATGCCTACATAGGTAGAAGCCATCAGATTTGGTGGTTCGGGGGCAATTATAAAGCGCCGTCCGTGCTTTATTAGCACTTTACGCAAACTGTTTTGTGCTTACGGACTACATTATCCCAAGTTTTAAATTGCTTTCGACCGCTACTCGATTAAAAAATGATGCGGGCAGGCAGGTCCAATGCATAAAGCCGCTTAATTATCTCCTTTCTGCTTTAGGGCCGTCGTAAATCAACCGTGTTATCATATCGGAAAGGCGCCAACGCCCTTAATTCGCGATTTATTTAGTTATTTCCGCAAAAATTACCAACGTTAAGCCCCATTCGGGTCCCGGCCCATCCGAGGGTCGAACCGGAAAAATGTAATTTAACCGTGATACAGAGCGGCCATTAGGTGATTAAAAAACAGTTTCTGGACCAATTACTCAAGATCGACACTTGAAATTGGATCAAATGACACGCAATGCTGACGTACCATAATTTAATTTATTTTGGCCATTTTCAGGTTCATCATTCGGTGTAAAAGAATTGAAATTACTTGTCAATATCAAAGTGACCAATTTTCCATCAGATACAGATTGTAACGTGTGGGAATTTGACGAAAAGTAATTCTAGAAGGAATTTAGAAATAAGCACGAACTTTTCTTTTCTGCTTACTTGTTAAGTTTCTTTGCTTGCGCTACCGAGATCGTCAATAATTAGCCAGCCGACTTCAATCCTCTTTCTGTGCGCCAAAAAACCCAGTTCAGAAGCCCACATTCTTCATTTCCTTAGAAGTCTATCTTTCTATAATACAGGGTGTCCCATAATTAGACGAACGACGGCGTCTGTCACCTTTTAGAAATATTGAACGCAAATTTTATTTATTGAACGAGTCCGGAATCGCGACTAATTCAAGAATTATTTTTTTCTAGGTCTTATGGTTTAGTCGGGTGAAACTCGTTAAATTTTCTCACAGTTATGTCAAAAAAATTAATTTGATATTTTGGGTAGCTTGACATAAAATCCATTTTTTTAATTATTATCACGGTAATTATAACAAGTAAAAACTAGTGACTTTTCTGAATTTTCAAAGCAAAATTTGAAAACAAAATTTGGATCAAATCCTGGTAAGCACAAAAGCGGTTTAGTACCAACGCAAATTCATAAAAAAAATGTAGGTATAAAGATTTAAAATTGAACACTTCTCCAAACAAAAATAAAATTGAATGTTTGGTAACTGGAATCTAAAAAAGGGTTGAAGCACGCTTATCTCAATTACGCCGCCGCCGATGCCGGTTTCTCCCATTTTCCCACCTTCACCGGCGAACGCGAATTCGGGATGACATTCCAAATCCTATGAAATATTCATCGCTAATTGCTGTTTGCACTTTTCACCCGTTCTTTCCGAATTAAATCCGTATTTTATCGTCATCCAAACATCGCACCCGTCAATTATTTGCATAGGGCGTGCGTTTTTCACGCTTTTATCGAAAACACCGCCTTCGGATTTAAAACAACTTTTCCACCGCTAAACACATCGTTCAATATAGATCCAGGTAAACCAAACAGCCCCCATGGGCGACGGAGATCCCCACTTACCATCAGAGGCGGCAGCGTGTCGTTCCACCGCAACAACCGCCGCCCCTGGCGGTATTAGGCAACAAACCGCACGTATTGCTACCGGTGAACGTATTTGCCGGAAGCCTAAACTTCATAATTATCAAACAACGCTGAGGTTCTTTAGGGCTCCCAATTCGACTGAAAACTTTTCAATTTGGAAAAATATTGGATTGGGCTGCATGGAGGTTCTAGTGTGCGCTACATCAGGGGGTGATAGATATCGACAAGGGCCTAATAGCGCATTAGCGCGATCTTGCCGGTTGTCTGACTTTCTACAGCTGATAGCACTATGTCTAAGCACCTAATGCGTTACTCCTGATTTAATACTAGTTGTAAATTTTACTAATAGTGCAAGGGATGCACTAGATTCCGCATTTAAAATCTGCCTCAACCTTAGTTCGGACTAGCAATTAAAGTGACCTTTTTAAAGACTCAATACAAAGCAAATTTTGTGCGTACAAGTTGACTCTGATGGATGTATTAAGTAAGTAAAAGTACCAATAAAGTACCTGTAAAAGTACAGAAAGAAAGAAAGAAAGAAAGAAAGAAAAGAAAGAAAGAAAGAAAGAAAGAAAGAAAGAAAGAAAGAAAGAAAGAAAGAAAGAAAGAAAGAAAGAAAGAAAGAAAGAAAGAAAGAAAGATAGAAAGAAAGAAAGAAAGAAAGAAAGAAAGAAAGAAAGAAAGAAAGAAAGAAAGAAAGAAAGAAAGAAAGAAAGAAAGAAAGAAAGAAAGAAGGAAAGTAAGAAAGAAAGAAAGAAAGAAAGAAAGAAAGAAAGAAAGAAAGAAAGAAAGAAAGAAAGAAAGAAAGAAAGAAAGAAAGAAAGAAAGAAAGAAAGAAAGAAAGAAAGAAAGAAAGAAAGAAAGAAAAGAAAGGGTAGTAATGCGCTGTAAATAATTTGCTTTAATATTACTTTTATGACTGACTCATAAAAAATTAATAGGAAAAGTTTTAAACCACGTTTTCCTCAATCTAACTACTCGTTAAAGCACCAGACAAGCATATGTTTTAAAATCGTTTTAATTTCAGTGGGGTTATTACTGAGATTTGTACGAAATAAAATTATGAAGCATCCTTGATTTAGCAATAAAAAATAATATTAAAGCTTTTCTTCCATCTGTTCTCTTTCTTAGTACATTTTTAGGTTTTCTTCGTCACTCCCAATTTGGATAAACAAAATTTCGGTAAAATTGCTTCGTAATAAGCCTTTCAAACGGCCACCTTAAGATTGCTCAAAGTACACTATGGCCATTTAATGACCAGCTTGATAAATCGTTCAAGTCTGGGCATTTGTTTGATTTCCCGTTGGATGTGTCAATGGAGGCGGCCGTCGAGAAGACGGGAAGCTCGCTCGCTCGTTAATCGACTTTCACTACGCGATGATCAATCACTAAATTATTCCTTGGGATAAGACAGGGTGGAGCAATCTATAGAACGACGACACCAAATAAAATTCGTTGGTGATTGCCTTCGATTGAGACCCACTTCGCTAATGACCTGCAGAGCGAAACAAGACTCTCGCAACAAATTAATGCGTCCTTTATCAGAACTTGACGTTGCATCTGCAAAAACTCATTTCACCAACTAGTAGATAACACCTCTAGTTCGAAAGAGAGAATAATGAGAAGAAACTTGACTTTAAATTTTGGAATTGACAGCCTTGTTATAATGTTCAACTTTGTCCCTGAAATATGACAACAACTATAATACCTCTTGGCCAAGATAGCATGGCTTATAAGATGCGAGACGCATACAGAACGTCCACTGCGGAAAGAATTTTCAGACGACAAGAGTTATCTTGATGAAATCGTAGAAGTGTTTCGAATAGTCCTCCCTATTTGTTCAAATGTAGTACATTGCTTGAAGTATCTAAACAACGGATTACATCAAAGCAAATAACTTTTTAACATTGCACTCCACACTATTTCAATGACAACATTCTCAAACTCTGTTACTCTTCGCTCTATGGCATTTCACGTAGTTGCGATGCAAATTTGTCCGCGCGTACCGACAGTAAAACATCAGTCATTTAACGACAGATTAATTTTCGATTTTTGCGTTTTGCGTGCACCGATGAACGCATTACTTCTAGTTTTCCCGTTAACATATAATCGCCATGTACACCAGTTGGCTAAACCCTCACAACCAGCCTGAAAATGGAAACACATCGATGCACCTAACGATAATAAACGGATTTTATTGTTCAATTTTTTCCCTCAAATCTGAGCTGATAAATTTCTGCCCCCAGTCGACAGCTTGATGTATCGGACTAAATGGGGCGATGGCGCTTGCCCTATTTTCAACGCAAAATTAAAACGGGTGCCCCACACTGTATACAGCCCACAATAAACTGTCCGCAGTTATAACGCACGTCATCGATGACAAAAGTATGAATCAAATTAATACAAGTTAATAATACAAGTCAATGGCGCATTTATTAGAAGATCCATATTTTACTTTTCGAACGTAAAATAATAATCAATTAGATTTGCAACTAACTTTCGAACTTGAGAACTTAAACCGATTGCTTGGCATTTTCAGATTTTGATTTTTTATCTTATAAATCAAAATTTCCGGAAAGGAACCAACTGATTAAATGTCAGAAAAAGAAACGCAAGGGTGAGATTATACACCGATTTGAAGCGCAACAACCAAATTTAAAGCAAATTAATGACAAAAACTTAAAAACCGACGCCGCCGCTGAATTGAACAAAATGCAGACTGCCTATCTAGAAATAATAATATACCTACGGTGCTTCAATGAGTGTTACTCTACAATCGTTTTTTTATGGAAATAAGAATTGCAAAATGTTTAAAAAGATTAAAAATAATAAGAGAGCGGTGAAAACAGCAACTGCGAATAATCCTCAGGTGTGCGACGCAGCATCCTATTGTAACTAGAAGCTTACTTCAGTTTTAAATACTTAAATTCATATTCTTCAAAAATGTTTTGTGGCAGAGGAATATGGTAACGCCGCACCTTGCAAAATTTAGAAAACTGCTGGTGGCATGTGCAAACGTTTTGTTGTAAAATATCTTCCACCTGTGCATCAGAATCAAGCTCGATACATAGTCGAGACGGGCAATAATGGCAAGAACGGTTTATAGTTTACGACGCCATTTGTCCGGAGCGATACTCTTCTTCCGGGTATGTTGGTAGAAGGAGCACACCCGCCACCGCAAGAAATGGAGCACTTTACGCTACTCGCGGGACTATATTGAGTTTAACAAATATGGCGATCCCAGAGAGACACGAAGCGTATTTTACTCCGGGACGATATGCGAGGGACCGACGAGTAAAATTGGGCAATAATCGTTATTGTTATTGCGGGAGATGGAGATGTTTGTCGCGTTAGAAGTCCCTAGCGTATGTATGACGAGTTATAACTCTCGAAAATGACTGTTTTCTTATCTAAATCGTGTCAGATTTGACAGTAAAACAACTCACCATTCAATTATCGAAAGAGATGTGACATATTCGTTAACGCCAACTGCAGTTATTGAACGGGGAGCGAATTGTGGGTGACAACAGAAATAATTCAAGGGTTAGTTCACCCAAAAGCTTCAAGTAAATGAAACTGATAATTGAGTTTCTAAGTTTGGACCTTCTCTTTCAAGCGCGGACTGGACAGGATGGCTAGGTGGCGACAGCCACCGAGGTCGCCACCGAGACCAACGCAGCACTAAGAGCCAAATCTCATATTGAACTCGTCAATTATAAAACTCGTGGCTACGCCACCCGTTTTCTAAACTTGAACTCGTGCCATAAAATGTGGCGTATGTTACTCGTTAATGTATTATTTTAACCAAGTATTTATTCCGTTCTGTCCTGCAGTGCAAATTTAAGAGGAACGTCTCCGCTTTATCATCTGTGATTGTAGAACGTCAGCAAAATGCATTGACGTGAGTTTTTGTATTAGCAGGGGCACGTATTGAAAAGAGATAAAATGCATTTCGTATTTCCAAAATCGCTCCGTACAGTTAAAAAATATCTAACTTTTGTTTTTAAGATCTGATACGTCACGATAGAGACTCCGGGGGATGATGCTTTGAAGAAAGTTAACATGCACGTTAATATGAACAAAATACAAATGTTTACATTAAATAAATAGGCCAATTTAACTTCAGTTTGCTGTAAACCTCATCATCCCCCATTCGCTATTGAATATTCTAAACAAAAGACTAATTATATTACTCAAAATATGCGTGTTGTTTTTGCAAATTTGAAAGTACAAATTTGGTGCTTATTGTCGTTCTCTGTTCGACACTCATAAAATGGGTTATACCCATCTGCCTCACTTTACGGCTGCGCGAAATAATGTAGTGCAATTACTCTGCAGAATACTCAAAATGATCTCGCGTCAAACATTATGAATATTGTCTTGAGTCATCATACTGGCGCGCGAAAACCAGGCCTGTATTAATACGTTTATTCAGTATGAAGTAACGACGTGTAAAATAGCAACATGGTGTCAATTCAACCCTGGATTAAGGCGGAGCGTATCACTGTGGACCAGCTGCGTACTCAATGCATGCCCGCGACGTCACTCCATTAAATTAACTGGGTTATTTACTTGCACTTGATTCATTCCATTTCCTTTTATGCAGTGATCTAAAATGAGAGAACTAATCTCGGCACGTCAAAATGCATACAGTGAGAAAAAACCACATGAGATAGACGGAGACGTTCCTCTTAAAAAAACTTCCCTTATTGGACTAACTATTCGCCAACTATCGTTAATGCGATTTATGAAAAAGCATAGCTAAATTATTTGCGGAAGGGTTCGCATTCCGGTGCAAGAAATGACGTTATTATTCGAGCACCATCCCTATCAGTTATTGAAAGGTTCTCGATAGGGAAACAAGTAGAAACGAACCATTCCAAAACAGGCAGGTAGAGGGAGTTTCCCTTGTGTTAATATTTGACGTGGCATTTCAGGAATACTTGAAACATTCATATAAAATAAGAGCGATCTACAGTAGCAAGGCGTAACAAGGATAAATCAGAAGTTATTTTTTTATTTCTTTTTGTTAAAACAGGCTTCCGGGTGGTCTTTCAAAATTGTCGTCACTTTCTTCCGTGAATAATTGCAAAGTTGTTCAGGGCCGCACTCAACATGGGCTTAATTAAAAAGTGTCATCGAAAAAAAGGAAATTTCCATTAAACTTTCAAGCTCCCAACACGCAGTTTTAATCCCGATCTCGTGTTCCTGCATGGCAATTAGTTCCTGTACCGCAGGTAGGACCAAATATTTGCCTGTATTATTGCACGTGTATGATGCCGGAGAATTCAAATAACCCAATCAGTATGCTGTATCGACACTGAGAGGTATGAGGAAATTTAAATCTTGATTAGGATGCATGCTATCCCTTAATCATTACCAACTAGTACAATGCCGCGCAAGGCATCAGGTATGCCTTATTGCAGTTCACGTCGTCTATCTCGAGGGATTACCAAATTGGCTTCTTGTAAAAGTATTGGGGGAGTTTGCAGGAGCAAAAACCCGATATGGAGACCTATAACTTTCGTTTCCGGTGTAGCGATTCTGCTCCAGGACGTGACGGTATTAAAGTAGTGTTCGTGTTGGGGCGGGTCTCTGTGTACCGTTTTTACAAGTCATGAACGTGCGTATCATACTTATTATAGGTGAACACGTCTACGACTAATAAAACCCAAGTTTTAAGACTTCAATAAAGACAAATGAAAACGATAACACTTCCAGGAAGAATTGTCTTTGCTCTTTGTGTATGAGTTCCTACGGTTTATGTTTTGGCACTATAGAATTGCGACTTCTACTTCTGCATCCTTCTATTTTATTATTTCAGTTCCTTTAGCATAATAATTGTTACTCTTCTGTTCTACTTTTATGGAAGATGAGATATGCGACCTAGAACGTCAGTGTCAGCTTTATAGAGATCAGCCTTAAACAGTTTTCTGTGTCTTACACAATCAATTGCGGGTCGTCAGGTGCTAGGGCTATTTCCCTCGGATTTCCATCGAAAATTAATAATATTTATTTACAACAAGAAAGGTTTTACAAGAAAAACAAAACATTGATAATATAATAATTACTAAATCAATTCCAACATCACTATGAATAAAATTATAAAAATACAAAAACCCAATCCAATAATTTGTCAAAAATCTCATCACATAAGTTATCATCGAGAAACGTAATAAAACGTTCGTTCTATGGATACGGTTATAGAGTCATTCTCTAACAAAATCAGGCACGACAAAGTTGTTCCTCACGCAGAAACCCTAAACCGCCACATGTATCATGCAAAATATCATACAAAAGCTTCACAGCTTCAACAGCTCAACGCATATACATTCGTATAGGTCTGAAAAAACAAACTTTAAAAAACACCTCCGTCCCGATTCTAAATTCCAAACAAGCGATGTGCTGCAAATAGTAGTATGAACGGAATAGAATGCCACTGTTGGAATATCTGCCGCTTGTATGCTGAAGAAACCGTAAGTCTGAAGAGCTCAACATTCGCAATATGAACCGTAAAAAAATTCTTATTGAAGATGATTAGTTAATTTTTAACCGATTCAGAGCATTCTAAGACCCCTCAATATGATAAGGATATACCACATCAAAACGGTTTTTTGAATATGACATAACACTAACACTTATCAACATTCAAGTACCGGAATGGACAACAAAAAAAAAATCGACAGCATCCGGAATCAATGGATATGCAACAAATTTTTTTTCGTAAATTACCACATCGACTATTCTTTTAAAAAAGTGGTACCTGCAAGCTGCAGGAAGCAATGTATATGTTATTAAAAAAATAAACGGTCTATACGAATAGCAAAGAGGAAAAAACAAAAAAATAGAATAACAGAAGAGCGTTTACAGAATTACCCCTGATGTCTACTGAAAACAAATTGTTGATCTCCCTTAGTAAAATTCGTTCAATAATTCTTCCTACGTTGGTCAATAGGTTGCGCGCCACAACTGCCTATTATACCATCAGGTATATTAGCTGACAAGGACATATTCGTGGCTCAAACTTAAATCCCAATTAAAAACCATTACCAACTGCTTAACAAATTAACTTAACAAATAGAATTTCGCCACCTGACATCATTTCAGTCGCTCAAGATGACTTAACAATAGCCAACGATAGCATCTTAAGACATGGAAAGTTTCTCATGCATAACGATTAATAAACAGAGAGAACATGATCATTGCGGGCTTAATGTTTACGGTAGAAAATTACTTTTTAGGATGTCTGCAAATTCTACCCCGAAACGAAATGCTCCGTTACTCAAGCGCCGGAACTCCACCGTTAAAATTAGTATGGAGACGCCTCCTTTATAATCACAGCAACCAGGGCATGAAATTAACTTCTATAGGGCTTCGACCACTCCGTCACAACACGGAGAATAATAATATTTTTTTATATTTACCGAGATGCTTGTGGGCAAAGAAGATATCAAAAAGAGAAAACTTTGTTCTAAACACGATTAACTTATCAAAGTTAATCCTCAGATCTCAGGATCTAGTTGTTTGTAAAAGTTTATAAAATAAAATGCAATAGATTGGAGTATTTTAATTTTAAGGCTACCATTTACGTGCCAAAAATGACCATCAGAGTTATAATTTGCTGATAGCAGCGCCAAAGTACCCAGTCAACCCAGTGCAGCTTTCACAAACTAAAACCGATAGAAGTAAAAGAAATAGTCCTAATCGCTAAATGAGTAAAAATCGCGGTTTAACGGGAGCAACGGCTGAAACTCTGTAACTGTCGAGAAAGTCAGCTTTATTTAAGATTTGACAATTTGAAGATTATTGGACGACAAAATCGGCAGTTGCAGAAATGCTTTGTTTTGAGTGGATAGTAAAGATAGTTTCTTCGAGAAAAAATAATTGTAACGGATGTCGATTAGAAGTAGTGGGAGTACTAAGAGAGTTCCTTGAGTATACTCCGTGGTGTAAACTGTGTACCTACGTTGGGAAGAGAGTTCCCGTGTAATAAATCGTTAAAGTTGAATTGAGTATCTTTCGAGTTACAATCCCGACGTACAACTACCCTTGGGCCAGTATTGTTCGTACTATAATAATGCGGGATGTTGTAATAGTGCTACTGGTAAAATGGAAAACGGACAGGAGATGCGCAAATAGTCTGCCTTTTCACCGAAAAGAGCCAAACATACTCGTGTGATGTTCACACTCGGCTTTCGGTACCTGTGTTTAGAGTTATTTTATTATTATTGTTTATAGAGAATAGCAGTTGTCCCTAGCTGATGTTTAAAGATTCTAAAAATAAAAAAAATACAGAAAATTTGATTTGAGAGATTTCCATGACGCAATCTTGGATGGACGTTCGTATAGCGCCCATGAGAGAGAAGTGACAAAGATCTAAAATACGTAAGCGATCTGGAGAAAACCGCAGCCGAAGCCTTGCCATCGGTGGTGAAGACCGAGGGCCAGCAGAAGAACAGAAAAGAGACAGACGAGAATAAGCTGACGACACGTTTGTCAACCTTCAGCGTTGTAATTTTGAGTCTTTGATTCTTTGAATTATTATTGTGTGTTATCTAATTTTGCAATAAACCATTGACTTGTTCCGTTCGAATTAATAGATAGGCTCCCCACCACGATTACAGTTGCCTTAACTGCTTTATATTATATAAAAGTCGATAATATAACAATAAGTTTAAAATGGCATCACCAAAAAAAATAATGCGGTGTTGGCAGGTTTTTTGTCATTAGGAGACATTAACCTACAAAACAATGCACAACATCTACGAACGATCTTTCAAGTAGTAAATTGCTTACAGAAGAGTGAACGAAGAGTTAAACTGTTTAAATGTTCCTTGGTACTATACATTTCGTAAATAACATTCTGAGTTGCAATTTGGGCAAAATTATCAATATCTACAAGAGGTCTTGTAAAGCGTATTCTTTTTTTCGAAGACTTTTAAGTACTTATTCGAACACTATTAAGTACTTGATCTTCACCTCTGTTGCATTTAAACCAAATGGTATTTACTGTTGCTAGACTCGGACGTTCAATTGGGTGCAATTTCAATCAATTAGTATTGAAATCAACCAAGAGCATACCCAACATTTGCTTGCAAAATGATGAAATTAAAGGTGTTCTATTGGTTGTACTACACATTTACTAAATCTAACATCATACTAAATGCATCGTAAACGTAAAAGGCTCGTCAATTTGTAGGGGAAAAAAATTATTGTAAAAAATTCGATTTCGAAAAAATGGTACATAGAAAAAAAAATTGTCTTGATGAGAGCTACCACTGGTTAAAATTAATGTACTTATTTTGCTTAGGTACACCCTGTATAATAAAGTTCATTGGATTGTTAAAAATATTGTCGTGGCTTTAGATTCTTAAGATACATTTGCTAATCACTACAATAATATCAATACCGTAAAACAAAACAATTATTTTAATTAAGTAGTGATCATGCCACATGAGCTTTAGTTTTTGTCACCGCCGTTATTATACAGCTGGTAGCTGGTAGACGACAACAAAGGACGATATTTTTACTCAGTATAAAACTAACTTTGTTAGAAGTTTGACTAACTATAAATAAATTTTATTCTACGGCAAGTGCAATGATCATAGTAAGTAGCCAAACACAAGTAACAAGCCAACCAAAAGTTCTTTACCTCAAAAAAATACGTTATGATGCAACCGATAAAAATAGAAAAATTGTAAACAAAAAATAAAAATACAAAAAGGGACAGACTGTATGATGAGAACGATATTGTGGGTAAATATTGATACAAACAACATAAACATTGATAGGAAGCAACACCTGTTCATTATTATTGATTGTAAATGCATAACCTTACCCTCATGTAGTTCTAATATTAGAAGAGAGTTCGATCTAAAGGTTGAAGTACACCGGCAAAAATTATTGGTATAAAAAAGCGACCGCTGAAATTTCGTTTAAATACTTTGATTTCACCCACGTAAACGCCCCGGCGCGCTAACAGTCCCAACTAATTAACCCCTTAACCGGTCTCCGTCTGAAATTAAATCGAGGAGCTTTCGCCCTCTTCTTCCAACCCTTATTTACCTAACGCCAACGAATTAAGCCTTTTTCGTTTAGCCCGAACCGGAATCAAGCACCGACATCACGTCCGCTTCGCTTTACATAACGAACCCGAAACGAGGCCAACGGCCAGGGCAAAAGTCCCCAATTTCGATGCCTGCAAGAATTGAAATTCTTCCCGGAATCGGAAAGCGTGGCATCCGGACCAGTTCCGGGTCAATTAAACCGGCCAGGTGAACCCCCGACCGGAAACGATTTATCCGCGATCGGATGTTCAAGGACCCGTATAATACAAACGACTTTTCGCCATGTAGGTATTGGAAAGAAAGTGTTGAAAATCAGGGCGGGTAGAGAATCGGAACTCGATAGAAACCGGAGGAAGTGTCTTTTCGCAGTCGCCTTTGGTGCCTACCGCTCTCGGTGATGTTGATGTTGGATTGTTTTCGTGATTCATGTTTAGCAACAACAGTGGCGACGTTACATTCGCAAATACTTCAAAGACAGCTGCACAATTGTAGTTAATTGTGGAATATGGTGGGTACAGTTCGAGTAAGTAAAGGATAATGAAACGCGGTTGGTACATTATGTTTTCGCCACGCTGCTAATAATGGAGCACACTATCAAAGGAAATTCGTTTTGGCAGCGGGCTCATTTCAGTTTCCTACTGCAATATAATACGGCCAACGTCTGCTCTACGAGACATTATATAGCGTAGTTTTAGGAGAAGTAGTGAGAGCAACAGCGCTAAAACGCTGAAATAGTTGAGTTTCTTGATGCAATCAGTGCAGCTCCCGCTATGCAGCAAGAATAAACAAGCTTTTGATGTTGGCATAAAACTTTTTTATTTTTTGCGGTTTAAAATTTCTCATTTCGACTCTTCGTTAGAAGTGAAGCAAACAACCGTTCATTACTTAAATTAGTTCCGTTTTTGATTTACCTACTTATAAAAAACGGAACTAATCTATGAAAAAAAGTAAAATTCGTGGTTGCTTTTGAACAAGTTAATGGTTCAAATCAATAAAAAAAATCTCGACCCTAAACATTATTTATCTTTAATTATCCCTATAAAACATCTGTGCAAAAAACAATTCCAAAAATCCTTAATTTAGTATTGATAAAAAGAGCTCTCTTGAAACATTCTCAGTTTTCATGCTTTTTCTTTTAATAATTACTTATTTGCATGTACTTATATTCCTTCTGCGCACTTCCATTCCTTCCAGACTCTTAATTGTTCGCGTCCATGCACTGCCTCATCTCCATATTATAGTCGCTTCCACTTCAATTCCACCTCCATTGTATTTTCTTTGGTCTCGTTATTCTGTTTTCTTCCTTACTATCTTCTTCTCGCGTTTTCAGAATTTACTATTTGATCTTAATTTTCTTCCGACTCTTATTCTCTTTAATACTACATACTACATTATAGTCTTCATCTCTTCATCACAGCATTACAGCCAAAGAATTAAGTAATGCACAAAAGATGCGCAAATAATCTAATTTTGAAACATTATCATCAAGCATAAAAAGTTGATGATTCATCATCACCTTGTGCTTTCCTAATGTCTCCTAGAAGTTTATCCACGTTACACTTGATGATAACGTGAGAAAAGTGAACTATTTGCGCACCCCATGTGCATTACTTACATACTCCTGCTGTCCCTTCTATCTTGTTATCTATCGTAATAAACTTCCTTGTTATTTTACAAATTATTGAGCCTGTTAATTCATATTTTCTCTTTCGTTGTATAATCGTTACTAGTCAGTTCATCCTATATTTTCATCTCCTTAATCAGGTACTGTCCTAAACACCCATGCTTCTATCGGATTTGATTTCCCATTGATTCTAATTTAAAACTCTCCAATGATGCTTCTTCATTAGCCTCATTACAATCGATTAGAAATTAATCATACACTTTACGGGGGTTCTAAAGCGGCGAAAAATGGTCATTTTGTATGCAGTATCCTAAACTGCACGGTTAATCTAACTTACAAATGCAGGTCATAGAACTTTTTGCATATTAGAAGGATGTGTTTCAATCGCTACAACGTCAACCTTAAAATTGGTATCACCACAAAGTAGAAAAAAAAGAACTCGTTCATAAGGCAATTGCGGCACTCGTCCATTACAAAACCCGCCGCTGTGCGGCTCGTTTTCTAAACTAAAACTCGCGTTATAAAATGTGCGATATGTCGACCGTTCTTTAATGTACTAATATGTACGTACGTCAGACGCTTACTATTAACGTTCATTCCTTAATTCCTTCCGTTTTTCTTCTCGCTGTCACGTGTTTGTTCAATTACTTCTTTTCTGCTCGACATATGTAGACGGAGTTGTCGAAATGACTCGGCTTCCACCCCTATTTTTTTAGTTAAGTCGTTAGATTAAACCGAAATAGCCTTCCATCACCGTTCCAAGTGAAATACGAGACAAAAACAAATAATTAGGCGGATGAGACCGGAAAGAAACGCAAAAAGTTTGTTGCAACCGAAAGAACGAACCAAAAAACGTCGAGAATTTATTTGGAACAATTCATCACCAAAAGTTGTAACAAAATGATGTAAGTGGTAGTGGGAAGCTCAAATATTCAGTCAGTAGCTACACCGCATTAAGTGTAGACAGAGTAATTGCGTAGAAACAACAGCAAATTCGACTGAATGATGAAATAGGACTAATGGATACAAATGGACCAGGATTTAAGTAGCGATAATATTCACTTGTATGAAACCAACATCTAGCCACTCTGGGATTTTTTCTTTACTTTATCCCACCTGTATACGCGCATCACAATAATAATTTACATATTTGTGAATTGGAGACGTATAATAAAACAAAAAGCAACGAAATAAATTTATATAAAGACACCCTTAGGCCATTTCCATGTTATGTGTTAAAATTAATGTAACTGACACGTCGGAATTTTTAACATCCCCTGCGTCCTAACCCTCCTCTTCCCCATTTCCAGCGAATTCTCTGCAACACAACATGGTATCGCTTTCAGGTTCCATCTTTTCGTTGTCGCTCCTGCCTGATGCTCGAATGCTTCGCGATGATAAAAGCTCTGTTGTTCCAGGTTATCCAACAACGGAACACGCGACACAATCCAAATAAGTGCGTACTGATTATACTTTCTAAAGCAGCGACAGCGCGTACGGCCTGCTTCTTTCACCCTCCACTTCTACCGGTAAATTATAAATAAAACCCTTGTCCAATAAAAAAAAGCACTGAATTTTTGCGCCCGCGTTTCCCACGAAAAGTGTGCTGATTAATGATCGAGCGAGAGGGTGTCATCCCCCGTTTTTAACCCCGCCACGAACAATGAGTGCTACAGAAAAAGTTCGACCCGATGATTATGAGGGATGTAGTGGCGTGCCGGCTCTCCCGACACTTATTCGTTTGACCGAATCGCAATTAATTTCAAGTTTTCCCGCTTTTTGCCGCATTCTTTCCCTCCGGAAAGCACAAAAAACATTTATACACCCTTATAAACGTATTTTTAAATTTAATTAATGAACCTGAAACATCTTAATTTGGCAGGCTCGAAACTGCCCGTAAAAACTGCTAGCGAAATGGAGGGCGGCGTTTCCGATTCCCGACCCTGGGGGGTGAACCTGAAAGAAACGGCACTAAATAAAAACTAAATACGTTATAGCGACCGCAACTGCGGAAATTTCCTTTTTATCGCGCGTATTGTTTATTTTTCCGGGAAAAACTACAGCCCGATAGCGCTAGAAAGGGAGACTATTGTGGCCCCCTTCACCCTCCCGGACTAAAGTTTATAAAGCAAACACCAAATGCCTTTCATATCCGACGAATCGATTTCCTGCGAACGACAGTGGCCTTGTTTGGTGGCATTATTTAAGTATACAAAAAGACGCCGGCGGTCGTTCCTCAAACCCCCCCACCGCCACACAAGAAGAACCGGGAACGGTAGGGGAAGCTAAAGTCGTCTGCTCAAATTCAGCAAAGAGAAGTTTAAATATCGAATTCCGATGACAATATTGAATTTGAGTGTTTATACAAGAAGTTTTAAGAGAGCAAAAATTATTCATTTCAACAAATAATTAGGTATTTGCACATACAAAAATACAATTTTTGCTTTATGCAGCTATATCGTTATTGGTAATTTTTAAGTCTAATGGATAGCAGCCATTCGAGCAGCTTATATTAAATTTTCGAAAAGCAAAAATAGTATGACAGTCACTACATATCAACACCATGTTATTTGGCCAACACTAGCGTCGGGTTTCTGAAAATTCATTTAAAACTCAAGATACAGTCGGGAACTTTAAGAATGTGCAGTCGCGTCTAGTCCTTAGTATCATTATAGATTAGTAGCTTTCTGTAATTGCAATGGAATAACTTAAGAATCCTCGCCTTGGACCTGGAGGAAGACAAAGAGTTATCATTTTCGATTTGACCAAGAAGCCAATCGGTGGTGGATAGATGAAACGTTAAGGTGTAGATTATGTACAGCCGATTTCAAAAGTAATGTCCACATGTTAAACTTTAAACTCGTTTATTTTCCACATAAAACCAACACAAGACATTAAAATTCGTACTCATGCTAAACATATAAAATAATGGAAGAAATGCATTGGGTTTCCTTTAACTAGTACATCACTTACTTTTCACATTACTTTTGAAACTGACTGTACTGGACACCCGGTATAAGAAAACTTTTGTGTTGTTCTAATATCATTGTGGAAGATTTTACTTTTGTATTTACTGTTGAGTCGGTAATTATTCTTTTCAACACTTTTAAAAGGCGGACTGTGCCTGAATGAGTGGAGGGGGAAGTGCTGAATACGTTCTACTCTACTCGTATTAAGTCAACATAGACATCATTTTAGTAATTATTTTCATCAGGCCCGGGCTTGTAAATTCAAATAAAGATTCGCTAGAGTCTACATATTTCATCTGCATACAATGACGACTGCAATTCCTAATCAGTATCCAGATTACGTAATTTAAATTCAACACAATACTCTGAATGGTAATACATAAATTTCTACACATTTGCATCAATGGTGAACCAAATGGGGGAAAATGGTAACAATTCAATTATCCACTATAAATGAGCATCGTAAAAGAAAGCGACTCTGAAATAATGATATTGGGATTGAGAACTCGATTCTACTAAAAATAAGAGACAATAAAAAGAAAAACAAAAAAACTTGCCAGCCACTAAGGTGTTGCAAGACTTCCCTTCGGCTCTAACTCCAACGCAAAGAAAATCTGACTGTATAACCCTTCTCGTCGCCACAGCAGCGCGACTGGTAGTAAGAAACTTCAAAGCTCCTCGCTGATAATACCTAATCATGGACTACTACCGAATAAAACCATAGAAAAGTAGTTTAAAATTTAGAAATCCGCGTATAGTCGAGGACTTTAAAGATGTCCACTTGCGTCCTGCTTTTTTAAGATTTTTCACTTATCATTATAGGTAGATGTCAATGTATATGTCGTGCTCACTTAGTGAAATTGTGCATTTCATGAAAAGGATGTGCACTTCATGAAAAGGATGAGGGCAAGGAAAATTCTTTTCATGAAGTGGATATCCTTTTCATGAAGTGGACATTCTTTTCATAAAATGCACAATTTCACTAAGTGAGCACGACATATAGACCTAGTCGCATTTGGCTCTTCTACGTTATTAACTTGCAATTATAAGTGAAGATAAAATTTTCGACACTCTCGACATTGTCAAAGTCTCTGACTGTACCTTAGTTTGCATAAACTGGACCAGAATATAGATACAGACTGGCGAACTCTCTGGAAGGTTCGGATGTTAGTTTATTACATTGTCAACAGATTGTTACCGCTAACGGGTAAAGTTAGCTGCATTGAAACCGAACAAATTGCAGGTTCGATCCAATTAATTGTTCCACAATTAGGAACAGGTTTTGAAATAGCTCAATAAAGTTATTCGAGTGCATAATTGCCCACCAGGACAAACAATTTAGGTTAATTGTATCATCAAAAACTGGTCTCCCAAAGTTTCTGTTGCATACGATGTCATTATTTCTTTCAGAGAACACATTGACCTCAAGACTTTAGGTCAAGCAGATTAACTATACAGGAGTGTTCTTCGAGCGAATTCTTTTTAGAAAATTTAATTAAATCGACATTAGGTACTACGTACAGTTTGGAGAATATGTTTTGTCGTATCAGGCGCAATTGCGGGCCGCACGACTAGATTGGGCGACTGTCGTGTTGCTTATATTGAACCCTTGGAGGGAGGCTAGCCGGCAATCTCCTTGTGCAGACTCAAACAAATAATTACAGGCTAGCTTCCCTCCAAAGGTTCAAAATCAGCCAACAGGACAATCGGGACAGTCGCCCAATTTAGTCGTGCGGCCCGCAATTGCGCCCGATATACGGAGGATATAAGAGTAGGGAGGGAGAGTGCCGGCTCGGACGTGAAGCCGGAAGCCGCCATATTGGTACGCCGCAGACATTCTGTCACGTGCAAGTGCGATAAAGAAATTATATTGCTTTCCTTTTCTTTCTTTAATATGAATTTCTACGATATTAATGTTTGAAAAATGATTAGTATAAAATATATTTAGTTCTTTCAACAAGAAAATGTTATAGTGAACATATTTTTATATAAAATTCATGGTTTCTTATGCAAACTTTCAATTATCCGATTCAAACTTTGGGCGTAGTCTTGCGGGTTGCATACTCAAACGCCTTGAAATCCCCTGCCGTCTCGCGGCTTCACTTTTCCTCGCCCATAAGCTTAGTTACTCTCCCTCCCTATTCTTATATGCTCCGTGGCCCGATACGACAAAACATATTCTCCAAGCTGTACATACCTGCATGAGTTTCATAGTTGTGACCATCAAAAATTTAATTTTTTGAAAAATTTTTATACCTGTGAATTTCTAACTGAAACACAAACATATACAGGGTGATTCATTTTTAATCGTCTATTAGAAGTATCTTGAATATAGCAAAAATTACTGATTTTAGGTATAGGGACTTATTATTAACAAAATGTTCAAATTTTTCATAAAGTCCAGAAAAAAATTAAAAATTGGGGTATTCCATTTAAAGTAACAAAGTTGATGTCAACTTCCGGTATAAGCAAAAGTGTCACCATTTTAAAAATATTTTTAAATCTCCTACCTCGCTAGGACTATGAGCAAACTTTCAAGTCAGTAACTTTTTCCTTTCTCCAGATATTTCTAATAGACCACTCAAAATAAATCAGCCTGGATATTTGACGCTGCTAATTTTTTATCGTAGTACCTATCGTAATAAACTTATTTGCTAAATTATAGTTTTGCCAAGCTATATTTTTCTTTGTTTTAGCCGTCTTGTCACAAGCTTTCTTTAAAATAAGTTTTTTGAAATTGCTCATGAATAGAACATCCATGAACAAAACAGAACCTCCTTAGAAATGTTTTCTTTATAAATATGTCTAAAAGAAAAATTGATAAAATATGGTAAGTTTACACATTCTCGGTGGTGCAGCTAGGTTGTAAGGTCTAGCAGGTTTAGGATTTGAAAAAGGCGTCTATACTCTGGTACGGAAATTTAAAAAGTGACTCATCAGCATCATTTGGAGCATCGCGGGCAAACGCTAAATAGTGACGTTGTGTATGATGCGGCAAATTGATTGTGCATATAACTCGACAGCAGTCGCGTGTTAAAAATGCTACAGCTTCTTCGAGATTGTGAACATACATTAAGGGCAAGTTTTACGAAAGTCGGATAAGCATTA
Organism: Schizotus pectinicornis; assembly: GCA_951805265.1. Taxonomy (NCBI): domain Eukaryota; kingdom Metazoa; phylum Arthropoda; class Insecta; order Coleoptera; family Pyrochroidae; genus Schizotus; species Schizotus pectinicornis. The sequence continues at coordinate 14,624,570 of OX638207.1, read as the reverse complement.
GAATAACTATTCCGGGCTAAAGGCCGGTTTACGTACCCTCGGTCCACAGTTTATACCTGAATTTGGTCCTGTTCGACTTTCGTAAAAGCTCATTTATCTCGAGTTATTCCGGAATAGCGTTATTCCAGGTAAATTCTCCTTTCGTAAAACCGGCCCTAAAGAGTATAGTCAATCCAGACTGGAAATTTTTAAACAGGGGGCTTACTAACAAAATGTCAATAGGTGGGTTGGGTATGCTCACCCACCTAACCCCTAGTTGCGCTACTGTACATTGATGGTGTAACAATAATTTTAAACTATTCCTCAGAGGTGAACCAAACGTTAGCGAGGGTGGGGAAATAGTGTCATAACTTTTTTGAAACATAGATGTTTTCTGTGATTGGCATAAAAATTGCAAAAGTAGACAATTTTACGATAAAAAAGAAATATTCTTGTATTATTTAGATAAGATCGAGCAACTTTGAAGCTTAAAACTGCCTTAAAGAATCATTTTGTAAGATACATAAATGTAAGTCTTTTATTTTGACAAGGACTATGTGATTAATCGATGTCCACACTTTTCAAAAACACCAGATTTACAATAAAACATTAATAATTGATTTCTTTCTATTCAATGTGAGCGTAATTTTGTTTGCTGGGTGTCAGAGAATTTCACCTGGCCGACATGTTTAACTTTTTGCCCAATCCCCCTCAGTTTCAATATATGGTTCAAACCATCCCTCAGTGCCGTCCTTCTTACTTCTGGTAGCGTCGACAATAACGAATGAGCGAAATTAATTTTCCATTAAGTGAGAGCGGGGAATCTCGGAGCGGCCGCATAGGTAATGGGCTCCACCGTCCGCATTAATTCCGCGTCGACGTGCATTATTCATTCAGACGGACGAACCGGAGGCGGTTCGGCCACAACATTGCCGCACAACACCTCCCCCGACTTATTTAATGAATAAATTTTCGATTGTCCGGACCGGACGAAAAATCACCGCCAATCGATGAATCGCTGAAAGTGAAAAGATTGCGTTGGGAAGTTAACATGAACCCGAATTAAATCTCGGCCGCCGCCGCCAGGACGAGTGTGGGCGGCTGTAAAAGAGCAGAAATTGGTTCGATTTTCGACCGGCGTCATCTAAGGGACACATCAACCATTTGGGAATTCTATGAGGTAGGTATAAAAATTATCTGACCATGAAATTTTAATTCAACCTCTTGTTCTCCAAAGGTAAAAAAAAATCGTATACTTGTCAGACTATTTTTTAATAGCTAAGTAAAGAATAAAATTGTCCTAAGTGGAATGCACACCATTATATCCCAATTTTCTAATTTTCTAAAGATAACTAGACGTAACAAAAGCAGTTACAGTTTTAGTATAAATTCAAATTATTTTTTGAAGCTGTTGTGAATCTTTGGTTAGTAAGGGTGAATTCGACGTTGAACCCGTTTTAATAATAGAAACTTCTGTTGAGACAATGGTGGTCATGATTATTGAACAATGTTCAATATTGAACTGAATCGCCTGTAGGTACAGCGAAGTTCAAAAGTAATGTCCACCTGTTAAACTTTAAACTCGTTTATTTTCCACATAAATTAACACAGTCATTAAAATTCATATTTATGCTAAGCATATGATATAATGAAACAGATGCATTGGATTTCCTTTAGCTAGTATATTTCATTGTGTCCTTATTAAATTATTACCAGTAAACAGTCCAGAAATTTAACACAAGTGATAGTTTTGGCCTTTAGATGACAGTCGATGAGTAAACTTGCCTTCGAGTCCTAGACCCGTATTTACATACAGGACTTAAGATCCACCATCGTCTTGAAACCAAGTTGGACCTTAGACGGCGAGACTATCGTTTCACAATGGTTTCACTTTTGCGAAAAATGAGACCAAAGTCTCACCGTCAAAGGTCCAACTGAGTCTCAAGACGACGGTGGATCTTAAGTCCTAGAAATGTTTCGTAGTGCTTGAAACTACGACCATATCTCCAAGCAGAGTCAGTAGACCCACTTGAGTGAAACCTACCTTGTAGCATTGCTTCTAGTGACGAATGTTAAAGGAAGACAGCTTCAGGTCTGCGGGGGTTTCGCACAAACTATAATTTTTATAGAAACCCTGTTGGCCAAATCGGACTACGTGACTTGTCCTCGAAGCATTGCAAGGGAAGTGAACTGTTCCTTACTAAGATTGTATTAAAGGAAGTGGTAGATTGATGCTTTCTCTCCACCACCCTTCACGTCACGTGGGTCCACCTTGGTGGGAATAATTGACAAGAACGCAAAAATTAAAGTAACTATTTGTTTAATATAATAAACTATGACTAAGAAAAATGACGAACTAGGTATTGATATAAACAAAAATATAAAAAAAATGATAAAAAAATAATAGAATAATAAAGTAAACTCACTAAGCTAGGGTACCAAACAAGTAGGTAATAAAGTCTAATAAAGCTAAAACTTTAAATAACGTTGACTTGAGTTTCATAACAAGCTAGGCTAGATTAATCACAACAACCAAATAGCAAACATCTTGAAATCTTCATACAAACCATCAAGTAGCTTACATATCCCACAACATACATGTTTTAAATCTTCGGTAAATCCTTTGAAAATCCAAAACTTCTACAACTTAGTAACAATTTAGTCTATAAAATAATTATGGAAGAAGTTACGATAACATGACCAACATGTTAATAAAACTCGTCCGCAGATTACACTAGAGACCATAATCCCAAACAACTAATGCATTGCAGTTCGGTTGAGCAAGTCTCAACGACCTGAAACTTCTTCGGGACTGGGGTGTTGTTCTATTGCCCAACTTCCGGGAACATAACTCACTGCGATGACTTAGAAGTTCGAAAGTAATATAATGTGTTAGACGGAGGAAAATGACTCCCAACTAGAACGTGAGAAGTTATTATCTGTCGGACTATACCTAACGCTCTGAAAACTTTTTACTCCCCCATGTGTTGTTAAATACAAAACAAAATCGAGGCTTTACCAGTTTAGTGTAGGTACTAGCCCGAAATTAGATGCTTTCTACATAAATAATATTTTAACATTCACTTATTTTGGATAGTATAACGAGTTATTCTTTGAAAAGCTGTATTAGGTCCAATTTTAAAAAGTAGACGAAGATAACAATAAAAGCAGCTTTCAGAAACACCAGTTGTCTTGGTAATAAAATCACTTCGAAGACTTTAAAGCGTAATAGGATAGCTCAACGACTTTTATAAGTTATCAAGCATCGTTTCCCAAATTGCTTCAAGTTTGTTTTAAGTAAGTTTCCATTCGGATTTCCTGTTGCTTCGAGAGCCACTACGCTGTGATTTCCATCAACACCCAGATGCGTGCACAAACACTGATTTTCTTTTACGGTCAAAACAAATATTAAGACAGTGAATTCAACTCGAGAAAAAAATAATGCATGATGCCACGAACAGACCTCACTTACATCAGTAGTGAAAGCAGATTCGCCCGGCGCATCCGCCATTTATGCTCAAAGATGCTCCGATCATAAAATTAGCTTTTAAATTTGTGAGAAAAATGAAAGAAAAAAGACTAGATATCCCTCACCCGTATTCTTGAGATAATCAGGGTATCTTTTTCATGAAAACTGACCATTGCTTTTTAGAAAAAAAACACCCCTTGTAATCATCAAAATTAATTCCATGGACCTTAATGGAAGCACAACAAAGAGCATAACACTCCTGCGTACAAATTCAAATGTAATTATCTTGAGTTTCTAATTCTCCTCTACTCATCCCTCAATTATTGCTACAATTACTTGTTATACTCTGGTTTTTATGTAAGTATAATCTCATCTCTATGCGCGTTTTAATGAAAATTCCAAAATTATGGAAATAAATTTCGTTGAATAATTTGAATATTGCGAACTCATCACATGCACGCACGCACGTGTCTGCTTATCTTTCAAAATCAAGTTGTGAGAACTTTAAAAAAACTAGAAAATAATGTTAGCAATAAAACGGACAACCACTGAAAATCAACTCGAGATAAATCCGGTAACTAAATTATAACACCAACAACGCAATTGATTGGCCAACACCTGTCAATCAAGAGAAGAAAAAAGTTGCCCAACAGCCCGAGCAGGACTCTAATTTTATAATTAATGCGGCATTCGCTAACATAAAAATAAAAACTCGCCACGGTTCATTAAGCCCGACAGCATAAATATGCAAAATAAGTGGAGGATCTCTACAAATTTCAAATCGTTGGGAATGTTCAAAACGATATTTTTGCATAGAACCCCCATTTCCGTCCTTTTCCGGGTCTTAATTACATGTCAAACGATAAAGGATCTCTCGATAGAGGAGATTGCGTGCTAAATCGAAAAAATTCTTTAGCTTCACACTCAATGTAATACACTTTTTTCTACGGAATACTATACAAATTATTGTCTAACGTTTTTTTTTTCGCATCGACTCACAAACTAGTTGTTTAATATGTAGTTGCGTCTTTTTGCAGGCGGACTGAAACGTTGTATTAAGCCAAACGCGACGTGTTGCGAATAAAAGTCTGCATTCCCACTTAAAATTGTTCATTTTGAGTGGAATTTTTAAATAGGAAATACGATGTGAAGTGGATAGGATCTAATTTTACATTAATTAGTTTGCATGATATGTTGGAACAAATTTAACCAATAGATTGGTTGGCTTCGCTCCCTCGCGTACACTTGTTTTGGGTTAAATTTCTTCATGCCCAACTCGATTCGATTTTTAAAGACGCCTGACTAGAGAAATTTGTGTTCAGACATCACGCCAGACCAAAATAGCTTATGTTGGTAAGAGTGAATAGTGACAGCGTGGTGAACGTCTTGTCAATTCACTCACTCAATTTTACTACCAATTCGACACATGGTCTATGGATTACCTCAACGTACAATATTAATTTTTTAAAGGTAGTTTTCTTGGCTTCCACAGATTCAGCTAATGGACCTGTTCATTTTAGAAAACTGTCAAGGGATGATGTACATTTGTTTCGGACCATGTCAATGTTTGTTGACAGAGTTCTTTCGAAAATATCAATTTAGAACGAGCAAATAAATGGTGAAATCATATCTGCCTGTTCAGAGTCTATAAAATTTTAACAACAAGAATAGTAAACACGTCTATATTCATGATTTTTCTTTATATTTGACATTGATTCGGAACAAAAAAAAATGGGTAGTATGATGTGACATAATGAAATCGTCTATTTGCTATGCACTTAAGTGCAACAACTTCGCTATCACATACGTTTTTTTCCTTCTGTATGCATTTTGACGTGCAGAGATTAGTTCTCTCATTTCAGATCACTGCATAAAAGGAAATGGAATGAGTCAAGTGCAAGTAAATAACCCAGTTAATTTAATGGAATAATGCAGCGCGCATGCATTGAGTACGCAGCTGGTCCACAGTAGTACGCTCCGCCTTAATCCAGTGTCGTGTTCACCAGGTTACTGTTTCCACGTTATTACTTCATGCTGAATAAAACGTGTTAATACAGGCCTGGTATTCGCGCGCCAGTATGATAACTCAAGACAATATTCATAATGTTTGACGCGAGATCATTTCTAGTATTCTGCAGAGTAATTGCACTACATCATTTCGAGCAGCCGTAAAGTGAGGCAAATGGCTAGGAATAACCCATTTTATGACTGTCGAACAGAGAACGACAATAAGCACAAAATTTATATTTTCAAATTTGAAAAAAAACGCATATTTTTAGTAATACAATGAAGTTTTTGTTTAGAATATTCGATAAGAAATGGCGCATGATGAGATTTACAACAAACTGAACTCAAAATGGGTTATTTATTTAATGTTAAAGTAAACATTTGAATTTTGTTCATATTAACGTGCATGTTAACTTTCTTCAAAGCATCATCCCCCGGAGTCTCTATCGTTAGGTATCAGATCTTAAAATCAAAAGTCAGATATTTTTTACCTGTATTTTGGAAATACGAAATGCATTTTCTCTCTTTTCAATACGTGCTCCCCCTAATACAAAAACTCACGTCAATGTATTTTGCTGACGTTCTACAATCACAAATGATACAGCGGAGACGTTCGTCTTAAAAAATGGTCTATCAATTCAAATGCCCGGATACCAAAAAATCATGAAAATTGAACCAAACATTTTATACGTAAGTAAGTAATTCTATTTTTTTTTATCTCAGAAATTTACATTACAGCTTTGTAAAGAGACACTGAATTATTTAGAGCCAACTGTACAAGGAATGATTTCGTAATCACAGTTTTCACAGTATTCGTCATATTGTAAAATAAAATTTTATTTCCAATTAGTAAAGAGTTTTTTAAGTCGATATGTATCTAGCCATAAATACTCGTTCAATTTAGTATTAACCATTTTAGAAATTTTGAATGTCATTGAACAAACGCGTTCCTTCTCATCATGCAACAGTTTTGGACCAAACAACAAACAATGCAACATTGTCGGCAAGCAAGCCTTGATTCAAGTAAAAATTGAAATTTGTTCGTTTCTTGTTGAAATGACAGCTATTCTGACATGTTTGCTGTTGTTGTCCTGTATTTTATACGCCTTTACCGAATTTCCTCCAAACAATCAACGTCTTGACGTTCGTTACGACAGAGCGAAAGGTGTCGTCCGACCGTTTAACGTCGACGTGGACGAGAACGACGATGAAGACGACGCAGAAATTCCGAACGTGAAGCCGAGACCGACGGAAGGTTCGACGATGAAACGGGATGGACAAAGACCGAAGAAATGGGATCATTGGGGTAAATGGTCGGCGTGTAGCGTGAGTTGCGGCGTGGGAAAAATCACCAGGTGGCGGCACTGCACGACGGGAGGGTGTGCCCCCGACGAAAAGGAGGCCCAAATTAAAAGCTGCACGTTACCGGCTTGTTAATACCGCACTTGAATAAATATTTTGATAATCAAAAAGAAGAGTTCTTACTCTAAATATAGTTAAGATCAACAGTGGTAGTTCACAAATTATCCGCAGGAAAGTTTCAAATCAACCTATCAAATACAGTACTAAAATTACCACTTGGCTGATATTTTTGTAAACAACACTACTGCAATAAACATGAGATTCTTTTGGAGTCTTTTGTCCATATGTCAGAGTCGACGGATTCAGTTTTGGCCAGTCTAGACCGATTAATTGTTTTACTGCACAAATTTCACAAATGGCTAGTTTGTTATGGAAGTGTATGTTTCTTACCATAACACTTTTTCAATAGTCAACATTGCGCGAGCGCCCAGTTCTATCTTCACCAATCCTCTACCATGCTTTTAGGACTTCAAATTCTGAACCATTTTACTGTTTCAGAATTGCTGAAAGAAAAATCTCTAGCATTAAATATATTATATTATTATATTTTCTTCTTTTCGGTATAATCAGCTTCTTCAAGCTCTCTGAGATTCCTAGAGTGCTCAAAAGTGCCCTATAGCAGATAGCAACTTAGATTTAGGCTTCTAGATAGCCAATCTATAAGCTGAATATTGACGCCAGACGCCATTTCATTGCTATTGGGAAACCGTTAGTCCTTACGTATTCTGCATAAAAAAAACTCCTACCACCACATAAAGCAAATGACTTAACGTAATCATCAAAAATATTATGCCAATAAAAAAATTGCATTCATGGAACTTCCATGGATCAAAAAAAATTCATCTCGTATGTTAATTGATCGATTTCGATTCGGAGTATACAATTAAACTTAAAATCATGGAACCTGTTGACAAATGGTTCAGTCCTAACAAATTTGTCAGATATCGTTGAGGATATCCCTCGTCCAGCAATATTGATAGTCACAGTGCCTTTGCTCTGATTAAAGTTCGGTCGATTCAGTTTAATTAAACGATTTCAAACAATTCTCAATAATATAAATTTCAGAAATAAGAGACAGTACCTATCTTGTTGTAACAATTCGGATATAACTATTGCTTTTAATTAAATCTGTGCAGTATTACCAATTACTTACACATAATATGGACAATTATTTGCATTAATGACGCCCAGAATCCAAAATTATCTAATAAATAAAGTTAATTGCACAATTAAAACACATATTAGGAATAAAATTAAGAAACGGTGGTGCGCTTGCATTTATGGAGAGATAAATTTCAACAATGGCACCGCCTACATGTTTACGAATAACAAGCGCACTATCAAATTTGGATTTATTGTTTGACGGACTGTAAGCGAAAGCGCAATGTAAGAAGTTGGACGTGCCCTTTGTCGGTATCAATAGCCAAGCATGCCGTACATTTGCACCACAAGTCACAAGTTTGTTTTCAACAATATTTTCTTCACCTCTTTTTGAAACTTAAGAAATGATGATTTCAAAATATTATAAATGTAGAAGCTACAAAAATTTACAATTTTATTTACCGGAAGTCTCTGTGACAGACATGTCTTATCTTATAGCGTACGCCTACTTATACTTACTTATAACTTATAACTATGGCAGTGTTCAAAATATGTATACCTACAACCTACAGCACCAATTTTACAGATTGCTTATTGCTTACTGATGGATCAATTCCAACTCGATTTACGTCTAGCGTAGTAGGCGGAGCAGCGTAAATCGCCTGCGCCAAATTTCAACTGCGAATTAACACGTTAAAATCCCGTAACCATAAGCGGCGGCGCAGCTTAAATTTTGCATCAATATTTTACTCCCGACGCAAGTTCAGTTGAAATTGATCAATGAGGCTCATGGCTAAGTGTGCATGCACGTTCACCCACCATTTTTGAGAATCCGGGTTCATTCCCGGGGATTGTCTGACTCAACCTAAGACAAGCACATACAGAAGGCAACTGGTGGTGGAAACGCAACTCCAATTGAAGTTGGACGGCAAAACATATTATATAGCAAAAGAACTGCAAAGACAATAATGTCCTTCTGGGATGACATATAAATATAAACTGACAACAAGTTTCAAGTCAGCAAATACAGTTATCCTTGCATTACCATCACCAGTAAGTTGGTCTCAGCATAAATACGGCCTAGCGTTGGACTCACACTGGCGTTTTGTAAGTAGGGCGAGTCGGGTCGAAGCGGGCGGAAAAAATTAAACACACAATGTTAAATGAGACGTCGCACATTGAGCGGGTGCCGGCGGTTTTATCTTATGTTTTCTTATATTTATGAAAGGTCTCACACTGGTGAGCTGAAACGCGCAGAAACGTCAAATACACTGCTCAAAAACATAATATTTGTAACGTTTTTAGTTAAGTGAAATAGCGTTTCCTTCTTAAAATAATATAAAACATGATCATCTCTAGTTTATTCATTTTGCTGCCAGTTTAATTTCTGTGCAAATCAATCACGTTAATAATTTTTATAAACAATAATATTCCACATTTCATGGGTGGATCGTCTAGTGGGTGACCAGACTCGAATTTATAAAATGCCGCGTTCTGTGTCGTACTCGTGCTCGCTACAGCCACAAAACTTCATTATCTAATCGTACAAATTTTAAAAACCACCGTAAATTTTCGGGAGTTATTTTGTTTGAATAATAATATTGTTAAGTACATTTCACAAACTCATGATTATTCAAAACAAAATAAACATTTTGTGCCCAAGTTTTGGAGTGCTTTTTGAATGAGGCACTATGTAGTTGGCCCATCGGCTTCAAATTACCGAACGCAAGAGGCTGATGATATTCTAAAATTCAAAAGAAAACCAGAAAATTTGCTTTAGCTTTGGAGATTTGTAAAACATAACCACGGTTTGACGTGCCCATAGCGCCCAGGAAGAGTAACAAGAAGGCAACATCGGATAAATGCCAATCTTCATCACATCAAACAGTGTCTCACCACAGCACTTCTTATGTCATATGACAGGCAGTGCCAGTGTTTTTGTAAATTATAATTTTTTGTTATTGAGTACCTAATAGAAAAACAATAAACTTACCAGAAGTAGAAAGTGTTGTCACTTGGAGGAGGAATTGACGCCCGCTTCTGAAACCAAATGGCATTTTTAATATTTACCTTACTTTGTCATTCTGGTTCAAATTCACGAATTCCCTAATTTCTCATTTAAATTTCCTTCCTCGCAACGTTATAACGTTTAAGCCGGCTACACACTATGTGGCAACAGAACGCTCGCCATAGTTTGCGATCACCACGCTACTTGACATCTCCAACTTTCCTTTGACTCAGACCCCGATTACCGAATTCTATCCGAACCTTCCGAATACTTGGAACGACGTTTTCCACTCGTTGTTCCATACACACATACACACTATCTGGCGAACTAGCCGAATGTTCGACTGGTTTGCCGCATATTCTGCAGCCGGCATTATACGAGCGACCAGGCAATTATTGTACGTACGTCGTCAGGGTGGTCGTAAAAAGAGAAGCTGGTTACAATGATCAAACGTTACTATAGGAGTGCTTGCTCAGTAACGACGTTAAGATTATACAGCTCTATTTGACCCCGGATGTGGATGACGGACATCAGGGAATCCGGTTCGAGAAAATTAGGGAAGCGCAGCAGGTGGCCAATATCGACTTTATTACACGTGTGCCCCACGATAACGATTACTGCTATAAATTATTAGAAGCTAATCACTTCGATGCGCAGCGATAACATTGGAAATATTGATTGAAAGATGGGCGTCCAGCCAACCACTGCTCAGGTAACAAAGAGAAAAACTTGAAAAAAAATTATAAAGACAGTAACCAAGTTCAAAATATTGGCCTATCCCGCTATGCTGATTAAAATAATTGCTCAAAGTTTCAACTTGGTCTAAAATTTTTTTATATAGTTTCAGAAAGCTGATCTAAGTAGGTATACATATTCTACTACTAGTAGTAGTATTTATATTAATAATAGGACTTCTATTTTTTCCCCTTTTTTATAGACTAGCATAATTCTAGTGTATAGGTAATCGCAAGAAGAGGAGGCACTGCAAAGCAAACTTTCTCGAAAAGATATCGCCTTTCAGGCCCTCTGGCTAGGCTCGTTGACGTGCACTGATCCACCGCCAACAACGTCTTCTTGTTCGGATTGAGGCCGCATCAAACACCACCCATCTTTTCACGAGAGCTTACTACTTCCGATATGAGAAACGCAGAACGATAGCGATCAGCCTTCAGCTCGAATAATGAGTTCGCCTTCGGCCAGATCACGAGATTTGACTTTTTATGCGAACAAATCCCTTAGGCTAAGCTCACAAATCCCCTTCAATTTACATTCGTTTTTTTAATCAAGCCGCATCAATTTCAAACAACTACCCAAAATTGCCATTAGATGCATCAAATTTCATCTATCTCATTCTTCGTTGCGGGATAACTTGTATTATTTCACGACCCACTGTCAATTCCCTTCGTGCGATTCATCAATTTGTCTTGTCGATTTCGTTATAAAGAATTTTCCTGCTACATCTGTTTTTTCCTAACAAGCAGGCGACAAATTTGTGCAACCCTCGCAGGAAGCTGTTGGGTGGAAACGAATTTTCCGTCAGCACTGAAGAAAAATAACGTCGCGATCTCAATGGTCCCCGGCCTACCGGTTTTCCGACGAGACGGTGGAGACTAGTGGCGAGATTGCAAACCTGAACCCGTCCGTTCGGCTTGTGATATGAATTTTGATGGCTTATCGATGCGATTGTCTATAGCCGCCACGCGAATCCGGCTCATGTTCTGCGCTAAATGATTTTTATTGTGGATCCGACGAACTGATTTGTGTCCTTTTTTCCTCCCCCTTTCCCCCCCTGCCATTTGTACGTGAACGTACTAGCAATGGGACCCGCGTCACAGGCGCTCTGTATTGAAATCGGACGAGCTTTTTGCAGTCAACAATGCGACCAATTGTTAGAGATAATAAAAACAGTCGCTCTAGCCGCATTCCTGAGAGGATTATGGAATCCAGTAACTAACTGGAATTGGATGGTCAAAACTTTTCCGTAGTAAAGACTGACAAATACTAAAAAGAATTTTGTTCGCAGTCTATTTAGTTGAAGTTGCTTATTATTATTTACCTTTAACGAAAAGTATGAAAAAAGTTTGCTAATAAATTTTGTAGAAATGGAATATTTACTTGCCCTAATTGACATCCTGAGTTATTCGTAGCTATTTAAAATTTAAAATCGATTCCACTTCAATTGTTATACATACAAGGTGTTTTATAATGAATGTTAATATGAATGTTAATACTCTGTGTATGGTTTTAAGATAAAAAGTTTCTATAAACATAGACCCGCTTTTGCGTTATTTTTGGTATACAAGACAATGCATCAATTTCAGCTCGAGTTGCGCCGGGAATAAAATATCGGTGTAAAAGTTACGCTGCTCCGGTCAGTTACGCCGGCTTTGCTTCGTTCCTTTACTATTAATTTTACCTCCTTATTTCAGTGCGCCGCCGGATTTGCATCAAATTAAGTCAAAGAGGACCAATGCCCACGTAACTTGACGTTTTCGTCAAATGTCAAATTCGTTCCAATTTCGTAAATATCGGCGCTAAAGTTAATCCGCGGCAACGAACTAAAATTGAGCACAACCAGTTGCGCCGTTCCGCCGATTTATACCCGGCGCAAAGTCGAGTTGAAATTGATGCATATGTCTTTTTTTTGCTTTTTTAAATGATTCCGAAACTACATGAGATTTATTTTTCACAAAATTGTTAATTATTTTCTTAAGGATCAATTATAATTATTATATTAACTAACTGAATCAGAAATGTACAAAGGCGTAGAAAGGACATACCTACTCAAAAAAAATATTAAGTTAAAATTTAAACTTACGAAAAGATGAAATTTCAACTAAAAAATGTAAGCATCAATGTAGAATAAAACTATATGACTATATGTGTGACACCTACATCATTGTATTACAAAAAAAAATGCAAAAATTCAATATGGCCCAAAAGAAAAACCAAAGTTAGACGTTGTCAAGGGTTACGAAAATTACGCTGACAGACTTAGATTGCTTGTGAAAAAATGCCTGCACAATGCCTTAAAGCCGTTATGACACGATGCTTATTTTAGTACTAATTTCAGTACTGAAAATGCGCGCGCACTTTTAGCGCTATTACATCCAAGAAATTTGAACCTGTTCTATTTTCTTGTATGCAAGTTGACTAAATCGACGCTTAGTGATAAATTTTGTTTTTGTAAACTTCCCAAACTTGTCCTAAATTTGGAACCGAAAGTGCGCGCGTAATTTCAGTCCTGATATTAGCACTAAAATAAGCATCGTGTCAAACGGCTCTTAGATAAAAACGTTTAACTCCAATGGTTTGTGCTTAACAAAATAAAAACGAGAATAATAATTTTCAATTTTTTGGCAATAATTCAAAAACTAAAAGTGGACAGGTCAAATTTTCATTCATTTTTTCATTTTCATGGGTATAAATGTATAATTATCCAGTTGTTAAAGAATTATTTCAATACAAAGCGTAAAAAATACCTTAAGTGTAAAAATACTTTGTTTTTAATTTTTTACTGGAAACTAGTTCAAGATACTAAAAATAGTATAGAAACCTTTTTTTATTATAAAATGAAGCACAATTAATAAAATAATATTTATGCGTTCAAAATAATCAGGGTAACATTAATTAGGACGGTATTGACTAACACTGAAAATTCGTTTTCTCACAAAAAAATGTGTCTCTCACCTAGTTTACACCGACCAAGCTTAATAAAAATATCTAATGTAGTTTCGGAGTTATTTAAACAAAAAAAAATCTTTATCGGCTTGTAGGTAGGTAGTATATCAATAACGCAAAAACGGATCTATGTTTATACAACCTTTTTATCTTAAAATCATACACAAATTAACTCTCTTCAATATTGACGTTCAATTATGAGACCGTGTATTACAAGTTTTTAAATTTGGTTTTTTTCCTAACGTGCGCATTTTCTGTCGAACAAACGGAACAAAACTTTCACGTGGAACGTTATTATTTTGAGACTATTTAGAATTATAATAACTTGCAGTAACCTAAGACAGAATTAAAAAGTATAAAGAGAAACAAAGTTTGTACTTATATTTACAAGGCGCATTTAAAAATTTGCGGTCACAATAACATTGTTTATACGGTTATGTTAAGTGCCGAAAGGCATTACTGCAATATAGTATGTATGTACAATCACGTCACCTAATTGCAGGCAGACTGGCATTTTTACAGAATAAAAATAAGTTTGGAGACACACTATTAACATGATTGTCACGTCACGTCTTTATTTCAGTATGTGAATTCTTGGCAATTTTATCAAAATTCTTTCATCGGAATTTATGGAAATAAAGTGTGCACTATGCAGGCAGTGATAGCTCTTCTAAATAAGAGGAAGAAAATGTACTGGCACTATTTAAATTGTTAATAAACTAGAAAACAATAAAAAAAATAGATTTATGACGTAAATTATTTAAGTTGTAAACATCACCAACGAATTCAAGAACTCGAGATATTCCCTACTAGATTCCATATGTACAGGATATGCAAGAAAGAACTTGAGCGATATGTTTTGTTTCTCGCACAATCGCAGTACCTACCCTAATTTAGTTTTGCGTGAGCTAGAATTGTGTGGATTTCCAGATCATAAAAGCGTTATATCACGGTCGTTAGTGGAAACGAGACGCAACGAAACGACTTTGACTAAAGTTTGCCCGTGTGACAGGGCGCTAAGACTTTTTCGTCATCTCATTTCATTCAATTCACGCTAATCGGAAACTATCGCAAATATAAAACCGAAAAAAGTCCAGCACAGTCTTGGTGCTTTTAAAAGCTTTTAATCGTTATTTATTCATCAAGTTCACAGAGTGCAACTTTACGACACGAGTGCGGAGTCTGCAACCACACCGGTGTCATAAAGGCACTTTAGAAACCAAGTGCATAGATAAACAAACTATTTTTTTCTAGTACTCTTGAAGATTCCAAATAAATTCGCGAGACCCCACAAATACAATTATCATTTATACCCACGTCAAACGATTGTTTTTATAAGATGTTCCTAGAGAAATTAAGAAGTAATATATGAAACAATGTCATGCAACAAGCAACGATGTTACAAGAATAGTAGTCCGTCCCGGAATAATACCTAATGGGCAAATATTTCGGTTTCTTTCACGTCAGAATACTGTCAAAAATTAATAAACACAATTGCCTGCTCCGATTCAAGAAGTGATTTAGTCCAAAAATGACGTGGCCCAATATTATCAAAAAATTGACACTATTCTAATATTTTAAATTATTCATTATGGCATAATGTGAGTATGAGCTGAACCAATACATTATTCTTTCTATTTGATCAACTGTCCAAAACATTTCATTTTTAAAGCTCGTACAGAGTCAATCACAAAACCGAACCGCAAACAAATAAAAGAGATTGACACTCTCCTGAAATGTATTTCGGGTCAGCTCCAAAGTTAGTATTATTCACAGTTTTAATCAGCTCTCCGAGATGTACAAAGACGTAGAACGGCCAACAACAATTTTCATCAATTTCAATCAAAATTGAGTTTATTGTAGCAATTTCAACTAAACCATTGTAGATCTTAACTACAGTTATTGTGGATTAATTTCAAGATCACTTTTAATTTGACAACACCTGCCAAATAATCTGGAAATGTTGTAATCTTCATTTATTCAGCAGTAGCGAGCTTAACACACGAAGCGTCGTGATTCGCCCGGCGCATCCGCCATTTTTGCATTGAGACATTCTTGCACATGAATTACACTGTTACGTACGGAAAAACCGATAGAGTAAATGTGAAATCATAGTATTCAATTTTGTTGTTGGCCCCTCTATTCCTCCGTACGTATGTGTATATAGAAGTGAATAAAGAGAGCACTAAGTTTCTTCCTAAATGATCAATACAACTTACATCGAAATCGTGATCAAACAAATTTGCTACCAACTCCAAACACAAAGACTTTCACTTGGTGAATATTGATGAGACAACCATAAAGAAACATTATTTAATTATTGTACATCAAAAACATCTCACTCTATTTGTAACGGCCCAACTGTTTTTATGAAGAACAAAGAATAGAAGAAAACCCCCAAATGAGCGTGCAGGTTACAAATCTATACCAAAGGGAATGTTTAAAATTCACACGGAGTTACTGTAATGATTCGATTTGTAACGTTTTTCGCAAGCAGCTACGTGGGTGCCCAATAAGCGATTCGGTAGTTGAATCACGTGCGGTGTCAAGTGCAACGTCAGTTCGAATGCGTCCAATACTTCTGTCTGCTTATTATTATTAATTCAAGACTGAATTGTGGACCTCAGCTATTGAGTAACATATGTCACCGGAACGAGAGTAACCTTACGTAATAACGCCTCATTCAGAAATGGCAGAGAATCGACATGATTTACAATCGTTTGTTCTGACATTTCATCGAATTAACTAACCTAGATTCTGTAGAATTTTTTCCACATTACCCACGTTTGTTTCCCCAAACACTCTGCGCTAACAAATTACGTACTTACCTCAATACGCTACGTATATTAAGTTATGCCTAATGCAATTCTGCACCCTCCATTGTCGTGCGAAATTAGTTTCGGGGTTGTAAAGGACAATGCGGCTCCAAATGTCCTACAAAGCCGCGCTTTCCGTCGAATTCTGGGACTGTATTTGGATGGATTTAACGTTATTGCATCGGAAATGTAAATCTATGTACATGTATAATAGGTACGTGTAATATATTACCTAAGTATTAATACTGGCACTGGTACAGTGCCGGTGTCAGTTTTTTAATAGCATTTAATTAGGTTTATTGCAAGTTTTGGACCAGGTTTCACTCGTAGTGACTGTTGGAAAGAATTCAATTTACTGTAAAGTTGCTATTTGGAAAATAAAGCGGGCAGGCAATTACGCTGTCGACAGTTGGAGCTTGTCGAGTTCTCGTCAATTTATGTACTTATTTTTACAACCAGTCGTCATTGCAGGTGACACATTTATTCATGAATTATTGCCGCTTAGTAAAAATCCTTTTTGTACGCACCTTAGATTTTGCTAATACGAGTAAAGTTGCGTAATTCTATGGAAGGTCTTTCTTTCTATAGACCATCTGATTCAGTTAGACCAAAAAGTTCCAGTCCAGGAACAATCTGAAAAGGCTGCACATTGCACAACCCCGGAGAACCGAAGAGAATATCAATCTGCAAAACTACCCGATAACCATACCATGACTAATTTCGGGGATAGATTGAAAGCTTTGAGGCTGAAACAGCATTAAACTCTGGCAACAAAGACCTTCAGCTATTAGAAATACTCAGTCAGGCATGAGAACAAAGTTGTGGACTTGGTTCTAGATCACACATCGACAGCTGCTTTGATGGACAGGTTGGCCAATACAACTTTAAATTACTGGTAACACTCACTTTCTGTTTACTGAATCTAGCTCTACCAAACTGCACTCCTTAAAATATAAAAGTAGTCATCATTTGGAATTTCGCTATTTTCATTATGTGTAAAGATGTCAAGATGTTAAAAAAAAAATTTACGGAACACTCTGTACTCAGTAAGGACGCACATTTTATCTAACCATTTTAGGTTAAATCTTCATATCTTGGACCAAGGATTCTCTAGTTAGCTTATGCACAATTATTAATGAAACACCCTATATAAGTATGTAGTTAATTAGTTTTCTTATACAGGGTCGAGTAAATGTGTCAAAACACCTGATTTCTGGCTAAACTATAAGTTCGATTAAAAAATACCCTTAATAAAAGTTTTTGTAGTATTTATATTCTATGAAGTGACGTACTTTGATTTCCAAAAGCTGTCCTATTTTTTGAGATATGACGTCATCGGCGTTTTTTTTTAATAAATGACCCTGTATATGTTTACAATTTCAATCATACCATACAGTCCACTCATTTATTTCGTCGATTAAAAGATAAGCTAGCTTTGATTAAACACTTGCCACTCAGACACAACAGCAGGAATTTTACATTTTCAAATCGACGAGTAATACCTACATACAAAAAAATTTGGAGACTCTTGAAAAAAACTTATTAAAATTAATTTCACACAATCGGATTTAAAATTGCCTATTTACCAAGACTATCAAATTTCAGAACATTCTCTTAAACAGTTTCAAAATTATTAATAAAAAACTAACCCAAAAATTTCATATTTAGGATGTAGTAGGTCCTCTAGAAGTATTTCTCAACTTATGCATCAATTTCAACTCGACTTTGCCCGGTATAAGTGAGCGGAGCGACGCAAATCGGTTGCGCTTAATTTCAACTCTAAAATGCAAGTTACCACGGATTAGCTTTATTGTCGATATTTACGAAATTGAAACGAATTTGACAAAAACGTCAAACTACGTCGACATTGGTCCTCTTTGAATTAATTCGATGTAAATCGGTCGACGGAGTGAAATAAGGAGTTCAAATTAAGAGGAACGGAACAAAGCCGGAGCAACTGATCAGAGCAGCGTAAATTTTACACCAATATTTTATTCCCGGCGCAACTCGAGTTGAAATTGATCCATGGCTTATATATATTTTTTTTTGATAAAAGAACTCGGTAGTAAAGTATTGCAGGTTTATTTCTGAACAACTTGTATGAGACGTAAATAGAAAATATTCAGGCAGTCACATTTCAGTATTTAACACAATGGTAACTGATAAAAAAATGCTGCACAACGTTGATTAATTATAACACTTTACCAATTCAATTAAAAAGAAACGTGACATTAGAACATAAAAATTTAAACTAATTTAAGTAACAAATACTTTCATTATCTGTCGGAGGTAATTATCAGACAATTAACATCTAAGCTGCTGGCTAAATTACAAGCAATTGGAGAAGAACATAATTTAATACAGTTTACAATAGAATTTGCTTCAAAAACCTAACCACAGCTAAAGGAACGGTGAGTTTCTGCCACATTTATCAATAACTTTTAACATAACGAATTTTTAAATTTTCGTGAGGCAATAACAGACATTATGTGCAATTTTGAATGCGGCAATTACGTCCGAAAAATGAAACTTCCGCAGTTGGTCGTTTACTGTGCCATTTTCGGTCCAATTTGTCATGTTCGCCTGCGATTTATCGGTAAAAGTTGTCCATTATAAATGAGATTAACAAGTTTTTCTGCTCCTCCGGAATTTATGCGTCGTAAAACTGTTACAGACTCGGAAATTTAATACGATTTTTTTACTTCTCATCTCCGGACGCAACCTCCTTCGTAGCGAAACTATTTTAAATATTCCAGAAGCTCTTTGGCACTCAACTGCATAAATTTCTCAATCTCGTCGCCGGATCGAATTAAGGGTTAGTGCACTTGATCCGAATACTTTCGGAACTGTGAAGGACGATTCAAGGAGTGACAGTCAAAAGCTCTCCAAAGCCCGAAAGATACTTCATTTTCTGCCCGAGACCCTTTCTGAATTAGCCATTTTAAGCTCTAGCTCTAGCGTTTTATGTCGAACTTTATCGCCGGTTTCACGTCGAGCTGTTATTTTACAACTTATTTCAATTTCAGAAACGACGAACACGGGGGTGTTGCGGCCGCGGGTAGGCTCGGTCCAATCACTAAAACCGTCAAAACTTATTCTCACCTCATACTACCTACTATTTTCATTCTCGATCAGATGAAAATCAGATTCTTCGTGAAGAAGCTATTTGGACGTATTGTCTCATTTTACAGATTGAATTTCGTCTCGTTGGACCCGGCTGGAGCGCCGAGCATCCGAAACACACAGAAAGCTATGAATGGACATGGACGGGGAAAAAGCTCGGGGGTAACAACAGTTGACGAACCCGAGTCAAACCGATAGCGAAATGTTTGCGGCAGTGTGTACTTACTAATTAACGCTTTGTTTACGTTACATTATTCACTTAGTGGCGAATTAGCGTTTGCCGGTAGAAAATTAACTTCGTTAAACATTACTTAGTTCAAGCTAATTCGAGGAGGTAGCGCTTTCGAGTTTTTATCCAGCTTTAATTAACCGGCACAAAACGGGGCAGCGGCGATAAGGATGTTATCCTCGGACGCGACTTCTCACCCCTGTTTATCTTCCGAAGCTTTTAGCGAAATCCAGAAATATGATCCAAAGGCTGTCAATCGTAAAATGTTTTACTGCCGCGAATGCCGGAAATAAAATTTAAGCAATATCGTTTTACTTTAGAGTTAGAGCTTAATTTGTGTATCAACGTGACTATATAAACTTGGGGCTTATTCAACGATGAAATTATCGATTAACCAGATCACTTGCCTATAGCTCTACTGGAGATGGTTCCAAGTTGTCTGAGTTGCTAGCGCCCCTATTTTAACGATTTATTAACAA
Source organism: Schizotus pectinicornis (assembly GCA_951805265.1). NCBI lineage: Eukaryota > Metazoa > Arthropoda > Insecta > Coleoptera > Pyrochroidae > Schizotus > Schizotus pectinicornis. Next base: position 14,604,316 of record OX638207.1, on the reverse strand, counting down.
ATACAGTTCGATTTCAAACTACAACCCATTGAACCAATTTACATACTAACAATTTTGTTCTCTGTCCCATAACTTTGTGTCTTATCATCACTTCTCTCTTCTTCTGAAGAATGACCTTTGAGACCAAGTGTAGACACCCTTTGCTATTTTTTCTTCTCCCCTTGTTTTGAGGATTAACACAAAATTACCCGACTTTAAATGTGAAGGAACTAGCGTTCGTCGATTCGAGGTGTTCTTCCTCCTATATACGATCGTACACCTATTATTTATGCAAGACGCTTCGCTCGGGAGAACGAAGTGGTTAATGGCGCCCCCTCTAAGATTAATTATTGGGACAATATCCACGAATGCAAGGTGGCATCCGCGTCGCCCTAATGAAGATTCGTGTTTCGAATTGTGGCACTTTCATAAGGCTTCCTGCTTCACCAAGAACTGTAAGGTGATGGTATAACGCGATTTAAAGGCGCATCACAAATCCCGTCCGCGCATCGACGGTGGGCCTGAAAGCTCGTTAATTTACTTTATTTGATGCGAAACCGTCAGATAAGGTGTTACGTTAACGAGACGTGTTTGCTTTGGCGGTGTGCTCTTTGTATCGTAATTCACTTTAATGATCCTAGTGTGATGAGAAAACATCCGAATGCGGCAGGGCGCGCGTCGTCCATTGTTGTTTTGGGTGGGTATATCTATACACCTGGAACGGACGAGACTGACGTTGGTGGGATAATTATTTTAACCCCGTGCCGGCGTCGCGACGCTTTCATTAATCTGATCGCACGAGCCATCATCAATTTTCATTTTCGTAGCCCGGCTGGAGAAAAGGTATTTCATTTTCGGTAGCAATATAGAGAAGCCGGTCAAGTTGGAAGGTAGGTATGCAAGTTGTAGCTGCAGATATGCATCGAGGGAGTGTTAAATGGTAATGCGAGCGTGTCACGACTGGTGAGAAATAAGGGCATTTTCATGTATTTAGGGGTCGGAAAAGTTATTTGTGATCCTTTTTGCACACACCACTGTAAATATTCCACAAGTTTTTAGAAACTTTCATTGGTCTTTCTACACACCATTCTATGTATACAAAGTGATTCATAGTGAGTGGTACCTTAGAAGTATCTCGAAAAGAGAAAAAGTTACTGACCTAAAAGTTTGGTTATAGTCCTAGAGAGGTAGGATCTATTCACTGAAAATATTTTCAAATAGTGACACTTCCGCTTATACCGAAAGTTGACATCAACTTTGTTATTTTAAATGGAATGCTCCAATTTTTAATTTTTTTCTAGATTCTATGAACAATTTGAACATCATTTTGATAATGACCATTGAACCAGAGAAAAATGTGAATCACCGTGCGGGATTCGAACCTACGACGGTTCGACCCACCTTCCACGAATTCGGGCTACTCGTCCCTTGAGCTACGGGACTCACGTACTTTCAACTCAATTTCAACTCACTCGAGTTCCCAATCATCTACCCAACGATTATAACAATTTTGTTAATAAGTGTCTACATATATACCTAAAATCAGTATTTTTCGAAATATTCAAATTTTCCTGAAAAATTTGACATAAAAATGATGTAGCTAAAAAATTAAAATCTCAGCAATAGTTGACAAAAATAAGTTGAATTTTTTATGTAGGTGAGAAATAATGTTGGAAATTAAGATGGTTTCATAAAATTTAGAAATATATTGAACAGTAAAGTTTCTAATAAACGACATACGTCGATCTCACAAAAACAGCCAAAAGTCAATTTTTTTAAATGGCATGATACCTAATTACATACATCAATTAGTAGAGAAAAGTAATGCGGTTTTAATGATCTATGATGTTCATATACCTAAAATGTATGGTTCTTTAGATTTTTGGCATTTCTTATTTTATCGAAGAAAATTCAATAACACCGACTTTTAGGAGGCTTTGCCTTTGACTTAACGTGTAATTGAAGAAGTATGAATTAAATAATATAGAAAATACGTGCAGAAAATTGTTCTTTCATTAACTCATTCATTATGTGATATGAATGGAATAAAAACAATAACCTTTAATGTTAAAACTGGCTTTATACAAGTGGCTGTATACAAGACGTAAGATGACGTCGTGTTATTTTAAAGCTTCCTTGGGTTTTGAATAAATTTGTAGTTGTTAATTAATCGTATTGCTCGAAACTGAATAAAAGCCGCGAACAGTTATTGAATAGAATAAACGTTTCTTGTGTTTGGAGCAAATCGCTGTCAAACCTTTCCTAACAGAATTATGTAGTTGGAAATTAATGAAATGGAACTGGTTTAATTTAAAATTAATTTCGGGCTAGACCTAAAGCCTTTACCTAATCTTTAATTATAAGTTACACATAAGAATGAAATTCGGGACTTTAAACGATGAGGAACAAGAAGTGCATGTAGGTACATACTTGCGATCTATAATGGGTTGCGAGAAGACAGTAGGTTAGAATATTATAGAAAATAAAACTCTTTTATGGCATACTAAATCTGCGTATTTTTCTCAATGAATGTGAAATCGAAATTTTCTGGCACGTTTCCAGAAGTCTCTTCCAGCTGTATATATCCACCCCCTTTAAACCGTCTTACTTCCACATAAATTGCGATTTTGGACTTTTACGCTATCATCGTGTCAATAATGCTCGCAACCACCAAGCCAAGATCGTAATTTCCGTTGGCCAATTAAACTTCTCGCACGCTACTAAATAACGACGATCATGCACCCCCCGACCCCGCATTCATGACTTAGGTCGACGTATGGATTTACAAAGTTAAACCGAAATAGAACAGGGTCGAGGAACTTTGACACGGATCTCAACCTAACGTATCACATACAGCAATTTGTCACAGAGACATGACGGATCGGTCATAGCAGCTGGCAAAAACTTTATGCAGGTATTTCAACGTTATTCCCAAAACCAAAACCAGAATTTAGTAACTACAGTAAAATTTATTAAAAAATATCTTCACGCACACTGATTTATTTTTCCAATCGGTCTAACATTCATGAACTAGGTACAGTCAGTTTAAAAAAGTAATGTCAATCTCACACTTTTAAAATTTAAATTTTTTCTACAGATGGTGTACTAGGTAAAGAAAACCCAATGCACCTGTTCCATTATTAAGTATGCTAGCATAAATATGAATTTTAATGTGTTATAATCGTTAGGTAGACAATTGGGAACTCGAGAGAGTTGAGAGCAGGGTTGAACAGAGAGAAAGTACGTGAGTCCCGTGGCACAGTGGTTAGTGCATCCTAAATTCGAGAGCGGAGGGCGGACGGACTGTAGGTTCAAACCCCGCTGGTGATTCACATTTTTCTCTGGTTCAAAGATTGTTATCAAATGTCTGTGTTTCGTAATATTTATGAACAGCCAAACAATGCGATAACAACGAACGAAAATATTAATTCCGACTAGGGTTCAAACCTACCTTGTAGTGGCAAATATTGTGGTGTAGTCGGCTTCGGGTGTTTGGAAACGGGGTGCTCTGGAACCGTGGAAGGTTTCGCACGTAAGTTAAAGACCTTAGACCGACTGCCTCTTGGCAAGGGTTGTAAGAAAAGTGTGTGACTTGTGCTAAAGGTGGAAGGAAAGTGGGAGATGGATGCTTCCTGACCGCCACCCTTCACCATGTCAAGTGGGCCCTACCCTGGAAGGAATTATGGACGCGGACGCGAGCATACAATCAAACTATTTGTTCGTATAGTAAACTAAACTATAGAAAACCAGAAACTAACGATAAAAAGAAGAATCTAAACTATCTAACTAAGTGAGGGTACCGAACATTCTGTTTTAGTTTTATGTAGAAAATAAACGAGCTTAAAGTTTAATAAGGACATTACTTTTAAACTCGGGTGTAAGTACATCAGAAATCTAAGATTTAATATAAATTTTGCTTAAAAATAAATAGATACTTTAAGCATTAAAAACTGTTTTAAAAAAAGTAGCATATACTACTAATCACTCATAACCTTTATACCTAACAATTAACACATTTGTCTCAAAAAAATAATTTGCAAAAATTAGTAATGAATTCGATCTTTCTAGCCCCTTCCATTCACGGTAGGTTATGTTCACGAACACCTTTAGTAAATTAATTTTCGAACCTCCACATCAAAAATTAACAAAATGAAACAAAATAATTTTGTGGTTTCTCAACTGCTACATGAGAGCCGTCGTTTCATTTATTGTTATTATTATTTTTTTAAGTTGACATGAAACCCCAAAATAAATGATCCGGTCTGAACCGTTCATGATCGCTTCATTTCCACAAAAACTCTTTTCTTGCCTCTCGATTTTTTTTGCGACGGAACGACGTTGTCTACCCCTCGAACGTAGCCGTTTAACGCGTCATAAACTTCTGGTGCGGAAGCGACAGGCCGGATCGAATTGATGGTGGCGGCGTCCAAACTGGAGGTCGATTTGAATGCTTGCGTGCGCCAAATTCTTAGCGACTGGGCCAATTTTCGTGACGCTGACGCATCTGTTGCTTTCCAAAAACATAGAATGGGGACCGCGTCGCGTATCCATCAAAAAGTGTCAGTAGGCACTTTAAGCTCCCCGACATAACGTTGGCAAGGGTACGTGAAGGGTTGAAGGCGAACAAAAAACCAAAGTTACGTCCTGATAATTCAATAATCTCCTGTTAGGGGGTGGTGACCGCGAGAAAACGAACATTGCCGTTTTGTGGAAGAGAATCCATTAATTATTGGGAAAGTGTCGACAACACGCGACGGACACTGTGAGAATGGCCGGAATTACAGATGTTTTCGTCGACTGGAAACTTATTTTCCGTTTGAAATAGTCGCTTTAAGAAACGAAATAAGAAAAGTTACAGTCGAAAAATGAAACAAACAAAAATTTAATGATGTTGTGCCAGCATTTAAAAATGTTAGAAGTGAAGAAATTATTTCATTGGACAATTTATTTCTTTGCTGCGATGGCACACAAAAGGGGTCGTAATTAATGAGATATTCTCCATGCACGTATATTTGGTTGGCTAACAAACATTACTGTTTGCCAAAGTTTCGTGGCGGGTTTGCAAGGGCGGATTAGGGCGGCGGCGCGCTTTGGCCGGCTCTGGGTGTACTTGCGTTAATGAAATTCATTACTGTTATCATTTTATTTTCCTCCGACCATGCAGAAGAGATGGTGAACACCAAACCATCCTGCAAACAAACAGCTGGTCAGGTGGGCTACTGCGGACTCCAAACTTGTCTTTAGCACGCCTACAATAGACATAAGTATAATTTATATTGAGCTTAATCAAACTCTGAAGTCGATCTCACACTACAATCGGATAGAAGATAGTTTTCATTCACGTCGTCCAAAAGAGATAATGGTTGGTTCGAGGAAGCCCTTGCTCCTGACAAGAATGACATCATCAGACTGAACCTCACAATACTGGAAATGTGCCACTCAAGTTATTTGGAATTGCTTTGAATTAGTTGAAATTACTTGAACCGTCCATCTGTGCAACGACTCAACTCGCTCCGCATTCTTCTCAAAGGTCAGTTATGGTCCAACTTCTGTGACTTCGACCTTATTATCGCTCCCAACAACCAGTCCTCCGAATAAGTATCTGCATTGTATTGTTTGTATCTTGGTAATGCCGACAATAATGCGGAATTTCAATAGCTCGCTTCCCACCGCTTTGCCTCACGAACTTCCGGAATCCCCAATCGATGCGTCCATCGTGCGGGCACAAAACCCCTTCGACCTCCTTCAGTTTCCTTGTTTGTACTGTGCATTTGGCACAGTGGCCTGAAGGAAAGCTCCGAGCCCGAAACAAATAGAAATTTGTTTTTTACGAGCGATAGATGGTTAGAGCTATTAACATCAAAATGCTCTATTCGAGACATGAAGAGGACCATATCAAAATTACCGAGCAACGCCTTCATCGACGGATTTCGGAAGTTTACTTGCGAGTTCGAATCGTTATCCGCCCGGATTTGTGATGGTTGTGTCGACGGGATGTAATCACCTGTAATACGTCCCGAAAGGAGACAGGGGAGGATTAGCTACCGAAATGGGAAAGGAGAAAAACGGGATTCCCTCATCCCAAACAACTTCTATAGGTTGTTGATAATTTAACCTACCCCCCTAAGGGACAGACACGAGGGATTATAATGTTGGAACGACAGTATAGCTATACGACATCACTGTGTCTCGTTAAACCATAAATTGAACTGTACATGTACTATGCGTTGGAGCTAAGTTGAACAACTGAAAGAATGCAAAAGGCCTATGAATTTAAAGTTCATGACCTGTGCATTAAAATAAGTACACTTTCTTTCCCCAACTAAGCTGCAACCGACTGTAAGCGCTGAATCGTTGGCAGTGAACTGTTGATTTGTGCTTCCGGAATTAAGAAAAAACACTAAAAATTTGACGTAAACTCCGCCTCGCCTAGCTTGAAACTTCTTTCAATGAGTAGCACTTGATTTAGCTCTTTTGTCTGTAGCTTCTTGAGTTGATTAGGCAAGGGAATTGAAAATGAAACCACACAGATCGCGGCGGTTTCCAGCTCAATCAGCAACATGGATCCGAAATTCCGAGGAGATTATCGAGACCGCTTCGAGATTCTACGTTCCCCACTCATTTGTTCCAACTTCCTCTGGGATAAGAGATTCCGTCCTGAATTTTTCATCCGAATCCGGCCTCTAAACCGCTTCTTTGCGAAACTACATTACCTCGTTCTATCAATCAATAATACCCGTCGAACTTAGACATGCTCCTATCTATATCTATAAATACAGCTAAGATGACCGAACCGCTCCAACAGATTGCGAAATTCCCCCGTCTCAATTTCTAAAATCACTCAAGAGTCACGGACAGGTGTCGCTATGGGGGAGCTTTTGTTCAATTTAGGATAGGTCTTCCCTCGAGTTCCGTCAAACTCAGGTTGTGGTTGAAGCATTAATAGGCGGCAGAGACATGCGGCTTTGGTGGGGTGGACCTGGATGATAATTACACGAGCACTATCGACGTTGTCCTAGTGATCTCATCCATTTTAGGCGGCTAAACCTCCGGTCATGTGCGGATGAAATTTCGATTGTCATTAAATCCAAGAGCAAACAGATGCAAACGTTGCGAATGAAGAACTAACCTACAAACATCTGCTTGATGTTTCAGCATGTTACAACGATTAAACGTCGCCTCCTCATTAAATCATTTGTTATAATTTCGCTCCTTGACAACTAACTGCGCTGTTACTTAACTGTTAGAAACTTCGTAAATTTCATTTTAACTATCTCGCAAAGTTTTTCAATTTTTCCGGCGGCCCGGAGGAGGAGAGCAACGACAGCCTCCCCTCGGCGATTTCGATATCGTCGAGGTGGAGACGTCTAATGGAAAAAAACGGTGCCCCAACGCGATCCGATCGTCGCCGCCTTTCGAATAAAACGGGAGCGGGTCCCGTTCATGAATAAATACACAAGACGAAACGAGAGCACAAAAGAAGGAAGGGAACGTCCTCACCTGGACAAAGAAAACGCCGCAAATAGCGCATCAACTTCATTGCGGCATGAGAGGACATTCAATTCTTGTCCCTTAAAAATTTGGCACAGTCGACCACCTAACACACCTTTGGGCATCTTTCCTAGACAATTTTCGATTTTGCCTTGATATGCAATAAAGTTCCTTGTCGATCAACAGTTGGCAGCTCTATGCTGGAAAAGGAATCGGGTCATGCACGAATTCCACATGCGCTGTTATTAAGTTTTCAGCGAAGAGGACTTGAATACGGTTGAAATTCACGGCAGACTCGGAACACAATACGTAGAGGAGCGCGTCTTTCAGGACCTTAGGTCTTTGAATGGCGATTCGAAGATAGCCTGGAACGTGTGTCGAATGAACTGAAAAGTGCCAATTTCGTTTTGAATATTTGCGGATTCACGTGCGGTAACTCCGTTCGAAAAAGAGAAAACTCCTTTCTGTAATTTTATTGCTTCGGAAAAGTTTTACCTCTTTGACGGACTTGCCGTATTTTCTATACGCCTCCAACGCTTCGTTGAAACTGTGATCGACCTAAAGATATTTTTTATTTGTGGGTTCATTTTACATTTTTACGTGTTTCATTTACAAATTGGCGCTACATCCATTTCTGTTGAGGTTAAGAATCCGGAGTTTTCGATTCATCTTTTCGATGTTATCAAGATTCAGTTTCTTAAACGCACTGAATAAACTGATGTTGAGTTCTTTTTCTACAAGGGGTGAATTCAATACAAGCGCGAAGTTCACCTAACGAGACTATATTGATAGCTAGAATCATACCATATAATGATGCTGCTGCTGCCATCATCATGCATGGTAGCGTTTCAGTAAAACCCTTATAAATTTGAAAGCATATTTAGAGGTAATGTGACATATGGCCAAAGACGGTACATCAATAATTGGTTTTACACCATTGTGGTGCAACATTAGCAACCTAAAAGCCACGGCATATGGAAATACCTTGATGCCGCACCACAACCACAACACCTTACTTAGGCTTCTTTTACACGAAGATACTGTATACCTATTACAATGATTCTTATGGAACCATTTACATGGGGCGACTTTTGTATACAGTTGTGGGCTACTAAATTTCAGTCATCCGCGACAAGGAAACTGATTAGCGATTGATCGAGAATTGTTTTATACACTTCTCCAATACTTCTCCTAGCAATTTGCCAGTATTGTTCGTTACTTAAAAGAAAGTCCTCCAATATAAACATCGATCACGTCTTTGATATCAATAAGTTTATCTCCCTCTTAGAAGGAGGTCCATCTTTATGGGGCACGTCAGAAAATGAATATGTACAGCTTGGAGAAAATGTTTTGTCGTATCGGGCAGCATTTTCAATTCTTAAAAATAAGCCGTCTCGTTGCGACAAATGATTTTTCGGCAGGTAGTTTGCAGTCGCCCAATCTAGTTGTGCGGCCCCCAATGCCGCCCGACACGACAAAACATATTCTCCAAGCTGTACATATTCAAATGAAAACTAAAACAGTGCTGAGTGGAGATGGCTGAACTGAATAATATTTGCCTAAACTGAGCACATGCAACAAAATATGCGATAAATCTTCGAAAAGTATCTGGCAAGAATTTTAGCAATAAGCGACTGTACTTCGGATTCAGTTGCCAAGACAAAGTATCTTCGTGTAAAAGGAACCTTTCAATTTTATTTTCAAGCAAAATTAAACTAACTACAAAACAGAAAATTTTAGAGAATAAAAAACACACGACAAATAATTCGCATAATTCGCATCGGTGCCAATTTTTCGAACCACTTTTATATAAATTGTGCATTAAGCGTCTAATTTCAAGTTTAGCGTTGCTAAAGTTGCAATTGCCGTTGCCAAAGTCTTTTTCATATCTCGGTGTCGCAAAGTTGCAAGCGGACCTGCCACTTTGCAATCCGACATATCATTTCCCTAAGAAAAACTTCGAAATGTAATTAATGTAAAGTTTATAACTCGCGTAACATTAGTTAAGCCAAAAAAGATCACTTTCAATAAAAGTTTCAAGTAAATAGCCACAAACGACCGTGCAAATCATCGAAAGTTAAAATAGTGCATTAAAGAACAAGTGACATAAGACACATTTTATGGCACGAGTCCAAGTTTAGATTCGTTCAATATAAAACGCGTGGCTGCGCCACTCGTTTTCCAAACTTGAACTCATGGCATAAAATGTATCTTACGTCACTTGTTCATCAATGTACTTTAGTTTCGCAAATACGTAATACATAATTATATTAATTCTAACTTAGATGATATTGGTAATGGTAAACTTTTTCTAAATGCAAATAACTACATTATATGACATTTACTATAAATAAATGTTAATAACTAATAAATGGTCCTGATATGTTTTGTTCTATTTTATAAGTCCAACTAGATAAAGCAATAATATTTACGTTGTCATAATCAATGAACCGTTCACATGATTATAAATTAAATAAAAACTAAGTAACAATAGTTTGCAACAATAGACCATTTTATTTTAAAAAACTGTCAAGCAATGTTGCACATTTGTAAAAGTTTAACAACGATAGTTGGCCCGTCCGTATTAATGATATTTCACGTGTCTCTATATTTTTCATTGCTCTGAAACAAAGGAAAATGGGTAGTATGATATGACATAATAAAATCGTCTATTTTGCAAAAAATTTTATTCCCGGTTTTCAAACGAATGCAGTACTTCAGTTCCATTTGACCGCATTTGCAACAGCAGATCCTACGATGTCCTTTGTTGAAAATAGTTGGGTGATAATTTTGCCCATTAAAATCCAATAAAGTTGGATGAGCGCATAATTCGAGCCTTCCCGTATGTGAGAACTAATGAGGGTGGATAATGAACGTTCCGTGAATTTTATTAGCTACAAACTGCCATACCTCAAATTGCACATTAATTCTCCAGTCCGTGGCAGACGTTTATATCGAATACGTAACCCGTTCCCGAATTAATTACCCGACAGGTTATATGTACCTATATACAGGACCATTTACGAAACTTGTCAGTCGTCGTAAAAACATCTTGTCCTTAAAATTTAATTAATATGATCCAGATCCTGTCGTTTCTTACGATAGAACTGCATCACTGGGCTTTAGGCTTATCTACAATTATAGAAACTCAAGTTCAAATAGCTATTTGCTTCAAAATATATCATGCGGAAGAACCACCGTGAATACAACAATTATCTTAGTTTAATTGCAATAAATTTCTAAAAATTGTTAATAAATTATGAAGTCAATTGTGACATTGAGACGGACTTTCAAGAGTAACAGTAAATAATTATACAGCTCCCATCTTAAGAAGGCACCTACTATCGCTTCACAATTTATATTTTTTTTTATATTATGTGACAAATAACATCAATAGGTATAATATTTCTGCTCCTCCCGAGATTGAAATTAATGTGTACTTCAGACAATGAAAAATCGTCGCTTCACCACAGATGATTAGGCTCGGGGCATCCTTAGGATTCCGCTCGGCTGCTCGGGGAGTCCCAGACCCATCAACGACGTTGCCAGCCGATCTCCAGGGATCGAGCTTTGCGGAAATCAGCATTATATCCGGGATACGTTCATCTAATCTGGAGAACGTGTGCCAGAAGACGCACGCACGTACGCACAACCGAAAAAAACAGCTGTTCCAAGGGGTTCAAACGGCTAGGAGCGACAACGGGGAGGAGAGACGTTCTGTCCAGGTGACGGCTAATCCGGGATCGCACGAGATAACCCATCTTCTCCCTTGCCTTATCCCGATCAACCGCGGTCAGAGATGGGAAAAGTAGGGCACACGCATGGTTGGCAGCCAGCCGCTCTCCTCCCGATGCATGTTAAAGAAAAATTTAGACTTTGCTAATGAACGGACAAAATATTCATCGTGATTTAAAATATTAGTGCAAAACTGTTTTTATTTCTCCTGGTTCTGAACGGCGCAAATTTCTCATTAACAAACGATTAAAAAATTATAGTCTTCTCGATGAAGATAATTTTTAAATGACTCGCAGTTCTGTTTCTTAGGTAAATGGCAAATACGTTCATCTTCCTGGCCACGACATCGCTTACGAGCCTTCCAAAATTATTGGGACATTTGATATTTTATTTCGCCAAGCAAAGTGAATTTCAAACTGCTGCTGCACTACATTACGAAAAGATTTATTTTAGTTCACCAAGATATTTATGATAACCTGAAAGCTTTGCAAGGGCGCTCCAACGAGCAACCTTCTCCTGCGATGCGGCATCCGGCATCAAAGTTTCGGGCGCGCTTTAAAACGTAATTTGCTAATTAACACCATTTGAACACACGATTCCGAACACCAACTCCGGCCACGTGGACTCGAACGTACGTGTTGAGATCACGCGACTGGTTGGAGCGTGAATTTTGGGACGATTTGTGATGGATGCCGGTTAAAGGCATACAGTGAGGATTGTTGGGAGTTTGGAACAGTTCGGCGGTGAGCCATCTATCTTACTATTCAGGTGATTATTACAATTTCACATGTCGTTAGTTGGCAATGTGCTAAACTGGTTGAACCATCAAACCGGAAATTTATCGAATCGCTCCGGGGAATTCGCACAGTTACTTCAGTTAGATTCATCAAAAGCGACTGAAATTAGCGAGTACCTATTACGGAGTTTCACGCTTGTAAGGGCCAACACCGAGTCATTATTTCAAATTACATAGTTAAATCTAAACAAAGTTCCATAGGCGGCACATCCATGATGAGTTTTATATCCACCTACCATAAATCATTCATAACCACCCTGTACTTTCTGAATTAAGAAATCAGAAGAAGTCACCTGGGGCCAGATCTGAACTTTATGAGAATTGGTTTAGTCTGAAAGCCCAACAGCTGTTGTTCTTTGACTTTTCTGAGCGGAACCATTTTTGTCTAAATGAGATTGTGGTCTCTGATGCAATCTCATGAAGTCAATATTCTTCTTTTGCCATAATTTGAGAAAACTATCATTTTTATGGCAAATAGGTTTTGCATAAACACAAAAGCTATTCTCCATACTTCCAGATACCAGATGAATCTGAAATTCACTTTTGTCGTGTCAAGATAATCATGCGGATTTCTTACAGGAAGCTAGACCTGCTCCATCGTTTTCTGCAAATTATACTTCCTTCGACCTTGCAGATGCCATTACCCTTTTTTCTACTTTTTTAATCATTCATACAAAAACTACATAGAAAACCATCTTCTAGGAATTCCTGCCACTGCTGCAAAAGATATACTGTTTGAATATGGTAGTTTTCGATATTTTCCATAAGTGCAAATATTTGTGTTGTCTAATTGTTGGCCATTACTTCGTTACTCTGGAAAGACACCATTACAAAACTTGTAAAAGCAATCAACTCATTGATACAATTAATTATACAGACTCAACTATCTGTGTAACGTTAGTTGCAAAAGATCATCAAGAATTGCCAAGTAACCTAACAAAAAAGCCACAGAATTAAGACACAAATTAATAACCAATTAACTTTAATCCAAGTTTCACCCCCTTCAACGAATTTCTATAACTCCATGGATATTTCGTGGAATGTTAACTCGTCGCCATGAGGGCTTCAATAGCTCCCTCCTCTCCGAATCCAGCACGTAGAAATAGAAAAATATACACTGTAGCACAATAACAATTCGCCACTATGCTCGACCGTAATAAGTCGCTAAATAACTTTACATATAAGTTTACGTCCTTCATATCCACCCATTTCAGGCACTAAACATGATCCAGCCCGCCCTCGACAATGTACGAAATCGCACAATCAACATTACACTAAAATTTTACAAGGTAATAACGGCTACCCGGGACCGCGTCGCTTTAACTGTTGCACAAAACAACTACGACATCACAGAAGCGGGGCCCTACGTAACAAACATGCAATATTGTTACTAGCAACATTACGACGTTTACGATAACGACGGGGTCAACTGAAAACTGCAAAACTAATGCGTTTGGCTGGATTGTTAGAACAAACCGTTAGAATAGTATAGTATATTAAAATATTACATAACCAGGATGGAAAGTGACACTTAACACACGAATGCGACAATCACACAAGTGTGTTTGTCAATGTTGGACGATTACCATTTAATCATTTATTAAATTTTTTACTGATCTAATTAAGTAGCTGGGATAGAACTCGGTAATAAAATGACATTAAAATCCATTGCAAGTAATGGTAAAATTGATTTAAACATTTTGAACTAGTGTGTTGGTTTATCTTTCAATGTGAAACCTACTCAAAAGAATCTTGATCGTGAGCGCTGCGAGACCTGTGTCTGAATCATCAGCCTTAGAAGAGAATTCACACTATAATAGCTCAGTTTGGCATCATGTTGAATAATAAAAGATTAACTTTGTTCTACGCCTAAATTGCCCAAATTATCCCCCCACTCTCTTAATTTAACATAACTCCCAACTGAATTGTAATGAAATTCAAATTTTATCTTTTTAAGCTCAAAACAAGTAAAACCCCCAGAAATGTTCATCTCTTTATCTTAAAGGGTATCTTCTTCAGGGACAACTAACAAAAAAATGTTACTAAAATTTTCTTCATTATTTGACCTGATTTACATGTCCTTAAATTTTTGGCACCTATTTTGGAGACACATTGTATGATACAACTTGTTGAAAAATAAAAGAATATCTGCTAACATAAAAAAAAATTACTTATTGACCTTTTTTTTGGTTCAATATTTGAAAATCGCCGGCCCCCATATGGTACAACATAGGACTACTATTGCGAAATCAAGAGATAGTATGGACTTTCAACAAACTCCTTCAAAAATTTGAATTCACAGTTCTGAACGGGTTACAGAATACAAGCTTTTTTTTGAACTACTACATCGACGATTTTCATCAAAAAAATTACATTGTCAAAAATTGTGAGATAAGTTCACATAACATGCGTTGTCAAAATTCAGAATTGGAAGGCCAACCAAAGCATCTAAAAAAATGGTACATTTAAATAAGAAAGTTGGTACCAACTTCTGGCACAGCCTGTATAGCTGAAAGACTTCTCGTGGCGGTATGGTTGGAGTCCGTGATCCTAGCTCCCCACCCTCGCGAGGTAAAAAAAAACTTCATCATCGTATTGCACTCCTCATGCACCGGTATGCGCCAACAATTAAAATTTTTGCGCCGCAAGCAATATGCTATTTATTTAAAAAAATTAATGAGATTCCCGGGTCACGTGACACTGGTACTCCATTAACAAAAATATGAGAAAAAGACACGCATTGCATTTAGAATGGTTGTACTCTTATGCACCACCAAAAATTAACTTTTGAATTGTCTAATTAACGTTCCGCACTTCAAATTCCAATTTAAAAAATTTTAAAATTAATTTTCTTTATTTTCAATTGTTGCACTCATTATGCACTGCAGCACATCATAATGAAACAAATGACGAAAAATTGTGTTGTTAATTAAAAAATGTTCATGGCTGTTAAATATTAATAGTCGTGGCCAGTATCTGTGATATATCAATAAAGCAGATAGTACTGATATAGAGCAGTAACACGTATACATATCACAAAAATTAAATAAAATCTTCTCGGTTATTTTTTGGCATTAAATCTAAAGATGCTTGACTTGCAAACAAAGACTAATAAGTTTTAAGCTGATTTCAAGAGATTATTTCATAAAAGAAGTTTTCCATCCATTTTCACGGTTAGATGGGGCACAGGTTTACTTGCCTTTTTTGACAAAATGAACATTTGGAAATCGACTATTTTTTGCGTGTATTACGAAAATTATTGAACAATATACGGCTGAGAATATAATAATAACATATCAACAATAAGCAAAAGATGACAAAGAATGAACAAAAAATGATGATTTTAATATTTGAAATATCCGATACTCCCATTTGACCACAGTTTCGATCATCGAAGTTTATTTTTAGTAAAAATTATATGAATACAATTTACCCTTAAATCACTCACCGTGTGCTTTGAAAAAGTAAGTCATGTTTGAAAGTTCGACGGTTTCATTGACAAAAATAATTAATCTGACATTTATAGTTTATGCAGTGTTAAGTTACGAAGTACTTTTATGACAAAGAAATGCGACAAAGCCAACTTTCATGATTAATTCATTTAGACATACTGTATTTAATAATAACATTTAACACCTTTTAACACCTTTTTCCTAATTTAAACGTAAGTTAGTGGGGTGCGCTAATTAGACAATTCAAAAGTTAATTTTTAGTAATGCATAAGAGTGCAATGCAATGCGTGTCTTGTCTTCTCAAATTTTTGGTAATGGGGTGCCAAGGTCACGTGACGCTGGCACCCACACCTTAATATTTAAATATTTAGTTAACGGGTTCTAGAAAAAAAAAATTTATTAAGTGGTGGGGTGCACAATAAATGCAACAATTAAAAATAAAAAAAATAATAATTTTGAATTTGTTAAATTTTAATTTGTAGTGGGGGGCGCTAATTAGACGATTCAAAAGTTAATTTTGGTAGTGCATAAAAGTGCAAGACATTCTTAAGACGCTACGTGTCTCTCATATTTTTGTTAATGGGGTACCAGTGTCACGTGACCCTGGCACCTTATTATTTTTTTAAAATAAATAAGCATAATGCTTGCGGTGCAAAAATTTTAACTGTTGGTGCATACCGCTGCATGAGGAATGCAATGCCATGATAAAGTTTTTTTTTTAATTCGCGAGGGTGGAGGTGCTACGAACACGGACCCGTATGCATGTCCACGTCCATCATTCTGACCTCACCCCTGATTTGACGGTATTGAAAAACCCTTTTTGTTGAGAAAATTTGTGAATCGAACTGGTGGGCAAATTTGTAAATTGTTTTTTTGAAACTCCCTCTGGCGGAGCGAGCGTTGTTTTCGCCTTCATCGTTCTGAATTCGAAACGTCCATGCGTGCCATTCCAATAATCAAAGCAATTAACTGGTCCGTTCGGAATGTACCCGCCACCGTCGCGCGAATAAACGATAAAATCATCGAACTGCAATAACCATCCATCGCGACCGAATCGTGTCAGTACCTACATGGAAAAGTGACATTTCGCCCGCCCAATTATCGCCGTCGACAACGTTACGTTTCCGGATAATTCCTAGTTTTCAACCAAACAGGGAGACGGATCGCTAATTACGCCGGCCGACGCAAAAAGGGTGGCCAGGCAATTAAAATCGAATGACGGCGACCGCTTTTTTTTGAATAACGGGACGGATTGCTCCCTTGATGTCGAACTACACTTGATGTCCACGAGCTACAGGAAGTTATAAACGATAATCAAATGTTCATATTATGACGTATCCTAGTTTTGAAATTTGATTCTTATCATATATAAAAATAACTTAAAACTAATTTTAGTCAAGAATATCTCAAAATGGGCAAAATATTATTCCAGACTTCTTGTATACAGGGTGATTCATAGTGAGTGGTACATTAAAAGTATCTCGAGAAGGGAAAAAGTTACTGACCTGAAACTTTAGTCATAATCCTAGTGAGGTAGGATCTATTCATACATAAATTTCATAAGAGCAAGGAATTTATCCTGAATAAATGGAAAGGTCGCACGAAAACGCGTTGCCTAGCAGCAAAAATCACGAGCGCCACAGGACGTTGGGCCGGCTTAAAAATCCGAGAGCGAAGCTCGAGGATTTTTAGGCCCTACGTCCGGCGACGCGAGTGGTTTTTGCGACGGCGACGCGTTTGAGTGCTAACCTTGAACATCTATTCTGAAGAAATCTCTTGCTCAAATGATATTCGACAGATTAATACATGAATAAAAAATTCACATCATCATCGATTTTGCTTGAAAAAAAGCTACTAGAGTTTATATTCTATTTATTCGGAATAAATAGCTAGTAGCTATTTATTCCGAATAAAATGCTACTAGTTTTCTTTTTTCAAGAAAAGGCTACGTGATTGGTTAAAAAATGGAAAATGAAGCAATCCTATTGATCAAAAAAGTATGAATGTATTAATCATACATAATATCATAAGAGCAAGGGATTTATCCTGAATAAATGGAAAGGTTCGCACGAAAACGCGTTGCCTAGCAGCAAAAATTATGAGCGCCACAGGACGTTGGGCCGGCTTAAAAATCCGAGAGCGAAGCTCGAGGATTTTTAGGCCCTACGTCCGGCGGCGCGAGTGTTTTTTGCGACGGCGACGCGTTTGAGTGCTAACCTTGAACATTTATTCTAAAGAAATCTATTGCTCGAATGATATTCGACAGATTAATACATGAATAAAAAATTCACATCATCATCGATTTTGTTTGAAAAAAAGCTACTAGAGTTTATATTCTATTTATTCCGAATAAAATGCTACTAGTTTTCTTTTTTCAAGAAAAGGCTACGTGATTAATACATGAATGAAAATGCCGATCGACAATAAGTTGGCGTCTTCCGTGTAGTTACAGTATCCAACTCAACTTTGTTGTGGTTACCTAACAATCTATAAAAAAAAATCTGCGGAAAGGATGGTTCTGCCCGCAAAGAAAATCAGATTTGGAGACGTCCCTGTGGAATCCATTCAAGATTTGGTGGTGAGGGCAACTCCTACAAGTACGCTGAGCACGAGAAAGTCGATTTGGACCCAGTTCATGGAATTTTGTGACTACAGAAATTACAAACTGGAAGAAGGTACTACCACTGAAAGAATTTGTGAAATCCTGCGCGATTAGGCAGTAAATATGAAGAAAACAAATGGGGATGATTATAAGGAAGGTGCAGTGAAGACTATGTTCAACCTTGTCTTCAGTGGTGAATCAGCTTACGGGCCATGATAAGGGATCGACGTTTCATAATTGTTCCTTTTTCATTAACTGTACAAATACATATAAATAAAAATTAATAATAGAAAATTCATAACATCATCGATTTTGCTTGAAAAAAAGCTACTAGAGTTTATTCGGAATAAAAAGCTAGTAGGTATTTATTCGGAATAAAATGTTAGTAGCTATTTATTCCGAATCAAATGCTACTAGCTTTCTTTTTTCAAGAAAACGCTACGTGATTGGTTGAAAAATGGAAAATGAGGCAATCCTATTGGTCAAAAAATTATGAATGTATTAATAACTAAAAATATTTTCAAAATAGTGGCATTTCCGCTTATACCGGAAATTGACATCAACTTTTTTATTTTAAATGGAATACCCAATTTGTAATTTTTTTCTGGATTCTATGAACAATTTCAATTGAACATCATTTTGTTAATAAAGTCCCTATACTTAAAATCAGTATTTTTCGAGATATTCAAATTTTCCTGAAAAATTTGACATAAAAGTGACGTAGTTAAAAAATTAAAATCTCAGCATGTTGAAAATTAAGATGGTTTCATAAAATTTCAAAAATATTGAACAGTAAAGTTTCAAATGAACGACATGCATTGTCTTTGTCCCCAACTTATTACTTTTTACAATTAAAACTCCAATTATCTACCTATAAAAAATTGTAAAGTGACAAAATATCATATTCTTCTGCCATTTTATTTAACCAGAAAAAGAGTTTTATTGCAAGATAATATATGTTAGAGACTCTTTTTCAACCATTTTAATCTTCATAAGAAAAATGCATTAAAAATGTCTCTACCACTCTCATTACCAACTCACACATGGCCAACTGTACTATAAAGCCTGTACTATAAAGGGTCCCGCGTCAAAGAATGACAAGTTGGCGTATAGTGTGTATGGAACACTCGGCGTATGCTCGAATATGTGGCAAACTCCACGTACGGCCAACATTTGCCTAGTTGCCCACATTCAACACATAAGGTGGAACTAGCATCATAAGCTGAAAAAAGCTTTGCCTAACCTTGGCGTTCGAAAGGTTTGAGTGGAAGTAATCGAAGCCTGCATCAAAGAAACCTTGACGATGTGAGCAAACGCATTCTTGCTACACACTAAATACTTATGTGTCAATTTCATCTCGAGTTGCGACCGGAATAAAATACCGGCGCAAAAGTTACGTTGCTACGGCAAGTTGCGCCGGCTCTGCTTCGTTTCTTATTCCGAATTTCAAGTCCTTATGTCACTGCTTCGCCAGACTTGCATCGGTATAACTCACAGCGAAGCAAGGTCGACGCAACTTGACGTTTCGTTCTTTTGTTTAAATTTTGACGCGCTTTCGCATTTTCGCCATTTTGACGCAACTTGACGTTTAATTTTGACGCGATTTTAAATTTTCGTTGTTTTAATTCAAAATCATCTTTTGAAATCGTCGAAATGGGGGATAAAACGTAAGCATAATGATTTTGAATGTGAATGAACAACTATTGTGTAGTTTTTGTATTTTAAAATTTGAAAATCCGTGATAATTTTGAAAATTTCCAACTTTTGCTTGATTGTATTCCAAACTGTTGGTGTTAGGTACACTCAAATGAACTCCAGATATACCTAATGCTAATTAGAATAATAGTAATAATATTCTGCATTGATTGTTTTATTTAAGTCCTTTTCTAAGCAATAAATTTAAATCTGTCAAAGACCCGTTCCTTTTCCTTCTCTAATTTCAAGTAGCAATAATGCCAACAACAATTAATAATTTCATTATTATTTCTGCAAAAATAGGAAGCACAAACGAATAAAAAAGTATGGTGTACAAATCTAGGGTTTCGAACGATTTATAGAAGAAAATGTTGGATTTTGAACAAAGTGTAAAAGGATGGACGGGAACTTCGAAAGATAGATTTATTTCCGGCCCATTCTTGCATATTTTTCCTGCCATTTTTATCTATTTCCAGTACCTATTTTGAATCTACCCCTCTAGCTATCACATTTCCACAATAATTAATCCAAATAATTAAACCAAATTTTCCTCAAACTTAAATAATAGGATAAAAACAGGTTGTGATTGTGAAAGCTTTATTTAATAATAAATCATGTCATTACATCATAATTTAATTTCATTCAGTGATAAAAGAAATAGAGCGAAAAACTTCTCTGAAGAAGAAGTTAAGGTGATGGTGGGCAACATTACCAAAAGAATAGGGGTGTTGTACGGACCATTGAAGGGTCCCAACCTAACACAAAACCACCGAGACCGTGCTTGGCAGCAAGTACTACACGCGGTCAATGCGGTGGCACCCTGCCTACGAACCGTACAGCAACTACAGGCCAAATTTAAGGACTACCGGAACAGGACGAAGAAGAAAGCCAACACATTAGCGCGAGAAGTCAGGAAGACTGGTGGTGGTGAGGTAGAGGCTGATCCCCTCGATGATACCGAAGAAATGGTGATCGGTCTCGTGGGGAAAGCGAGCATCGAGGGAATCAGTGGCGGAATTGACACCTTCCGTAAAGAAGGTGCGTAGTTTGTGTTAATTTAACAAATTCAAATTTTTAGCATTTTTTACGTCACGACCTGCACTAGTCAAACATCAATTTTCTACTTTTAAGACAACGAAATTCATAATTACTTCCATGAAGTGTCAAGTAAATGCTCACTACAACGATTTGTCACAATTTACCGCTAAAATATACCTCCTAATCTTGTCTATCAACTTCTAAACATTTTTGGCAATGCTCATAAAAAATAATAAACCAGTTGGTACATTTCAACAAAGCTTTAGATCAAAAATACCTACTTATGATGAAAATAAATACATCAGAAATCAAAATTTTGATGAATTCGTTAATTTATAATGTATATTTCATTCCTATTAACAGCGATAAACGTTCCTGCTTCGTGCTCCTTTTCGTCCTGTTCCCATGACCCTGAATTAAAGCAGATTGCATCTCCTGAAAGTAAGTTTAGTATAATATAAAATCGCTCTGCAGTTTTATTTTATTACATTAATAATATTCTAGATAATTTCCAAATGTCTTCACCCCTGCCTCCACCTCCTGAATTCGAAGATACCCCTTCCACTTTTCCTCCTGGTCCCAGTGGGTCTAGTGGCCGTGTTCCATTGAAGGCCAGGAGGAAGGTCATAAAACAAGCTGCCCTAGAAAAACTCGACAAGTCAGCAAACCTTCAAATAGAAGCAAATAATTTGATGAAGGAGCTGCTTGTCGAGTTTAGAACGAGCAATTGCTTGAAAAAAGAAGCACTAGAAATAAAGAAAAGAAAGTTAGAAATTCAAGAAGAATTTTTAATGTTAAAAAAACAAAAATATAATAATTATTAAATATTAACTTTGTTTGTGTTAATTTAAGTGAGTTTGCCAATTTGGTTACTTTCATGCAGAAAGAATCTAGCGGGACCACGTAGAGGCTGGCAGATTCCCGCCGGGATTGGAATGGGGGTTTCGGTAGTTATTAGTAGAGAAGGACTGTTAGTAAAAGTGTAATTGTGGGGGTGCAGAAGTTAAACCAGAACAGAAACGGTCACAATAGTGTCACTAAACAGTAAAGGGAAAAAAGGGGGACACACTAATGATGGTGATTCTCTAGATGTGAACGTTCAAAAGCGAAACACTTAAGAAAAAGCAACAAAGTAGTGGAAAATACAAATGCAAGTACAGCAGTGTCACAAAGCACTGGGGAGGGGTATTAATTAATGTTATAAGCACAGGGGGGCACTAAAAACTATGAAAAATGTTGTTCGATTAATTGGACACGATAATTATCTTGGGGTGCGCCGGGATCTCCTGGTTGGGGACCGACGTGGGCAAGGGGATGATCTTGAAGATCCTCCACTTCCAAATTGAAGTTGAGGCATATGTTGTGTAGAACACAACAAGCCACCACAAAACTACACATCTTTCCAGGAGTGTACCTCATGTCAGTGCTGTCCAAAACATGCCAGCGACTTTTCAGTACTCCGTTGGTTCGTTCTACACAATTTCTTGTAGAAATGTGAACGGAGTTGTAGAGCTGCTCCGCCTCAGTTGTCGGATTACGTAGAGGCGTCATCAGCCACGGTTCTTGTGGATACCCCGAATCTCCAATCAACCAGCCAACAGGAAAGTCTTGATTTCCTTCTGCCAACGCGGCCCGTACAGCCGAATTATTCCAGATGTAGGCGTCGTGATTACTCCCTGGAAACTCGGCAAATACATTAAAAATGCGCAGATCCGGGCCTACAATCAATTGAACACTCACCGAGTGGTAAAAATGACGGTTGAAGTACTGCTCCGGATTTTGTTGAGGCGCTCGAAGTCTCACGTGTGTGCAGTCGATAGCCCCCAATACGCTCGGAAAGCCACGACCATGGCGAGTGTTCCCCACATTATAAAAAGCCTGTTTCACGGAATTATAGTTATGGGGCTCCGGAAACCGCACAAATTGTTGCGACACATCGACCAAAGCCCCTGTCACTGCACTGATGGCATTACAAGTCTCAGATTGGGAAATACGTCCACTACTGCCCACTAACCACTGATAAGCCCCCGTGGCATAAAATTGCAAGGCGACGTAAAGTTTTTCAGCGGCGCTGACACGTGGATATCTGCCTTTACGTCCGTTTAGATCCAAATTTGGGGTTAACAAATTCAAAACATACTGGAACACCTGCCTGTTCAATCTTGTACGTTGAAAAAGTAATGCCTCGGGAATATCCATATAGGAAAACACATTTCGTCGCAAATGCACGTTCATTTCACCGTCATCACCCTCGGAATCACTTGAATCGTCGAAAAGATCGAAGGCAATGCCCGCAAACAGCTGATCGACGGCCGCCATTTTTATCACTAATACCGCGCTAAACTGCCGCTATATCGCCTAGGAAGGTCGTCGTAAAAATCGGCGCAAAGTTACGGCGGTATAACTTTGCGCCGGCAGATGAAATACACCACAACCGAGTTGCTACGATCTGCCCGCTATACCCGAAGCAACCGGCGAGTTGAAATTGATGCATAATGCATCTTTGCATCTTTGCGCCGATTTTTACGACGACCTTCCTAGGCGATATAGCGGCAGTTTAGCGCGGTATTAGTGATAAAAATGGCGGCTGTCGATCAGCT